>CM070706.1:8057911-9257911 GCA_036346265.1 Melocanna baccifera | reverse complement strand
TTGTTGGGTGAGTTTTCGCTGACTTGGCCCCCGAGGGTGAGTATTCATCGATTTAACCTCAAAGGGCGAGGTGATTATTCGCTCATTTTGATATGAGGTTCACTGAATGTAGACACTTCACCTGAATAATACATAGTAAAGGCATATATAATTAAGGGGTGAGGGGCATCGTAATAGGCCCGATACAAAAAAAGATGGTAGGGGATGTCATAATAGGCCCCATATGAGAACACTATGGGTGGGGGTCAGCATGTGGGGGGCTCCCCACAATAGTGTTAAACATAATATTTGTGGAGGTTGTGCTTGTTCTAGCTGTGCTTGAGATCGACTTCGTTGAGTGAATGCAGTGGGAATGACCCTGGGTGGGTAGTGTGGATAACCTCGTACGGTCCTTTTGACTTGGAGCTTAGTTTGTCATCAAGGTCTCGATTGGCCTTTTTCTTCAGGATGAGGTCGCCAACCTAGATGGGCCATTGCTGGATAGCATTGTTGTATGCCTTGGTCATCGTCCCCTAGTACCAGTAGATGCTGAGGGTTGCTTCCTGTTGAAGGGTGTCAGCTGATTCCAGTGAGGGATCTAAGCTTGATTTCCTCCAGTGTTATAGCCTAGTTACCATATAGCAACTTGAACGGGGTGAACCCTGTGACTCATCTGAGTGAAGTGTCTATTGACCACGTACACTTGGTAGCTCATCTACCCAGCAACTCTTCAGGAAGTCAAAGAGATCAGTGCAGAGCCAAGATAGGATGACATTTTTAGCCCTCTCTATCATGGCATTGGCTTTTGGGTTAGCGACTGACCGAAGTAGAGGTTGATATCTAAGCCTACGTAGAACTTACGAACGGAGGCTATGTCAAATTGATTCTGTTGTCAATGGTTAGCTCCCTTGGCACACCAAACCGGCATATGACATTCTTCCATATGAATTTTTGGATTGTTGTAGAGGTAATCTTGGCTAGCTACTCGATCTTAAACCACAGTGAACTTGTACCCCTCTTATTTGGGGCTTGAAGGGGCTGACCAGGTCTACGCCCTACCGAGCAAGTGGCCACAATGGTGGTATGGGCTGCAAGACATTTATTTGCGAGTTCATGCCGCACCCCATCCAATGATAGGCAACACACATTCACAGGACAGTGGGCTAGTAGAACCCATACTGGAAGGCTTTTAACACCAAGGCGTGGTGAGTCTTGGCCTCGGTGCCAATTGAAAAAAGAGCTGACGTCATCGTTGCGTCATAATCTGAATTTTCCTTAGAAAACCAGTTCAGCCAAAAATCAAATCTATTGCCGACATCATAATTCCAAATTTTATTTAGAAACATAATTCCAAAAAATCCTTATTGTTGTCATTAATGTCTTTTCCTTTAGAAAAATAATTCTAGAAATGCAATTTTTTCTTTTTAATTAGGATTTAAACTTCCAGAGGCTTGTTCTCCTTCATCATAACTCCGATTGAGCCTGTTCAAGTTTCTAAATCAATCTAAAATCAAGATCTATATAGATTTGCAATTTTTCAAATTTTAGAGTTTATTTGAAATTTATTTGAATTTGGTGGTTATTTTCATGTGTAGACTACGAGATTTTGGAGAATTTTATGACGACGATTCACATCAGACTGCAGAGTAAGGTAAGTCACACAAATAAATCTATATTGATTTTAAATTATATTGCATGCTTAATATCTATTCGTCCTATTTCAATTCCAGTTTTAATCTAGTTAATGCCCACTTGTTATGACACCTTTGATATTGCGAATTTCTGTACCTTGTCACTCTAGAATAAAATATTAGTTAATACACTAGTATGGCTTGAGAATTTTCGTAGCAAATGCTTAGACATGCATAGTTGTAATTTTAGGATTGCGATAACCTTTCACATAAAATAACAGGCTTTTAAAATGTATTCTTAACTTTGGTGAGTCAAGCAACTCTATGAAATATTTCAAAATGAAATATAGAACTTGGTTTAGACTTAACCCATGAATAGGTGGTGGGTGCATGCTAGTATACGTTTAGCTTGGTGGCTCAATGTGGATACTAGTTACGAGGGGATGTGGAAAGAGCCTAAGTCAATTAAGGATCGGTCAACGAGCTACTACTATAAAGCCCTTTTGTACTACCACAAGACTGATATGGGACAGTCCTAGCTGACTAATTAGTGGGTGTTAACCTCAGTCTCACTACAGGTTGAGTGTGAGTGTGGCATAGACCATGAGAAGTCTCACATGGCACAAGAGAGGGCCCCAATCTAGTGGATTCCTTATTAGGGTGAAACCTTTGTAGAGGCGTAGCCAGGTTCAAGGATTAGTTTTGTACAGACCTTGTTATGATTACTCAGTAGCATGCCCAATGAAACGTGTAATGGTCAACACAACGAGTTAATCATATCTTGTGGGTAAAGCTGTACTACCTCTATAGAGTGTATGAACTATCCTGGATATCTGTGCCCACGGTCATGGGCTTGCTAAGTAAAGTTTTTCATGAATTAGACTTTGATTTTTGTAATCTGGTTTTGGTTGAAATTATGGTATCTTTTTTGAGAAAGATGGTCTGGGTGGGATACCCGTGGTAGGTTAGTACTAGGTCGGTGCCTACACTAGCATTATTATCTTTCTGGGAAGTCTCACATGGCACAAGAGAGGGCCCCAATCTAGTGGATTCCTTATTAGGGTGAAACCTTTGTAGAGGCGTAGCCAGATTCAAGGATTAGTTTTGTACAGACCTTGTTATGATTACTCAGTAGCATGCCAATGAAACGTGTAATGGTCAACACAACGAGTTAATCATATCTTGTAGGTAAAGCTGTACTACCTCTATAGAGTGTATGAACTATCCTAGATATCTGTGCCCACGGTCATGGGCTTGCTAAGTAAAGTTTTTCATGAATTAGACTTTGATTTTTGTAATCTGGTTTTGGTTGAAATTATGGTATCTTTTTTGAGAAAGATGGTCTGGGTGGGATACCCGTGGTAGGTTAGTACTAGGTCGGTGCCTACACTAGCATTATTATCTTTCTCAAATTATAGTCTTTATTTACTGTACTAAATTCAGTAATTTCAATCTATTTATTGTATTTCATTAAATATTGTTTTATGCTCAATTAACCAAAAAAGCCTTCCTTTGTTGCCTCTATCATTATATTGCATTTTCCTGTGTGGCTTGCATTTTCCTTGCTATCATCATCTCAGAGAAGGACGACTATGACTACGGTGAGAACCAGAATGAGTAGGCCACTCTTACTATCATCTGCCTGTGGGAAGGCTTGGGCTACTCTTTTTATCAGTTTATTTCCGCTGTTATTTCCTTAATTATTGTTGCCAATGAGCATTGATGTAAACATTGGCCTTAAGGCCGTACACTTTTATTTAATTAATATTGTCATTTGTGCTTGGTATGTATCTCTGTTACCACTGTGTGCACTAGCTGATCCTGGACTAGTGCGATTTACACAGAGGATCTAGAGTCATTACTCTGGGGTTCGACAAATGTTGCTTGAACGTAGCATACTTTGAATAGTAATACCACTGAAATATTTCTCCATGGCTCGATTGAGAGCTAGGTACCTTACCAATGCTAGATCCCTAGCCTGGTAACTCTTATCGATGTGGCAAGTGATAAGTTAGGAATCACTTTTCACGAGGAGTCTCTTGGCCCCTGAAGCTTCATACTCTATGATGTTGTTTGTCGCCTCGAAGTCTAGGAGGGGATAGTAGAATCACATAAAAGGTCATCACAGATGGTTCAAAAATGTCATCACAGATGGTTTCATGAGCCGTCTAAGTTTATGGATCAGTAATGACATGAGGTAATCACCGATGGTTTTCAAACTATCTATAATACATACTATCACAGACAATTATTAACTCATAATTGTCTATGATAGTTGACTATTATAGACGGTTTATAGTAGAAGTTGTCTATGATATATGATGTATCATAGATAATTTTAACTATAAACCATCTATGATATGTCAGTCATCATAGACAGTTCAAATTGAAAACCATCTGTGATGTCTGTAATTTTCACAAACGGTTCTTGTTAATGCTTGCGCACGGACCTGAATAGAATCGAGTAATGCTTACGCTTGCTTAGTGTCCTAACACAGTGCATGCAGGATGGCACCCTCCCATTCATCATGGCCTGCAATCACATTCACAGGCTATAGTCATCGCCTCATCTTCTTGATAACCTTCAGAGGGAAGGGAAGAAAGGATGATGGGGCTTGTACGTATCATGAGTAGATCGCCGGTCTTGACAGGGAGGACGTCCAACTCAGGGGCACAGCAATCCAGCTCCTATCGTTGGCCTGCATCTCGAGGCCCTCAACGTTGTGCAAGGTGGGAAAGGGAGAAGAGAGAATGGTGAGGCCTGCATCTGGGAGACTACAGTACTACTCTCCTACCACTCTATAAAAATCAAAATAGGCCCATATGAGTAAGGCTCATTCTTTGTAATTCCAAAACATGCATGATTAGTACCATATTGCTAAGGCAAAGTGAGGAGACCAATTTATAATGTAGAGTTCTTGCCACTCCTTGAATCATATGACATATGGATGGGGATGGCATGTGGAGGGCTAAACATACATGCAAGTGTGTGTATTCGTGTATTTTTGCATGGAAAATCATGTGATTTGTGACTTCTGATGATACGCAACCATGACATTGTAGACCAACTCCACCTTATTATTCTTTTTGCTGAAGGGTATAATATACAGATGGTTCTTAACAAGAACAATCTATGATAATTGTAAACATCACAATGGTTCTTGTTAATAACCGTCTGTAAATTATCATAGATGGTTCTTATTAAAAATTATCTGTGATAATTGCAGATATCACAGCCGATTTTTAATGTGAACTATTTGTGATAATTCATAAATGATTCTTAATAAGAACTGTCTGTGATAATTATGTATCACAGACAATTCTTGCCATCGTGAGTAACATAGATGGTTATACTTGTAAAACTATTTATGATAATTATAACATAGATGGTTCTAGAAAACTATTAGTGATGAGGCATCCATTATAGCCTTTTTTGTAGTAGTGAATGTATGCGTGCCACTCGGGGACTCAAGATGGCTCCTGCCCCCATGCCTTTCGAGCACCAAGAACAATCCATGTAGATTGTCTAATGTGGGTCGGTTGGCAGGATGGATTGGGGGAGTTCGACAGGAGTCCACTCCATGACGAAGTTTGCTAGCACCTAGGACTTAATCATTGTCTACGGGACAAATATGATTGAGAACAGGGCTAGCTAGGCCACCCACTTCCCTACTCACCTTGACGCTTCCTTGTTGTGGAGCATGTTACCAATGGGGAATGACAACAGTACTTGGATCTCGTGGGCCAAGAAGTAGTGTTGGAGCTTCCTTGAGGCCATGAGGACAGCATAGGTGAGCTTCTCCAATTCAATGTACCTCACCTATGCAAAGTTTCAGACACATAGTAAAGGGGGTGTTAGAGCTTATCTTCTTTGACTAGCTAGCACAACGCTCACAACGACAGGTGTTGCCGCTACATATGCGAGGAGGCTCTCCCCCTGCCTAGGGTTTTCCAATAGTACAGGGCACACAAGGTAGTTTTTCAAATCATCTAGGGTGGCTTGACTTTGGACTATCCACTTAAAGGTGCCTGAACCTCATAGGATTTTAAAGAAGAGGAGCCTATTCTCAACCAAGCGAGAAATAAATCACCCTAATGTAGCTAGCTGACCGTCTAGCTTCTATACCTCGCAATTGCTCTAGAGAACTTCATGTCGAGGACAACCCAGATTTTTGTGGGGTTTGCCTTGATTCCACGCTTTGTACCAAAAAGCCCAATGGTTTCCCAACATACACCCCGAAGACACACTTCTCCGGGTTGAGTTTCATGCCGACCTGGCATATGTTGTCAAAGGTATCTTGAAGGTTGTCTATGTGCGCTCGAACGAGGACACTTTTGACAACAATGTGATTGACGTAGGCTTCCATGTTGCAGTCGATTTGAAGGGTGGGCACCTTGTAAACGAGCCTAGTGAAGGTGGCATCAGCATTCTTGAGCCTGAACACCATCTGGGCATAGCAGAACGTCCCAAAAAGTGTGATGAAGTTTGTCTTCTCCTCGTCCTCCTTATCCATCCACACCTGGTGGTACCCCGAGTAAGCATCAACAAAGCTCAAGAGTTCACATCCTAATGTGGCATCGACTAGCTGATTGATCGTCAGGAGCAGGAAGTCATCTTTCGGACAAGCATGGTTTAGATTGGTATAGTCTACACACATGTTCCACCACTCTATTTGACTTCTCAACAAGCACCGGGTTAGCATGCCATTCAGGGTGCACCACCTCATGGATCACACCAACCTCCTGTCTTGTCATGATCTGGCGCTCACCTGATATCTTCCAAAGCTTCTACTTGATGGGCCTAGGGTCGGGCTTCACAGAAAGTCGATGCTCGATGATCTCTCTTGGGACTCTAGGGAAGTATTTGGGTCCCAAGCGAAGATATCATTGTTGGCCTACAAGATCACTAGTATAGCTTCTAACATTGCTGGGTTGAGATCAACACCAAGCAACACGCTCTTGGTGAGATTTGCCTCTGAGAGGGGCTTGACCCTTGTTTCCCCGTTAGGCTTTGGCTTTGGGATCCACTTGTTGGAGGATCAGGCCTAGGCCCCTAGCTCGACCTGTGTGGCCTCTAGGGCAACAATTTGCACATATCGAATTGCTGTTTAGATAGCTTCATCTATCTTCCTTGAAAGGTCGTAGTTGCCACATATTATGATGACCCCTTTAGGGCCAGGCAGCTTCATGTAGAGATAGGTATGGTGAGGTATCACTCCAAAGCGGTTGAGAGATGCATGACCCAAAATCATGTTGTTATGATACAGATGTCAATGACATAGAAGATCACAGTCTTACTTCAGGCATAGCCCCTTGCCCTAAACTCCATAGTCAACTCAATCTTGTAGAGGGCTGGGACCGAAGTGTCATCAAAACTGAGAAGAGGGACACCCAGCTCAGACAAAATCGGCATGAGGCCCCATGCTTGTCGAATGTAGATATGAACATGATGTCTACAAAACTTGCCCCATCCATGAACAAATGCCTTCACACCCAACGAAGAGGGAAGATATCACCAGGGTGTTATGATGCGGTAGTGTAACTTCGACAGCATCCTCAAGGCCAAAGGTAATAGGTGTGTTGACCCATTGCGGGAGCTTGATCAGGGGGATGTTCTGATGTGGTGCACTTGGTGGGCGTAGGCACAATGTTGCCACTTCAACACGAATGCACCTGTGATCGCATGCACCACATGACGCGGGGGGTCACCATCTTGCCCCTACCGCCTTGAGGTAAAGGGGGGCGGGTAGCACAGTAGCCACAACTAGCGTGGGGGTGTTGGGTTGCACTATGGTGCACCAACCATCCCCAGGCTTGTTGTTGCTAGAGTTATTGGGCAGAGGCAATGAGCTCGCATTCCAAAGTAGAATGGCGAGTCCATCCATAGATGTCACAGAAGAGGCGGTTGTTACTGTGATCAGGGTGTTGTCTTCGTGCCTTTGGCCACCCTTGTGCCCACACCCGTGATGGTCATCATGGTAGTTGCCATGTTGACCCTAATGCATCCGGGAGCCTTCAGGTTTGAAGTGGTACACAAGCCAGTGTCAGCGATGCCACCTCTCAGTGGCCTCAAGCTCAGGATCAGGTGAGGGCACCAAGATTGCAATAGTCAAGGTCTGTGCTTCCCTGCAAGCCCGTACCCTCTCATAGTTGGAGTATTTTTCCATGATGGAGAGGAGCTCTGACATAGTCTTTGGTTCCTTCCTGTCCAACATGTCAGCTAACTCCCCTTTGTGGAGAGCTTGGCACATGGCCTCGATGGCACTCGTGTCAAAGATGCCTTAGACTTGGTAGTGGATATGGATGAAGGAGCGCATGAACTGTTGGATGGACTTGTCTGGCATTTGGTTGAGCACGTGCAAATCGAAGGACATCACCGCCTTGTTCCAACTTCCTTGGAGGCCCATGAGTACACCGAGTGCGATGGGAGGGCTAAGGGCAAGCTCTTTGCCATGATGGTTTTAGCCCCTCCCGTCACCACTGTGGTAGTCTCATAGACACGAATGAACTCCACGAGGTTAGAATCCCTTGCATACTTCATGTCCTCTGACATCCAGAAACATGCAAGCCAGGGGCTAGTTTGCAAGCCTAGGCTCATCTGGTTGGGGGTGGTTGGCTGGATCGGCAACCACATGGGCTGGAACTGCTTGAGGCTAGGGAGACATGAGGGAAGTCTACTAAAGGGTTGGGAGCAGAGTCCTGCCCTTGGCCGGCCTGGGGTCGATTGGTCCCCATAGCGACCGCGGTCCATGCCCACAACCCTGGCCGAGACAAGGGCTTCCCTCCATACTTGGTCAAGCTGGGCTCTAAGGTCATTGGACTCTAAGGGCTAGCTTGGCTCAGAGGGCTTCAACTTTGGACACCTTGGGGTATGTTGACACCCACGCTAGTGTTCGAGCTTCCTCCAGCTGATTCCTCCGTTCCTTAGCTTCTCGGCTCCTCGCAGGTGGTAGGGTCTTTCCTCAGCTTACGTCCTTTCGAGTTGCATCCAAAGCTCTCCTGCTCGGTGAGCCTCGGCCATCGACCGTAGAGCTTTAGTCTATGATTTCCTCAATTACCTTCGGAAGTCCTCCAACTCCTGCTCAACCTCCTCATGAGTGCTTGGAGGGCCGACCTCCCTAGAGGCCGCTATCTTGTTGATGACTTGAGCCTCCGTGGAGAGGTCTGGCTGAGCCTTTAGACCCCGAGTGGTGTGGGTTATGATCCAGCTTGATTTCAGCCTTAGAGGGTGGTTCGCACCTCCCACCTGGTGACCTTCCGTGTTTTCCCTTCTTAGGAGGCATAACTTATTGCATGAGTCCCCATGGATGGTGCTAATTGTCGTCGAATGCAAGATCGGACAATATACCTAGAAGCACCTCTGGTCGGATTCGAGGACCGTCAAAGATGCGAAAGGACTCAATAAGAATCTCACTCAAATGGATGAACAAGTGTATTGCATTTAGGTGTCAAGTGTTACAAATGACCCCCTCATCTCCACTTACAAGGGGCCCTATTTATAGAGTGGGAGGAGGAAGCGAGTGAAGTTACAAGTCTAACCTCGGGCTCTAGCTCACTCCTAAGGGTAGTTCCATCCTTCACGCCAAGTTGGTCCTGCTGTGCCCGAGTGACTCCGAGGCCAGTCTGCGGACCTCGCCTAGGGTTGCTTCTGAACCCCGTCCATGGTTGACCTTTGAACTTTGTCATGGGTTTGCTCCTAGACCTCATCTGTGGTGGTGCAAACCCTGTCCGGGGTAGACTCTAGATCTTGGCCACGGTCGGTCTCGGACCTCATCCGGGGTTGGTCCATAGACCTCATCTGAGGTAGATCATCGATACGTGACATCATGCCGAAGTTGTCGTGGACCCAAGGTGGCGCGGGGAACTTCCCTCAACAAAAGTTATAATTCCTATACATAGAAAGGTGTTGTAGCTATATGTAGAAGCCCTCTGTTACTGTTTTTCTGTCAAATATATATTGTTCCATGACGACACAACTGATGATATAAATGAGCTATTTGGTAAAGATGGCGCACATCTTGGCAATACATGCATCTTTTAGAACCTATGGAAATTTGTGTCTCATGACAAAAAAAATTGATCGTGGAAGTAATCGTGTGGACGCAAGCTAGCTAATAAGGTATATATATCTTACACGATTACTTGACCTTAGTTTCTTCTGGTTTATGCTCTTACAGTCTATTAGAATACAAACTGTACTTTCTTCTAGCTAAGGAAGCAATGATCAGAACATGCAACTTCAGTTAATGCTCCAGTACATGCTACACATGTTGTATAACTTGAGAAGATTCAAGTGTGTGTCTATCTATCTCTCTCTCTCTCCCTATGTGTGTATGTATATATATACATATATGTATGTATATACATACATATATATATATATATATGTATATACATACATATATGTATGTATATATATATATGTATATATATACATATATGTATATATATACATATATATATATATATATATATATATATATATATATATATATATATGTACTATACATACATATATATATATATATACACACACACACACACACACACACACACACACACACACACACACACACACACACACACACACACACACACACACACACACATATATATATATATATATATATATATATATATATATATATATATATATATATATGAAAAATACATTTTGCTTCTAGGTGTAATTACTCTCATATCTAATATACCACATAAACAAACTTGAAATATTCTTTTATCATTTTAGGTATACTCATATACTAATTATAAGATAGTCCAATGTGAACCATATGAAAAAATTGGAAATGAGTCCACAGTTTTTAGCGTATTTTGTAAATATCTTCATATACGCACATAAAAAGAAGTATGTCTAAAAAATATACTTACCACCTCTGAAAAATTGTACATAACACCTAGATGGTATTAAATACTTCTATACTACATGCACATACCCTCCGTTTCGTGAGATACTCATTACGTTGTGAAATATGACATAGAGAGTAATTACATCTGAGAGTAGAAAAGAGATTTCCTATATATATGTATATAAATAGCATGTACTAGGGCATTAACTCTATATGTATTTGACAGTAACTTCACTCACGCATGACAGTAACCTTTCGGCGTGTGCAGTGCATACAGGTGCATAATAGCGTGTGTATATATAAGATACTCAAATATAATTTAGTTGAAAAAATTTCATCAAAGTTTTTTATTTTTTTTTACATACCTTTTTTCATACATAAAAGGAGTATATATACAAATTATGCTATAATGGACTTTGATAAAATTTTTCATAGAACTCACTTTGAAATATCTTATAACCATTATTAGAGTATTTTCAAATAGATAAATAGGTATAGCCATACTATTTAAGTAGTATATGAGAAGTGAGAATACGTACTCCTAGGAGTATGGAATCATTTTGACACACACACACACATCTATATGTACATAGATTTACTAACCAGCGTGCAGGTGTAGAATACGTGGACAAGTTACAGACATTTCTGAATGAAGTTATCACCAGTTATGAATGAAGTTATTGCCAAACCTTCACAGTGCTAAAAAGTTACCGTCGGTTCTGCATGAAGTTACCATCGATAGCAAGTGAAGTTCACTACTGTAGAAAACATTATCACAAACGGTCTAAAAACGTCATCACAAATGGTTTTGTGAGCCATCTGAAATTATGGGTCAGTGATGAAATGAGGTCATCACAGATGGTTTTCAAACCATCTGTGATGCAAATATCACAAACGGTTTTAACTACAAATCATTTGTGATAGTTGATTATCACAGATAATTTCCATTGAAACCATCTTGATAAATAAGTATCATAGATGGTTTTAATCATAAACTTTCTATGATATTGAACTATCACAGATGGTTTGTAGTTGAAACCGTCTATGTATTGAACTATCACAGATGATTTGTAGTTGAAACCGTCTGTGATATTTAACTATCACAGACGGTTTGTAGTTAAAACCGTTTGTGACACTTATATATTACAGATGGTTTTCACTAAAAACCGTCTATGATATTTTTTTCTTTTCCTAAATCTATTTCTATTTCTATTTATTGGCTCACCTCAGGAATTGATAGCTATGCCCTATGAAACAAGCAGATCAACATAGCATACATCCAATTCACATCAGAAGTAAAAACATCCATTTCACAAATCAATTAATTGAAATGAAATAAATTATCCATTTACAAATACACACATGTACAATTAAGGTCAATCTTAACCCAGTCAAATTCATTCTACATTGTGGAACTCTCCATCTGATTTTATGACCTTAGATATCAAAAAGTACGCACACTCAACTTGAATTTAGGCAAGTTCGGCCTGTTCCAATACAGTTGTAGCGATGGGCATAGCATGTCGATAGGAATATCCATGTAATGTGTATATATATAACTTGATAAGTACGAAATAATTATTGCAAGATTGATAAACCTAAGGATCGTTGATCTTCGAGGAATCGAGAAGTAGTTGCATATGGCGGCAAACATAGAATCTGCAGGAGTTGCCTGGCAGCTGCTGGTGACACTGTAAAAATAGAATTTATTAATTCAAGATGTATTACTACGAAGCGAATACGGGAAAATTTTGAGCATGTCGTAGGGCGTTAGTCCCTCCCTTCGATTTCGGTACCTTTGCAACCTATGTAGCGAACGACATACGTGATTCTAAAAAGTTAGCCTTAGTCATTGGGAAGGAAAGAAATACTACAATACAGTTATGTATGAAGGAAATGTATTTACCTATCGATTAATAGTCCGACAACTATGAAATTGGTTTTGTTCTTCTTTAGAGAATCAAGGTATATTATCTTGTTCTATTTTGGTATAATTACAATTAGAATCTAGTAGAACCTACACAGGTATGTCATCATGGTCATTAAATCTAATCTCATGTTGATTATAAAGTAGAAATCAACAAATATAGCCACTAGTGCAGCACTTAACCCTGGTTGTAGAGCATAAGTATAAATTCCTTGTTGCGGTAAGCCACCAATGCCATTGTAATGTAATTCTCGATGAAGGAGGTAAAAATTAGCCCTTCATGATGATCGACGCATATGTAGCTAATTTTGTCACGTTGTTCTTTCTCAACCCTTACGCCGTTTTCAAAAGGAGGTAACTAGTCAAATTGATTGTATTATTTCTCATCCACTACATTTTCTACTTCGATAATTCTCCTTTTTCCATGAAGAACTACATGGTGCTTCTTATTTGCTCGGTCGGTTACATAGAAAACTTGAACAACTTGGTTATCAAGTACGAATGGTTCGTCTTTGTATCTGACATGTTTGAGGTCCACGGTAGTGACATCGTACTTGTCGACCTTTACTTGTGAGAGATGGATCAAACGACACCGAAATAAGGAGATCATGAAAACTACGTAGTCGAGCTCCTAAATGTCTTCTATGAACCCATAGTAGGAATTCCTTAACCAATCGGTATTGAACGCATCTATAAGAACACCGCTGTTTTGGTTAGTGCTCTTTATATCATGAGCCTGTGTATAGAATATGTACCTATTTATGTTATATTCATGCCATATCACAACTATAAATATTGACCTTTTTGCCAACCATGTCAGCATCTCACTTGATGAACTCCTAGCGATTCGCTCCTTCAACTATTGGTTGAACCGAATATTGTATTATCTCATGATCCAAACATCCGGCTGCTCTAGATTCTGTTGATAAAGCACATCCTTATGCTGTCAATATAAGGGGACACTTTAGTTATGTGTTGTAAGACCGTAAAATGGGCTTGAGCATACGAATCCATATCTGGAGTCTGATGGTTCCGATACCCTTGAGCTTCCACACCTATCAATTCGATCTAAGCTATATAATCGATATAGAACTCAATGATCTCTTTGCTTGCATAACTTTCGACGATACTGCCCTCCGGCCGAGATCGATTCCATACATAGAACTTGATAATTCCTATAAACATCTCAAACAGGTACATGCTACGTAGGAATACGGACCCACATGTTTTTATCTCCCACACAATATGAACAATAAGATGGACCATGATATCAAAAAACGACAAAAGGATATACATCTCAGGATGACAAAGAATCATCACCACCTCGTCCTGCAGAGCATCTAGTTTTTTGGGATCAATGACTTTCTGAGCAATTGTGTTAAAAAAATAACACAGCATCATGATTGTCTCTCAGACCTTGATCGACAAAATATTTCTAATTGCAATAGGGAGCATCTGTGTCATCAGCACATGACAATCATGAGACTTCAAGTCATTTAACTTCAAATCTTGCATCGAAACAAGTTTGTTTATATTGCTGAAGTAACTAGATGGAACTTTGATACCACACAAGCAGTGGCACAGTTCAGTTTTCTCGGTCTTGGACAGAGTGTAACAAGCAGAGGGAAGGTACATTTGTCCTTTATCGATTTTTGTCGGTGCTAACTCAAGCCTAATGTCCATATCAACCAAGTCAAATCGTGCATTGACATCATCCTTTGTTTTATCACAAATGTTCAGTAAGAGACCAGTCAAGCTGTCAATACATTCTTTTCTACGTATATAACATCGATGCAGTGCTAAACTTTTAGATACTCCCAATAAGGTAAGTCCCAAAATATTAATCTCTTCTTTAGATGTTCTTCTCATGGGTCCTCAATTTACGTCCCTTTTCAAGGACAATATCTAAATACTTAACCATATTATAAACCTCTTTTCTGCTTAAATGCCATGAAGCTGAACTATCCTCCTTCTTTCTGTCAAATTATTTCCTCATCTTGCGGTATGGGTGAGCCCTTCGAAGGAACCTGTGGCGACGCATGTAGACGGTTTTGCGCGAGTGTTTCAGGCACCACTCTCAGTACCATCTAAGCAGTGAGTATAGGCTTTGGCTCCTTTTGTACTATGGCCTGACAAGTTAGCAAGGGCAAGATAATCATTTATGGTGCAAAACAACAAGGAGCGTAAAGTGAAGTTTTTTCATTTGTATGCATCCTATGCTTGTACCCCTTCATTCCACAGTACTTTTAGATATTCCACCAATGGTTTTAGGTACACATCAATATCATTCCCAGGTTGCTTCGACCTTTGAATAAGTATTGACAGCAAAATATACTTTCATTTCATACACAACCAAGAAGGAAAGTTATAGATATAGAGAGTCATGGACCAAGTGCTATGTCGGCTACTCATGGTACTGAAAGGATTTATTCCACATGTGCTCAATTTAAACCTTATATTCCTCGGTTCTGCACTACATTCTGCAAATCTCCTATCGATGTTTCTCCACTAGGTGAAATCAGTAAGGTATCTTAGCATTCTATCTTTCTTGCTTTCCTCCGAGGGCCAATGCAGCAGTTTTGCCTCCTTTGGATTTGCAAAAAACCACTTCAAATGAAGAATTATAGGAAGATACCATGCCACCTTAGCAGGTCCTTTCTTCACTTCTATTCTCTTGCCATCATCTGATTAATTCTTCTGCTTGTATCGGGATACATTGCACACCGGACACACATGCATGTTTGCGTATTCTTCACGATAGAGGATACAATCGTTTAAATATTCATGTATTCTTTCTACTTTCATTCCCAATGGGCAAATAATCTTCTTGGCTTTATACGTAGTTTTAGGCAACTCGTTTCCCTCAGAAGCATGTCTTCTAAAAGACCTAGCAATGCTATAAAACTCTTGTCGGACCAACCGTTACTTGCCTTTAATTTCAACAGTTCAAGCACAACTGACAACCTCGTGTACTTTGACCTCCAGCATGTGAAGTAAGGTTTCTCCGAGTCCTCCATCAAGATCCGGATTTTAACATACTCTCTCTCATCATAGTTCGCTTCTATATCGTGAAGCATCTTATCCAGATTGTTATCGTGCAGCCTATTAGAATCCGAACCACAATCGACATCATCCGGCAGCACATCATTGACTTAACTAGCGCTGTCATTATTATTACCTTCTGTGTAATCTCTTCTTCACCATGACTGATCCAACATGTATACCTCTTTTTGAAATCCCTTCGAATCAAGTGTGTTTCAATCTGCACTCGGTTCTTAAACATCTTTAGATTCTCGCGTCAAGGCATGGACAGTACATATATTCCACACCCTTATTTAACATATCCTTCTCGACAGCTCTTGTAAAAACATACACACCATTAATGTACTATCACTCACATGTTTTGTAGCATACATCCAGCTTCGGTCTTATGTTACGCATATATATAACAATTTAGTATTAAATATTAAATTAATTAATTAGTATACTAAATATATACCACATGCATTGAGACTTTGCTAGTTTAACACAAAAACCATTTTCGTGAGAACCAATTATAACCAACAATTTTGATCAATTTGGCATGCCCACATGACCGGAATTGATCATGCATGGCTAAGTAGATGTAAACCATCTTCAATTCTAGTCACTAAAAGTTAGATCTAAATTTTAATGCAACGAACAATAAATTACATTACTAACCATAGGTAGTCAAGAATTTGATGAATCTTTAATCACTCTTACCAAATAGTCTCCTTTCACCAAATAGCCTGAAAGTCTTGCCTCTAGCTCAAACCAACAGTCTAGACCTAGAATTTAAGACAGAGCTAGGGTTACATCCACGGTTCTATGCACAATTAATATAGTGAAATTATCACAGATGGTTTTTAATACAAACCATCTGTGATGACTTATTATCATAGACGGTTTGTATTATAAACCATCTGTGATATTTGGTAATATCACAGACGGTTCATGGCAAAAATCATATGTGATGCTTGATAGATGATTTTTACCATGAATCATCTGTGATATTAAATTTTCACAGACAGTTTTTAGCAATGGCAACAACACAGATAGTTTCTAAACTAAAACCGTCTATGATAGTATATATCATATGAGGTTTTATGAAACCATTTGTGATGTTACGTCTAGTATTATGTTTTCTGTAGTAGTGGTTACTGCCAATGTTCACAGTATGTAGCCGGTGGTAACTTTCTTCATAGCCGATGATAACTTTTCGAACAACCATTGATAACTTGCTGGAGCACAAAACTGCGTGTAGAATAGCGCTATCATATGTGTTTGTGTGTATATTTGACTTGTTGAACAAAAATGCATTGAACTATATCAAGATTACATCAATGCTAATGGATCCTTCATCTAAAATTACATAACGAGGGGTTTCTTGCTCATATGACAAGGAGTACATCATGGTACCTTTCACAAGGGTAAATACTTCACTAGTTGCCATACAGATTTCATTTGTACTTTATACGCAACATGAACTTAGGATTAATTACTATGGCAACATACATGACTAGGCCTAACTGGATTTTGATTGTGATTGTACCACAGTAGAGCAATGTAATATAACTCGATTCTTTACTTATGAGCAACCATGACTTCACCTGTGTGTAACAAGCAATTGACATATAAACTCATTTCCTCCATACATAACTCTATTGTAGTCTTTCCTTCATTTGCAATGGCCGAGGCTAACTTTTTGTAATCACGTAGGTCATTCAGTGCTTACGTTGCCTAGGGAGAGAGACACAAAGAATCTAGCGTCACACTACGACACAGGATGCGATTTTCGGTACCCACTACAACACAACAAGCCTATATCACACTTCGTTACAATACCTCTACAACTGACAATACCTATGTATATAATTCTATTTTTGCAGTGCCACTAGTAGTTACAGGGCAACGTATATGGATACTACATTTACCGCCATATGGAGGAAATCATGGACACTAACACGAATGATCCAGAGGTTTGTCAACCTATCAATAATTATTTTGTGATTATTAATTTTTATATATATATATATATATATATATATATATATATATATATATATATATATATATATATATATATATATATGCTAATGACTTAACAATACCAAAGGATGTGTGGAATTTGATGAAAGTGCAATCAATCTTGACAAACTCACTGAAATTCGAGGAAAGCTCTCCCAATTCTTGATAGCAGTGGTCATAAATAACACTGGAGAGTTCTACCCAGCGATGATAATTAAATGCTGAAACATTGGATACAATTGTAATCACTCAATTGTGTTTAATCAAACAATTCATTCAAACGATTGTTATGCACTACATATGTGATCTGCTTCGTTATTACTTCAATTGTGAGATCTGTGTGATGATTGTCATGTGCTATATATTTATGAAATCTTCTGTTTACTTCAAAGGGCATGGCTAGCATTTCCTGAGACTAGCCAAAAACAGAAAATAATGTAATTTTTCAAATAGCTATCACAGACAATTTGGAACACCAAACCGTCTGTAATGTATATATATATATTACAGATGGTTTTTAAAATAAACCATCTGTAATATTTCTACTATCACAAACGATTTTTCTAAAACCATCTATGATATTTCTGCTATCACAGACGGTTAATATAAAAAACCGTCTATAATACCGACATATTACAGACGATTGTATTGAAAAATCGTCTGTGTTTTTACCTATCATAGACGATTTGTGAGCCATCTGTAATGATCACCTATTATCACTGACACATAAATTCAAATGGTTTGGAAACCGTTGATAATGATTTTGAACCATCTGTGATAATCCTTTCTATAGTAGTGAGCACAACAATGCTACATGATCATCAGATTGATCTCACGTTAACCAGGGTTTGTTGTGTTTGTCAAGCATGTGGTTAGGCTGAACACCAGTATGGTACAAGCTTCCTATAACTAGAAATGCAATCATTTAATCAAACCTATCATTCTTGGGCAAGTAATAAGAATTTACCTTAATTGACAGTACCTAATAGTTGCTTTGTGCTCTAGGCCTAACATAGAATCTTGCTATTGTGGATTGCCTGATAGTTGTCCATGTGGCAATATTCGTTAATAATATAGAATCAAGAATATACGTGAATGACCTTTCGGTATGCCATGAAAAATGTTGGCCAACTTGGGGAAATGGATTCACTAGACAAGCTAGCTACCCGCAGATTCTGCATTATGAGTGATAGCATTTGCATATATACGAAAGGGATCCATTGTAGTTAAATTATCTCATCTTAATTAGGTGCCTCTTCTCTAAAAGATCTCTTTAAGTGTAATCTAGTACAGTTGGAGCTAGGAGCGCGTGATACACTGTATCTAGACGATGCTTTAAATTTATGCACTGATCAATGGCATATGTTCTGCAAGAACGGACACTAAAACATCAACTGGGCTATTAATAATTGAGATAGTTTAGCAGGATTAGGAGTGTTGTCTAGTTAAGACTAGCAAGCAGGGCACTGCAAAGGGAAGATACTTTATAGGTCCTTCAATTGTATTTGATTACCATGAGGACGGGAGACAGAATATAATGCCACTATTCAGAGGTGAAATTCAGCCAACATAATTGAGGACGCTACCTAGCTGCATACATTGCATTGTTTTATATTCTCCATATTCTTCTGTCATCCTTTCTCATCGCTCAGCCTTTTTGAAAAATCGTTTGTTCCTTTGTTATTCTCATACCTATATATAATCATCGCATTATAAAATTAAGCTCACTAATAGGTTCGTCATGTAAGTTGATATGCATGCCAGATAGGTTTTCGACGTATGGGCCTTTCTAGAAACATTCCCTCCAATATATTCCCAAATGATTATTGCTAATCATGCATATTAAATAGGTAGATCTGCATATGAACAGTCGCAAAAGCCATTAATCAAGGGATGCCTGCAAGTGACCCTACTCTCTCTCTCTCTCTCTCTCTCTCTAAGTGTGCTAGCTAGGTAGAAGTACTGATTTCTGTTTAGATGTATCCCAGGGGCGGAGCTTGGGCTGGTGCCAGTATGCAATGGCACAACTAAAAAATTCAAAAATATGCTAAAACTATACAGGTATTAGGGCTAAATTTCATATCCATTAAACCTTGGTGAGAATTATTGTACGAGCGAGGCTTTAGACTTCTGTAAAGCAAACGCTCCGTTGAAATTTTTCTAGCTCTTCCGCTGTGTAGCCTATACCTAGCTAGCAAGTAGCAGGTTGGACCTTTGTGTGTCGGGCACGCATGCACTTTAGGAGCTGCTTTAAACACGAGTTCAGCTCAAATGATCTCGTAACCTGGAAGTGTGCATGCTCCAATTTTTTTTTTTTAAAAAAAAAACTTTGGAAGCGTCTCTCGAGAGGCAAAAGCATGGTTCGGCTACACTAGAAAATTGCATGCCGACAACGGATTGCTAAATGTGTATACATGTATGTGTAGTGGTCCTACTCCTAGCTAGCTTCCAAGTGTACATAGTTTATATGCAACGCTTTTGCTGGAGAAGTGAGATGCATTTATTATTAGTTTAGGGGTTCCAACTGTCATTTAGTTGAGAGGTTTGTTTGATGGATAAATTGCTGTAAGATTCGCTAGTAAAATAACTGATGGATAACAGCTATTTTTTGTTGTTACCCTGATGTTTTGTTTAACAAATTAAACTAAAGTAGTGCTTTCTTTCGCTCCCCTAATAAAGAATATTCCTACGGTTAGTAACAAATTGGTTCAAATTAGTCCCTCAACCTTCTCAATTATCTGTTCAGGATTGTGCAATTCATATTTAGACCCTGTTTGAAATGCATAAATTTTCCCGATTGCTACAGGAATTGAACATTTTCTTGTAAAATTCCTGTAATCCAACGAGGCCTAAGAGCATCATATCAGTATTTTAGCATCATTCAGAGAGTTGCACGTAATGAATCAAATTTGCAGTAATATATGCAACGAATTATAGCATGTAAAAAGAAGTTTTTGTATATGTTACATAACTCTCGTACATATGATTGAATATATATATATATATATATATATATATATATATATATATATATATATATATATATATATATATATATATATATATATATATATATATACACTACATGATCATGAGATGGTTTTAACTAAAAAACCGTCTATGATATCTGTCTATGACAGTTGATTATCACAAACGGTTTGATAATCAATTGTCACATACGGTTTTTAACTAAAAACCGTCTGTATATTATTTTCTACCCCTAAATCTATTTCTATTTATTAGCTAGCCTTAGGAAATACTAGCCATGCCCTCTGAAATAAGTAGATCAACATGTACATGTATACATCTAATTCACATCTTAATGTATTTTACAAACAAAAACATCCATTTTGTAAATCAATTAATTGAAATAAAATAAAATATCCATTAACAAATACATAATTACAATTAATGTCAATCTTATCCTAAAAAAATTATGCTACGTTGTGGAACTCTTCTTGAATTCGTGCAAAGTCGGTCTGTTGCAACGCAGTTGTAGGGATGGACGCAACCTGTCGATAGAAATATCAATGTACGTACATATATAACTTGATAAGTATAAAATAATTATAGAAAGATTGACAAACCTTAGGATTGGTGATCTTCGACGAATCGAGTAGTAGTTTCATATAGTGGTAAACGTAGAATCCACACGTGTTGTCCGGCGGCTGCTGGTGACACTACAAAAAATAGAATGTGTTAATTCAAGAGGCATTACTACCAAATGTTGTATAGGATTAATTAATGTGTACTAATGAATACCGAAAATTTTTGAACATATCACAGGGCGTTGACCCCTTTCGTCGAGCCACGTGCCTCTGCAACGTACGTAACGAACGACATCGTGATTCAAAAAGTTAGTCTTAGTCATTGGAAGGAAAAAAAGAGTACAATATAGTTATATATGGAGAAAATGTACTTACCTATCGATTAATCGGTCGATAATTGTGTAGTCGGTTTTGTTCTTACTTTAGGAATCAAAGTATATTGTCTTGTTCCATTTTAGTACAATTACAATTAAAATCCAGTGGAACCCCTGATTGTAGAGTATAAGTACAAATTCCTTATTGCGGTGAGCCAATAGTGCTGTTGTAATATACCTCTCGACGAAGAATGCATCCTCGTTGATAATATCCATGGTGACCAAGCGTGGGTCTAGGAAATCAATTGGTGATTTGGATAATCTAGCTTCAGTCACCATGTATCTATATATACACACAAAAGCAACAGATTATATATGACATTTATCGATATTACATGAATGGAGACTATGATTGTACACACTTACAGCATCCAACATCGAACGAGTGAGGCGTCGAGAGCGTTGAGCGTGAAAAGATCAAATAAATCATCAAAGGTCACCGCGAAGACACAATCATGAACTTCGTGCTATAAATGATGCGGCCTAAATTTGACAATGATACTTAAGCGCCGTTCTCCCTGTGGCTTATTGGCCTAGGGTTAGGAGGAGCTCTGCCGGGATGATCAGCGGCTCGCCTAGCACAAATTTGCGGGTCAATGACATCTACGGGATATCATCATCGGTCTTTGATTTGCACCTGCTGCCTCGATTGTAGGTCAACTTCATAGTAGTCGACTGTAAAGATAGCATCGGTGCAAGTTGCTTCACCGGGAATAGCACCCGTGGACATGGCACTGGTACAGGTAGCGATGGCGCAGATAGCCCCCGTGGAGATAGCACCAGTGTATGTAGCTCTGGATCGAATTACCCTTGTAGACCTGGCACCGGTGAAGAAGCCTCCAGCAGATGTCGCTTTTGATCCACTGGATGAATGTTCTAATAGCTTGTCCTAGAGCAACGACCTCATCGTTGGGGGGGGATTTCAGTAGCGGGACGACCTCGAAGTTGGCATGCACACCATTCACATTCACTTTTCCAAAGCCTAGCACTAAAGGTGCATCGTGCACCATGGTCATGTGACCGACGGATATGCCTGGCCCCAAGCAGCGCACAAGGCAACGGAGGCATATCTCACTTGGAGCTTGCACTTTGTAGGCTCCTACATAACGATACAAAATTAGTTACTTCAATAGGCCTACCAACGGATCGAGCATTACAGAGATAATAATTATTACCAGGATGTCGTCCACAGGAAATCTGGCCTCGCTTTCCGTCATAGAATTGGACGCGCAGCTACTCCGACGGTTGGGGGGCTGGCTAGCATAGGAGCGGCGGCAGTGGCTGCTGATTTTCTGTATATCTTCGCATCTCATCTCTAACATAATCAGCGAACTCCTCTCTAAGAGATGCCTTGATCTCCTCTCGTAGCCGTGCCTCATGCTCAGCTTTGGTTCTGTTCCTACTCTGATATAATTTGGAATCATCTGAGAAACCATGTTTCTAAGGAACATAAAGCCCAAGGCCTCTTGTATGACCTGGGTGCTCCTTGTTTTCTAAGGCCGCGGAGATTATATCTTTCTCCCTACTTGTCTGGAATGATCCTTGAGAAGATTCTACACTCAGCGCTTCCTGCAAGAGTCCGACATGTCATTTCACTTCCTACGAAGTTGTGGAGTAATTACAAGCTACGTAGTTCGATATCTTACCAGACGGTGGGACACTTCCTCATCTGCAAGGTTTTAGAAGGAGATGTCCCTCGACGACCTGGTAGATGATCTCACTCTAATCCAATTTCGAGCGCGCTCATCCAGGATCGTGCAAATGGCGGGGCGGTGTTCCGCTGGATTTCCTGCTTGTCCTCCTTCCTCCACTACGGGATTTTACCCGCATACCTAGCTGTGCCGAGTCTGTGAGGGTGTGTGTTTTTTGCCTGGAGGACCTTATGCACCGCACTTACACTTCTAAAATTTTTGGTCATCTTCATCGTCTTAAACTCTTCCCATTGTGGTTTCAAGAATGGGTACTTATGAAAGGGCGTTAGATCCTTCTCCACGTACTGCTTGACAAGTAGGCTCTTGAAGTTCTTCCATGCTTTGCACACCACTAGCAAGGCATGTCGTTGCACAGAGTCGTGGTGTTCTTCTGGGATCTCGAACGATGCAAAAATTTCTATCTGTAGCTCACGTTTTCGTGTTTTAGTCACGGTCTTCCACGAATCGAATGTGATTTCAATTCATTCTCGTGCAACTATTCCGACCATTCTTCGAAATGTGCATGCTACTCGGCGAGGAAGGAGAGGGGTCCCAGATCCATCGACCTCTGTGATGGTAAATCGACCCTCAGGCTTCTTTGATAATTCTCCTCCTTAACGTTTGGATTTTGCAGCGGACGCATCCGGCGATAATATTGAAGAACGCGCGGATGACATGTTGGCCTTCTCATATATGAAAAGTAAACACAATGTAGCATATACGTAAATAGTGCAGTATAAGCATATACGTACATTTAATTCCAATATAATCAATAATGACATGAGCATGGTACAAAAGACATAAAAGACTTAGCTATTACATAAGCATGAACACTTTTTAAGCCAATTCCATATAAGCATATGCCCATCAAATAGACCAAGAAGTCATCATATTTAGCATAAAGCTCAAAATTGATTAATTTGTGATTAGTGCTATCAGATTGTAGGGTTATATAAGTTAAAACTTGGCTCTCCCGCTACTATTGTCTTATACTCTTCACAAATAGAATATGTCAAAAGAAGATTGAAACTTTGAGCTCTAAATATCAATCTAATTCTTGGAAAATATACTTTCGGTCAACTGAACAGGGAATCGAACCACAATTTATCAAATCATTCTCAAACATTTCAGCATAAGACAATTATCATTCAAGCAACAAAATTTAGAGCATTCAAGCATAAGACAATTATCATTCAAGCAACAATAAAACTTATTGAACAGATAATGTAGCATTTCAAGCAACAATATTTAGAGCTCAATATTAATCATTTAATTTCAGCATAAGACAATTATCTTCGTTGAGCTAGGGGGAGAAGGAGGGTGATGTGCTCACATAAGACAAACTACAAAGTACAGTAACCGAGAACTCATAGTGCAGTGATACTCAAAATCACCTAGATGAACCGAGCTAGGGGGAGGAGGAGTGTGCCGGAGTAGGGGGAGGAGGAGGGTGATATGCTCACGGGGGAGGAGGGCGCCGGACTCGAGGGAGGCGGTGTCGGGCTCGAGGAAGGCGGCACTGGGCTCGGGGAAGGCGTCGCTGGAGTCGAGGGAGGTGGCGCTGGGCTTGGGGAAGGTGGCATCGGGCTCGGGGAAGGAGGAGAGCGCCGGGCTAGGGGTGGAGGAGGGTGCTAGGCTCGGGAACGGAGGCGACGACGTACTTGGGAGAGCGGCAATGTTAGTGATCTCTCTGCTGGTTGATAGCTAATAACTCCAGTACGCGCAAAACCCTAGCTTGAGGATATATATATATATATATATATATATATATATATATATATATATATATATATATATATATATATATATATATATATGAGGGCTTATTACAGACGGTTCTATTTCAGAACCGTATGTGATAATAAAATTGAACCGTCTATGATATTATCACAGACGATTATAGAACCGTCTGTAATAAGCCCTTCTCCATTGCGCATACTAGAGTTATTACCTACCAACCAGCAGGCAATGTAATAAGTCCTCTCACAGAGTGTATTTCTTTACAACAGCTCAATAAAGATAGATATACATAAATGTAAAATCACATATGTATGACTCATTCTCATATACATAAATAAAAATTCACCTATATATCACACATTTTTACATATACATAAATGCAAATGCACATATACATCACACACATGTATTGTTATATACATAAATGCAAATTCATATATACATTACACACATGCATTGTTATATACATAAATGCAAATTCCCACATATATATCGCATATTCTCATTCCACTTACTTATTTTCTTTAAAAATTAGCCCTTCATTATGATCAATATGTATGTAACTAGTTTCGTCATGTTGTTCGTCGTCGACCCTTATGCCATTTCCAAAAGGAGATAACTCGTCAAATTGATTATATTCTTCCTTGTCCACTACATTCTCTACTCCGACAATTCTCCTTTTTCCATGAAGAACTACATGACGCTTCTTATTTGCCGGGTCGGTTACATAGAAAACTTAAACAACTTAGTTGATGAGTACAAATGGTTCGTCTTTGTATCCGACATATTGGAGATCCACGGTAGTGACACCGTACTTGTCAACATATTGGAGAGCCTGTGTATAGAATGTGTTCCCATTTATATCATATTCTTGCTATGTCACAACTGTAAATGTTGGCCCTTTTGCCAACCATGTCAGCATCTCACTTGACGAACTCCTAGCGATTTGCTCCTTCAACCATTGGTTGAAACGACTGTTGTGTTGTCTTCTGATCTAAACATCCGGCCGCTTCGGATTCGGTTGCTAAAGCATATCCTTGTGCTAGTCGACATAAGGGGCCACTTCAGTCATGTGTTGCAAAACTGTGAAATGGGCTTATACATACGCGTCCATATCTGGAGTAATTGTTTTCCTTCTGATAGTTCGATACCCTTGAGCCTCCCCTCATGACGAGATTAAGGTAAACCTATCGGTTTAACTTGAGCCATATAATTGACACAAAACTCAATGACCTCTTTGCTTGCATAACCTTCGACGATGGTGCCCTCCGGCCGAGATCGATTCCGTACATAGGACTTGAAAATTCTCATGAACCTCTCAAATATGTACATGCTACGTAGGAATACGGGCCCGTATATTTTTATCTCCCACAGAACGTGAACAATGAGATGGACCATGATATCGAAAAACGAAGGAGGAAATACATCTCAAGATAACATAGAGTCATCACCACCTCGTTCTATAGAGCATCTAGTCCTTCGAGATCGATGACCTTCTGAGCAATTGTGTTAAAGAAAAATACAGCCTCATGATTGTCTCTTAGAGGTTGATTGGTAAAATATTTTGAATTGCAATAGAAAGCATCTGTGTTATCAGCACATGACAATCATGAGACTTCATACCATTTAACTTCAAATCTTGCATCGAAACAAGATTTTTCATGTTTCCGGAGTAACCAAACGGAACTTTGACACTATGCAAGCACTAGCACAGTTCTGTTTTCTCGGCCTTAGACAGAGTGTAACACGTAGGGGGAAGGTACATTCGTCCATTATCTGTGTTTTGTCAGTGCTAACTCAGGCCTAATGTCTATATCAACCAAGTTAAGGTGTGCGTTGACATTGTCCTTTGTTTTATCACAAATGTTCAGTAAGAGATCAATCAAGCTGTCACATACATTCTTCTCTATGTGCATGACATCGATGCAGTATCGAACATCCAAGTACTCCCAATAAGGTAAGTCCCAAAAAATTGATCTCTTCTTCCAGATGTTCTTCTCATGAGCCCTCAATTTACGTCCATTTTCGAGGATAACATCTAAATCCTTAACCATATTATAAACTTCTTTTCCACTTAAATGCCTTGGAGCTTAACCGTCCTCATTCTCTCTGTCAAATTATTTTTTCATCTTGCGATATGGGTGAGCCCTCCGAAGGAACTAGCGATGACGCATGTATACAGTTTTGCTTGAGTGTTTCAGCCATGCACTTTTGTACTTTGGCCCGATAGATTAGCATGGGCCGGATAATTATTTATGGTGTAGAACAACAAGGATCACAAAGTGAAGTTCTCTCGTTTATATGCATCACATACCTATACCCCTTCGTTCCACAGTACTTTTAGATCTTCCACCAACGGTGCTAGGTACACATCAATATCATTCATAGGTTGCTTTGGCCCTTGGATAAGTATCGATAACAAAATATACTTTCACTTTATACACAACTAAGGAGAAAGGTTATAGATGTAGAGAGTCATGGGCCAAGTGCTATGTCGGCTGCTCGTGCTACTGAAAGGATTCATTCCATTTGTGCTCAATTCAAACCTTATATTCCTCAGTTCTACATCGAATTCTGTAAACCTCTTATCGATGTTTCTCCACTGAGCGGAATCAACAAGGTGTCTTAGCATTCTATCCATCTTGTGCTCCTCCGAGTGCCAACGCAGCAATTTTGCCTCCTTTGGATTCACAAATAACTGTTTCAAACGGGGAATTATAGAAAAATACCATGTCACCTTTGCAGAAGGTCCTTTCTTCATCTCTGTTCTCTCGCCATCATTTGATTGATTGTTACGTTTGTTTCAAGATGCGTTGCACATCGGACATACATGCATATTTGCATACTCTTTACGGTAGAGGATACAATCGTTCAGATATGCATATATTCTTTCTACTTCTATTCCCAATGGACAAAGAACATTCTTGGCTTTGTACATAGTTTTAGGTAACTCATTTTCCTCCGGAAGGATGTCCGCTAAAAGACCTAGCAGTGCATTGAAACTCTTGTCGGACCAACCGTTGTTTGCCTTCAATTTTAACAGTTCAAACACAACTGACAAATCTCGTGTACTTTGACCTGCAGCACATGAACAAAGGTTTCTCCTTGTCCTCCATCAAGCCCTGAAATTTAACATACTCTCTCTCATCATAGTTCTTTTCTATATCGCGAAGCATCTGATCCAGATTGTCATCGTGTAACCTATCCGAATCCGAACCACAATCGACATCAGCCGGTGGCATATCATTCACTTCACCGGTGATGTCATCCGGCGGTATATCATTGACTTTGTCATGACTAGTCCAACATGTATACCCCTTTTTGAAACCCCTCCGAATCAAGTGTTCTTCAATCTGCTCTCGGGTCTTAAACATCTTTAAATTCTCGTAGTCAGTGCATAGACAGTACATATATTCCACACCCTTATTCAACATATCCTCATTGATAACTCTTGTAAAAGCAGACACACTATTAATATACTCTTCACTCACACGGTTCGCGGCATACATCCAGCTTTGGTCATATATTATGCATATATATAACAACTTAGTATTAAAAATTAATTAATTATTACGACATATATACCACATGCATTGAGGCTTTGCTAGTTTAATTCATATTAACACAACAGCTATTTCCCCAGTGATCGAGGAACCATTTATAACCAACAATTTAGACAAATTTGGCCTCCTACATGATGAGAACTAATCATGTATGGTCAAGTAGAAGCAAACCATCTTCAATAACAGTCATCGAAAATTAGATCTAAATTTTAATATAATGAAAAATAAATTTCATTACTAACCATATCTAGAGCAACCAGAATTTGATGAATCTTCAAAGCTCTCCTGCCAAATAGCTAGCCTCCTTCCACCAAATTAACTGGCCTGAAAACCTTACCTCCTCTAGGTGCAGCACCGGCTAGATCTAGATCGAAATGAAGACAAATGCGGTTCTAAGCAGCACAATAAATATGTAGTTGGATTATCACAAATGGTTTTTTAATAAAAACCGTCTGTGATGAGCTGATTATCAGAGATGGTTTTATTAAAAACCGTCTGTGATATTGCTAGTATCACAGCGGTTCTTGGCAAGAACTATCTATGATATTAATCCTACATAGACGGTTTTTTCCGACCGCAACAACACAGATGGTCTCGAAATTAAAACCGTCTGTGATAGTATACCTCACAGACGGTTTTGTGAAACCGTCTGTGATTTGGCATCTACTAATAGTGTATCTGTAGTGGTGATACACACACGGCTAGGCTAACGAGCGCGTGCGCACATGCTGCATGCGGGTCGTTGGCTGGATTCCTGGTGCGTAACTTCATGAATTATAGATATTAATTTTTTTGCATGAGATGGTAATTTTCAAATGTAAGTAACATAATGAATTATTGATGATAACTTTATATTTAGAAGATAGTAACTTTTTGTAGCATTGCAATGTGAAAATTTTCACGTGAGAACTATAAGTTACTATCTCATACACAAAAAGTTATCATCTATAATTCATGAAGTTAATTACAGTTCTCATGTAAAAACTTTCACATTGCAATGCTACGAAAAGTTACTATCTTTTGAACATAAAGTTATCATCGATAATTCATCAAGTTACTTACATTTGCAAAATTACTATCTTATGCAAAAAGTTAGCATCTATAATTCATAAAGTTATGCACTAACTGCACTAGGAATCTTGCCAGTGACCTACGTGTAGCGTACGAGGACATGCTTGTTAGTGCAACCATGTATATATATACACACACTATTCAATGGTTACATGTAGAATAAGCGTGTGAACTTGACTGACCCAATCAGCCAACACCCCACCATCCCACCCCATGAAATAGTTACTAGCATTCGTTAATTTTGGTAAAGTTACTATTATATACACATCAAGTTATTATCTCCTAAACATAAAATTATTATCTATAATTCATCAAGTTACTAACATTTGGCAAAGTTACCATATCATGCATAAAAAAGTTATCATCTATAATTCACGAAGTTACTTTCGGTTCTCACATGATAACTTTCACATTACAATGCTACAAAATATTACTATCTCCTGAAAATAAAGTTATCATCGATAATTAATCAATCTACTTACATTTGCAAAGTTACTATCTCATGTAGAGAAAGTTAGCATTTATAATTCATAAAGTTACGCACCAACCGAGTTACATACCAATCGTACCAGGAATCCAGCCTGTGACCTATGCGTAGAGTGCGCGCACGTGCTCATTAGCACAGCCAGATCTTTTAGTTTTTATCTCAATTAATGAGAGAATTTTTAAGACTTTTTTACAAATTAATATGGGGATGTTTAAGGAGGTTCCTTGAATTCCACTGGTTGATTATATTTGTATAGATGGTACAAAAGCACATATTTCCTATATCTTTTAGGTCAAATCCTACATATAAATAATTGAAACATATAGAATAATATTTGTTTTAGAAGAATATTCCATCAACATATACAAACATCGATATAAACACTCCAGACAGTGTTTACTTCATGCACACTTACCCACTACTACAAAAAGACTTATATTAGACGCCTTCATAGGCAGTTTACGAAAAATCGTCAGTGTTACAGTTATCACAGACAGTTTTACAAAGCGTGACTGTCTATGTTTCTAACGATGGCTAGAATCGTCTGTGATATCATAGATGATTCTTGGTAATAACTATCTATGAAACTATCATAAACGGTTAGGTTTAAAAGCCATCTATGATATCTTCAATTATCATAGATGACTTTTAATTAGAACTGTCTATGAATTATCACAGATGATTTTTAAAACGAACCATCTGTGTTTTGTGTTATTTGAACTATAGAAGCTACTGAGCTAGAAGTAATAGATAAGTAGGAATTTGACATACATATGACACAGCTTTATACAATATTTTTCCATTTATATTGAGGAAATAGTGTGACTAGTTACTTTTACAAAAGACAAATTAAAGTTAAATTTATCAAAAGTAAAAAAGTTATTCCTAGATTTTGGTCTTCTAGGCTCGATGTGCTTCCTCTTTTACTTTTGAAGTTCGACGATCAGCTGCTGCGTCCTCAAATGCCACGAAGATTGTCTTTCCTTCTCCCACTTCCTCCTCTAGCCTAGGCAAATCATTAGTATGGTCCATAATTTCAAAGAGGATGCCATGATAAGTTTCCTCAGAATCGGCCGCTTCTGCTTGAGCGGCAAGGTTATCTATGTGTCTCTCTATTACCACAAGAGCTTCTTCTACTTTGCGCACATTGAAGAGAAGAACGAGGCTGAGGGCAGCCTCCCTTTCCTAAGCGGCAAAGATACACCTCCGTCGATTCAAATGATGAGTTCGAGCTGACAGATAAAAGCTACTTGAGGAAGGAGAGTAGGGCATGTGCAGAGGAGATGTTCCAAACGTAAGTTGTTGGCTGCCTATGTAAGGTTGTGACCAAACAACTCATGATGGATAGATGAGAGGAAAGAGATCAAAATATTAATAGTGGATACCATTGTTGAAAAATCTGATGAAGAAAATAAGGAAGGACTGTTTAGAAGAGATTGAGTTTGTGGTATCAAGGAATTGTATCAAGAAAATACGCATATAAAAACAAGAATCGTGTGGAAGTTTAAGTGTTGCATGCTTCGGAATATTAACAGGAGAGGTAGAGTGCGCATTTTTAAGCGTTATCACAGACAGTTCGTACACCAAACCGTATGTGATAGTGTGTATGAGACGGTTCTTATTAAGAATTGTCTATAATATTATCACAGATAGTTAGGATTACAAATCGTCTGTGATATCATCATATACACAGACGGTTTGTAATCCTAACTGTCTGTGATAATACCATATATATCACCGATCCATGGCATCTCTCTCAGGATTTCGATCTCACCCATCCATTCTCTATGCATCGAACGGCAGGCACCGGTCTCATCCCACCTCTCACCCCTTGTTAGTACTCCCCTTCTCTCTTTCTCCCTCCACCCTCTCCCCCACTCCTTATTGCTGCTTTCTCCCCCACACCAAAGTGCCCCCTTGACGACGTCGACTACCGCTGTGAGCTCCTCCGCCTCCGGTTGTGACGCCACAGTTCACTGCACAAGGTACTCTTGTCTTAAGTGTCGTAAGAGTGTCTTGTGCAGCGTCACTGTCATGAGACATCGGTAACGCTAGCGCCACCGCCGCCTTTTCTTCATTGCTAGTGATATCCTTTATCTGATCCCCTCCCCTCTTTTCCTTAATGCTAGGATCTAAAATTATGAAATTGATGGATGGCTAGCTAGGGTTTCGATCATGTAAATCTTGATGCTTCTAGATTTTTTTCTTCAACCACTTTCTTGAAGACTTCAATCCATAGACAAAATTGACTTTTCAACCTTTTGATGGTGGTCAAAAGGTGGTCATTGGAAAACCAAAGTGTCATCGTCTCTTCGCGAATTGTTCTTCATGAAGACAGTTGATATTTGATTTCCTATCTATTTCTGTTTATTGGCTAGCAAGTTAGCTAATAAAAAGAAATAGATTTAGGAATGTACAATAATATCATAAACAGTTCCTTAAGATAAACCGTCTATGATAGTTGAATATCACAGATGGTTTCATATACATATCGCCTGTGATATTCAACTATCACAGACGGTTTTATATACAAACCGTCTGTGATAGTCAACTATCAGAAACGGTTTTATGTACAAACCGTCTGTGATAGAGTGTATGATAGAGAGTTTGAAAACCGTCAGTGATGAGTTCATGTTATTATTGATTCATAGATTCAGCGGTTCACGAAATTATTTGTGATGATATTTTTAAACCATTTATGATAATCTTTTCTACAATAGTGAACTATCCTAGCTTGTTTTCCCAGGGCTTGCACAATATCAATATCCCATGTGTGGTTATTAATTATCACAAACTCCCAGTGATCTAGGGAGGTTTAGTTAATAGGCCTGCTTTGTGAACATGGAATGGCTACAAATTAATATTATACAGTTGAAAGTACACTCTAGATAGGTTTTTTCAAAAGAAATAAAAAATGAGAAGAGACTGATGGCTAGATATTTGCTTTCTTGTACAGTTGCCATGCCACAGTAAGGGCATGCACCTCTCACCTCGTTCCATTACTGTTGCAGAGATCTTTGGGCTTGTTCTTTGCGGCTGCGATTGATGGCTTTTGGCTGCGGTTGATGGCTTTTTGGCTGTTTGCGACAGAGATTGCGGAAAGAGAGATACTCGCTTGCGATTTTTAATGATACAGATATTAGTTTTTTAACGTGTACTACAATTAACTTGTAGACCCTATCTTAAAAAAATACTCCATTTAAAAGTTAGTTACTGTAACAAAAGTCAAAAGTCATTTCTAAAAATCGCAAAGAACAGGGTCAAATATATGATCAACGTCTTGTACGGTATAACAAGTAGCTAGGCTGTTTAGGAACATCCATATCTTATGCCCCGACAAGATTATCTCAGGCATACTGTACACTTCTGTACTCCATGGACCATGGCATGCACACTGTGTGCTTGGAAGGATGTTACTTCTATTCCCTCCTTGTTGACCGATACGGTGAGAAGAGTTTCCGTCTTTTCGGTCTATGACTTAACAACTTATAACTCTTCCAACAAACAAACAATAACTTATTTAGATCTCACTTATTTTAACTTAAAATTAGTTTCTGCTTTTAGTTTCTACTTTTGGCTTCTACTTTTTTTATTATTCAGTAATTTCATCTTTTTTTTCTAATTTTTAGGCTTTTTTGCCTTTTCTATTTTTTTCTTGTATTCCTTTACATTGTCTGTGATGGACTAATATGTTTTTTCTATTTTTAAATTTTTTTAAATTTAATTATGCCAAATAAGCTAACTCAGTTATAATAAAAAATAAGTTAGTTACAGTAAAACAAGTTATAAACCAACGCTGTTCCGAACAAGCAAATTGATAAGGTTTGTATTTTTTTTTGCAAAAAGTAGTTCTGATTAAAACTGAACATATTTGACTTATTCTTTATTTCTATAAATCAGAAGTGTCAAAAATATAGACATGGTACTTTTTTTTATTTTTTTATATCCGTGCGCTGCATGCTTTGCAAACAAAGGCAGTAGGGGCCGCATCGATCTCCTGCCCACTGGTACTCTCTCAGCATGCTTGGAAGAGTCAAAAAGCAGCTAAGCATCTCTTAGTATTACTGCTGTCCAATTCTTCCGGCTAATAGCTTTTGATTTTTTTAATAAATAAATAAAATAAGTTTTTTATCGTTATTTTAAAATGATTTATTAGGACAACCTTTTTAAAATAATTTATCGGTATTTAGTTCGTTCATATAAACACTCGTGTTAAGACCGAAAGCCATCCATCGCAACCATAAATCATTAATCGTACCAATTACCTAAGTAGCACAATATATATACAATTAGGATATGGAGACTTGCGTCGACTAACGTCGATAAATGTAAGTAACAACACAAAGAATTAAACTTTTGACTGGTAGGAGGGCCAGAATCATCTGTCTACGTACCTTCCTTCATAAGCTAAGAGAAAAATCTTCTTTAGTATGCGAATGAGACTATCAGTGTGGTTTCTAGCATGACAACAGTGATTGCCGACACGTAAAGTCAAATGCTCTTGGATAAAATACTACATACAATATACCATATCCTTGAGATAAATTAGAGATCCTGGAAATTACAAAGTACACGTTTAATAGGAGTCTAGGACCACCTGCGAATGGAACATTTCCAGCCGCTTTATCACCACTCAAATTAAGTAGCATATACGCTTGTGGAAGAGGGGACATGCACGTCGTTGAGCACATATACGATATACCACATGCATCGATGAGAAGTAGTAAGCAGATTATTGCATGAGATGCTTAAATAGTCCAAAAAGATTCGTCAAAGTCGGCCAAAAGGAAAACTTATCACTGACTGAAATTAAGTAGCATATAAGCTTGTGGAAGAGGGGACATGCACGTCGTTGAGCACATGTCCCACACGCATCGATGAGAAATAGTAAGCAGATTATTGCATGAGATGCTTAATTACTCCAAAAAGATTCATCAAAGTCGGCCAAAAGGAAGACTAAGTACAGCGGAGTCAAAGATCTTCCAGCCGTGCATGCTGCTGAAAAAATTCACAAATGCATGGATTAATTTGTGATGCATGGACTACTGCTGAAAGTGACGAGTAACATGCAAGCAATCAACGGGCATGCATGCTTTGTTTTGTTTTGAGCGTGCCACATGACAAGAACGGCTTGCAGATCTTTGTACGTTGCATCATGGCATGCACATGTGCGCCGACTTGTGCAAATTGAATTGCCATCTACAGGCCCTACTGATAAGGCATTCAGGAACTTGCCAGCTGCATATATTGGCCAAGGGGCTCATCGCTAGCCGGGAAATACTCTAATCTTCCCAGCCCTCTGGCAATTAATGCAAACTGATCCATGCATTTGTGAATGCCATGAACTGATTACGGCAGATAATGTAGTCTATCGGAACTAGGATGTCAATCAGACCTGTATAATTCATTTTATCGGTATTCATATCCAAACTATTATATTCGACACATAAAGACTTAAAAGAGTATCAATTATATCTTTATTATCTATTTATCAGACATCTATATCTGGACTATTATTAGTTGACACCTAATCGAAACTAGAGCGAGCTGGAGTCATATGGATATCTGTGGTTTTCCGTAGGCGATGGTCTCAAATGACAACCAGACAAATACAAAATATGTATAGTTTCTACGGTCACTACAAATTAATTAAGTAGAAATAATAGGAATGGTTCTATAAATTTACTAATATATATGTTTCTGATAACCTATATAAATTTTCCCAAGAACTCTACACGTCTTTGTGTTCACGGAGTTGTTTATTGTTTTTCTCAAATCTCTCTCAATTTTTTTGTAAAAATATAGTTTTTTTCATGTTTTTGTAGAATTTATATTTAAAAGATACCTAGCAACATTAATAAAATTTCCAACAAATATTATAAAATCTGCTTCATTTATTTTTATGCATTGTGAAAGCCCTAGTCACCACCTCCTTGGCCTAGCTGCCACCCCATGCCGCGTCACTACCCTACATCGTCGCCGCTACTAGTTGTCGCGTTGCTACCCTACATTGTCATCGCTATCAGCTGTCGATGCTGCCTGATGCGCAGGCGCCCTGCATCCTCTACCACTATTGCTGCTGCTACAGTTGTCGCGCCGATAGGGAGGAAGGAGGAGGACGATGAGGAGAGGAGGCACCGGCCAGAGGAAAGTATAGAAGGAAAGAAGGAGAAGAAAGAAGAAGAGAGGAGTCACTAGGGAAGGAGAAGGAAGGAAAGAGGAGATGGGAAGGAAGGGATTCCGTGTGCATACCGGTTTTGTTGTTCCCACTAATCTTTCGGTTGTAGGTAAAATTGTCCTAGACCTTGTTTCCCTGTTTTAGACCATTATAGATTGATTTTGAGGTCGTGTTAGTTCTGGACAGATAAGATGTGTGGTGTTGGAGGCGAGTTTTAGGTGTCGTTGTTCGTTAAGGTTTGTTGTCCTGTCTTGTGGGTGAGTTTTTGGATAGCTACATCCTGTTTCATAACTTTACCATATTGTGACTATTGTAGATAATTATTTAAGAATTCCATAGAATGCAAGAACATATGATTTGGTTGAGCAATTTAGATGTTATGGTCTTAGGAAGGTTGTTGTCCATAATTTGGTCATTGCTAGGTGCAGTAGTAGTAATTTGTAATTTAGGACTAATAGATGGTCGAATTAAATTGTGAGCATAACTAAAGAAAGATATATAATTTTTGTATATTCCAGAAGTGGTATGGTCTATCATGTTTGGACCAGTATATTAATAGATATATAATTGTTAAGCCTGTTGTCCAGTAAAACAATAAAATAGACTTTGGGGTTAAAAACGATGGCTTAGATGTGTTAATTATTGTTTTTGGTTAACTAGGAAAGTCTAGCAACTTTTGTGTAGATTAAATAAAGTATATGGTTTCCCATGTTAGGGTCCTTGAGCTGAAAGTTATGATATTTTGATCGTCGGGATAGCGAGAAGGTTGCATGGTGAAGAGGGGTTTGTCAGGCCAAGAAGCGCGTAGGAGAGATATTGTTTTTGTTTGATGTTTTGTACTGTTCTGGCACATCTTGATATAGGACCAAGAATGACGACTAGAGGGCCGGGGGTGAATAGGAGCCAACACGATTAAAAGCTTTGTGAAATCTTTTCCAAAGGAGAAAGCAAAGATCTTCACTCTAATGGCTATAAAAATCTATGAAGATCAGAGACCAACCACCCACAAGAAAAGATCCACAAGAAAGCGAGCAAAATGTGCCTTGACATGCCCGAAAGGTCTGAGCTCTGAGCAAGGCGTAGTCTGACCACTAGCTATATATGGTCTGACCTCTAGTTAGTTGGCGGTCTGACCTCTAGCCAAGAACAAAGCAGATTTTTAACACTATTTCAAATCCAAAAATCAATAAAACTTTTGATCCAAAACTCTAAATAACTTGAAACTTGCAACAAGGCTAGATCATGATGACCTTAAAAACCTATCCCAAGAAAAATATCTTGAATGAAATTAAAAAATGGGATCTATTGGTTCTTTAAGCTCGGCTGCATCTGAAAGCATCTAGGCCTCTAAAAATGGTTTGGGTAATTAATGATGATTTGTGAATATGGGACTAATATGTTTGTGGAGGATTGCATAGGTCAAGTCTCAAAAGTGCGCGTATGTCAAAAGCAAGTTGCATGGTAAAAGACAAAAAGAAATCAAGATGGCTCAAAAACAACGGTACAAATAGTATAGGATCCCTTTTTCATATTTCATCGGTCTTAGGAGAAAGGTTGAAAGACCGGATTATAGGATAGTCGCCGTACTATTAAGAGGGATCATAGAAAATATCTTGATAGCATATTCTTTTGCCATTTGGATCAATCTAGGATCATGCATGCCCATAAAATTAAGTTTGAAAACCAACTATGCTTTATCAAAAAAAATCAGAAGTACCGGCTTGAAAACTGCAAAACTACCGGCGTCCGGTAGTACCGACATCTAAACTACGGAACTACTAGACCACGATAGTATCGTGTAATTTTAGCGGTATGTTTTTTTCAGAGAGCACCCCCGTTGAGACTTGGGTTTGCCTAAATTGGTAGTATCAAAAAATACACGGCAGAACTACCGAAGTGTAACATCCTGTTTTTCAACTATTTTTAAAGTTTTTGAAATAAAAATGCATTTATGGAATTTTTTGGAATTTAATAAAGCTTGAATTGAATTTTTAGAAATTAAAAAGGATTTAATTTGGTTAAAATAAATATTAACATAAGCTAAAAATATTTTATTCGGATTCCTTGTGTCTTAAGGATTTTTTGGAATTTTCTGTTAATTTTTTGAATTTATTTGCTATTTTCTAGAGCCCTTTTGAATTTATCTGATTTTCTGAAAAAGAAAAGCCCGAAAAAATCCTTGTGATTAGTAATGGCCCGGCCCATCACTGTTCACCAGCCCAACACTCCTCCACCGCCCGATCTCGTCTTGCCACATGTCGCACATCCGCACGTATGCCCGTACCCACCGCCTCGCTCATGGCAGCCCGATCGTGCTGGGTGACACGTGTTAGCATCCCGTGCGTCTCGATCGCGCTTTCTCGGCGTCCGTGCCCGAGATGAACTCGTCACCATAACCACACCAGACTTCCTCGGTTCACGTTCTTAAAAGCGTCACCGCCCCCACTATCGCCTCTCACCCTGAGCACCGCCGCTGTCCTCACCTTGAGCCTCTCACCCTGCGTCGAGCCATCTCCGCGCCCGCCACCACCTCTTTGTCCTCACCAATAAGCTGCGCCGTCGTCCTGAGCCCCTCCGCCGTCCGTCGGACCTCCCTGTCCCCTGCACCGCCGCTGGACCCGTGCCTCCGCCGCACCAGAGCGCCCTCTCCACGCCGCGCCGCCCCTCGGGCCACGTGCTCATGCAATCCGACAGACCATGCCTCGGCAATCCGATGGACCAAGATCGTGCCACGTGTCCCCGCCACCGCCGTCGGATTCCGCTGACGTTAGCCCGCACCTACGCGCCGCCGACGCTTCGTCTTCTTGGTGCACCCGGTCCACCTTGCGTTGAGAGCCGACACCCCAGATTCACCTGTCAGTCATGGACCCATGGACCCGACCCATCCGAGTCAGCAACCAGTTAGTAGCCACGTCAGCCCTAAGTGCCACGTGTCAGTGCTACGTCAGCACTAACCGACCCCAGATGCCACGTCAGTATGCCACGTGTTAGTGCCATATCAGCCCACCGTGCCATATGTCAGCACCACGTCAGCCCACCGTGCCACATGTCAGTGCCATGTTAGCCCTAGCCATCACGTCAGCATCTCCCGTGTGCACTGTTTCGTGATCTGAGTCCACCGTGAACCCGCTTGTCCATGCACCGAGTTCACAACACATCAACTTTTTTGATTTTTGGTATTTTCCAGCCCATTTAATTTTCCGAGATATCATTCTCCTCTGTTCTAGCTCTGATTGACCTTGTTCTTTTTTCTAAATTAATGTAAAATCAAGATCTATCTTTTGGTTCTGGTTTCAAGATTTGGAGTTTATTTGAATTTTATTTGGTTTTATTTTGTTATTTTGGTCATTTTCTCTCTCGTTAGATTCCGCCTTCGAAGGAGTACAAGCGCTGCTAGGAGACCCCGAGTTCCTCGCTAAGCCAAACCAAGGCAAGTCGAGTCCTTTGATCATGTTGAACCTAATTTTTAATCTATTATTTAATTATTTTTATTTTAAATTATCTTACATCGCTATTTTATTACAAACCATTGTACTTGGTAGTTATCGTCTTGATTTGAATAATCTCTCGTTGATAATTTGAATACCATGATGCTATTGTCACCATAGGTAGGAAAATTATTTAGTGATACCGTACTAGATGTCACATGGGTGGTACGATTAATATGCTTAGCCATACTTATATTTCGATGGATTCGTCATCACATGTGATTAGTTGATTAATTTGACTTCAGGAGATATTGAATCGTGGTTGGTGCTATAGTTATACAATTTGTGCCATGGCATTGGTGTGTCATTGGTGTTGGCCATACAAAATTGATTTTTACTTGGACGAGTGATCGTGCAGTAAAGGGGGAAGTGTGGATTCACTTCGTGGGATGTGGAAGTCTCGTCTAGATATATTAAGGACTTAACTTTGTGCGCCATTGATCTGAGTTTTACCGTGCAATCCACATGTCTAGTATGGGATAGATCTGGCTGATTACTTTGAGATATTTCAATTTCAATCAAGCCATTGTGATGAATATGGTTGCTGATTTCCATGAGGTGCAAGGGGGGTGTGATGCAAAACCCTAGCGGACGAGATTGAGTTGAGGTTGAACATTGTAAAGGTCTTGTTGTAATTTTTTTAGTACGAGGCTAATCACATCTTGTGGGTACAGTTGTGCAACCTCTGCAGAGTGTAAACTATTCGAATAGTCGTGTCCCTGGTTATGGACAATGCTCGGTGATTTTACACAAGGGGTAGCGTTTTCATAAAAATTGGATTGGTTATTGCTGGAAAGTGAATGGAAGGTTCACTGTCGGATTAGCTTATGGATGGAAGGTTCACAAGTGGCTTATTCAATTCCGTTGATTATTATTCATTATTGTTTTTTCTTCAAAGTTTGCTTTCAATCTATTTATCATATTTACTGTAAATATTGCTTTATGCAAATTAACCTTTCAGCCATCCATTGGTAAGTCATGCATATTATATTACATTCATTTGTTACAAACGACTTACTGAGTACCAATATACTCACGGCTTTATGTCCACTGTTGCTCAGTTGAGGAGGAGTTATATCAGCAGGAGGTATCAAAGGAGGATACTTCAGTGACTTCGCGGATTAGGACTTCGCTCCTAGTCGATTGCTTGTGGGCATGTCGAATGACTACTATGTCTATTTTTATTTTTCTGCTGCTAGATTTTGAGCCCTTCAGGCTAGTGAGATTGTAAGATTGGCCATAAGGTCGTACTTTAGATAATTATTAATATTTTAGTTTCCCTTTATTTTAGCATGTGTATGGTTGATATTTCATCGATGTTAAATTGTGTGCACTACCGTGATCCTGGACTAGTGCGGTATACACAAAGAGTCCGGATTTGCATATTCGGGTCTCAACAGAGATGGTATGAGAGCCATATCAACTGTAGGATGAAGCCCTAGTTAGAATGGTCGTTTAGCCTAAAAATTATTTTCTAAATCAAACCAACTAAATTGGACCCTTAGTAATATTTTTATTCCCCCACTCTCATAAATTTGTTTTTCCCAAATTCTTAAACTTATCTCTACCTTATAATTGCATTAGATATCTCAAACTTCTTATAGCTAGACGGGAGGATGGAGAGGGCTTCTCCGTATTCTGTTGCGGAGCCTTGGACTAAAGAGATCACCTGTCTACCTCACCAAGGACGAGAAGGAAAAAGGCCAACGCATCAGAAGCATTACCAGGTTGTACTTCACAACCAAGGTTGGCAACCAAGTTCTACACCACAGCTTCAAGAGCACCAGTACTTGTGGGGAGTGGTTGGCACAAGGCTGCGCACAAAGCCATCCGATAACTTAGCAAGCTATACAAGATCAACATGTGCAGACTCATTCGAAGGTTCAAGGGGCAGTATGGAGCCACCCCCAACATACCGAAGCCAGCCATGGAGGAGCCTCAACCGCAGTCACCAGTACCCCTACCCTCGCCTACACTGCCGAGCCTGGAGGAGAGACGACACATCACTGGCAACCGATAGAAGTATCTTCGGCATTTCGTTCCAGCCCCAGCCGAAGAGCAGTCTCCACGAGTCCGCAACCCATGGGTGGTCTACAGCGATTTGGAGGAGGAGAGTAGCGAGCCCTACCTGTCAAGACCTGAGTGGGAGCCCCTAGATTAGAGAGTATGAGTAGAGCGTTGGTTTTTTATTTGTAGTTGTGTGTGATGTGAGCTGCAAATCTTGCCCTCAAAAGTACTATATAGCAATCATATCAAGATTTTATTAGAGTTATTCGCTCGGTTTTGTTGTTAACCTCTTAGCTAAGTGTTTGTTTAGTTTAGATTTGCCATTAGAGATCCCCTTAGAAGAATTTACCCCCCTTATCTATGCTTTTCCCTCTTACCTTTGTACCCATGTGAAGTCAGCAGCTGTTTCCCTTTTCAGAGCAGCAGCAAGATGGTTGACACAAGAAACTCCGCAGGCCGTAACCAGGCACACCAGGACCCAGGGAGCAATGCCACCCAGCCACCCCAGGCAGCCTCAATGAGTTTGGACCCAGCCCTTAGTTAGTTTTTGGTGGCTCAGATGCAAATGATGCAGACCATGATGCAGAATATGAATGCTTTGATGCAACGACAGACCTAGGAGGCAGTTGCACCCTAGGCCACTCATCAGTCATCCCGATTCGCAGAGTTTATGAGGACGAGACCGCCCACCTACTCCCGATCTTCAAAGCCCTTGGAGGCGGCGATTGGATCTGTTCAGGTGAGAAGAAACTGAACTTGGCTCAGTGCACCGACAAAGAGAAGGTGTTGTATACCGCGCACCAGCTTGAGGGAGCCGCTGCATAGTGGTGGGAGAACTACTACGCCGCTCACAAGGACTAGGACAGTATCATGTGGGCAGAGTTCACCGCCGCTTTCCGACATGCCCATATTTTGGATGGGGTGATCGAGATGAAGAAAAAGGAGTTTTGTGAGCTGCAGCAAAAGAATATGTCGGTGAGCAAGTACCTCAATAAATTTACCCAGTTAGCTCTCTACGCACCAGAGGACGTAGCCACGGATGATGCTCGCCAGAAAAAGTTCAAGAAAGGATTGAACCTAGGACTAAAAGTGCAGGTGGTGGGCAATGACTATGCTAGCTTTCAACATATGGTGGATAATGTATGCTTATCGAGGAGAGTCACCGCGAGATGGAAGAGTCTCGTAAGAGGAGGATGATGCAGCAGGGATCTCAGATGCATCAGGCTCAGAAGGCCCTCTTTGGCACATATCAGCCTACACGAGTACCACGACAGCCAGTCTTCAGGACACCGGCTCCAGCGCTGCGTCAGTTTCAGTCGGGACAGTGCCCTAGTGGATTAGGTAGCCAACAGCAGAGGAGCACCAACCCAGCGGCGTCCGTCACTTGCTTCCAGTGTTATGAGCTAGGATACTATGCTAGCAAGTGCCCCCAAAAGCAAGCCCCTACACCAATTCACTTCAACTTGGGAGCCACACTAGACCAGACTCCTACCTCAGGAGCAAGACGAGGAGCACCCTCGGCACCAGGCCAGGCCAGTAGAGCACCACCAGTTGTGAGAGGTCAGGTAAACCATGTCACCGCTGAGGAGGCCCATACACCGCCAGAAGTTGTGATCGGTAATTTCCTAGTTCACTCAAGCCTTGCCATAATCTTGTTTGATTCTGGAGCTTCGCATTCGTTTGTTTCTCGAAATTTTGCTTTAAAGCAATGGTTGAAAACTATTGTTCTTGGGTCTGTTCTTCTGATTCAATCCCCGGGTTCTGAGTTGAGTACGAACATAGGCTGCTCAAGAGTTAAGATAACTATTCAAGGAGTGGAGTTCAGTGCGGACTTGATCACATTGGATATTCAGTCTTTAGATGTGATCTTGGGAATGGATTGGCTTAAGAAGCATCAAACAGTGTTAGATTGCGGAAGCAGAATAGTGACCTTGACCAGCCCCGATGAGAGGAAAGTAAAGTTTGCAGCCAGCATGAGTCAACAAGGGAAGGCCATGGTTTGCCAAAGCAAAGGGATAAAGTTAGAGGATATGTCGGTTGTTAGAGAGTACCCCGACGTGTTTCCAGATGATCTTCCTGGCATGCCACCAGAGCGAGAGATTGAGTTTTTGATCGAGTTAGTACCTGGTACCACTCCGATATCTAAGAGAGCCTATCAGATGCCTACTAATGAGTTAGTGGAACTAAAGAAATAAATCCAGGAACTTTTGGACAAAGGTTATATCAGGTCGATCTCATCCCCTTGGGGAGCACCAGTGTTGTTCGTCAAGAAGAAAGATAGTAGTCAGCGTATGTGTGTGGATTACTGGGCTCTTAATGAGGTCACCATTTAGAACAAATACTCTTTGCCTAGGATTGACGACTTGTTTGATCAACTCAAAGAAGCAGGAGTTTTCTCTAAGATTGACTTGAGGTCAAGATACCATCAAATGAGGATTCAACAGGAAGATATACCTAAGACAACTTTCTCAACATGTTATAGTCTGTACAAGTTCACAGTGATGTCCTTCGGTTTAACCAATACCCTAACTTACTTCATGTATTTGATGAATAAGGTGTTTATGGAATATTTGGATAACTTCGTCATTGTGTTCATTGATGATATTTTGATCTACTCCAATGACGAGAGAGAGCATAAGAAACACTTGAGGATGGCATTGCAGAAATTGAGGGAACACCAGCTATATGCCAAGTTCAGCAAGTGTGAGTTTTGGATGAAGGAAGTCGCATTCCTAGGCCATGTCATGTCAGCAGAGGAGTCGAAGTTGACCCTGGAAAAGTAAAGGATGTATTGGATTGAAAGTCACCTTCATTGGTGACGCAGGTTGAGAGTTTTCTGGGCATGACAGATTATTATCGTCGCTTCATTGAAGGGTTCTCTAAGGTAGCCAGACCCCTTACACAGTTGCTCAAAAAGGAAAAAAATTCACTTGGACGCCAGAGTGCAAGAAGAGCATTCAGAATTGAAGAAGAATACAGCCCCAATGCTAGTATTGCCCGATATAAATAAGGATTTTGAGGTTTATTGCGATGCTTCCCGCAAGGGATTGATATACGTGTTGATGCAAGACAAGAGAGTGATAGCCTATGCATCACGCTAGTTGAGACCATATGAGGAGAATTATCCTACATATGATTTGGAGTTAGCAGCCGTAGTGCATGCTTTGGAAATATGGTGTTATTATCTAATGGGTAATCGATGTGAGTTTTACACGGATCACAAGAGTCTGAAGTACATATTTACCCAGGCCGAGCTCAATCTCAGGCAGAGAAGATGGTTAGAGCTAATAAAGGATTACAATGTCGGAATACATTATCACCCAGGGAAGGCCAATGTAGTTACAGATGCTTTGAGCAGAAAAGTCTATTGCAACATAGTGATGGTTAAGGAGAGTCAGCCAGCCTTACATGAGGAGTTTCAAAAGCTTAGTTTGGAATTAGTTGAAGAAGGATTTCTAGCCATGATTTAGTTGCAACCAACTTTGGACGGTCAGATTTGTTAGGCTCAGGCAGAGGATGAGGCATTCTAGGTGATCAGGGCAAACATGAGCAAACAAAAAGAGTCAGGATTTACAGAGGATGACCAAGGGACCCTGTGGTTCAAGCAACGATTATGCGTGCCAAATAAGAAAGAACTAAAGGAACTGCTACTAAAGGAAGCTTATGAGTCATTATATTCAATTCACCCTAGCAGTACCAAGATATATCAGGATATTAATGACAAATATTGGTGGCCAAGCATGAAGCGTGAGATTGTAGAGTATGTGGCACTTTGTGATGTATGTTAGAGGGTGAAGGCTAAGCATCAGAGGCCAGCAGGTTTGCTACAACCATTGAAAATTCCCAAGTGAAAGTGGGAAGAGATTGGCATGGACTTTATCACAGTATTACCAAGGACCAAAGAGGGATATGATTCAATTTGGGTCGTTGTGGATCGATTAACCAATGTTGCTCATTTTATTCCAGTCAAAACAACCTATGCAGGTGATAAATTGGCAGAGTTGTATATGTCAAGGATAGTGAGTTTTCGTGGAGTACCAAAGAAAATAGTGTCAGATCGTGGATGGCAGTTCACTTCACAATTTTGAGGTAGTTTCCATGATGCTATGGGAACTCACCTGAATTTCAGCACAACATATCACCCTCAGATAGAAGGACAGATCGAGCGAGTAAATTAGATTCTCGAGGACATATTGCGAGCATGTATACTGGATCATGGAGCCAAGTGGGACAGTTGCTTGCCCTTTGCAGAGTTCTCTACAACAATGGTTATTAGGCCAGTTTACAAATGTTAGAAAGTGCAGGACCCCTCTCAATTGGAAACAAACGGGGGAAGGTCAGGTATTTAGATCAGATTGCTTAAAGGAAGCTGAAGAAAAAGTTCATTTGATTCAGGAGAGACTGAGGACTGCCCAGCCTAGGCAGAAGAGTTATGCGGATACTCGACATCGAGAGTTTAGTTTTGAGCCAGATAATTACGTGTATCTTAGGATCACACCATTCAAAGGTGTCAAGAGGTTTCAGTTAAAAGAAAAGCTTGCGCCGAGATATGTTGGACCGTTCAAGATCCTAAAACACAGAGGAGAGGTTATGTAGCAGTTCGAGCTACCTGCGTCCTTTAGTGGGATGCGTGGCGTCTTCCATGTGTCCCAGTTGAAGGAGTATCTACGAGTGCTAGAAGAGGTTGTGCCAGTTGAGGCTGTCAATCTTCAAGAGGATCTATCATACAAAGAGCGTCCGACCAGCATTTTGGAAGTGTCAGAGTGTGTGACTCGGAATAAGGTTGTCCGTTTTTGCAAAGTCCAGTGGAGCAATCATTCAGAGGAAGAAGTCACCTAGGAGCGCGAGGAGGACCTCAAAGCCAAGTTTCCAAACCTATTCTCTTAGTGAGCCTAGATCTCAGGGTCGAGATCCCGTTTAAGGGGGAGACGTTCGTAACATCCTGTTTTTTCAGCTGTTTTAAAAGTTTTAGAAATAAAAGTGCATTTATGGAATTTTCTAGAATTTAATAAAGCTTAATTTGAATTTTCAAAAATTAAAAAGGATTTAATTGGATCAAAATAAACATTAACATAAGCTAAAAATATTTTATTCCGATTCCATCTGTCTCAAGGATTTTTCTGGAATTTTCTGTGAATTTTTCGGATTTATTTGCTATTTTCTAGAGTCCTTTTGAATTTATCGATTTTCTGAAAAAGAAAAGCCCAAAAAAATTCTTGTGAACAGTAATGGGTCGTGCATCTGCCCGCCTGATCCCACCTTGCCACGCGTCGCGCATCCGCCCGGCCGCGGCATCACCTCGCTCACGGTCGCCCGATCATTCCAGGTGACATGTGTCAACATCCCGTGCATCTCGACCACACCCATCTCGGTGTCCGTGCTTGAGATGAACTCATTGCTGTAACTGCACCGACTTCCTCGGTTCGTGTGCTTAAAAGCGACGCCGCCCCCGCCGTCGCCTCTCACCCCGAGCACCGCCGCAAACGCCTCACGTCGCTGCCGTCGCCGTCCCCACCATCACCATTGCCGTTGTGCTCGCACCTGCGCCGAGCCATCTATGCGCCCACCGCCACCTCTCTGTCCTCGCCGGTATGCCACGCCGCTGTCTCGTGCCCCTCCGTCGTCCACCGGGCCTCCCCGTCCCCTGCATCGCCGCTGGACCCGCGCCTCTGCTACGCGTCGGCTATCCGACGAACCAACTTCCCCATCGCCACCGTCAATCTGGATCTGGATCGACGGCCAAGATCGTGCCATGTGTCCTCGCCGCTGCTGTCGGATTCCGCTGACATCAGCCTGCAACCCTGTAATCACGGATTTATGCCCACTATTGCTCAGTTGAGGAGGAGAAGTACCAGAGAGAGGATACTTTAGTGACTTCACGGATTAGGACTTCGCTCCCCTGTCGATTGCCTGTGGGCATGTCGTATGGCTACTATGTCTATTTTTATTTTTTCGCAGCTAGATTTTGAGCCCTTCGGACTAGTGAGATTGTAACCTTGACCATAAGGTCGTACTTTAGATAATTATTAATATTTGAGTTTTCCCTTTATTTTAGCATGTGCATGTTTGATATTTCATTGATGTTAAACTGTGTGCACTAACATGATTTAGAACTAGTGTGGTATACACATAGAGTCCAGATTTGCATATTCGGGTCTCGAAACGCAGTGCGGTAGTACCGCATCAGAAATCGGAACTACCGATCTTCGAAACTACGGTATGTTTTTTCCTAAACAAATCTAGCGGTATGTTTTTTCCTGAAACCACTCCTGTGGAGACTTAGGCTGGCAGAAATCAGAAGTACTAGGAAGTACATGGCGGTACTACTACACTGCGGTAGTACCACCGATTATCAAAACTACCGTACTTACAACGGCGGTAGTACCACACCGACTTTCAACGATTAGTTCTGATGTTGTGACAAAGCCGTTACTGTGTGCTACAGTACATTGCGGTAGTACCGCACTTTGCACGCCGGTAGTTCCGATTTTTCTGATTTTTCAAAATTATTTTTGTAATGGATAGTTTTGGTTAGTGAAGGTATAAATACCCTACGCCAGCTCAAGGATAAGTTGCTGAACTTGCATTGAACATCTTTGAGTCTTGAGCATTCATTTCACACCTTCTTTCTTTGTGTGCATTCATTTTGAGGTGTTTTAGCCAAAATCAAGTGCATAATCATTTTAGATTGATCCTTGGCACTTGATTGCCGTCAAGCGAAACTACGGTTCATTACTCTTGGTGCTTGCCGGTACATAGACGGCTTGGCGGAGGTGTGCGTGGTGATCTCTTCAAGAAGCTTGTGAAGAGACTCAACGCGGATTTGTGAGTGGTTCGGTGTCCACCATTTTTGGAGGAAGAAAGGGAAACCACTAGTTGATTCGAGGTGGAAGGCTTAATTTGTGGAGCCAGTCCAATTTATTTAGGCTAACCTCAACGTGGATTAGGGAAACCGGCAAGTTTTCGATCACCACAGTAAAAGATCTTGTCAACTTGTTATTAGTTGTGTGTTTCTATTTATCTTTATACATTCCATTTTGAGCAATTAATTTGTTTAGAGTCTTGTGAATTTATAATTTCAAGGTGCCTTAAAATTACTCGAAATGTGTAGATTTAAATTGTGCTTAAAATTTGTTAGATTATAGTTATCAAATGATCTATCCACAATAAGCATTTGTTTGCAAATAATTCAACCACAATACATTGCATAAGTATGCAAATGATCTATCCACAATGTAAATGCATATGAATGCATATGATCCACTGCACCCTTATCAACAAGGTAAGAGTGTGCATCGTACTATGGCAATGTACGATGCTGTACCGGTACGGTCGCGGCTATAATCTGCGACATCTACAATGCAAATGTCATGACATGTTATGAATGATATGATAATCATAATCCACAAGAATTTAACCTTAAATAACAACATCATATTTATCATGAATTTAACCACAAAGAATAACGACATATTCAACATGAATACCACCTCATAATCCACATATGATTCAATAAGGACATTACCACATATTCGGTTCACCGAGATCAAAATCAATCATCCAAAGGTAGTACTACCACATAGGTCACAATTTATTCATTAATAATACCGCCAACTAGCCCACAGTATGATCATTAAGAGTACTACCACCTAGATCACAATATCCTCGTAAGGAATACTACCCCACAACCACTTTTGTTTTATTAAGAACTATACCACATAACCACAAATATTTCATCAAGACATAACCAATTGATTGCTAAATTACTACCATATAGACCACATTAAGAAAGCATGTAACCATGGCATAACATCTCAAATTAAGAGAATTAACTAGTGTGAATGTAGAAAGATTAACAAGTTAAACAGTAGTACATCCGCTACGTTTGCTTGCCTCTACCGTTGAAGCGAAGCGATCACGCGCGGTCAGGAGCGAAGCCACCTGTCCAAAGATACCACTCAGCACACGACTACAACAAGGTAATTGCATCTTAAAAAAATAAAGACGTCGCTAAATCCCCAGACCCAACAATCCCTAATCCGCCCGACGATCCTACGCCCAGCCCACTACAGCGATGCTGCTTGTTATTTTCGTATCTTTAGAACTATTAAGCCATTTACAACCAATAATATATTTCTGGGATCTACACTTAAACACCTTCACTTTTCAAGTAGATCACTTATTTTTATTTTGCTACTAACATGGTGTAATTTAATGCGCAAAAACAGAGGATGTACTCTGTTCTGGCAATTTGGACAGCTAGCTTCTAACGCAGCCCAACCACAGTACAAAGCCGTAAATATTATGATGTCTTTACAGAAACTAGATCTTCAGATTCCCTACAACTTTCATTATTGGGAGGAAAAATATAAAAATCATCTTCTACTCCGAATCTACATCCGAACAGCAATCTATCTCGGATTCCACCTTTGTCAGACAGCAGTCTTCCCGACCCTTCTGCGCCCAAACCCCGTAGCCAAAAAAAATCCAAAAAAACATATAGGAGATAGATCTCGACTTCCTCTACAATTTTCCTTTTGGCCAGACCTGCAGGAAAAATCGCTCCGCAGGTCTAATCTGCGCAAATAGCCGCGCTGCACAAATTAGTCTACGCGCAGACAACAGGTATTCCCTAATCGGTGAATCAATTTGCTAATTCCCATGAATTCTCATGCTAAGATCCTTAATTACAGGAAAAATAGAAGGATTTGAGATGGGGGAAAGTTACCTAGGGGATCCCTTGGGATCTCCCCTTCTTCCCTTCTTGTCTTCTTCCTCCCTTCCTTCTCTTCCTCTTCTTCCTCTTCTTCTTCTTCTTCTTCTTCTTCTTGATTTCTTCTTGCACCAATGGACAACACTTGAGGGGAGGAGAGATGGAGGCGTAATTGGGAGGGGAGGGTGGCGGCCAGGGGGTGGAAAAGGAGGAGGGGGTGGCGGCCACTAGATTAAATAGGGGGGGGGCTTAGGCTTTAGAGGGGGAAGGGGTGCGGCCACCCCTTGGGCCGGATGGCCTAAGGTGGTAGGCCCACCCTTCAGGCAGCCCACTTAGAGATTTTTTTATTTATTTTAGGCTATTTCATAATTTTATTTTTCCTTCCCGTGATTTATCAAAAATCCGGGTGATTCTGCGATTAATTTAAAAACCGACGCTGAAACAAAGTTCAGGGTATTACACCTACAGCACCCAAAACAGGCCAAAATCACTACAACAAAAATGTTATCACAGACGGTTAAAAAATTTCATCACAGATAGTTTCGTGAGCTATCTAAATTTATGAGTCAGTAATGAAATAAGGTCATCATGGATGGCTTTTGAACCATCTGTGATATTTAACTGTCATAGACAATTTGTAGTTGAAACTGTCTGTGACACTTACATATCACAGACAGTTTCCACTGGAAACCGTCTGTAGTAGTGAATCATAAATTGAGTCATCTCTCTAATCAAGCCTCCAAATCAATTAAAATTTGGTATGCACCTTCTTTATGATGTTAGGAACCTATTCCAATTAATAAGCAAGAAAATCGTTACCAAAGTTCTGATCTTTTTCAATTTGAAGGAAGGTTGCACTAAAACTAGGCAAAGAGGAAAATCTCGATCTGCTCTTCCCCGTGAGTTCTTGAAGACCTAGATGACCGTAGATGGGTTCTCATATGTCATAGGAAACTAGAACATAGCATGAACTCAAACCAATATGCCAACACGATCAAAACCCCAAAACTGCCCTCTCTTAAGCCAAAATCGAATACTTAGAGATCAACACATTCTTAGCACACAGCAAGGTCAAGAAGGAAAGAGGAAACACTAAAACAAACCAAATCAATATTTCATCGCTTGAGCACAAGAGAAAAATACTTGGATGAATTTTAATCTTTCTTGATATATAGAGATCAATGTTTATAGCCACACACAATGTCTAAAGATGACAAAAAGCTCAGCCACAAGAGCCTCTCACATTACCCACAATGTTCTCTCTATGAACCCTAACTCATGTCTACTTAGTATGAATGACTTAGTATTAAGCATCCCTTCTAGTTGGATTTCATCCACTCACATGGCTAACCCGTCAACCCAACATCGTATCGGGTTTCGCACTGACACATGCACCCTACTCAAAGTGCATAAACTCATTAACCCATTAGTGAATCAACACTTGATCCACTTCATAATTTTAGCACATTTATGACTTAAACTACTTAGGCCAATGCTGCAATTTTATATGCCACCACTTTTTCGTTATTAGGCAATTTACAAAATGCCCCTATACAATCTTCCATGAAGCTTCCCACTTCCTTTGCAAGATGAATTGCTCATACTTCGCCATCTTTCATGTGGCCTCATTGACTTACTATCAAGTCTTTCACGTGTCCAGATCCCATCGAACCATTCTCATTTGTAAACGACCTAAGTCACTTGACACACCACATGTTTCTCCTCACACATGACATCACTCGGCTTCCTTGACCGCATAGGACCTCGGCTCCTCCCTAAGTCTAGTCCTGGTACACCTTGTCATTGCCCATCATGTCCTTCACCGGCAGCTTCCGCTTTGGCTCCTCGCCGTCCCGGCTTGTAACAACCCCGCAAGCTTCAATCATCTTTGGTGGTTCTTTGATCGTTTGGACCTCGGCTCCTTCTAATAGTAGTCCCGATCCCTTGACCACTTTGGACTAAAGCTCTCCTAGCTTAGTTCCAATCCTATCCACCTCACCATAATGAAGCTCTAGAGTCCTACAACCAACACAACACAACAAACCATCACGTAGCACCGTATGAGACAAAATAATCAATATGCCCAATTGATGAAGTGGGAACACTTACCTCAAAACTTCCATCCTAGAAGCATCACCGTAAAATATGACATGCATCTCTAATGCATCATGGTCTTTGCTTAAACTTCACTTTTTATGGTCCTTATTCATCTTGTGCCTTGCTTGAGTTCAACTATCCCACACAGCATTTATGACCATTCTGGACCTCAGTTATCCCCAACCTCATCTTGGTCTCCCCGCCATTGACCATAGTAGCCTCCAAACCACATGCACAATAATAGAGCATATGCATATATATACTTTGATTTATATGCATATATACACATACATATATAAATACATATATAAATACATATGTATAAATATATATACACATATACATATATATATATATGTATGTATATATATGTGTGTGTGTGTGTGTGTGTATACATGTAGATGTGTATATATATGTATATATATGTATGTATGTATGTATGTATATATATGTATATGTGTATGTATGTATATATGTATGTATGTATGTATATACGTATGTATATATGTGTGTGTGTATGTATGTATATATGTATACATGTAGATGTGTGTGTGTATATATATATATGTGTGTGTGTATATGTATATGTATACGTATATACATGTATGTATATGTGTATGTATGTACGTACGTACGTATGTACGTATGTGCTTCCCCTCTTTAGGAAAATGATTCATAGGTCGTAAAGAGCCAGGAGACATTGAGATTCTGTACAGTGCGATCACACCAAATCAGAACCTAAATTTGCAAATGGAGAACCAATTGAAAAAAAATTACAAGCTAGAAGAGAAGTTATTTCAGTAAAAGAGACCTTAGCGAGCTTCGAATTAGCTACGATTGATAATATTAGTTACCACTGTACACAGTTAATACACACGCCCGTCCGCACCCCCCCCCCCCCCCAACACACACACATATATATACTTGTAGGTAGTCGGACCAATGATAAAGGAGGGTAGTTTTTTTTTATCTGTTGTTGGAACCATCACTTTTATAATTGAATAATCCAAAATAAAGAGGTTTTCATCCTTGCAACCATTAGTTAAAAATATAAGATAATAACGCTTGTTGCCTTTAGCAAAAAAAAAATACTTTTGTCGATAATTTTCACTGGTAGTATTAGCCCTTCTTTTTCTAGTTTTAATTACACTGGTAATTCTCCATTTCTCGAATTTATCTAACGACTCTTACCAAATCTCTCGCACTTTTTTCCTTAGAAATAATCCCCTTTTTAATTTCACGTATTAGATCCCTCTTTTTTCCAAAAAAATATGTTCTCATTGGTCACATTTTCAACTCTATTTAGCAATACAAATTAGGAGTTAATATTGAACTGACGTACGGAAAAACAAGTAAAAGAAAGTTTAAAAAGAATTCAGATGCCGGGAAATGTCCAAAATAGATATATAAACAATCAATATATTCTCCAGAAATTGAGAACAAAACAAATTTTTCTCTGAGGGAATTCTCAAACTCTTCATCCTGAATTATCCACAGATTCATATGCGTTGCGTGTGACATCAAGTCATCAACGTGCGTTGAGCCGCAGCCATATATCATCGAATCGTCCATGCAAAAGAAAACGAAAGGGACGTGTGCGGCCATTATGTGTACTGATCAGGGTTTTTATTACCGTTTTAAATTTTTAACGGGAGCCGGTACGGCCGAAAATTTTAAATCAGAATTCGAATTTCAAAAAAAAAATCGACCGATACTCGGTTGAATTTCAGTTGAATGCAAATTAGTCCAAATTAGCTGTAAATTGATTTCAATTTAAATTTGACCGAAATTATTTGGCCAATATCCATTTTTACGGAGTGTACCGGTCAAACCGGCCGATTATTACAACCTATAATGATCTTGATATCTCAGGTTATAAGATGGGCTTGTGCGTGATGAACGGTTGATCAAAAGCCAGTGGGTACTGGAATCAGCCTACGTGATCAGTAAAATGTAAGATATATGTAGGGAATCTAAATTAAGTCCATATGTTCTGCACGATTCTCAATGTCCATCAGCTATAGATCTATATAACAAGAAAATTATATGTGCAATTATCCTTCGTGGTAAACCCGAGCAATGGATAGTATAGGCCGGCAACACTAACTATTAAGGCTATCAATTTCAGTTAGTTATAGAAACAGAAAATTAGCTCTCTTTTTTCAAAATCACTACAAGAATCGATGATGCTCCTAACCGAGTGTTTTTTTAGCCTCTCCAAGTGTTTTTGGCACTTGGCCGGAGCTAAACAGATCCTAGTAGTGAATGGCATCTATTTCTTCCTAGACTGTTACTTGAACGTAACATCCTTCCTTTTCATGCGGTAATTCTTGACTATGCCTACCTGCTTAAATTTTTATTAGAGAGCGTTCGGAATGATATTGATTTATGATTTTTTTTATTATAGCTAGTTTATTTTTTACTATACCTGAGTTGACTTATTTAGCATAATTAAATTTAAAAAAATTTAAAAATAGAAAAAACATGTTAGTCCATCACAGACAATGCAAAGGAATACGGAAAAAAAAAGAAAAGGCAAAAAAGCCCAAAAAATCTAAAAAGATGAAATTACTGAACAGTAAAAAAAGCAGAAACTAAAAATAGAAACTGATTTTAAGTTGAAATGAGCGGTGAGAAGCTTTTCGGACGAAGATGACTGGTTTTCTCCAAATTTGCATTAACTAGACTACACAAGATACAAGATGGCATCACGAAAGAGAGCATGCAGTACTCATGCCTAAAGCTAAGCAACGGAGGATAGTACTAGTAGCTAACCCCATGCTACGCTTAATTAAAATAACTAACAGAACCAGAATAATTACCAGAAAGCAGTGCAAGATGATAGGCTAATGATGCCACTTCATTACTCTTACCGAATCTCCTGTGCTTATTATAACCAGCAGATGACGCATATAGATTTCACTCAGAAAAAAGTGGATTAAAGTCATATCCATAAAGAAAAATTGGTTCGATACGCCCACCGTATATCCAATAGGAATACATACCCTTACCCAAACTAGTAATCCAAAGCCAAAATAATGTTCTTTGAAAAGGAAAGCAACAGAGTGCCAAATCCCTGAAATTTTGTTCCCAGATGCTCAGCAATTTTCCAATGCTTATATGCACTTGTAGCATGGTCCTTTGCTAGATCATCCCCAATACAGATCTTTTCCATATTTTTTGCTACTTAATTAATGTGCTACATTGTTTCCTTTTGATTATTTTAGGGTCTATTCATATTGACTTTTGATTTTGGTTTATAAATAGTAACAACTTATAGAGAGAGATATTCGCGTGCGATTTTGACCGATATAAATAAAGTTATTACAGTATGTACTACAATTGACTAGTAGACCCTATTTTAAAAAGATATTTTGTTTAAAAACTAGATACAAAACAAATATTTACTTTAAAAATAATTTTTAAAAGTTAATACAAACAGAACCTTAGGTGCCCTAGGAGGGAATGCACTCTTAAGTGCAGCTTGTGCCGAAAGATATGGGAGAGAACTTATACAAATGAATCAGATTCAGGCACTAAATATAGAAATGCAAAAGCTAACTTGCTTTAGGGTTGAAAGATAGTTTGTGTCCTTTTGTCCGTACGAGCATGGATCTTGTTTTATGAGGGAGAAAATTTTAGGGTGACTGCATTGTAGAGGTACAATCAGAACAAATATAGATAGATATTATTTATCTTATATTCTATTTTATGTTTTTTCTTAAAGTTGGAGTTAGACATGAATAGTGCCGGATACAAATTTCTTCATTCCGTATTTACCTCACAAACCTTCGGACTATTAGTTGAACGGAAATTATCCACTTCCTTTGCACCCCTATATAGAATATTGAACCGTAGAGGTGCAATTAGAGCGAACATGGATAGACTAATATCCATTTCTTCATTCCGTGTTCACTCCACAAACGTTCAGATAGTTGGTTAGACGAAATTATCTGTTTCTTTTGCACCCCTACACAGGACATTGAATAGTAAAGGTACAATCAGAGCGAACACAGAGAGACTAATCGCCGAAATGTTGAAAAAAGAGCACTAAGTATTTCCCGCTTGTCTAAATAGCTTCTACTCTCAATTGAGACATGTAAACCTGGTTGGATATATAGGTGGGATTTGGATCCGAATCCTTAAGAATTATAATTAAACTAAATCCCATATTAAGAAATCCCTTTCATCCAAACACCCATTTGATGGAAACAAAAACATTTTGAGTTCCTTGTCTAGGAATCCTGAGACAAGTGCGATTCTACAAATGAGAGAAAAGTATATTATCTGCATAGAAATTTTTAGTATGTCAGCTGTGCATATATAATTTCAGTTTGAAATTAAAGCAAGATGGCTTTCAAAGACAAATATCTCTTTTGGACTCTGTGGCAGAGGTAAGTTATAAGCTTGATCCAGGTTCAAGTGCAAGGACATTATGCAATTTCGACAATATCAAGCAGGTTCAAGTGCAAGAATATTATTTCAACCATGTAGTTCACATGAGTCTTTTTGGTGCGGCTAGACTTATAGGATTACAAGGACCTCCACATTTAGCCTTTGCCTTTATTCGAGACGATGGTTAGAACATCATGTGTAAGGCAACTTACTCTGCATGGAAATTATGTCTACCTCAAAAGCTTTTATTTCGTTGGATTACCGACACTGCCAACACTGTGAGCATGATTTGAGTTCTTTAATATGCCATCATACTCAGAAAGCTGAAAGCAAAAAAATACAAGAGATAGAAAAGTAAACCAGGGCTCCAATGGACTTGCATGCTTGGAGACATGCTTTATGTCGGCTGAGCCTTTGCTCTTGTGGCTCAATCTTTGCTCAATAAACAAATCGACCCATCATCCCGCACAACTCTTCAGGGTCGTCCAATTCTCAAGCTCATTGTACATCAAAATCGTTTGACCTCAGTAATCAATATTAAATCTCTCCACACACAACACTGTCGTCGCTTATAAGAAAAAGGAGAGCTCCCTAGCACTTCCATCATGCATGCACCAATGGCCATTCCTCCTTTCCCTCCCCTTTCGATCAAATTAAACCCTATCACTACAAGGGGATGGTATGTAAATACAATGTATTGTTTTTTGCGAGGGATTTGCTTTTTTGTTCTGTTGTGTACTTTCTTGGATCTAGATTCATTGGACATTGGAGTGCTGAGTTTATGCATACCAACATTCTATTCTAAAAGTAACTACCACCTTTGGAAAAACATGAACTAATTTTGTAGAAGTTATTTGAAGAAAGGAAAATAAAAATTATATATGTCAGTTGTGAGTTGTAACACCAATACAAGCTGATGGTGCTTCCTAAGGTTGGATGTGATCAAAGGCATTTCCCTATATATGGGAGTACAAGCATTCAAATAACACTGATTTTAGACATACTCTGCCGATGTAATCTGTCTTCAGAAAATATAAACTGTGCCTGGGGCATGGCCACAAAAAAGTGTTACCAGGAGAAATGTAGCTTTACGAGTGCTGCTTACAACTTTGTTAGTTGATACTGACTGCCAACTCTGATGGGATTATATCTAGTCCTATCTATTCTCATACTGTCCAAAGTACCTTCCTGAGATTGCAATAAGTATGTTTAGCATGATGACTTCATCATCCATCTCCGACTTGGTGGTGAGGATGGTTGCACATTTGCGCAGCAATGACCTCATCGAAGCACATGTCTCTGCGTCAAAGGGAGCGTCCACGGCGATGCAGAGTGCAAACAGCCACAGGCAGTCATTCCTAGATAGTGTATCCAAGCTTTGAATCATGTCGACGTAGTTCCGCAGTGTTGCAGCTCTTGAAACTGCATCCATGTTGCGAATCATTGTCAGTGTTGGGTCAGTCTGTGGCTCGGAGCTGCTGCGAGGTTTTGAGGAGTTTTTCATTCCTCCAGATATAGATGGCACGTCAGAGCTGTCAAGCTCGGAGAATGCCTGTGGAAAAGAGTGTTCATACATTATCGGTAGTTCACATGTGACTGTGGACAAGCACCTAATTATAAAAAAGTAAAAAGATGAAATAAAAAGGTATTCTACCTGTACCAAATTCACATTCAGGTCATCAGAAACAATGTCGATGCACTCTTGTGAGCGTAAAAAATAGAGCAGCAAGATAGTTGACATGATGTTCTCCTTTAGTCCTTTTTTTAACTTGTAGTTTGTAAAGCATTGTAGATTTCTGGAAATAGGAATTGTAACAGGTGACAGCGCTTTCACCCTCATCCATCTCAAATTCAGGTTTATCAATGAGTTTGAGCAGCTGACAGTCACACCAGTCACACGCTACATGCCAAAACATTGTTGTGAAGGATATTATCCAGTGTGTGGCTGTGTGCAGCTAATGCGACATACTAAAACTATTGCAGCTGACACTCAAGTTTCAGGCATAACTAGTGTGATGGTACCAGTCACTACCTGCTAACATCACTGAAATCCTACTGGTAGTAATGGATTGAAGGGCTTTGTATCACTCAATCATGTTGCATGGGCACAGGTTAAGAGTAGAGCAAATGCTCACTTGTTGTAGGGTATAAAAAGCAAGCCAACATTAAAATCAGACATCAAAACAGATTAATGCTACTGCTAGTATTACAAGGTAGAGTACAATTTTCAGGTCAATCTTGTGATATCACCTCTCCCTTTTGAATTAAGGATGCACATTTATTCCACCACAAAATACATGTCAAAAACAAGGACCAAGGTTATAACAAAGCAGAAAGGACCCATTGCTATCTGAAATATGTTTGCAGCTGTCTTGGACATGTGCCATGCCCACTAAGATTCGAGGGCTTGACAAAACAGTAAAATGTCAACTTTTAATGACACCAACATAACTGAATAAATACAATTATTTTTCTTCAAACAGCAGCTAAGAGACACATGGAGTGTTGTCTTCATGAAGATAATTATGAAAAAAAGTTAATATGTGGTTACATGTTTGAAATGGCAATATAAAATTATTTGATTACATAAGATGCACAATATAGCTTACCAGCCTTGTCTCTGAAAAACAATTAATAAATGTGTCCTCCCACTCCTTTGATGCACACAAATCAGATGAGCACTTCGGTATGTCAGGAATTTCTGGCATGTAAGGTGTCTGCTCATTTCTAGCTGTACTCAAATCTACCTTTGCCACCTTCACTCTAGGAATTTGGTTAGCTTCCCACCTGTAAAATGAAGTTAATAAAGTAGTAGTAGTTTTATATCGAAAAGACACATTTACCCACAATAATATAAATATAAGAATATCATTCATTTCTTCTGGTGCCAGCAATCCCACAGATAAATAAATATTTTGCAATATGAAATCAAATCCCACCCCTGACATGTAATTTTCTTTTATTTTTGCAGGAGAAATATACGCATAGGACTGCACAGTGGTCAGAGAATGCAATTATTTTTAGTTGCAGGCCATGTTCTAGGATGCTTTTGAGCGCATGCAGATAAATGATTACACACTAAATAATTGGGTCATCAGAACAGTATGTCTAACAAGAACACTAGCAAATTTGATGAAATGCCACCTAATTAAGATTACCATATAGAGTGTTCGCAACTAAGGACATAATTTCTCAAGGATCTCCCAGGCGTTAGGCGCTAGGGGTGCAAACGGAGCGGATACGGACGGATATTGCTCATTCCGTATCTTTTTCCATATTTTTTGTCGGAGTCAGAATCGGACACGGATAATGCCGGATACGAATACGAATACGGATATTCTCGGTCACGAATATGGAGCGAATACATGCCGCTTCGAATACAGTTAGTCTCAGTCATGAATATTTAGTTGGATAATGCGTGAAAACAAAAACCATATATATCACATGTGTCAGGATCAATCACCATACTACATATTCATAATGGAACTATATTAGTAGCTTAACAAGCAAATTTCACATGATGACAGGGACAAGTTAAGCAACTAGTAAATTCTAGTTAGCAAAGTAGCATGTAAATGATAGAGACTAGTGAAACTAGTATCTAACTAGCTACATACCACACAGTTCAAAAGTAAGAATTAGTCAAAGCCAAATAGTCAAGTACATCACTTGATACGGAGTCGCTCGATCTTCTCGATATAGGATGGATACTCGCGGGAGTTTTGATGAATCATAATGATCCTCTTATACCAGTACAAGGGACGAACACTCTTTAATCTGCCAAAACACGCTCGCCTTGATTTCGCCGACTACCAAGCGAAGATCTACCGTGCATCCAATTCTCAGCGAAAAGGCTGAACGATCTTGATTGAAGAACACTCTTAATTCCATATGGAATTTTGGCAGCAATGATGAACTCGAATAAATTTTAGTAAATTGATTTTTCTCAAAGATAGTCTGAGCTATAAAGGCTACGATTACAAGGCTTATATAACCCCTTAGGACGTCCATATGGTCCCCAAACTGAATACAACTCAACCCTATATTATTTTAGACTCGAACTCACACAAAAAAGAAACTAAATTTTACAGCCATCACATTGTTTCGGTCATAGCAGATAATTCGTGATGTATTTGAAGATGAGGCCCTATCCATTGCATAAGTAATAAGCTTTCCAACAAGTACAAAAACACTCGAATCGGACTCCATTTGTTAAAGTTATAGCCTTTTTAGTAAGTGCTTGTTGAGCTGTCCCGAACTAAGTTCTGAGTTGAATCAAATTTGAATCCGGTAAATATTCGAAAAAATATCTGGTAACCATCCGAAAAAAATATCCGGATAGTTCTGTATCCGTCGGATAATGTTTGTTTCTAATCCGTTTCTGTATCCGGCAAAAAATATCCGAATCCGTATCTGCAAAACCTCCGGATATTTGAAAATTTGCTCCGAATTCTATCCAAATTAAAACGGACAGACGGACGGTCGGAAAATATCCGCTCCATTTGCACCCCTACTAGGCACCAATCGGGCAGCCGACCCCCGCCTAGCACCTAGCCCACGTAGGAACTGCCTGTTAAGGGTATTAGTGATAGAATAAAAATTGTATTCCTTTCCTTATATGCTTGGTATATTCCCCAGAATATTTTTTTATACTCCCAATATATATTGCCCATTAGGCCTCTTCTATATATGTACAATATTCATAACATGGTTGTAACACCCCAGTCAAATAAAGACCAGAATGCTACCCAACTAGAAGTAAAACAATGTTAACTAATTACGTTATACAAAATTTTGACAGAGCCTCCTTTGTTTATCTATCCAAATCAGAGATTTCACAGTTAGTAACAATTATAATGGACAATCCTCAAGTAACAAATTCAATGCTAAGCAATTAGATTAAAGAGTACTAAACCATTCATGAATATAATACCTAGAGAAAAAGCATGAGTATCATGAATATTCTAAACTCTTATTACAAATAAAATCCAAGGGTAATAATTAAATGATACTTAAATAGTCCTTACGTCCTATATTTAATTCTCTTCCTTTATTTCCATTTTGGGTGAAACGTGCAACTAGTTTACTCCTTCCCTTTCCCCAAGCATGCCGATCTCATAACGGTACCTAAAAAAAACATCAGCAACAAGTGTGAGTCCAACGACTCAGCAAATATAATAGAAAATACCAAGAACATTCACAAACATCACTTCACACATTCATCTATCAACCATATAAATAAGCCATGCTATGCAAGATGATCAACAATTTCTTTATCTCTTTCTGTTTTGCATTTTACCGTTAATGCAAAGTGTGCATCCGTCGATGCATACCCATGCCTGTACCACCTGGTACAGGGACCAATTGCCCATACTCCACAAGTATGGGGATCTTTAGCCCGTTATGTCATCAACATGACGGGGACCTCGGCGCTTAGTCATCTCGTGACCAAGACTTCAATAGATCAACATGATGCATATGCGTGAATGTCTCAATAAAATAAATTTTGCATTCACATTATCCATGCACCAGAGATATTCATGAACACTATAAATTGCAATCACCCATAAACAACACCAATACATCCTTACCACAACCATGACACATATATATTTCATATTATGGATCAAACATCGACGTTCCACACTATCAACTTTCAAACCATCATTATACTTGCCTTAGCGCAAAAGCGGTGGGCGTGCGAGAAAGTGCCGCCTCCGGATCTGTCCTCCACTGAATAATAATTATAATAGTTGCTAAGATAACGATGGCGAACCTTTGCCCAAATAAAAACAATCACGAACTAGTAAATTCGTCTAACTTGGTTCCAATTCCCAAATCCTACAGTCATCCGCTCCCTCGAGGGCAGTCAACTTCAAAAATTCATATCTATTGAGTACAGAGTCCGAATAGGGTGTTTTTAGACTTTCGGAAAGATAATTAAATTATCTAACTAAATCTAGTTGGTGAGCCTCCTGGTTCAGCCATCTTCTACCACACCATCAATTTTCTAAAACATCAATTTCACGTCGGTCCATTTGACGAGCACTAAAAATGCTATAACTTCCAGCCAGTGTCGGAATCATGATTTCTTTACCTTCTGAAAGCTAAGACAATTATCTACAACTTTCATAATATGGAGATCCTCTGATTCTTCCGTTTTCTAATCGCCCAATCCAATCTACCAAAATCTGACAGAAATCTCCCGATCTATAGAACAGTCTTACAAGAAAAATCATAACTTCTGCTACAAAGGTCCGATCGACGCGTTCTAGCACTTCATGGAACGATAAAGACATCCTCTACAACTCTCTAGGAGAAATCCAGATCTGGATCCCCACAAAACTACCCCAAAACGACCGCCTAACCCATTCTGTCTCGGCAGTCCAAAATACCGATAATGCTACAACAATTAAAGGTCGCGTGGTGTTCTTTGTGTTCTTCAGTGGTTCATCAAGAGTAATCCCTTTTTCCCCTGGTTAGATGTATATTTAATTGTTGTAGCATTATCGGTATTCTGGACTACTGAGACAGAATGGGTTAGGCGGTCGTTTAGTAGTAGTTTCGTGGGGATTCAGATCTGGACTTCTCCCAGAGAGTTGTAGAGGATGTCTTTATCGTTCCATGAAATGCTAGAACGCATCGGTCGGACCTTTGTAGCAGAAGTTATGATTTTTCTTGTAAGACTGCTCGCAGATCGGAGATTTACATCGATTTTGGTAGATTGGATTGGGCGATTAGAAAACGGAAGAATCTGAGGATCTCCATATTATGAAAGTTGTAGATAATTGTCTTAGCTTTCCAGGAAGGTAAAGAAATCATGATTCCGACACTCGGGCTGGAAGTTATAGCATTTTTAGTGCTCTGTCCAGCGGACCCGACGTGAAATTGATGTTTTAGAAAATTGGATGGTGCGGGTAGAAGATGGCCGAACCAGGGAGGCTCACCAACTAGATTTAGTTAGATAATTTAATTATCTTTCCAGAAAGTCTAAGAACACCTTATTCGGACTCCTGTACCAATAGATATGAATTTTTTGAAGTTGACTGTCCTCAGAGGAGAGCGGGATGACCTGTAGGATTTGGGAATTGGAACCAAGTTAGACGAATTTACTAGTTTGTGATTGTTTTTATTTGGGCAAAGGTTCGCTACTGTTATCTTAGCAACTATTATAATTATTATTCAGGTGGAGGACAGATCCCAGAGGTGGCACTTTCTACACGTCCACCGTTTTCTCGTAGTTAAGGCAAGTATAATGATGGTTTGAAAGTTGATAGTGTGGAACGTCGATGTTTGATCCATAATATGAAATATATGTGTCATGGTTGTGGTAAGGATGTATTGGTGTTGTTTATGGGTGATTGCAATTTAAAGTGTTCATGAATATCTCTGGTTGCATGGATAATGTGAATGCAAAATTTATTTTATTGAGACATTCACGCATATGCATCATGTTGATCTATTGAAGTCTTGGTCACGAGATAACTAAGCGCCGAGGTCTCCGTCATGTTGATGACATAACGGGCTAAAGGTCCTCATACTTGTGGAGTATGGGCAATTGATCCCTGTACCAGGTGGTACAGGCATGGGTGTGCATCGACGGATGCACACTTTGCATTAATGGTAAAATGCAAAAGAGAAAGAGATAAAGAGATTGTTGATCATCTTGCATAGCATGGCTTATTTATATAGTTGATAGATGAATGGGTGAAGTGATGTTTGTGAATGTTCTTGGTATTTTTTATTATATTTGTTGAGTCGTTGGACTCACACTTGTTGCTGATGTTTTTTTAGGTACCGTTATGAGATCGGTAGGCTTGGGGAAAGGGAAGGAATAAACTAGTTGCACTTTGCACGTTCCACCGATAATAGAAATAAAGGAAGAGAATTAAATATAGGACGCAAGGACTATTTAAGTATCATTTGATTATTACCCTTGGATTTTATTTGTAATAAAAGTTTAGAATATTCGTGATACTCATGCTCTTTCTCTAGGTATTATATCTATGAATGGTTTAGTTCTCTTTAATCTAATTGCTTAGCATTGAATTTGTTACTTGAGGATTGTCCATTATAATTGTTACTAATTGTGAAATCTCTGATTTGGATAGATAAACCAAGGAGGCTCTGCCAAAATTTTATATAACGTAATTAGTTAACATTGTTTTACTTCTAGTTGGGTAGTATTCCGGAACTTTGTTTGACTGGAGTGTTAAAATGGTATCAAAACAAGGTTAAGGTTAGGCTTATTGTAGCCGCCACTTCCTAGTTCTCAGCTCAGTCTTCCGCTGCTGCCCCTGGGAGGAGTTAATCCCAAGTGCGCCACCTCCCGACCGCTATGCCGGCGCGCTCGCCGCTGCACTGGCCGGTCTGCACCAAATCCGGCCAGCTCCAACCTCTTCCGTACCGTTGGTCCCACGCCCGCTCCGAATCCGGCCATGCTTGGTCTGTTTTTTAATGTAACAACTAGTAGCAAATATCTATAGTTCTATCTGGAATGGAAGTCGACAAGTAGTTGCAAGTAGTCGACGACTAATCGATTAACTAGCAACTAGTTGGCAAGTGTCTCTTGGTGACTCGACTCGACTTATCGACTTAATAACCTTAAGCCTTTTTGGCATCTATGGCCTCTTTTGTGTGGACATCTCACAGGAGTGAGAAGACTAAAACCTATTTCGGTAGGCACTACACGGGAGTGGAGATTAAGGTCTTTGTATGAAAAAGGACAGGCTTTTAAGGTCCCTACATGAAAAATGGCGGGCTTGGGTGAGCATCAACGGATACTCACTCCGCTATACTAGTCTAAGCTAAAGAGATGAAAGGAGATGTGCATTTGCAATGTGTGAAAGATAAGAGGCAAATGCATAAGAAATGGTTAATGAAAAATGAAAGGGGTTAAATGATAATGAATGGTTAAAGAGACTTTTGATGGATAATGAAGGATATGTGTAATTATTGTTTACTGTTTTGCTATGTACTTGCTGACTCTTTAGACTCACCCTTATTTGTTGTTTTTAAGTGATCCTTGGAGTTGTCATGCAAGGGGAAGGGGAGATAGCACATCCATGTCACATGCAAACACTAATGAAATCTCTATTTCCTAGACAATCACTTTTGAACATAGTATATCTAGTTTGGTAAACTAGCTCTTTCAATTTGAAACTTAGTAAATGTTCTAGAGAGCTTAATGTTGAACCTTAGAACGTTTTATGCTTTGGACCTTTGGTAGACTTATTACTGTTTGGTTATGAGCATTTCTCAGGCATGGGTGTCCTGAGCGTTCTTAGTGTTAAGGGTATTTAGATCTTTTCACATTGTTCTAGGGTTTGAGTCCTTGTACTATATAAGCCTTATTGGCTATTGCAATAGACTTGAGCTCCATTAAAATTTACATGGTATCAGAGCTTAGATTCTCAACCTAGCTCCTTCGCTGCCGCCGGCTGTCGCCGCCGCCCTAGGAGTGTGCTCCACTCCCAGGGGTGGCCACCTCCTTTCGCCAACCACCATCGCCACGCCCACATCGGCGCTAGCCCGAACCAGCAACACCACCTCGCCGAGCCGCCGCTGCCTCGCGCCAGTGCCGATTCGGCGCTCCCACGCTCCCATGCCTCTTCCCAGCGTTCCGCGCCATCGGCCCGCGCCTGCGCACACCCCAACCACCACCGCCTTGGATCCAGTCGCCGCCGCCTTGGATCCGACGACCGTCGCCTCGGATCTGGCGGCCGCCGATCTTTCTCCGCTCCGAATCCTCGTCGCCCTGCTCGGATCCGGCCGCTCGAATCCCTTTGCATTTTGCGTCTTCTGTTGTGTCCATCTAAATCTGTAATATCTACCTTTCTGTTCATCAAAACTATGCGAGTACACAAAATCCTTGTCAGTCAGCCGACTGTTTTACTAGCCATAGTTCATCCTCTCGGATGGGTATGGTTCTCTCCTTCCTTTCGCATAGCCACAGCTGCTGCTTTTCTTTTTGAGCCTCTGCAGATCGTAGAAGTATTTATGATGTCGCCGCCTCTTTGAGCTACCGCTCCGAGCTTCTAAAGTCGTTGCGCTTCTTCTGCACCATGCCTCCGTTGCGCTTATTGTACACTGCGTCGCCGCCGTCTCGAGTTTTGATCTATGCAGGTTTGCTTTTACTCTCATCAGCTTGATTTGACAGATCTCTCTATTTGTGTCACCTTCCACATCCTCTTCATCGTGTTGCTGTGGTCGACCTTGCTCCCGCTTACCTCTACTTTCCCAGCCCTTGCACTTTGTGCTTTCTGGGTTGTTGCATGATTTCGGATGGTTGGTACTCAAAATAATTTTCCAAGAGCCGCACGCCACGACGACATCTTCAAGACACGGATTTTAGTGTTATGGTTATTTAAGTCTTTACCTATTTTAGTGTCAACCCTTTTTAAATGTAATGCTATTGCATACGCTTTACATTTGAGGGGGGTGTTAAAGGTATTTACGTCTTTTCCCATTGTTCTAGGATTTGAGTCCTTGTACTATATAAGCCCTATGGGCTATTGCAATATACTTGAGCTTCATTCAAATTTACACTTAGGTGTGGAGTCATAAGTTTTATTCATGTCATGTTAATCATCATTATGGAATCGGTTGTCCTTAATGCAGTTTGTTCAATATTTGTTGATTGCTCCCGCTCTGAGTGTAATTAGGAGAGATGCTGCTGAAATTTTTAATAGTGCCAAAAATAGATTGTTAATGTGCAAGGTCGTCACGGCACTCCGGCAAGTCACAGCGAGACCAGAGTGCCTAAATGCCTAGTCAACTAGGCACCCGCCATAGCGACAGTTAGACAATAGTAATAAATGCAAGTAATACCATATATGACTAAAAATTAAATAAACATGAAGCATAATAGCACAAATTATCCAAATAACCATGTAACGAAGCTCAGGAGGTCCAAATCAGAAGAAATCTATTGAGAGGTGTCTATTTGTAATTTCCAGGAACTCGAAGTCAGAAGAAATCCATTGAATGAAGGGTCTATTCGTAATTTTCAGGAACTTTGAGGACTGAATCACAAAACGACCAAAAAAACTGCCCCATCCTTTTATCCTAGTCACCAGCAATTGCAATCCCAGCACGCATTTGCTTCTCCCTTCGCCCCATCGTGCCTCCCGTACCTGCGCCGCCTCTTCTACTTCCGCCACCGCCGACGCAACTACCTCTTCCGCTCGGGTCGACCTGCTACTCTGGCCGCCGCCTCGACTCGTCGCTCCCGTTAGTAGCCTTAGCCGCCCCGGGACCGCCACAACACCTTGGCGTCACCTAGCACCACCTAACTCCTCATGGGTTGGGTCATCGTCTATGGCATCCTGCTCCGGCTGCCAAGACATCATGGCGTCGCCTAGGCGATGCCTTGATAACCATGTTAATGTGTAGTAATAGCATTCCATGCTTTGGATGTCGGGCCAAGGTGTTACCTATGTAACACAACTTCTGTGACAATATTTCTTAATTGCCAAAACAAAAGCACCAAAATGCAGGTATTATAACTTCACGCGTAATGGGCCAACCAAGACTAGGGTTGTAAACAGGTCGAGCGCGAGCAAGCCTGCTAGTCTAAGCTCGAGCTCGATACAAGAAGCTCGAGTTCGGAGTCAAGCTCAAGCTCAGCTCAGTCAAAGCTCGAGTTCGGCACAAGTAAGCTCGGTAACATAATAATACATGGTCTTCTACAGTTCCACATTGCAGGAAACACAAGCATTTTTGCCAAGCAAGGAGGAAATCCCCTTGGCTTCAAACCAACAGAAATAAGGTAGCACACATATAGAAACAGCAAGAACGCAAGAAACATGAGCTAATCAAATGAGATCACAGATCCCAACTTAACCAAAAGAAATCAAAGATTTGGAGAGGGTATGGGTGCAGCCATCGAGGGAGGGGGGTCACTGGTCAGGATGTGCAGCCGTGGAAGTCTTCAGTGGCGGACGGTGTCGCTAGGCACTGGCTGTGGAAGAGTGGGAGGAGTAGGATGGGATGAGGAATGGTGCTGGCATGATCTAAGGAAATGAGATGTGGTGTGGTGTGTGACGGATGGGGAGATGAGAAGATAAGGTTGGTGCTTGACTAGTTGACTATACGGGGAATGGGGAGTTCAAGATGAATCGTACCGACTTGGACCCTGGGCCAAATTGAAAATTGGTGGAGGCCGGTAAGGTAGGCTAGGAAATATCCCATGGGAGCCTTGCTGCAGGCTCGAGCTCGGCTCGATTTCTACTCGAGCCGAGCTCAAATCAAGCCTACGAGTCGAACTCGAGTAGCTTGTCGAGCTCGAGTTATTTTTACAGCCCTAATCAGGACCATGTACACTAATAAAGGCAAATAAAATTACCTGAAAAACAAATCTCAGGATATCACCACAACCTAGTAATAATGAGAATATCTCTACAACCTGGTAATATCTCTACAACCTGGTACTTACAAGGATTCTAAGATTATACTAGAAGCAACTACTTATGTTGTTGGTGAATATAACTTAATTGTAAAAAAGCCATATGTTTCAAGGAAGAAAGGCACTGGGTTATTTGGAAAAATTGTGTACTGCAATAGCAAGTAGAAATTTTAGCTAAAAACAATAAAAAAAATTGTGTCCTGCAATAGCAAGTAGAAATTTTAACTAAAAAATTGTGTACTGCAATAGCAACACATATGGGCCTTCGCATGGATGTATTTTTATTGTTTTAGTGCATATAGCATTTACATTTAGCAGATAGGGTTGGTAATACAGGGAAAAGGGAGTTTAGCATGCAAATAGGTGCAAGTGCAATCCATGTATTGGGTTGGAATCCCACAATTCCAAACACATCCAAACGAAGCTTTACCAGGTAGTCCAGCTCTTGTCCCCAGCCTGCAACCAGGTTGTATCCTCTGGAGAGCTGTCCATTCTGCACCACTAATATCCCAAGTGCCAGCCTCATGGCAAAGGTTGCAGCATGTACCTATCCACATCTATTGTACCACAACAATTATTAACTGTGCTGTAGCAAAGATCGACTGCAGGGACCAAGCTCAGCGCCGAGGGTACACTTGCTTGAAGTTTACTATTCTGTCAAAAATTGGTATGGATAAAGTTGAATCGTGTTACTTTGTGTGTGGATTACATTATGAGATGATATGATTCTTACAAATTTTGGTGTACTCAGTGCTTGCAATCTGCAAAGATTTTATCAATCATTTGGAGTTTTGAGAAGCATGGTGGCAGGGCATTGATTCCACAGACAGTACAGGCAGCAAGCATGGAGATGATTTCTCTTATTGAGAGGCAAAGCGAGATATTTGATAGAAAAAGGACCCCCAATTTCATGATCGGGGAAGGAGAAGAGAAGAGTAAAATAAGTTTTCCCATTTCCTACTGCTCAAGCGCAGATTCTAAGCTTTTGCCTATTGATCACCATTGCATCCATACATATATGCCTATCCTTTAAAAAGAAATATATATATAAGTATGCAACTGCACATATCGCATAACTGCTAAGCAATAGTGTGGCCGCTAACTTATGCTATTTACAATTAGACCATTGATATCAGACATCGGTTATCTGGGTGATGCATCTATGTTATCAGTGAAAAAACTATTATACCAGTTACATAACACATATTCAATCCTTCTAGTTCCCTAACCATTAGTTGTTTCTAGCCAGCAAGATGAACTGCTAATATTCCCTTCTGTTTCTAATCAATAAATGTGGGAAGATCCTAGCTATCGATAGTAATGCTCATTGACATGTCATAAGTAAACTTCCATAAAAAAATCATAATCAAGGTAGACAAAAAAATCTGGCAAACCCAACAATGGTTTCGCATATTTGATGCAATTCACACTAGAATTTTTTTTATAAGACTGATAATACAGGACATAGGCTCAAAAGTGCTGCAGAAAGTAAAACTAGGTAAGGGTTTTAACTTAGCAGTTTAAAGTTGAATATGCAACACACATACCAGCAACACAGACAGCAAAATAAACCAAACCTTGGTGGCAAACCAGCAACACAGACAGCAAAATAAACCAAACCTTGGTGGCAAACAGGCAAAATAAACTAAAGAAATCAAGGTAATACTACTTATGGATTGTAATGTTCATTAGTGTCAGGCCATACTGAATTTTGGTACAAGACATGCAAAAGCCCAACCACGATGGCGCAGATTTACAATTTACATTATGAAGATTCTCATGGGAGTTCCAGGACAAGACTTAGGTTCATGGGAGCTGAATCAACTCATAGCATGACTATGGCAATGTTTGGCCCTGCTCCTGCTCAAGGTTTTTTCAGCTCCTGCTCCAGGTCCTCTAAGAATCAACTCCAAAAGTACAGCTGGATCCTAAAAACTGAAGGCCACAAACTGTTTGGTTGGGTGTCTGGTTCCTAAAATGTAGAGGAGGAGGAAACAATGCAAGTTATCCATAATACCCTTGGTTTTAACACCTAATTGTATTTGTGAATACTATTTAACATCTTCTCTCTCTCTTTGTGCTGGACAAGTAGGTTTTAAATAATATTCGCAAATACAATTAGGTGTTAAAACAAGGGTACTATGGACAACTTGCATTTTTTTCCTCTCATCGATGTCTTAGGAGCCAAACAACCTTAGAGTAGCTGGAGCAGGCTGCCCTGCTCCTTCATGCTCCAAGAATCCAATTTTGTGGAGCTAGTGGTGTTTGGCGTGGCCAAACAAGCCCTATATACTGGCCAACAAACCACATTAAAAGTTAAATACACAACAGACTAATAACAATACAAATAGTGTAAGGCCAATAAAAACCACAGACAGACAAAAAATGTAGGCACTAGCAAACAGAAAATAAAGCAGCCACTAACCAAAATTACGAGACGAACATGGAAACATGTCAAGGAAACTGGCACCGGCGCCTCCATTTACCAGTAATCTAGTGTCACATATCAGGCAGTTACAGGCTTCTAGAAATTACCAGGGACTCAGGGTAAACATTCACCACAGAATGACAACAAGAAATGTGCATGTGCGCGGACACAGGACACCCATGCCATGAGCATTGCACATCCTTATAACGAATCTCACACAGCATGTTAAGGCCCAGCTAGAACTAACCAATCCAAAACGGTGAGGAAAGCATACCTGACACGCCGAAGATACTCGAAGCCGTCAAGCGGCTCACCGGACTCGAAATCAGGGTCCCCATCAACCACAAAGGCAGGCTTCAGAATGCCGTCGTAATCATCATCGCTGTCGTCGTCATAATCCACACTTTCACACTGATCAAACAGCTCTCCACTCACTCCATGCACCCCACTAACTTCATGAACAGCCTCCACGCAGTGCTCATTGTGAAGCCTCATATCCCCATTTCTCCAAGCACCTAAATCTGTCACTTCTACAAGATCGCAAGCAAAAAAAAAAGGCAAAAAACAATCATTAATAAAATAAATAATCTAAAAAGATTGAATCCTGCGGCAAATTTTACAAGGGGCAAGGGGAGCCGTACCCAAGAACTGGGGCGCCGCCGCTTCGGGATTCCTCCTCACGCCAACGGCAAATCCTCCGCCGGATGACTTCTTTCCCTTCTTCCCCTTCCTATTTATCGGCTCTTCGGCGGAGAGGAGCCCGTCGTACTCGCCGGAGAAGCCGGCGGCTGCGAGGGCGGCGTACACCTCGGCCCACCGCCGCGCCTGCGCCTCCTCCGACGGGGCGCCCCTGAGCGCCTCGAGGTCGGCCCTCGCGTACCTCATCCGGATGGTGCAGCCTTCCATGGCGGCGGCCATAGGACGTCGCCGCGAGGAAGGTTCGAGAAGTTTCGGGGCGCTGGAGGGCGTGGTCGCGGAGGGTAAATAGGCTTTGCTGAGGAGGCGGCAGGGGAGCAACTACGGGCCGCGCTCGTGGCGCGTCGCCAGCCACCTGGGCTGACGGGCCGCACCATCCAGAAAAAAAGGAAGGCCCACACGCTCGCGCTGCCAGAGGAGTGCCGCCATCCTATCGAGGCCTGATGCGAGTGAGGCTGGGCTTATGGTAGCTAATGCTCGGTGCAAATTAGAGCATCAACGACACTATTCCCTGCCTGAAGTAGAATAAATTATTCTATATTATATGCTCATCATCTTCTGTGGATCAAAATCTGTATCTCACCACCATGATCAAATGCTAGTCAAAGAAAACCCACCACCTTTCACCTACAGCACCTCTATATCGCTGCCCACCCACCTTTCTTATGCTCAGACGATACAATAATTAACTGGCTTATGTACAATAAATCTAAACTTTTTGTGCAATAATTATTTTTTATAGAGTTAAAACATATTCAGTATGAATCTCTTTTTGTTAATCATATTTTTTAGCAAAACAATTCAAACAAATTGTAAATAGGATAAATGATTTAGATGATATCGTTGTTCAAAGTTCGCAATCAACTCATGTTTCTCTCTACACCCACCCCTCTATGCTCAATGTGGTAGTAAGTTAAAAGGAGGAGTTGGTGGTGGTTTACCATCCTCTCTTGGTGGTTCATCTGCCAACCCCTTCTTCTCCCCTCACAAAAAACGTATGAGCTGACATATAAGCTTATTTCTTTTCCTTAGTCCTCTCTCTCCCATCCTCTCCTCCCCTATCGCCAATCTCTCACATTCTCCCCTCCCCCATCACCCATCTCTCGCAACCTCTTTTCTTGATCTAGATGGCCATGGTGGCCTCTGTTCTTCCCATCCTCTCCCCCCAACCACATTGTGGAGATGGAGGCATCCTCTCATCGTAGCTCCCAGAGGAAACCCCACTGCTTTCGCCTGAGGACTCCCGCTTCTCTTCCCGAGTCCTACCCCTTCCTCGTGGATCTTGCACCATTGCTGTTGCTGTAATAGGAGCTCCATGTGTAGTAGCGTTGCTTGGTGGGGGTGAGAAGGAGTGGCACCCATTTGGCTAGGACTAGTAGCAACTTTGCTATGCTAATCCTCCTCTACAACCATGACGCTATGGTTGCACCACCACGCCATGACCCGTTGTCCCCTCCCAGTCCAACGGTCGGCCGTCGCAATCACACGATCTACCACAGCCACCGCGCGCATCCCCACACCGCCCTACCATCTATAGCGGCTTGCTACCATTGTCTTCAAGCTTCCACTCCTCCCGTCTCCTCTCCCGCTCATGCGGTTCCTCCTCGATGCCCTCTACCGCCACCAATGCTAGGGCCCACTCGTCATCGTAGACCTCTCCAAGCTTTGCCGCGTGCCACCCACGCTTGTTGCTGAGGTCCACAAGGCCCGCCGTCCCCTCCTTCACTACTCGCCCTCTCTTTCTTCCACTGGGCTGGCTGCCAGAAGGGCTTCCAACACTACTTCCCAGCGTTCCATGCCTTTGCTTCACTCCTCTCCACCACAGGCCTTCCTACTGCCACCGACCAGCTCCCCGACCTTATGCGAGCCCATGGGAAGCCTATCTCCCACCCCCAGCTCACCCTTCTCGTCCGGCTCCACACTATCGCACGCCGCTCGCTTCGCGCGCTCCATGCCCTCCGCCGCTTCCACCACGATTTCTCTATCTAGCCCCAGGTCCATGCTTGCAACCACGTCTTGGGTGCGCTGGCAGTGGTAGGGCATGTTGACGATGCGCTCAAGCTGTTCGATGAAATGTCAGAGGGTGGTGTGATGCCTATGCCGGTGACATTTGCGATCATGGTGCGTGCTCTAGCACGGGCGGGGATAATAGAGGGGCTCTTGGAGATGATTGGGAGGATGAGGAAGGAGAGCCAGACGTGTTTGTGTACACCGTGCTTGTCAAGATAATGGTGCATAGGGGACATATGGACGGTTGCATCAGGGTGATGGAGAGAGGGATGACAGATTGAGTAAACACATCTACACTTTTAAAATAGAAAACAAATCAAAGAACCTAAGTAAAATATGCCTTAGCTATTCTGACCGCTTTTGTCTCATATGAAATGCAATGATGATATAATGATAGATGTTATGTTGAGTAATGGCCTTGAGCATGTCAAGTTTGAACACTATCGATGTTTTAGTATCGATCTTATGTGTCATTTGTATGAATTTGGGGGAAACTCTCTCAAGAAATAGGCTACAAGTACACAGATGATATGAGAATTTTTATATAGGTTCGGGCCTTCTCCTGGGAGAATAAAAATCCCAAGTCCTGTGTGATGATTTCTTATAGAGAACCATTACAACAGAGTAATACAAAAAGGACTTGTAGTATCTCCTGAATCACTGGATCTCTCCCCCTTCTTCTTTTGACGTGAACCCTTATATAGTTGACAAAGCGATATCCATTGTCTCATGCCCAAAATACGTCCTAACGTTTCAAGATATAACCACTAGGGGGAGGTTATTGTCAGAGAAACATGGTTAGTCGTTCGTCGTGTGATGGTTGATGTGAAAGAAAGATTGTGTGCGGTTATCGAGCAAAAATGTATGTTCTAACTGTCTTGTCAGATAGACCCATGGTATGGTAGATCGTCTTAGATGGGCTAGTAAAAATACACTGGTTGTAGTAAAGTCAATGACCATAAGGTGGTCGTAGAATAACTTACGGCTAATCATGGTTGTAGGAAATCTTACAACCATAGGGTATCTATAGAAGGACTCACGACCAGGTAGTCATAGAAAAACTTACGACTATGGAATGATCACAAAAAAGCTTACGATCACTCTATGAATCTTCTCCCTTACTGATAAGGGTTATATTTGAAGTATATAATAACGTAATTATAAGATCATATGGTACAATCAGAGGGGGATGAATGATTGCCTCCACTTTTTGACACCTAGAAAACAAATCTCAAACTAGACGAAAATAATATCAATTACGGTATGTTGATTATGACCACTCATTTGATTACCCGCTATGATCTTCTTTTGCACGTGGTCAAAGACGTCCTTAGTTTGTAAGAACTCGATGCTCAGAATTGCACATAGTCATGCATTTTCGTTGCTCTAGTGATCACCAGAATTCTTCAACACATCACGATTCCAGATTGATTCAAGATATTCTTTATTGCTGAATTTCTTTAGATTTACCAAGCGCCCTCACAAGCACCCCTAAGAACCCTAACACCAAAAGCTTCCTCAAAGCTGCCCCAAAGTCACTGCAGCACCCGTTAGCTCTTAGCCTCTCCTTACTTTTATAGGCTAACATCCAAACCGTATCTACCTCAAACACGAACACACAACTCTATCTTTTCTTCAAAACAAGGGACCCAAAACCCTTCCTAACACGGATTTTTCCAAACTCTTCTTCTTCCAAGTTATGGACTTCATCCACAACACCTAACACGATACGTGACGAAGCCTCCAGGATCACAACTTTCGTATCTTCATCACGCCTCATCAATTTCTGTGTCAAAGCCTCCAAGATCGCACCGCCCGTAGCTTCTTCACACATCACCACCTTTGATCTCCACATGTTCCAGCGTTAGCCCGACCATCTCGCGTGGCATCCTCAACCGTTTGGATCTTAGATATCCCCATCCTAGTCCAGTCCTCTTCGTCACCAACCATGACGATCTCCACGCTCACCTGCACATGCAAAGACCAAAGAAACATTGTCCAACACAAGTTCTTCATAAATTGACCGTCATCAGCACACATTCAAACCACACACACTCTTGTCTATCCATAGACAAGAACTAGACCTCCCACAACCACCAACCAGATCGTCCACGATAAACAACAAGGTCATCCACGATAAACCATCTTATCACTATTCAGAAAACACTCTAAACAACTTATTATGACCACTGATTCCATCGCTATCGAAAACTTAGCCTAAGACCACTCAATACAACCACTAGTTCATCGAGTTCTCAAAAACCACAAGTACTCAAAAATTTCATCACTTCGCTCACAACACTCGGGAATAACATGCATCGCTAACGACCATAAAACCATCAAGTACTAATTACCAAGTACCAAACTATTCTGACTACCGAGCACCTCCCTAGTACTATAGTACTGACCACCAATCTCTGACCATCATGCACCAACCAGTCATCTCGCTGACCTAACATGAGTACTTGAAGTACTCCAAGATCATAAGAAATAAGGCACTCGTACTGACCATGAAATCTACGAGTACCAACTGTAAAGCCTAAGGTAATTATCACAAAAAACCTAAGACAACAACAGTAGACTGCAAAAAGTCTACGAGTACCGATTACAAAGTCTGCGACCATTGACTGCAAAGTACTATAGCTACGACCAAAGAAAAGTACTGTAGCTACAACCATGAAAAGTTCCGTAGCTATGACCATGAAAAAATTACTGTAGCTACGACCATGGATAGTACTATAACTACTACCATGGAAAGTACTATACCTACGTGGTCAAAGTTAGGCGTGATCGAAACCAATGTGGTCAAAGTTGGACGTGGTTGAAGTTGAACATGGTCGAAGTCATTGGATCCTCTGATGTCACTCAAAAGCCATCCGATGATTTGATGTTACTTGAAAACCATCCAATGTCGCTTAGCCAATCAAACGGGGGAACATTCTTGAAACAGAGTGTCATCCGATCTTCATCTCTATTCAACAGTCGTCCAATGCCTCTTACCCGATTAGACTAGTCCAAAACTACTCGACGAAGACAAAAACCGTTTGGACTAAGAATCACTCGTAGCAGAACAAACACCACTCGGAAAAGGCAAAAAATCACTTGACTACAATCGACCGAAACCTTCACAAACGCAAAATCCAAAGAATCCAAATGTCAATTATTCATCATCACTTTATTCACGACCATCCACATGGTCTAACAATCTCCCCCTTGATGAATATGTTGACAAGACCTCAAACTCTCGAATGAATTGCTTTTGAAAGAAAAACAAAATTTGCGAAATATAGAACACTCGGTAAAACTCATAAAACTCCTCAACACAAGAGTATCAAATTTCTTAAAATTTATCCCCAATTCCTCTCCCCCTTTCTCTACTTTCTCCCCCTTTGGCAATGAAATCATCATGGGTTCCAAAGAAATGATAAATCTAAAAAGGGGCAAAGAGAGTAAACATCCAGAGCTTTGTAGATTATCTAAGTCACTTTGTGTTGATTTTAAGAGATTAAGAAAGTCATTTATTTGTGTAGAATTCCCTAGATCATATAAATTCATATATCATGTATCACTATCAAAACTAATATTTAACATGATTAAGCAATTTAGATTAATGACATAGCATCTCAACAGTGACCAAACTGATTACAGATAGCACAATGAAATATCACAACAAAAGTCAAAGCTTAAAAGTGAAGCACACCTTAATACTAGGTGAGCTAACAATCTCATATAACAACCTATGGCTCCTTACTCAAAACTTTTTAGTATGTGGCATGCTTGTATCATACTTCTTTTCAGAATGCCATCTTTGTAGCATTTTTTTAAATTCAATGGTGACATACTTGAAGCATACTTATTTTGAATTATGCACTTTTTGTGCCTTTTTTGTTTAACCATGGCATGCTTGAGGCATACATCTTTTTATTTGTACACTTTTTATGCCCTTTTTTATTATGTAACATGCCAATCCTTGAGTGAACATAAAAAGATTGCAATATGAAACATGTGGGTCTCATAGTTAAGATTTAAAGTAAGACTCATAATCACGTTAATTCTTTTAGATGAACATCACAAACATGTCAATAATTCGCTCACCCTCGCACTGTTCGTCGTCGTCCCAATGGAAGTCGTCACCATCTTCGCGTAGTCATTGGCTTCTATGCCCACCACGCTGCCATCACCCGTATCCGTTCGGGATTCCTTGATGTTTGGGCCTTTAAAAGCTATGCCGTCCCTCTCATATTGCGCACCCCACCACTCTTGATGAGTTTGCTACACACCACCAACGTTCGTGCCAACCGACGACGTCCTCATCGTCGCCACCGTGCGGAGCGTCATCGTCTTCTGCGTGGACGAGGTCACTCGCGTGGCCGCGAGGTCACTCCATCATCTCTGCTCTCGCCATAGTCTCTACCGCACCGCTACCGTATGCTTTGCGCATCAAAGGGTCGCCGATGAGCCGCACTACTTTTCTTTGCTCTGGCCACCGCGAGTCACCACATCGCTTTGCCACATGTTAGTGCCACATCAACAGCCCTAGCGCCATGTCACCATATCCACGTCTGCCACATCAGCAAAATTGAGCCATCTGGTGCTACGTTAGCATGCCACATGTTAGTGCCACATAACTTGCCACATCGGCAACATGTCCGCCACGTCGCACACATATTGTTCCATGAGCTCAGTCCACCTAGACTAGCTTTTTCATGCACCGAGTCCACAACATAGTAACATTTTTTTAATTTTCAGCATTTGCTTTAGATTAAATTTTTCTAAGAGCCCGTTCTCCTCCATTCTTGCTCCAATTGACCCTGTTATTTTTTCTAAATTCAACTAAAATTGAGCTCTATCTTTTAGTTCTATTTTTGAAAATTTTGGAGCTCATTTAAATCTTATTGATTTTATTTTATGTCTTATTTGTTTTCTCTTGTTATATCGCGTCTTCGAAGGAGTAGAAGTATCATCAGATGATCAAGAATTCATAACTGAGCAAGGCTAAGATAAGTTGTGTTCTTTGATCGTGTTGAACCTAGTTTTCAATCTATTATTTAGCTATTTTGCTTTAAATTATCATGCATTGCTAATTTATTACAAACTCTTGAACTTAGTAGTTACTGTCTCAATTGATTAATCCCTTCCTTGATAATTTGAATACCACGATTTCATTGTCACCATAGGATGAAAAATTATTTAGTGATGTCATGCTAGTTATCACATGGGTTGTACGATTAATTTTCTTAGCCATGCTTATAGTCTCATTGGGTTTATTATCATATGTGATTAATTAATTACTTAATTTAACTTAATGAGATATTGAACTGTGGTTGGTGCCACAATTATAAAATTGAAGTGCCATGACATTGGTGTGCCATTGGTGTTGCTTATATAAAATTGGTTTTTATTTGGGTGAGTGATCGTGCAGTAAAGGGGAAAGTGTAGATTCACTTCGAGGGATGTGAAAATCTCGCCTAGGTAATGTCTAAAGATTTAACTTTGTGTGTCGTTGATCTAAGTCTTATCGTGCAAACTACATATCTAGTATGGGATAGACCTAGCTGATTAATTTATGATATTTTAATTTTAATTTTGCTATTAAGTTCAATATGGTTGCTAATTTCAATGAGGCGCAGGAGGTAATTATCGACTAAGTGGTTAACCTACTCGATAGTGAAATCTTAGCAGGCGAAATTGAGTTGAGGTTAAGCATTGTAAAGGCCTTGTTGTGATTTTCTTTAGCGCGAAGATGATTACATCATGTGGGTACACTTGTGCAACTTATACAGAGTGTAAAACTATTCAAATAGCCGTGTTCTCGGTTATGGACAATGCTTGATGATTTCATACAAGGGGTAGATATTTCTTATAAACTTCGTTGGGAGAGTTGTAGAGAGTGAATGGTTAGTTCACTGGTGGTTTATTAAGTGAATGGGTAGTTCACTTATGATCTATACAATTCCTTTGGTTATTTATTATTTTTTCTTCAAGTTCACTTTCAATATATTTATTATATTTACTTTAAATTATTATTTTTTTTAAAGTAACCTTTCAGCCATCCCTTGGTAAGCTTTGCATATTGTATTACATTTTGTTACAAATGACTTGGTAAGTACTAATGTACTTATGGCTTTGTGCTTACTATTGCTCAGTTGAAAAAAGAGCTATATTTGTAAGAGATGTCAGAAGGAGGATACTTCATGACTTCACGGATTAGGACTTCGTTTTCTAGTCGATTGCCTGTGGGTATGTCGAATGGCTACTACGCTTGTTTCTATTTTTCGCTGTTAGTTTTTTAAGCCCTTTAGGCTATTATTTGTAAGTTTGGCCATAAGGTCATACTCTGATAATTATTAATATTTGAGTCTATTCCTTTATTAGTCGTGTATATGGTCGATATTTCATCTATGGTTACACTGTGTGTACTAGCATGATCTTGAACTAGTGCAGTATACACAGAGAGTCTAGATTTGTATATTTGGGTCTCGACAGAAATCTTAGTGGAGCGTGGCTAGGTTGACAGCTTTGCATTGTAAATGCCTTGTTATGATCTTTCCACCGCACACCCAAGGATGTGTGCTAATCGCATGGTAATATAAATTGATCATGTCTTATGGGTAAAGTTATACAATCTTTGTAGAGTGTAAAAACTATCCTGGATAACTGTGGCTATAGTCATTGGCAAGCTAAGTAAAGTTGTTCACAAAATGCATATGAATGGATGGAATCTATATGAGATCTTTTTGGAGAAAAATGGTCCAGATAGGATGTCTGTAGGTAGGTTAGTATGGGGATGGACCTACACTAACGGTATCTATTTCAATTACAATGCTATTTTTATTTACTGTATTAAATTCAACAATTTCATACTTATTTACTGTATTTCTTTAAATGCTGCTTTACACTCAAATAACCCTATATGCCTTCTTTTGTTGCCTTTATCATTATTGCATTTTCCGTGTAACTTATGGAGTACAACTTTGTGCTCACATTTGCTATCACATCTCAGAGGAAGACATTTTGACTACGGTGAAGACCTAGACAAGTAGGCCTTGTCTTACTATCGTTTGCTTGTAGGCAGGCTTAGTGGGCTTCTTCCGCTTCGGTGTTTTTCTTTCGCTGCTATTATTTTATTTTGGTCTATGAGCCATAGATGTAAAGTTTGGCCGTAAGATTGTACTCTTTTAATTAGTAAAGTTTGTCATTGTGCTTAATATGTATCCTTTTACCAATGTGTATACTAGCTGATCCTGGACTAGTACAATTTACGTAGAGGATTCAGGAATCATCACTTTGGGGTCCAACATGTTTGCCTTGGACATAATGGTATTCCTATTACATTAATTTGTAACATTTTACTATGATTTTATCCCAAGGGATACTATAGGACTCACTTTATGGAATTCTTCATTTGGCAATGTGGGAAATTCCATGTAAAGACTTTCTCAATGTGGGAAATTTAGGATCACATTTTTCCAATCATTTCTTAGTTTTGATACCTTATTATGTATTTACATTTTTGAATAATTACAATGGAAAATAATCTATTTGTAAGATATAATATGTGTCATTCAATCCTTCCTCATGCAGAAAAAAGAATTCTTTTATCATATTGGTAAGGTGCATGCACTATGTAACTAATACTTCTCATGTCGATAAAACGCACATAGAGTTCATGTTTTGATGAATAGCAAGAAGCATTAGCTATTGGGTTGTGGGAAGACCAAGTTTTGAAGATGTAGGCATGGATTTGCTATAGTTGTAAAGTAGCGTGCTGTAGCTTGCTGAATTTCTTTTAAATAATCTATTTTTATTATGAATTATAGTAATACACATGATTTATTATTTTATACTAATAACTCTCTGTTGCTCTATCGTTGAGTGGTTTGGGCTAGTCGCTCAACCGTTGGGCGCCAAGTGTGCAAGTCTCCCACCGTTTGAGCCACTAGACTGTTGGGCTACTAGTCACCTAACGATTGAGTGACTTAGCCCCTAGTCATCCAACCGTTGGATGATTAGTTTGGCGAGTAGGGCCTTTGTCTTGCGTGCATGCCTGATCGAGCGCCATTTCACCATTTTGCCATAGCTGAACGGAGAGAAGAGAAGGTAAGAGAGGAGAAGGAGAAGAGGGGAGAGAAAGAAAGGAGAGGGAGGAGAGGAGACGGAGGAGAAGAGAAGAGGAGAGGTCCACACATCGTTGACGGTGAGTCCCTTGCACTTTTTTGTAGATTTATTTTTGAAACCATGGTAGGTTAGCAATTAAAATTATTAGATGTATAGTTGTGTCAGGTCTTCCTTGTAGATGTACTTTTGAAACCAAGATAGGTTAACAACTAAAATTATTAAGATAATTGATTATATGTAACTGAATAGCGTCTGCTTCTATACAACACCATTGAAAAATACTCTCTCTATTATATACCATCGAATTGCACTAAAATTCAATTATATGCCATTGCCATCAGTTAGCCTCCATTTGGCCCTAGAAAAAGATGATTTCGCCCTTAGTTCAAAATCTGTCCCTTTGATAAAAAAAATTAAATATAGGGCAAATTGGTTTATCCAAAAATACTAATCTTTTTTTGGTGGATCATTGCGGTAGTATACAACTCAAATATAAAATTTCATGAAGTAACCCTTCCATGGTCCATTTTTGAAATTCAAATCCAAAATCAGCCTATTTGGGCTATTTTATAAACCAAAATAAATTCACTATATAAAAATAGAAAATAATAATTTTCTAGAGCTATGTGACATCTTAGCAGCATGTGAGAATGTTTTAGAATTTTCAGACCTCATTTATCTTTGTTTGTAAATATTACCCTTTATTAGAATTCAAATTAAAAATCTAAAAATTTTCTTTAAACAGTACCTTGAAATATTTTTTCTAGATCACTGATATGTTGAGCAACAACCCTATGAATTTTCATAATTTTTGGAGGTTGTTCGCTATTTTATATAAATTGGTTCTTCAGTCTTTTGGTAGGGGCAATTTGGTCTTTTTTTGGAAGATAATGGCCTGCCCTAACGGTGCACTAACGGTAGTGGCATATAATTAAACTTTGGTGCAATTCAGTGGTATATAATAGAGAGAGTGTTTTTCAGTGGCATTTTGTAGAAGTGAATACTACTAAATTTTCGGAATTTCCAGAGCTACACTAGAAATAATGAAACCACTAATTATGTTGTAACTGCTAACTTCAAATTGATTTGTAGGTATGGCTCGTGACCTTGGTGGTTCGGACTGGCCATTAGGCCTGTTGGACTGATGTGTCAACATGCAGCACCGCATTAGCCATCGTGTCCCGCATCTTGAGAGCGAGGATGAGGCGACTCAGTTTGGGTGGTCCATACGCGGACACCCCGATGGGCTTAGAGACTAGACCCACGCTAGACAGACAGGTTTGTCTATAAACTGTGGCACTTATTTTTATCACATTTTCATTATGTACTTACTTCTTCGTGCTTTGTAGGCTAAGCGATGCCGGCCTTCTACCTCTTGCGCGGATGGCAAAGGCCACCGATGAGGATGACTCTTTGGTCAACGATGATGGGGAGGTCCAGGCTGCCCTAGAGTAGTTACAATGATTCTTGTTTGATCGGTAACTACTGATAGCTCTGGTGGACCAGTGGCGGCCCAAGACGCACACCTTCCACCTCCTATTCGGGGAGATGGCCCCCACTCTGTAAGACGTCGTGGTCCTACCAGCTTGCCTATCACAGGAGCCATTGTGATGAAGACATCACTATTATGAAGTTTTTATCTACACAATCATCACCTCCATCATCAAATTCAAGTAACAATGACATTAATAAGACTAGTGTTGGTCCAACAGTTGAAACTTTGCAACAATTGTATAAGGGACCAATCACTCGAGCTAGAGCAAGAGAACTCACTAAATAGGTGAATCTGATCCTAAGTTCCTTTAATTTCACTACTAAGGACAACTTGCTATCCCATGCTTCCACTTTATGTATTCTTAGGTTATTAGGTAAGCAAGAACTTGGTGTTGCCAAGCGGGAGGTGAGGGAGGTCGGCGCATCAAGACAAGGTCTAAAGGGAGAAGATGATGACACTTCACTTATATCAGTGGAAAAAGCCACCAAGATGCTGGAATCAAGTTTTCAAGCTCCAAATTGAAGAATGGAGAAGACTACATTTCGGATGCTCGATTGTGTCCATTCTTCAATTCTAAATCCGTTTGAGTTTTTGGCCAAGCTCTATGTTACATGGGCTAATTTGTATCTATAATAAGATATGTTAAGGGTCTTTTATGCTTTAGTTTTCATTTTGGTTTAGTTTTAAGGTGATGACATGCCGAAGCTCAAACGGGCTATAAACAAATACTTAGGTCGCAAGAGAAGTTGGGCTATTGTCAAGAAAGTTGTGCACCACCCTCATGTGCTAGCCATCATGTGGGGCCCACCTCATGGGTGCACAAACCAAGGCAAACAGCCAGTCACTTCTTATTGCTTTCAGTTTAAATTAGAAATTAAAATTGGACTCGAGTTGTTTTTCTTTTGTGAGTCCGGGTAGACTTGTACAAGGGTATAAAGCCTTGACCACTGCCCCCCATGATCTCGAACATTAACTTTGAGTTAAAACAATTTTTTACTCTTTGGTTTATGTTGTGCGTTGCCATGGAACTTGGAAAGCTGACTATTTAGTGTTCCACCAAATTACCAATTACTAGTGTTCTTATTGTTCCTCATGGACTAGCAATGTCGTCTTTCTTGGTGTGGTGAGAAGGCGGAGATCCAGAGCGTGTTGGTAGTTGAATTCTAGTACATAAGAGTCTGTAATCGAGACAAACAATTGGGCACTTTCGTTCATTACAATTCACAGGATTTTAGATTAACCACATATTTACCCTTCAATTGAGATCCTACATCATGAAGATCGGGCACCCTCGTATCACGCTGCCTCCCCATCGGACACACCTACTGACTGGTGCAATTACTTGCTAGGCAGGTTTGATGGAGTTCTTCCGGCCGAGGCCGCAACAGCATATTACACCTTCCCAGCGCGACAGATGCATGGCCCGTCCTTGCGGTGGCTTTCATAGTTCTGGGTATGTATGCTATATATTTTTCCTGTTTTGCGATGCACTATCCTTGCCATTTGATGGACTTACCAATATTTTGTTTATGCATAAGGTGAGCGGATGGACCTAGAGGCTAGCCAGTTCTAGGTGTCGCGGCACCTCGAGGCATACTTGTTATGGCTGTTTGGCTAGGTACTGTTTACCAACAGCCACGGTGACTTCGTCGATGCCCACCTCGTGGGGTATGTAAGAGCCATCATTGATGAGGAGGAGGTGCATATCAACTAGGGATCAGCCGTACTTTCTACGATGTACTGCAACATGTGTGACACGTGCTATAGGACGAGGCCAACCTATGTCCTCACATGCTGCCCCCTCCTGCTGCAGTTGTGGTCATTGGAGCGCTTCTCTCTCAGACGGCCAATGCTGCTCAATAGCAGTCTATACCACGTGAACATGTACCACGGGGGCACAGTGGATTGGCCGACCACCGGGTCCCTTTGGTGCTGTAGATAAGTACGTACTCTCCTGGACCTTTACTATATGTATATTATGGGTTATCCTTTTGTAACAACTACTCTAGCTCGTAGGCACGGTTTGCACACTTGCAGGTCACCAGTGTGTATGAGCACTTTGTCGAGCAGCTCAACCGCCTCACCGCTGATGACGTGCACTAGGAGTTGTACTCTGCTCAGGAGATGGAGGACTGCGCTCCCGTCAAGCTGTCCTCATTGTGTTAGCATGACCAGGTGTATTGGCTGACACGAAAGAAGCTTATCTTTGACATGTTCATCAAGGACTACGCGGTGCACACGGTGATGCACCAGTTTGGCCTCCACCAGGTTGTTTAAGTCCCCGTTGGGTGTTGGGTGCCTGACTTGGTCCACGTGTGAGTTACATACAATACAACTGTAGCGGTACATTTCGACGCATTGTAGGAGGGGTGGTAGCAGGACAAGCTGGGTGGGGAAGATGGTGCAATGGCTAGAGGAGTGGGCGGACGCCCTTGAGGACTATGTGCAGGAGGGCACACCGTACGATCCCAGCATGTACGACGAGCACCTATGCTGGTACGCTCTATAGACACGCACCAGGCTGGTGCTTGTCATTGACCCTCATCCCACTCATGTACCAGCACGAATGGACATGTACCCTCTACACCACACACAGAACTTGCACATTGTGATAGGTACTCATGTTTTGAGATATCTAAGTATAGTTACCACAATTATAAGTTTGACGCTTTCATACACTCCTTACAGGTGGACATCACCGCAGAGATTGATAGGGACACTAGGTCGATCCTAGACAAGGTCGGCCATGGTTTGCAGGTGACACATGACGAGCTAATGTAGGCTCTTTGTCGGGCCTACAGTGGGGTAAGGTGTGCCATGATCTTGATGTTGTGCAGAACTCCTGGAGGTGGCCAGTTCGACACGTACATTGAGGGTGGCACATCCTGTAGCTCAGTTAGGAGGCTCCGAAGGGCCACATGCATGTGTCCTGCCGGCGCCTGGCTAGCCTAGAGGGTTAGGGTGGTCACGTGCCATGCCAGCGCCTGGAGGGTCAGGGTGGGCACGTGCCTACCCCCCAACTACCACTACCGCCGATTCTAGACCCCTACTAGTTAGCGTCAAGGCAGTATTCGTTATTCCCTGAGCTGTTCAGGCGGGATGGGTATGGGGGGTATGACACTTGGACGCGCATCATGGATCACGTCTAAGGTACATTTCGTCTCTTGAGGTTTGTTCACATTGATATATTGTACAAATAAATAATATTTTTCCTATAGGTTTCATGCCCCAGCAGGGAGTTGAGCTATCCCTACACGATGACTCTCTGGAGGATGTGTCTCACTTCTTCATGGATGACCCAGGGGAGGTCTGGGGAGCACCTCAGCCTAGACCCATCCACATTTTTCTGGGTGTAGCCACGTAGGCACAGGTGAGTCAATCTCAGGCCTTGAGAGCACGGGTCAGCAAGGCTCCTGAGCACCTTATCCTGTCGGGGTGCTCACACCCTATGTTGAGGAAGGCCAAGCAGGTCATACGGGCGAGCACTGACCGGGGGTGGGATGTGGTGACGATGAAGGTGCTGCGAGTGGTGTAGCGGGTGGTGAGCGGGGGGCCTTCGTTCTGCTTTTTGTACTTGTATTCGTTGTGTATGAATTCCCTCATGCATTGTAATATAACTTACCTTCGTACTTATGCATCATTGCTACCTCAATCGTTCTCACAAAATTTTTAAGAAATTTATCGCACTACAACAACATATGACTATCACAAAATATTTTTGCAAGTCTAATAGTTCTCATACCCTTGAGAACTTACAAAAATCACAAATGGATCAACCTACATTGTCTACCCTTTTATTTAAAAAAAACAACCTACAAACAAGATTAGCTAAATGTATTACCTACAAAAATTACTATTTTAATTCCCTTACAATTACTTTCATCAGATTAACAAGATAATAATATTATTATTTTAAATAGTCCAACTGGTACATGACTTTAACTTCCTATCACTCCATCGTTGAGCAACTAGAACTAGTTACTTAATAGTTGGGCGACTATGACTAGTCGCTTAACGGGTGGGTAACTTGGACACTTGGCGCCCAACAGTTAGACGGCTAACCGAAGTCACTCAATGGTGGAGCGATGAGGGTTATTAGTGTAAAACAAAAACCAGGTATGTTACTGTAATTTGTAATAAAAATAGATTATTTAAAAAAATTATAGCTTGCTAGGCATATCAATTGATAGCTTATATGTACAAGATTTAGGTTGTCCAATTGGCAGGATTTGAAAAATTCATTAGAAGTTCAAAACTAAAGTCTACATAGAAATTACATGTTTCGAGTTCACCTCAATCATGGAATATTAGCTAAAAGTAATGCATATAGCCGGGGGCGACTAGTTCTTCTAATTGATTGCATGTTACTCACTAAAAAAAAAGAATGCATATAGTTAGGAATGGAGTGAGTAAAAAGCGTGTTTTTATGGAATGAATAAAATGTATATTGTTGGAACCAAAAAAGCGCTAATGGAACAAATAGAAAATATTGCTAGAACAATAAAAAAATATTGCTGGAATGAATCAAAAGGGTGCTGGTGGAACAAATTGACACTATTAGTGGAACAAATCAGAACTACTAGTGGAACAAATAAAAAATATTAGTAGAACAAATAAAAAATTAGTGGATAACATAAAAATATTAATAGAACGAAACAACACTATTAGTGGAACAATTAGAAAAGGTGTTGTTTGAACAAATAAAAAATATTAGTGGAACAAATATATAATATGAAGTCAAGCTCATAGAACAACAAGATTACCAGTGGAACAAATGAAAACTTTTCATGGAACAATTCAAGACTATTAATGGAATAAATCAAAAATGTCCATGGAACAATTCAAGATTATTAATTGAATAATTTAAACTATTAGTGGAAGAAATGAAAAATATTATTTCTGGAAAAAATCAAGGAAAATAATTGAAACAAAAAAAATATAGTAGAATAATAGTGGAAATGTGAAAATGAGCATTAACAAAAAAAAATATCTACTACAACTTTTGGCAAAAAAAATCTATCACTAAGGCAAAATAAAAAATAAAGAAAGGAAAACGAAAGCAGCAACAAAAAGAAAAAAGAAAACGGTTGCAACTAACGTGAGTACGAACGACTAGGCTAGTCGTGGCCCAAGCGCATGGCGAGCCGAGTTGAAGCAACTCACATTTAGGGCCTCAAAGCGGCTGGGCGGTGGCTTAGCTGCATGTTTAATGGGCCTTGGGCAGCATGCGCGACGCTTAGTTATTCCCCGTGCATGCAGCATATAGCATTTCCATAAATCGAAAGGGGTTTCTACTTTTCTGCAGGGGTCAAACCATATTTCGTGATGATTTAGGAGTGTAAATGTAAAATAAGTCCTTAGGGTTTCTTCAACTGTTCAAAGGATAGGAACGGCTGATTTTATTAAAATAAAACATTATTTCATTAATATTACATAAATAAATGCTATTTTCTTTTACAAAAATAATCTTCTATCACCGTTTTAAATTGGTGACAATGCTTTGTCGCTATTTCACAAGGTGAGAAAGCTATTGTCATTTGAAAGGGTGATAGACAAGCAAATTTTCATTTGAAATGATGATAGGACCCTCACGACCTTTATTGTCAGTTGGATTGGTAGGGCAAATTTCAGCCCAAAATTCATTTAAGGTTCAAAAAAGGGGCAAAATTTAAACTGAAATTCTCTTTAATTCAAGTGCAGGGTTCAGACAACGCATGATTTTGCAGTTGTAAGCGGGACATGCTACTGGCGCGGTTATGCCAAGGTTAGTGCCAGTCTGGACCCTTCAATCGATCTACTGTGCTTTTCCACTAACCAAATGTTTCCATCCCCCGCACAAAGGGGCTAAATGCGCGTTCTTTCAGTGCATAGGCGGCCCTGAATTCAATTCCAAGGCCTATGTGTTAGAGATGTAGGTAATATTATAATTCCAAGTTTTATTAAAAGACAAATACAATAAACTAATGGTGCAAAATACATAACTAATAGCAGGCTACTTATTGTACTTCAGAAAAGAAAACAGAAAGATATTATAGCATCAAAGTCGATCGAATGCGCAAACGGCTTTACTGTTGGGCTTGATAAAGAACAGTAAGTAGCGCAGGCTCGATGCGATCACGGGGCGTAGAAAGACGCATCGCGATGAGCGGTCGCCTGATTGTGTCTTGCCGAAACCTTATTGCTGCCTCCGTGCAGGTCTTCATGGCAGTAATGGTTTGGAGATACCGCTCCCTTTTTTCACGGTGCACGCCGGGAAGAAAAGTCGACGAGGTTCAGACGGCGCAACACAACAGTACAAGAAGGAAGAGAATAGAGACAGAGAGATTCTTGGGTGTGTAATCTGGACATCTCCAGGTATATATATAGATAGACTGATAACTGATATGATTAAAACAATTATTACCCACTGGTAACTAACATATTTAACCAGTCATTTACCTAATAGTAACTGCCTGTCATCAAACACAATAAAACCCCAATTCAAATATTTCAATCTCATTCAAACAGAGAGAGATGCACGGTTCAGCAAAAATAAAGGTGGATTTAGTCTGCCAAGTGGCACGCCACGTCACGGCACGGTCACAAGTCACACGATTTTCACGCGAAAATATGCGAATACGCGGGCACATGTGTGATTAGCCAAAGCCATCCACATCCATAATTTAAGAAGTGGCATAGACTCCACTTAATAAATTGATCTCCCTCACCTTGCCTTAGCAATATGGTACTAAATTTTGTATGCTTTGGAATTAAAAAAATGAACCTCATTTATGGTCCTATTAATCTGCATACTTTATTTTCCTGTCCAAAAATCATAAAACCATCTGTTTGATCCATATAGATTTCTTCCTCCAACTATCCATTAAGGAAAGCTGTCTTCACGTCCATTTGATGAACATGTAGACTATAGGAAGGTACTAACGCAAGGAGCACTCTGATGGTGGTTAATCTGGCGACAGAAGAATAGGTATCAAAGAAATATTCTCCCTCTTTCTGAGTGTAACCCTTGGCCACAAGTCTTGCCTTGTACTTCTCAATAGTACCATAGGCCTCAGTTTCTTTTTGAAGACCCACTTACATTCTACAAGTTTGCACCTAATAGGACAATCAGTGATCTCTCAAGTTCCATTAGCTAGGATATAGTCCATCTCGCTACAGACTGCCTATTTCTAATACTCAGCATCAGAAGATGCATAAGCCTCTGAAAGAGTATTTGGCACATCATCCGTGAGGTATACAGTAAAGTCGTCACCAAAGGTTTTATCAATCATTTGTCTCTTTCTCCTGCGAGAAGCATCTGCGACTATATTGTTATCCTCCTCAGGACTATCACAAATTGGTTCAGAAATGGTAGAAAGTTCAGAAATTTGATTATTCTCTTTTTCGAAATTATCAGTTTGAATATTCTCAGTTTGTGCTGAAGTACTGCCTGCTGTTCTTATAGGAAAGATATTATCAAAGAATAAAGCATCTCTAGATTTCATTATTGTGTTAGCAATAATCTCAGGAGTTTTTGATTTAACTACTAAAAATCTATAGGCCATGCTATTTTGAGTCAATATAGCTTCGCCCCACCATGCCTTAAATATACCGGAACTCTCTAACATGACATTAACCAAATCTGTTAGTGTTTGGTTTTTCCTCTTAGTTATCCCATTTGATTGTGGTGACTAAGGTGGTGTTAATTCATGGATTATTCCATGCTCAGAACAGAATTGGTAGGATTCATGAGACATAGGGCATGTTCTTTTTAGCTTCTCAAAACGGCTTTTAGCTTTTGCTACAGTACCTAACTTTCAAACGGACTATTTTTTTAAGATAGAGTCTATAAGTTAATTATAGTACACGTTAAAAGCCCAACATCTATACTATCCAAAGTCGCAAGCGAGTATCTCTCTCTCCGTAATCTCTGTCGTAAATAGGTAAAATTCACAAATGCATTTAATTTGACCTCTATAAAATGAAATAAATTTATTTTGGTTTTTATGAAACAAAAATTTTAACTTCTCTCATTCAGGGCTTAGAATAAAATCTAGGAAAATCCAATAAATTCCAGAAAAACACTTTAAAAGAGAAATAAATTTTTTGGGATGTTACAAAGATACCCTTCGGATTGGTCTAAAGAGACTCAGGTGGCAGATTGGACTGGTCTGATCAGCCTCACTTCAGATCCAATGATCCAGATGACTCAAACTCTGATCATAACGCTTCAAGCGTCTTTAATGATTAGAGCCTTCCGATGGTGATCGGACACCCAGATATCTTGATGACATTTGGACTAGTCTGAACGTTCTTGCTAATCGGAATGGTCCGATGATGATCGAACGATACAGCTTTGGATGCCATTCGGACTGGTTCGAGCATCTTCGTTAATTGGGTCGGTCCAATGATGATCGGATGATCCTATTTTTTCCAATCATTTCCCTTGCTCTTCGAATATGGCGGTGACAATACAAAAACACTTGAGTGATAGAATAAACATAAATCTTTTTGGTGATACTCAAATTGTCGCACCTTTTCTTTGGTTTTCTTAACTATTTATACACAGTTTGCAAGTTAAACATTGACTATGACTCAGATACAGAGTTTGACTTTGAAACATGAACTTTCCATCTCTAATCTATTTTGGACTCGATTCTAAAATTAATTCGGTAGGATAATTTCCAACAGTCTTGTCTCTACCCATGCAGCAATGTTTGCATGGACTTGAGGTGGTTATAATGGATTTCATGAAATGAGAGGCTAACTGCTGCAACTGCAATCACGAAGGATAGCACTATCAACATGTGCGCAGCCTCCCTTCACACAGTACCATCGTCTGATATGCATACCTCTGCTAGTTTGACGTGTTTTTCACATCCTCCCATCCCTCCTCTCATATTTCTCTTCATCTTAAAAATAATAGAAAGATCACCTCGTAACAAATAAATTATCTACTATTTGTTTTCCAACCACAAATTCCTTCTATATGGATCTCTATTATCCTCTAGTATATCTCTGCTTTTCAATCACCACTAACAATAAGGTTACAATAAACATTAATGTCTCTATATCACTTCGTTCATCACCGTCGAGTGAGGCTACTTCTGCTAACCCCAATATGACCCAATTTGGTCGCAACAATACAACAATGTTGATGTCTAGTTGAGAACGTGGTGTAAGCCAAACTCAGTAGTGGAGCTTGGGGCACAAGTGTCGGACCCCGGAGCAACAACTCCGGAACCCTCTGTGTAAATCGCACTAGTCAAGATCAAGCTAGTGCACACAGCGGATAACAAAGATTCATATCATGCACAATGATATTTATTCATTAACTAAATATGGGCTTGATGGCCAAAGTTTACATCAATGGTTCATAAACCAAAATTAAATATAAGCAGCAGAAAAAGAACCATAAAGCAGCCCATCCTGCCTGCCCATAGGCGAATGACAGTAAGACGTAGTCTACTCATCGTTATTCTCATTGAAGTTGATGAAGTCCTTCTCTGAAAATAGTGAATGAAGCAATATGAGTACATAAAGTACTCCACAAGTTACACCAGGAGGTTTAACAGAGTTAATGCATGCATAAGAGTTGACAATGGAAGGCATAGTAGGGTTAGTTGAGCGTAAAGCAGAATTTAAGTAAATATTGTAAATAGATTCAAAAGCTGAATTTCATACAATAGATAGAATTGGTAATTTAATAAAATAATATCGTTAGTGCAGGCTCCAACAAAACACTAATCTATCCACAGGTATCCCCACCTGGTCCATCTTTTCAAAAGATTTCACACGGATTTCCATCCATCCATATACTTTTTAAAATCCCCTATGGATTTCATCCATCTATAAGCCTTTTTAGAAATCATTTTTAAAACCAAAGTCTAATCCATGAAAAACTTTACTCAGCTTGCCCATGACTTGGGCACGACTATCCTGGATAGGTTATACACTCTGCAAAGATTGTACAGCTTTACCCACAAGATATGATTATCTCATTTTGTCGGCCATTACATGCTTCCGTAGGCGTGCGACTGAGAAAATCCTAACAAGGCCTTTACAATGCTAAGCCTTCAACCTGATCACGCCGCCACTAAAGTTTCACCACAACTTAAATTCACAAGTTGGAGCCCCCTCTTGTGCCGTGTGAGACTTCTCATGGCCTACGTCACACTCACATTCAACCTATAGCGAGACCAAAGTTGAGACTTCACAAATTAGTCAGCCAGCACTATCCCATACCAGTGTTGTGGTAGTAAGATATGGCTTTACAACAGTAGCTCACAGACCGGTCCTTAACTTGACTTAAGCTCGAACTACATACCCCTTGTGCCTGACATTCAACATTGTGTCACCAAACACCAATGCATGCCAGTACCCACCACTTAACCATCAGTCTAGTTCCAAACCAAATTTTTATATTTTGCTTTGAAACATTCCATATACTTTCTTGACTCACCGAAGTTAAGAATACATTCTAGAAAATCATTCTTTACAATTGAAACAAATATTCCCACTTAAATCATTCTAAGCATAACTAAACAATTCTATAAAATTTCTAGTCAATACTATTGTATTAACTTGATTTTCATCTAAGGTGACAAGGCATAAGGAAGTTCAATGTCAAATTTGGTCATACACAAAGGATTAGGGTATAACTAGAATTTAAATTGAATTTAAACTAGATTTGAATAAAAGTAAGTTTGATCCTGGACTAGTGTGATTTACATAGAGGATGAAAAGAACTTGGCATTGTTAGATCTTGTTCATTCAGATTTGTGTGAAATAAATGGATTATTGACAAAAGGAGGCAAAAATATTTTCTAACTTTTATTGATGACACAACACATTATTGCTATGTGTATTTACTAAAAACTAAGGACGAAGCTTTAAACTACTATAAGTCTTATAAGGCTGAGGTTGAGAACCAACTACAAAAAAAAAAAAATAAAAAGATTGATATCCAATGGTGGAGGAGGTACGTCTCTCATGAATTTTCCCAATTCTATTCTGAGCATGGAATACTTCATGAATTAATACCACCATATTCACCCCAATCAAATAGGATAGCTGCAAGAAAAAACCGGACACTAACAGACTTGGTTAATGCCATGTTAGAGAGTTCCAGTATACCTAAGGCATAGTGGGAGGAAGCTACATTGATAGTAACTTTCATCCTAAATAAAGTAATCACTAAAAATAGTAAGATTGCTTCATATGAGGGATGGAAGGGGAGAAAACCTAATATTAATTTTCTATAAACTTTAGGGTGTTTGGCAAAAGTCAATATACCATTGCAGAAATAGAGAAAACTTGAACCAAAAATAGTCGATTGTATTTTTCTAGGATATGCTCAAAATAGTATGGCCTATAAATTTTTAGTAGTTAAATCAAAAACTCCTGAGATTACTGCTAACACAATAATGGAGTCTAAAGATGCTTCATTTGTTGAGAATATCTTTCCTATGAGAATAGCAAGCAGTACTTCACGAACTGAGAATGTTGAAACCAATAATATCAAAAATGAGAATAATCAAACTTTTGATCTTCCCACTATTTCTTAACCAATTTGTGATATTTCTGATGAGGATAACAATCTAATCGTAGAAGTTCCTCGCAGGAGCAAGAGATAAAGGGTTGACAAAACCTTTGGTGATGACTTTATTGCATACCTCGTGGATAATATGCCAAAAATTCTTTCAGATGGTTATGCATCTTCTGATGCTGAGTATTGGAAAGAGGCAGTCCGTAGCGAGATGGACTCTATCCTAACTAATGGGACTTGGGAGATCATTGATCTTCCTATTGGGTGCAAACTTGTAGGATGTAAATGGGTCTTTAAAAAGAAACTGAGGCCTGATGGTATTATTGAGAAGTACAACGCAAGACTTGTGTTCAAGGGTTACACCCAGAAATAGGGAGAAGATTTATTCGATACCTATTCTCCTGTCACCAGATTAACCACCATCAGAGTACTCCTTGCATCAGCATCTTCCTATGGTCTACATATTCATCAAATAGATGTGAAGACAACTTACCTTAATGGAGAGTTGGAGGAAGAAATCTATATGGATCAACCGGATGGTTTTATGATTTCTGGATAGGAAAAATACGGTATGCAGATTATTAAAATCCTTATATGGCTTAAAATAAGCACCTAAACAATGGCACGAGAAGTTTGATAAGACTTTGACAACCACTGGTTTTATTATGAATAAAGCTAATAAATATGTATATTACCATTATGGTGGGGGTCAAGGAGTAATCTTATATTTGTATGTGGATGACATACTTATTTTTGAAATAAACACTGTCATAATTGACGAGGTCAAAATTTTCTTATCTCGATGCTTTGATACGAAAGACTTAGGAGAGGCAATCTTAAGTTGATCGAGAATAAGAATGGGATCACTTTGAACCAATCCCATTATGCTGAGAAAATATTGAGCTGGTTCGGTTTTGAAAATTGTTAAGTTTCTCCAACGCCCTATTATGCGAGTATTAAGCTTCAAAAGAACCAGGGGTTAGGAAAGATCAATTGAGATATTCACAAATTATTGGGTCACTCATGTATTTAGCTGGTGCCATAAGACTTGATATTTTTTTTGCTGTGAGCAAATTAAGTTAGTTTACTTCTAACCCAAGAGATGATCATTGGGAGATACTTGAAAGAGTGTTACGCTACTTGAGGAGCACAACATCTTATGGAATTCATTATACTGAATACCCTTCTGTATTAGAAGTGTACAGTGACTCCAATTAGATATCTGATATGGATGAGATTTAAATTACAAGTGGTTATGTATTTACTTTAGCTAGGCTATAGTATTATGGAGGTCTTGTAAACAGACTATATTGATGAGGTCAACCATGGAAGCAGAACTTGTAGCGCTTGACACAACCACTGTTAAGGCCGAATGGCTAAGAGAGCTTCTGATAAACTTGCCATTGGTTGAGAAACAATTACTGGCAATTCTGATGTAATATGATAATCAACTGTGCTAGCCAAAGTCACAAGTACAAAAGATAAAATGAAGTTCTCTAAACATGTGAATCGTAGGCTTAAATATACCAGAAAATTGAGAAACTCTAGAGTGATAGTTGTGAACTATATTAACACTGAGAAAAATCTGACAGACCTTTTTACAAAGGGGTTAGCACAGAAAGCGATTTTCGTTACTTCTATGAACATGGGAATGAGACCCATCTGAGTTATATCATAATGGTATGCCATACCTTCTTGATCAAAGATCCCATGCCTTAGGTAATGGAAAAAACAAATTGATGTTGTAACAAGAGACTACATATTCATTGTACCCATGTCCTAATAAATAAAGTACTCTTGATTGTATGGAAAGTTGGTATAAAGCCTTAATGTATTCTATTGTCCAAATGAGGAAAAAGTATTAGCCTGCAGGATACATAGAAAGAATATACCTACTTGAGCTTAACTGTGTTGTCACAGTTCATGAGAACATAGCATTATCTAGAAAGCTCATGAGCAGATAAGGGAGCATGAACATATAACACTCCATTTAGGCATAGTTCATAGGCAGCCTAGTACTAGTTGAGATTTCAAGTGAAATCTGATCATAAAAAGCTACGAATTCAAGGCATAGTCCATTCATCAGCTGTGAGAAGATGAATCTTATCATTCTAGATGTAAGTTCAACCCGTACGGGACTTACACTAAAAGATTTGTATATTAATAGTACTTCAGCACAATATATTTGATATCTTTTTGCTTCCTACTTTGGAATTGGTGGGGGATTATTAGAAATAGGCTCATAGAGTAAGGCCCATTTTTTTAATTCCAAAGCATGTAAAGTTTAATACCATATTGCTAAGGCAAGGTAGGAGAGACCAATTTATAAAGTGGAGTCCATACCACTTATTGAATTAAGGATGGGCATGGCATGATGAAGGATTTGGCTAATCACACAAGCGCACTGATATGGGGTAGCCCGATCTTCCCGACGTAGGATGGATACTCACAGGAGTCTTGATGAATCGCAGCGATCCTCCAATGCCAGTGCAAGGGACGAACACTCTTTAATCCGCCAAAACACACTCGCGTCGATTTCGCTGACCACCAAGCGAAGATCTATCGTGCACTCAATTCCTAGCGGAAAGGCTGAACGATCTTGATTGAAGAACACTCCTAATTCCGTATGGAATTTTGACAGCAATGATAAACTCGAACAAACTTTAGTAGATTGATTATTCTCAAAGGTGGTCCGAGCCCTAAGGCTACCAATACATGACTTATATATCCCCTTGGGACGTCCATAGGGTCCCCAAACCAAGTATAACTCAACCCTATATGGTTTTAAATACAAACTCTCACAAAAAGGAAACTAGATTTTACAGCTATCATATTATTTTGGTCATAAGTATTGATCCATGATTAATTTGATGTTGGGACCAGATCCATTGAGTAGCCCTTGAAATTATCTTTCCAACGAGTACAAGAACACCTGAATTGGACTCCGTTTGTAAAAGTTATGACCTTTTTAGTAACTATCTGTCAAGCTGTCCCGAACCGAATCCGAATTGAATTTTGAGTTGAATCTGAGTTTGAATCTAGTTGGGCTTGTGGGAGGTATGAATTGGGCTTGAAAATATTATCCAAAACTTGTAGTTTAAGTCATTGGGTTCCACCCTTTTGCTCTACCACTGCATAGGCTTTCTTCTTTCATATCTTTGGCACCTAATGTAGTTATTCTCTTCCTTTTGCCTCTCCACTGCTCTGCAGTTGACAAACCTAAGAATGTACCACGTGATAACATGAGATAGTTTTCCATCCTTATAAATAACAACATTATGTTTAGTTTGGAATGAGTTCACCTAGCCATATTTCATGCGGCTCAATAATTTTTTTCAGTTGAATAATATATTTCACTAAAAGTGCAAGACACATGCGTATCCGCATCACACACACGCACGTATTTGCATATTCGCGTATTTTTTCGTAAAAATCACGTGACTTGTGACTTACGATGCATGGTTGCGCCGTAACGTGGCGGCCACTTGGCAAACCAAGTCCATATTATTTTTACTGAATCATGTATCATCTCTCTCCTTTTAACTGGTCATGAGACTGCTTAATTATCATATTTGGTTTTGAATATTATCAGTTACCAGTGAATTATTTTAGTTCAATGGGAGCAGTTACTAGAGAGGAATTTGCATGTCTATAAAAGACCTGGAGATGTCCAAGCTTGATATATTGAACTTTTTCATTTTCCTTCTATTTTCTTCTTCCTCTCTGGTGATATTGTGCTAAGGTAGTATAACGTCCGAAGTTCGCTGGCCTTTCTTCCTGCGTGTACCTGGAAGGAGGATAAGCGGTATCTCTGAACTATTGTTGCTATGAAGACCTGCACGGAGGCAGCACCTAATGGCCAGTCTTTAATTACTTGTTATGCTTGCTAGTAAAATAGGAACCTATTTTCACAAACATTTAATGTTCTGTTCTCCCCTGGTAGCGGTGTACATGCATATGTGCTGGCATGTGGACGCATGCACACTTTCTGTTATTTTATGTCAGACTATCTAATAGCTACTACGTAGAAAATAGTCTATCTAACAAATAAGCTAAAAGAAAGCTTATGAAAAAGCTCAACTAACAATTCTATTGTGTACGGTGACTATATATGGTTTTCACTTCTGTTGAATGAGATGATCCCTTGAGAAGTCTCCTCTTAAGCAATCACGGCAAAAGCGGGGATTTGATCATCCTTTCTTTTGCACGTGTGCACACCTTCGTGTAACCTCACTAGGACGATGCAAATTAGTTAGCTAGGTCTACACTTTGCTAACTTGTAATTCTAATGTTTTACTTTGGGAAGTCAAAATTAGATTTAGTCCTTAGAGTTATCTAAACGGTTCTATCATAATCCACACTCTTGTGCATCCACTGCATCACAGCCCCGTACCATCCGCCTAGACAGTTTAGTAAGTTGGGGTTTTTTGGAGCATAAAATAATCACGTTACAACATACGTACCACTTTTCTTCCATGACTGCCCAAACCAATTTTCTCATGTTTGAAATGATGGTAGGGGAAATGAATGCCCCGAGTATCTAAGCTAGCTAAGCATGGCACTTAGATACAGACTTATCACTAGTAGGTTTATCGTTATTCCTAGGGTGACAAGGTTTTATGTCCAAAATCAAGGAATGGGATATAATTAAGCAACTATCCGTAAGGAAATCAGCTATGGACTAATGCGAACATAATTTGTATAATAAAGTAAAGCATGCAATTTGATATCTTCAAATAAAATAACCTGCATTCAAACGGTAGGTGCAATATCATAAAAGTGATGACATGCCTTGCTCAATTTTCTGAAATCTTGATTTGACTCAAAGTCTTCTCAGTCCATGGTCTTGTACTCTTGGTCTTCATCTTTATTGGGATCTTGACCTTACTCGATTCCTTCCTTGAGACTTCGAATTCTAATTATGTGATAAATAACTAAATCCAAATAAATTTAAATAACTAAAAAATCCCAAATAAATTCAAATGAATTCAATTTAGCTTTATTATGATTATATGGCTGACTGAGGTAGGCTTCAGTGAGCACGAGATATAGACAGAGTCAAATAGGGTTTGAACGAAATGAGGAATGACAGAGAAATCTACCAAGACAGATGCTAAGGAAGGGTCAATGATGAATGAATATTCACGGGAATATTTTGCTTCGGACTTGAAGATGGCTAGGCATAGCCAACTATTGAACACCATGGCTCGATCTTTCATTTTAATAACTTCTTTTTATTATTTTAGATTCATTAAGAAAGTTCTATAAGTCAAGTTAGACCTACGAACGTATGTCTAAATTTAGCAAAGTGTTATTTACTGAGTGTTAATTTTTTAGGAATAAGGGCACTGGTTCCACATGCGATGTGTACCAATTTAACTTATTGAATTAATCTTAGAGTTTGTTTTGTGGCATTTTATGATGTGATATTTCATGTGGTTTTTAATTGTCAATTCATTAAATGATTAGCTTACTAATTCCTTTAAGCATGGGACTATTCAATTATACAGTTGCTATTTACTAGTTAATCTTTAGTTAGATTACTATTTACTAATAATCGTGGTTTAAACAATCCTAGGGTTAAATGCATCTCGGATAAAATGCAACTACTAGCTATGTCTAGTATCAATGGACTTTAGAGTATATTAGTGAGATTATTTTAACGACCGATGACCCAGGGGTCATCATATTTTATTTGACGCACGAAATCATATATCTTTTTAACATGATCTTTCTATTTAAAGATGCCCTTTTGATTAAAGCTCATCATTATTTTATGTATCCTTATTTTTATTTAGTACAATTTAATTCTTAGAAATAAATCTATTTATGTGGGGCCTAGCTTGTTTTATATAGTTATATCTCAACATTATTATTTATTAAATCTATCGTTAATATTTAATTAATGGTGGCATGCTAAATGACAGGGAGCATATTTTAATAAGGACTTCAGCTAATATTTGGGGTTTCTATTACAAATACTATAGGGACCAAGATTGACTTTTAGTTCTATATAACTATTTTCTAGGAAAATGCCCAATTTAATGTGGGTACTTCCGTTTAAACCCTAGTAGTATATTTGTTAACCTGCTCATCCTAGTTGGTCATTATGTATCCTCAATGCCCTTGACTATTATTTATTTTTATACATAGTTATATTATAATATCACCTTTAGTTTAAGATGTACTTGCATTTGCGAGACAATGACATAATGATCAATTATCTAAATTTTATGTCCTCAACTCGCACCGACTTTAGAATAGACACTAATGGGACACTAATTATCTTTGAGAGTGATCTAGCTATATGCAAGAAAATTTTTAATTTATCATTCTTATGGCTTACCATTCCATCTAATTGCTCTGACTATCATTTTAAAAGGGCATTAATGACAATTGGAACATACAATTAATTTATACTTCTTAGGTTTTAAGCCTACTTTGGTTTGCTAATTTAACATGCAGCAAATCTAGATTTTAGCTTTCCAATATTTTGCCTGTAACCTTTTATTCAAATTTTCATAATTTAATTATGTTTTTATATCCATAATTAAATTACTTTTGCTTGTATCTTTTTTAGTTATAATTAATTGTGTTGGCTTTTAGGAACTATTTCTCCAATGGGAAAAGAGTTGGGCTATGACATGTGAGCCATGCATACCTTTACATAGGGTCTATTAGGTTATGTTAGCATTATCTAACCTATACTATATTACTCCATAATCTTTACTATCGTGCAAATGATTCACTTTTAATCATGTGGCAAAGTTCAATTTATCAAATCCCTATTTGATGGCAGTCATTGGCCTAAGCATGATTTCCCATATCAATTCCTTATTAAAATTCATTAGTTAACAATTAGCCCAATTGGCAAACATTCACTCAACTAAAGAGAGACCATGTGCATAAGCTTGGACAATATATACAGAGTATTCCTGGCTTTGTTTGGCAACTAAATTAGTGACTACCTTTAGTGCTATATGGGGTGGCCCACCTGCTAGCCGACAGCACTCAAGAGTGGAGATAACACACAAGAATAAAGGAGGCCATTCGGAATTAGAAACAGAGGAGGCAATTGGTGGTAGAACAAGGGAAGAGGAGGCGCACAATGCTAGGCTCACTGGCAGTAGCTGGTGGCCAAAGGGACGGAGGTGGTGGCCAAAATGGGTAACCTGCAAGGTGGGGAGGCCAAGGTGGTCGGCGCCTTGGACGGGGCAACGCTAGGGGCTAGCGGGTGGTGGCGCCAAGCTGTGGCGATGGGGTGGCCATGGGGCGATGGTAGCCAAAGTGAGGGGAGAGCTAGGTGAGGTGAGCACAAGCAAGAGGGGACCACAGGGAATGTACTAGAGGGACCACGGGGAATGTACCAGAGTAGTCAGCACGGTCGGAGGGTGAACGAGGTAGGCTGGCGATGGAGGCCAGGGGTAGCATAGGGGGGTCACCATGGGTGGCGAGCTAGGGCAGAGGGTAGCCTCGACTGGTGGTGGGGAAGGCTCGGGGTGGTGGTAGGATGCTCCAGACTGAATGAGCTAATTCAAAGGGAAAGCTAGACGCAATGGCGTGCTGTGGTGACGAAGAAGACGGATACGACAATGTAGCTAGGTGACAGCAGCAGCATGGGTGAAGGAGCACGCCAATGATCGATGGTCAAAGTGGTGAGGCACGATAGGGACTGGGCTTCCGTGAAAAGGGCCGACGATGAAAGTTTTGCCGTGGTAGAGCTTGCGTAAAGGAAGAGAGGGAGCTGGGTTGGTTCAGAAGGCCGAAGGCCAGAAAACTTTTGGGGCTAGGCCCACATGGAAGATAAAGAAAGAAGGAAGGGGAGAAAGGCTCAAGCCAATTTCAAACCTGAATTTTTAGTTTAGGTTTCTATTTTTAGAATTTAGAATTTGTATTTCAATTTTAGATTTTTGGTAATTCAACCTTCAATTTAAATTTGAATTTTTTGCTTGTTGTTATTTTGATTTTCAAGAGCTTAACCTAACAATTATGTTTTTAGGTAAAGATTTCTTTCTTCCCATTTTTGATTAAATTTAGGGCTTCATGCTAACAAATGGAGTTTGGTTTTAGAGTTTTGACATATTAACTTATTTATAAATTTAAGCTTTCATGTTTTTAACTCATAGATCATTGCTTCTAAGTTTTCTGCTCTTTTATTATTGTGATTGTCATTACCACTCAGGAATTTGCATAACACGAAAACACAGAAATTCCAAATACAATTCCAGAAAAAATTCAATTGCCAACAAAATACAAATAAAAGTTTTTAAGTTTTTCCCATTTTTAGAATTCCCAAAATTGGGATGTTACAACATATTAATGATTGTTTTTTGCTCTTAGTTTGAGGAGTTGCACAAGTTATTAGAAACTTGGTATGGAAACATATGTATTATCTCTCCATATAAATAATACATTCAAAACATTAACATATTGCCATATGCTTAATAGAACACATATGTGAGCACGTAAAATTTGCATATTGCACAAATATAATGTCAAATGTATTGCTCTCAGGAAGGAGTTGCACAAGTTAAAAGAAACATGGCCTTCTTTGACTCTTGTCAAGTTTTCAATTATCACAATAATACAATTTTCAAATATATTGCTAGTTTAAGCTAATTCAACATTACCTTAGTGTAGCCTAAATGTCAATAGCAAGTATAAACAATAGATCTCAGTTGAAATCAGATAACAAAGACTATAACAAGCTACTGCAGGGATTAACTTATATTTGGCACTTATAGAATAAACACATGAATATGATTTCGGCAAGATGTAACCACAACAGTAGGCAATACTAAGCAGTAACAATAACAAATGTAATTTATCGGACCACAAACTACACTCAACAGAGATAATCAATTAACATGTAATAGATTAAACTAGCAGAATCAGTCTAGAGTATCACTGTGATTTCAATTTGACATGTATCCTCATCGAGCAATACACAAACCCACAATCTATCATGCAAAGCCCCCCAATGCTAGCAACAATCACAAGTTTCAGAGATAATGAATTAGAAATACTAGCACAGTTGACCAGAGCACAATAGATATGAAAGAGTAGAGATCAAGCTCACAGAGTGGTGGCACTCCAAGCCACCATGACAGCAAAAGGGGCTAGGGGAAGGCGGCGTGAGGCCGAGGTACTAGGGCTAGGGGAAGATGGCAAAATCGGTGCTTACATGGCTCGGGGAAGACGGCATGCTCGGTAGAGGAGTAGGGCACCGGCACAGGGGATGAGGGCAGCCGGGCTCGGGGGAGATGGTGACGGGCTCGGGGGAGATGGTGACAGGCTTGGGGGAGGTGGCATTGGGCTCCAGGGAGGCAACGTTGGGCTCAGGGGAGGAGGGCGTTGGGTGCAAGGGACGAGGGCGCGGAGTTGGGGGAGATAGCTACAGGCTCAGAGGACATCGGCATTAAGTGTGGGCTAGGGTATAGCATTAGTACAGCACGAACCCTAGCGTAATACATATAGGAAAATAATCACAGACGATTCTATTTACGAACCATCTGTGATATTTATTATCACAGAGGGTTCTAAAATAAAACCATCTGTGATGTTCAATTATTACAGATGGTTATATTTTTGAACTGTCTGTAATAATGGAACATCACAGATGGTTTTACTTTACAACCGTATGTGATAATACTTCTCAAGAAAACATTTGAAATAAATGCTAGAATTTTTAAAAGCCCAAAAACGCATAAATGATGATTTTGAACATGATTATACTGGTTTTGAGAAATTTGGGATGTTATATTGTGACGTCTTCCACCTCCAAATCTGGTAGTCTTTCGTCATCGGCTGCCACCACCATCGCCTGATCTACACCATGCCAACCACCAGGAGAGGTTGAGGAAGCCACCATTGCAGCTCGCTGCCACAACCTGCAATGGTCACCGTTGCCTCCTTCGCTGCTACCACCATCGTCGGGTCTAGCCGAAGTAAGCCACATCACCGCTGGATCTAGCCAGAGCAAGCCATGCCGTACAACCACCTCCGTCGATGCTACCGCCACTGCTGGAGGTGGAGAAGATTAGCGGAGCATGTCGAATTTGTGGTGGCGCTGGTGAGTGTGAGAAGAGAAAGACTGGTGAAGAGAGGAGGCGGATTTTCTTTCTTTTTTTTTATTTGAGTGAGTCTCACCATAGGTACTAACACATTATGGCATGTTTTACAAAGTTATAGGCCCTCACGTGTCACATTGGACCCCTTAAGGTGTCCATACGCTGCGGGTGCTCTTGACGGTCAAACCAAACCATTGTTCTTTCCAACCTCATATAAAGTACCGAAAAGAATGCACTGTATGCAGTTAAAACACAAATCAGGACAGAATCACGATCTGCACTGTGGAAAAAGGGCAGTAAACAGCCCAGAGGACAAGATCTAGGTAGTACGATCAAGCATGTGATTGATTGATTAGTTCAGAATTACAGGTGCTAGCTGGGAATAGTATAGAATGTCTGGCTGTTGGAAAAGCTATCCGGACCTGGGGAAACGCTACTGCCGAACGTCGGTTATCGGCGAAAAGTGGCCGTACCGTGAGGACCGGTAAGGGCAGTGTTTCGATGGATTTCAGTTGTTGGGCCGATATTTCAAATAAAATCATTTAAATACGAATATATATCTGATTTTAATTTCATTTTCATCTCTATTTCATGTATATATAAATATCTACTTTCTCTTCACAAGTATCTATAGTTTTTCTCAAAAATTCAATTTTTTCATAAAATTCAAAATTGAATTTCAAATTTTTCAGTTAATTTTTTTTTGAAATTTTGGGTAACCATAAGTTACTTGCCATACCGGTGAGAGACGGTAAAATTTTAAAACCCATAGCTTTTTCCTTCATCCAGACTTCCTGAGTCGTCAACTGCTACTACCAATCGATAGGATTGAATGAACCTATAGTGGATCAGGCTACATAGCTAAGAAGCTTTTTTGCGCCTAACAACGACTTGTGCTGATTGCTGTGCGCCCGTGCTGGTGCCTGGTAGGCGGCACCTCCCCGTCACCCCGTACCTTGCTTTTGACTTAGCGAGCGTGCTAGTACTTGCTTAATCTGAGAGCGTGCACCGGCCGGTGTCGGCCTGGGTTGCTGGATCCAGATCTTTTCAGCCTATACCTTATAATTTTTTCAAATAAACAAATAAAACAGTTTATTTGTTATTTTTTTAAGTGACCACATAGGAAAGCCTTATTAAAATGGCTTATCGATTTATTGGCATTCGGTTCGTTCACATAAACACTCACGCTAGAGTCAAAAAGTAATCAGTCGTAGCCATAAACCATCAACCGTAGCAAAAAAGAACGCACCGCAAATGTCTCACTCGTTGATCAAGATGTTAGTTATGCACTACTACAGAAAGTCTAACACTAGATGCTACATAACATATGCTTTTTAGAAACCGTCAGTATTAAATACCATTACAGACAGTTTTAGTTTAGAAACCATCTGTGTTACTACAAGCGCTAAAAACCATCTATGAAAATATAATATCACAGACTACAAGCTATCGTGATATTACCACATATCACAAACGGTTTTTTCTTTGAACCATCTGTGAAGTATCACAGATAATTTTTATTGCAAACCGTCTGTGATAATTAAGTCATCATAGACGGTTTATATTGAAAACCATCTATGATAATTCCACTGTTGTAGGGGTGGCTCCTACCTAAACCCAGCTAGCCTGTTGAGAACTATGTACTAGGGAGGGCTTCGGTGCGAAGCCACAGTTGTAAGGACACTCTTACGAGTGTACGTATATATATATGATGATATCGAGTCTTGGGAAGGCCCAAGAGGTCATTTGTTTACCTAACTCTCCACCACCATACTCTCTCTCTGTTTGGTCTGTAGCCACAATATTTGGCGCCGTCCGTGGGGACGACGGAAGCAAGCCTCAAGACTGCAAGGGGGAGGATGGCACCAAAAAAAGCTTCGTCATCGGTGGCGAGGAAGAAAGAAGCGGCCGCGGCGAGGCCCCGCGTCAGCACCAGGGCTTCAGCATCGGCGGTCGGGGAAGAAAATGACGACGCTCATCGCGCGACCATCGACGCCATTGACCCCGCCACCATTGACGTGACGATCGGCCCCAACCCACCCGTTGCACCCCAACCCGCCATTGGCGCGACGAGTCACCTTGACGACACCGACCGGACGTTAGGGAGCGGTAGCCTTGACGGTCGTAAAGGCGCGACCACCGCCTCCGCACCCGGTGCGGAAGTGCCAAGCGGCCCCACCGTCGGCACCGAGCTCCACGGCGCGGACGCGAGGGGCAACCCAGGAGCGCAAGCAGCGGTCACGATGACATCGACCGCACTGCCAGGCGCGCCCGCCACCCCATCTATGCTCGCCATGGAGAATGCCCTGTTGGCGGCCCTTGGCACGCTCCAACGGGAATTGGCGGATCTCAGGGGGGCCGTGAGGAGCATGCAAGAGGCTCGGGCTCCGCCGCCCTCACCGGTGGTCGCGCCGGAGCCTGTGCCCGAGAGGGCGGACAGCCGCGACGCCCCAACTTCCAGCCGCACTTCACTACGACGCGTGGACCCAGAATCCCCGTTATCGCCGGGCGTACAACAAGTACAGTGGCCGGAGGATTTCAAATTTCCCAGCTCCGTTACATCGTACAAAGGCGACACGGACCCCCGAGAGTTCGTGCGCGTGTACGAAACCGCCATCGAGGCGGTAGGCGGGGATGACACCACCAAGGCGAAGGGGCTCCCGCTCGCGTTACAAGGAGTGGCGCTTTCGTGGTTCTTTACCATAGAGCCGAACTCCATATATGCATGGGAGCAGGTACGCGACTGCCTCTATAACAACTTCCAAGGGAACTACATTGAGCGCGTCGACGCGGACCAACTCTTCGCCATCAAGCAACATCCAGCGGAAAGGCTCCGCGAGTATTTCAAACGCTTCGCGAAGGTCCGCTGCCAGGTCAAAGACGTCAACGAAACCACAATAATCAACGCAGCGGTGCAGGGTCTTCGCCCAGGGCCATTGGCCGCATACAACGCGCGCAAACCGATCAAGACTGTGGCAAAACTCTTCGACAAGATGGAGAAATATGCTCAGGCGGAAGAAGACGCGAAGCGGCGCCAGGACAACGATGCAGACGTCAACCCAGCGGGAAGCGTCGCGAAGAGTGCCGACCCATCACAAGCAAGTTCCTCGCGGAGCAAGCGCCGACAGAAGATGTCGAAGGACACCTCCCGGCATAACGATACGCCGGCTGACAAGGCCCACCGCGGCCGTCAGACGTCCCGGCGAACCCGGCACGCCTTTGACATTGAGGCCGGCTCCGAGGACAACGCCCCTGCCAACCGCGGGGCTAGGGCCCGACGAGGTCGGGGGCGAGGCCGAGGAAGGGGCCGCGACGGTTGGGCCCGAGCGGAGTACGGCGATCAACAACGCCCGCAGTGGTGCGAGGTGCATGGTCAAGGCAACCACGATACCCGCTCCTGCACCACCATCGCAGCACTTCGCCAAAGCGCCACCAGGGACAGGGATCTCGAAACACGATCACCTGTCGTCGTGCACGTTCAGCAGCCGCCGGTCGGCCCCCTGAGGATTTGCGGCCTGGAACCGTAGCCTCAGGAGGGCCCCCGGCCGACGCAAGCCCAGGTACAACAGCCCCAGCAAAGTCCCCTGCGGATCCATATACTGGAGGGCGCCCCGCGCAGGGTCATCAATGTCATCTCCGGCGGTTCCTCCTTGGAGTTTGCCTCGGAGCGACAGCGCAAAGCATACGTGCGGAGGCTACACCACGTGGCGGCATACCCAGCCCAGCCGCCGCCAGAGTGGGCGCAGCACGAAATCACCTTCACGTCGGCTGACGCCGAAGGCGTAGAATTCCCCCATCAGGATCCCCTAGTCATCCAGGTCGCAGTCGCGGGGTGCGATGTCCGGCGCATCCTGGTCGACGGGGGCAGCTCCGCGAACGTCCTGTTCGCACAGGCCTTCGACCAGATGGCGATCCCTCGGAGTCGCCTAGGCCCCTCACGAATCCCGTTGCAGGGCTTCGGAGGCCAGCCCCTATTGGCTTTGGGTCAAATATGTTTACAGGTCTCCTTCGGCCAGGACGACAACGTGGCGACCAGGGACGTCACCTTTGATGTCGTCGACATCCAGTACCCCTACAATGCCATCCTGGGGCGACCAACTCTTAACTCCTTTGGGGCAGTACCGCACCATGGCTTCCTATGTGTAAAGCTTCCGGGCCCGCGAGGTGTCATCACCATTTTCGGCGATCAGCACGTGGCCCGGCACCTAGAGCATGGAACCCGAAACCCAAGCCTGGGAACCCACAGCGATCCTTAGGCCAGACGCGCCCGTACACACCCTGCGGCAGCCCAAGCACAAGAGGCTTCGTATCTCATCGCCACGGTAACAAGTCCGGTGGTTAGTTCATATCCCGTTTGTACTCGCTCACCCGCGCAAACAGGAATTTAATAAAGTTCACCATTTGCGAGGTTATTCATGGTCCCCCCCACCGCCACAAATGTGCGGAGGCTCGCCCCCGCACGCACTCCACGGAGTATAAATAAGACGCGATTTTTCCTGCGCACTCTCATCGAGTATAAACAAGACGCGGATTCGCGCACGCTACCTGATGTTGTCACCACGCGTACTCCCCGGAGTATAAAGACGTGGTCGATGTTCCCACGCACCGCACGGAGACCCACCTCCGCACGAGCACCACATGGAGACTCACCTCCGCACACGCAGGCATGGAAACCCACCTCCGCACGAGCACCACATGGAGACTCACCTCCGCACACGCACTCCACAGAGGTCTGCCTCCGCACGCACTCTACGGAGTATAAATAAGATGTAGCGTCGATGTCCGCCTCCGCATGCACTCTACGGAGTATAAATAAGACGTAGCGATGAGGTCCGCCTTCGCACGCACTCCACGGAGTATAAATAAGACGTAGCGTCGAGATCCGCCTCCGCACGCACTCTACGGAGTATAAATAAGACGTAGCGATGAGGTCCGCCTTCGCACGCACTCTACGGAGTATAAATAAGACGCAGCAGGGGGCGCCCCCGCGCGCACTCTGCGAAGTATAAATAAGACGCGAATGTTTTCCCTGCGCACTCTACTGAGTCTAAACAAGACGCGGAAGTTCCGCGCACGCGAGGGCGTACCCTCCGGAATTTAAATAAGTCGTGGTTGATAGTCCCACGCATTCTCCGGAGTACAAACAAAGACGCGGATATTTTCCCTGCGCACTCTACTGAGTCTAAATAAGACGCGGAAGTTCCGCGCACGCGAGGGCATACCCTCCGGAATTTAAGTCGTGGTTGATAGTCCCACGCATTCTCCAGAGTACAAACAAAGACGCAGATGTTTTCCCTGCACACTCTACTGAGTCTAAACAAGACGCAGATGTCCCGCGCACGTGCCGGTGTCCTCACCGCGCGTACTCTCCGGAGTCTAAATAAAACGTGGACGATATTCCCACGCACTTGCCCGAGTCCACATGCAACGGCGCACAGACCCCCGAGGTGCCACGCGACCTCGGCAAGCCGTGCGAGCCGCACGGACAGGTGGCCGCGAGTACAGGAGCGAGGCGTCGGAGCTCAATGTGGGGCCCGCGCTTCGCGCTTCTGCATGCCGATCAAGCAGGCGGCACAGGAGCTCGATGGCTAGCGCCTCCGCAGCAGGGCCAAGCAACCAAACGCTCCCGGTAAAGGCGCCCTGCGGACCCAGACCGTTAAGACGGAGAGCGCCCAGGGCCGACGCCCGCCCTCGAAGCAGCGTGGCTCCCTGCAGCACCACAAGCTGGCCCCCTCCCCTCCTTTCCTCACCCCAAGCGTCCACTAGCTAGGGGAGGAGACGGGGGGAGAACAGGTGCCTGCGCGGGATAGCAGGACAAGACGAAGCCTCGCCGGCGTGCCATAACAATCTACTCCTGAAGTTAGGAGCGGCCCGGATGAAGTACAAGTGAATTGCCCACTACCCCGCACCACCCGCGGCTCTTCGGCGCGCGGGTGGGGGGAAAACACATCGTGGCGACGCATCCTCCAGCAGAGGCTGGACACCCGACCCCGCGACCGCCTAGGCGGCATTAGTCGCTTTCTGGAGCCCCCTACGCTATTGAGCGAAGTTGGAACAAAATGCGTATGGGGTGTGGCGTATGGAAGGCGAGTGCCGCTCCATTTGGCCACCTGCCCCTTTTAAAGAGTCCCAGGGCCAAGACCATGGGCAGTGCGCCGAAGAGTCCCATCGACGCCCCAGGAGCACGTGGTGCGGCAAGGCTGCCCCATTCCACGCGTCCCCCCATCCTGCGGGGCCTAGAGCGAGATACGATGGCCAAGAGACACCTCCGTTCCAGCTGTACCGCACCATGTGTGGATCTCAGGCGATTCTGCCTCAGCTGTTCCATCAACGCTCGAAAATATAGCGAAACAGCGTCGCCCGTGAGGTCCCCCATTGGCCACCAGGGAGTCGGGGACAGGACCTACGAGATTAGGCCCCAATCCCTCCCCAGGTGTACCCTGCCCTGCACAGCGCAAGCGTTTAAGCGCCACTACAACGACTAAGGCGCCAGCTCCGCCGCCACCACTTCGGAGGGTAGGGGACGGAGCGCTCGCTCGTCTACACCGACTAAGGCGCCAGCTCCGCTGCCACCACTTGGTAGGGGCGGGCGCTCGCGCGTCTACATCGAATAAGGCGTCGGCTGCGCGCCACCACCCGGAGGGTAGGGGCGGGCGCCACGCGCGTCTACATCGACTAAGCGCCACTCGCCGCCACCACCCGGAGGGTAGGGGCGGGCGCTCGCGCGTCTACATCGACTAAGCGCCAGCCGGCCGCCGTCACCACTCGGGGGTAGGGGCGGAGCGCTCGCGCGTCTACATCGACTAAGACACCAGCTCCGCTGCCACCATTTCGGAGGATAGGGGACGGAGCGTTCACGCGTCTACATCGACTAAGGCGCCAGCTCCGCTGCCACCACTTCGGAGGGTAGGGGACGGAGCGCTCGCGCGTCTACATCGACTAAGGCGCTAGCTCCGCCGCCACCACTTCGGAGGGTAGGGGACGAGCGCTCGCGCGTCTACACCGACTAAGGCGCCAGCTCCGCTGCCACCACTTTGGAGGGTAGGGGACGAAGTATTCGCACGTAACAGCAGCCACGCCCTACCTCCACCTCTACCCTAGGCGTTTGCCCCAACCAGCAAGCTCCACCACGAAGAAGAAGCAAAGCAGGCGCATCCATAAAACAGCAGAAGGATGCATTTCCCGATTCGTCCACTACAACGCTGCTAAATTCTTACAAAACCCGCCGGGCCGGCACTACTCATCTGGCTTTGCTGGGACGGCCCTTCGCGCCGAAGTTTCGCCCGCCGAGGATCGATTCGCCTAGAAGTCCAGGGAGTCTTTGGCCCGCCACCAGCGACGTAAGCGGCGCCGAGTTACAACGTCAGAAACCAGCAGCAGATCCCCATCAAGCAGCTGCTCGTAGCAAAGTGGCAAGATCGATCAACAAAGCAAAGTGGTTCGCAATTCATTCCCGGCATGGCGTACGTAAGGTTACAACACACACCAAGCGTACAAGAGCCCAGAGTCACACCTGCTTTGGGCCGTCGGTCCCGCCATCGTCGCGCCGCGCAACTTCATCAAGCCACTCATCCAGGTTCCCCGCGCCGTACATGTTCCGCCGCAGCTCCACCTTCGCTGCGGCCTCCCCGATATACTCCCAGATCCGCTCGTGAAAAAACCGAACGGCGGGCCTAACGGCGCGCACGGCGCCGGACATTACCCCGGCTCTAGCGGGCATCTCCAGCTGGAGGTCGCCCAATTCATCAAAATGGCGGAAGGCCCGGTGCCGGAGCAGAGCGCATACCAGGCAGGCAGTCACGTAGGAGCAGTGGTTGCCAAAGGACGTCGCAGCCGGCTGAAAGAGTTCGGCCGCTTCCGCAATCCGTCGGAGAGTTCGGGGAAGCTCTTCGGATCCGAAGGAGCAGGGCGGCACCTCGGCAGCAAGATTCTCAAGGGCACCATCCAGGGCCAGCATAGCCTCCCATGCCGTTGCCGAAGCAGCACCCAGCGCCTCATCCCGCTCCCTCAGGGCTGCAGCGAGGCGGCCGTTCTCTTCCTCCAGGGAGGCAACCTGCTGGAGCAGCCCGTCACGCTCCACCACCGCCGCCTGCCGCGTCGAGGCCACACGCTCCGCGGCATATGAGACAGCCGCCGCGCGTTCCGCTTCCAGCAGCCGCACGCGGCGTCCTTAGCGGAGTGTGCCTCCTCAAATGCACGAAGGGCCCCTTCGGCAGCGCGCAGCCGGCCTTCCAAGGCCTCCCGTTCCCGTGCATGGGCCGCCTGTAGTGCCCGGCTGAGGGCGAAAGTCTATACAAGGAAGCAATCAGCACACCTCCAAGAAGGCCACGGGCTGCTCTGGGATAGGCACTTACCCTCAGTTGGGAGACCTCGAGCACCCCTTCAAGCAAATCAGGCCCGCTGATCTGCAAAGCGTCGCGATCCAAGCTCGCGGCCGCGTCATCGACGGCCCCCCGCCATGCCGCCAACACCCCTGCTCGAGGAACGAAGTCCGCTAGACATTGGGCGGCTTTCGCGGCAATACCTTCTTGGCGCCAGCGCCTCCCAACAAGTCACCTTCGGGCTCCGCAGGCCCCCCGTGCTCGAGAAACGACGTGGCTGTCAAGGCACATGAGGGTCAGCTCTGTGAATATCTACCAGGTCACAGTCAAGGACATTTTACCTTCAGCCCCGCCTGAATCCGCGAGGACCTTCGTGTCCTCGCCCGCCTCGCCGCCACCGGGAGCTTGCCGGAGCTCGGCTCCATCAAGCCCTCGCCGGCGGCAACAGCAAACTCGGTCGGGGCGCGAGGCACCGACGCGCTGGTCTCGAGTCGAGTCCCATAGGGCCCCGACCCAGCTCGCTACAACAAAACCCCCGCCCGACCGAAGCAGCGACCGTGTGCAGGGTCGTTTCGCCTTCGAGGAGCAGGAAGACGGTTCCGCATTGGAAATCGCCGCAAACGTAGGTCCCACGGCCGCGAGCAATGGCTTCGCCCCAGCATCCTCCGCGGGCACTGGCTCCGCCCCAACATCCTCCGGGAGTACTGGTTCCGTCCCAACACTGGCTGGTGGCGACGTGGCACTCACCCTTCTCTCCAACTCTGCATGCTCCACCGAACGGGAACCCGCCTCCGCCACAACCCCCTCCCCCGCCGTATTCCGTCGAGGTGGGCTGGGGGCTGGAACAACGCACGCTGGCACCTTAATACCCAAGGCCTCGCACACACGGTTCAACCGCCCTAGACCCGCCTCCGCGGTCGCGGCCACGCGCAGTGTGTGCTCCCTGGCCGTGTACGGTCCAAGGAACGCACTCACCGCACGCTCTGCGTCCTCCAGCGAAATACCTGCGAAGGGCACCGGGGCACATTGTAAAAACAACAGCCTCGGCAGGCACCACGAAAACAAGCTTCAACACAACTTACGCGGACCGAGGGCCCCGGCGGCAAGACACGAGAGGGCGGGCGTTGTCACGTCGGCCCCGGGCCAGCGCCACTCCACAGCAAGCGGCGCTACACCATACATGACGTACTCCTCAGTGAGGTCGCGCATGTTGAAGCGGGCGGTGATTCCGACAAGTTTCTGTGCTACCCACTCGTCATCAGCATCTAGAGGCCTACTGGGTATGGCGCTAACTGCCACCGGTCGCCCCGAGCACTCAAGGCCGCTACCGCTTGCCACGCGGTGATAAAACCACCGCTGTGTCCAATCTGACCCCCACTCAGCCCGACCCGACTCTGCGGGAAATATCTTCTGACACTGCGGGCGCAGTGCGAGATCGACATTACCGAAGGCGGCGCGCCCGTCTCCCGATCCTCGCGCGCGCCGGACATCATGAAGAAACGCGAGCGATGACGGTCGGCCAGCACGCCTCGTGCGCGCAGCCCAACTATACGCAAGCGGGCAATCACATTCGCGTCACTGCGCGCGACTCAAGTCCAAAGGCCCGCAGGGCGTCCCGACAAGCTCGCGGCGGGATGCGCAACCCAGCCTCCGGAAGGCGGCGAACACGATCGCCTCCGAAATGCGGGTGCGGTTCGATCTCGCGCCGCGGCGAGCAGCACATCCGGCGGTCCGACAACTTCCTCTCGAAGAAGGCGCGGATCGTCTCTTCCGTCACCGCGCGAGCCCAGACGTGGAGTGCCGCCCCCTCTCTCGGCGCCGTCCACCACTCGCTCACCGCCGCAGACAGCGCCCCTCGGTGTACCTCACCTCAAGCGGCGATGCCCGTTGGAAGACGGCGTCGTCGTCGGCCGCCCGAGTGCGCGCCCTGCGATGTGCCGCCATCCTTCTGCAACTCCGGGATGACGAAGGAAGACAGGACGTCAAGATAGATGGGGACGCGCGGTTGGGAGATAGAGGACAAGGCGATGAAAAGGCAAGTGGCCTAATGCAAGGGGTACTTAATACCCCTCTACCCCCCACGCCATTGATAAGCGTAACTGCCGGGCGCCAACTGTTGTGGCTACAGACCAAACAGAGAGAGAGTATGGTGGTGGAGAGTTAGGTAAACAAATGACCTCTTGGGCCTTCCCAAGACTCGATATCATCATATATATATATATACGTACACTCGTAAGAGTGTCCTTACAACTGTGGCTTCGCACCGAAGCCCTCCCTAGTACATAGTTCTCAACAGGCTAGCTGTGTTTAGGTGGGGGCCACCCCTACAACATCCACCATGTTAATTACGTGTATACTCGTCGATCCTCTGTCTTAAATTCCAGATCTAAGCTGCTGTTTTGAGCTGGAGGTGGTGTTTTTCAAGTCATTTAGTGAAAAGAGACTATTTGTCAAAGTGATTGTAGATCTAATTAATTTTTGATTATCTATAGTTAGTAATTTGTTTCTAATTGCATTATAATTTAGATCTAACTTTTGGTGAAAAGAGAATTGAAGATGGTTTAGATCTAACTAGCTTAATGTAGAGAGAAAATTATTTACATCTAGCATGGTTTAGAGTTTAAATCATAGTCTATTTCTACTTGGCCATACATGTCATTGCCCGTCATGTTGGGCAAATTGGTCAAAATAGTTTATTATAATTGGTTCTAGTTAAAATGGTGTTGTGTTATGCAATGCCTCAATGCATGTGGTTTTGTGAAAATAGAACAAAAACATATGGTCTTACCAATGCTCCAATAGGTAGGGTTTTTTTTGAAATTTACTCAATAAAAAATATTAGGAGAACAACCAAAAGAGAATGTGGAATATCTATATGGCATATGCATAAGGAACAACGATTTTCTCTATCACAAAATTCATAGGCGGTGCTCTAGCTATCGTTCGTAGGCAGTGTTCCAGGGGATCCGTTAGTTTGTATTCTTGTTACATATAGCTATACTTCAGATCGTATATATCTAGTATATTAATTAATTAATTTAATATTTAATACTAAATTGTTATATGCATAACGTGGATCGAAGATGGATGTATGCTAGTAACTGTGTGAGTGAAGAGTACATTAATAGCATGTCGACTTTTACAAGAACTATTAAGGAGGATATGTTGAAAAGGGAGTAGAATATATGTGCTATCCATATATTGACCGCGAGAATCTAAAAATATTTAAGAACCGAATATAGATTGAAGCGCACTTGATTCGAAGGAGTTTCAAAAAGGTGTATACATGTTGGACTAATCATGGTGAAGAGCAGATTATATAAGAAGGTAGTAATAATGACATCGCAGACGAAGTCAATGATATGCTGTTGGATCTGATGCTTCATGATGCAAAAGGGAACTATGATTCCGATTAGGATAAACTGCACGATGACAATTAGAATCAGATGCTTCATGATGCGAAAGGAACTTTGATGAGAGAGAGTATGTTAAATTCTAGAGCTTGATGGAGGACTCAGAGATACCTTTATTCATGTGATGTAAGTCAAAGTACATGAAGTTATCAGCCGTGATTAAACTGTTGAAATTGAAGGCAAGCAACGGTTGGTCCAATAAGAGTTTCATAGCGCTGCAAGGTCTTTTAACGGACATGCTTTTAGAGAGAAACGAGTTAGCCAAAACCAACTATAAAGCTAAGAAGATTCTTTGTACACTAGGAATGAAAGTAGAAAGAATACATGTATGTCTAAACAACTATATCCTCTACCGTAAAGAGCATACAAACATACATGTATGTCCGATATGCAATACATCCCGATACAAGTATAAGAATCAATCAGATGACGGTGAAGGAATAGAGCTAAAGAAAGGACCATCTACTAAGGTGGCATGGTATCCTCATGTAATTCTCCGTTTGAAGTGGTTTTTTTGCGAACACAAAGGAGGCAAAACTGCTGCGTTGCACTCAGAGGAGCGTAAGAAGGATGGAATAGTAAAACACCTTGAGAAATATCGATAGGAGGTTTGTAGACTTCGGTGCAGAACTAATAAATATAAGGTTTGGATTGAGTACAGATGGAATGAATCCTTTTGGTAACATGAGCAACTAACATAGCACTTGGCCCATTACTCTCTACATTTACAACCTTCCTCGTTCGTTGTGTATGAAGTGAAAGTATATTTTACTTCATCGATACTTATCTAAGGGCCGAACCAACCTAGGAATGATATTGATGTGTACCTAGCACCATTAGTGAATGATATAAAAATATTGTGGATCGAAGTTGTACAGGTATGGGATGCATACAAACGAGAGAATTTCATTTTACACTTTTATTGTTCTACACCATAAATGATTATCTTGTCCTTTTAACGTGTTGGGCCAAAGTACAAAAGGGCTAAAGCTTATACTCTATATCCATAGGATGACGTTTGTGACGACTCTATATCATCTTGAGATATATTTTCTCCGTCGTTTTTTGATATCATGGTCCATCTCATTGTCCACATTGTGTAGGAGATAAAAATATGCGGGCCCGTATTTCTACATAGCATGTACCTGTTCGGGGGTTCATGAGAATTCTCGGTCGGAGGGCAGTATCATCGAAGGTTATGCAACTAAAAAGGTCATTGAGTTCTATGTTGATTACATGGCTTAGGTTGAACCGATAGGCGTGCCTTGATCTCGCCATGAGGAGAGACTCAAGGGTATCGGGACCATCGGAAGAAAAGCAATTACTCCAGATATGAATGCGTATGCTTAAACTCATTTCACGGTCTTATAACACATGACTGAAGTGTCTCAGTATATTGACCAACACAAGGACGTGCGTCAACAACAGAATCCGGCGACCGGATGTTTGGATCACGAGACAACATGATAGTCGGTTCAACCAATGATTGAAGGAGCGACTTTCTAAGAGTTCATCAAGTGAGATGCTAACATGGTTAGCAAAAGGACCAACATTTATAGTTGTGACATGGCAAGGATATGATATAAATGGATACACATTCTATATGCAGGCGTAGGATGTAAAGGGCACTAATTAGAATAGCGTTTGTCTGCATAGACGCATTCAGTATTGATGGTTTGAGGAATTCCTACTATGGGTTCATAGAGGAGATTTAGGAACTAAACTACATGCTTTTCACGATTCCCTTGTTTTGGTGTTGTTAGGTCTATCTTCCATATGTGAAGGTCGATAAGTACGGTGTCACTTCTGTGCACCTCAAACACGTTGGATACAAAGATGAACTATTCATACCCGCTAACCAAATTCTTCAAGTTTTCTATGTAACCAACCCAACAAACAAGAACCGCCATATAGGAGAATTGTCAGAGTAGAGAATGTAATGGATGAGGAAGCATATAATCAATTTGACGAGTTACCTCCTTTCGGAAATGACATAAGGGTCGAGGAAGAACAACGTGATGAAACTAGCTACAAACATGTCGATCATCATGAAGTGCTAATTTTTATTTATGTGAAATGATAAAAGAATTATTTATGTGTAATATGTTATTTATTTGTATTTATATATGCATATAAGAATGTGTGATATATATGTGAATTTGTATTTATGTATATGAGAAAGTGTGATATATATATATATATATGTGTGTGTGTGTGTGTGTGTGTGTGAATTTGTATTTATGTATATGAAAATATGTGATATATATGCATGGTTCCCTCACAGGAAATAAGCAAGTGAAATGATAAAAGAATTATTTATGTGTAATATGTTATTTATTTGTATTTATATATGCATATAAGAATGTGTGATATATATGTGAATTTGTATTTATGTATATGAGAAAGTGTGATATATATATATATATGTGTGTGTGTGTGTGTGTGTGTGTGTGTTTGTGTGTGTGTGAATTTGTATTTATGTATATGAAAATATGTGATATATATGCATGGTTCCCTCACAGTATTATTATGAACAGTTGTAAAGTAAAACCGTCTATGATGATTTCTTATTATAGATAGTCTTATTTGACAATCGTCTGTGATGGTACATATCACAGCTGGTTCTCAAATAGAACCGTCTGTAATAAGAAATCATCATATATGGTTTTACTTCACAATCATCTATGATAATAAATATCATAGATGGTTCTCAAATAGAACTGTCTGTGATTATTATCCTATATATATTGTGTTCTAGGGTTATTTGCACTATACTAAAACTACACCTATCCTCACTTAACGCCACCGTTGCCTCCCCCAAGCAGTCGCTGCATCCCTCATGCCTAGCGCCCTCCTCCTCCCCTAAGCCCGACGCTACCTCCCTAGAGCCCGACGCCGCCTACCCCGAGCCCATCGCTGCCTCCCCCTAGGCCGTCGCCGCCTCCCCCAACTCCGGTTGCCCTCGTCCCCAGCGCCCGGCACCCTCCTCCTTCCCTAGCATGCCGCTTTCCCTGAGCCTTGTGAGTACCAATTTTGCCATCTTCCCTAGCCCTAGTACTTCGGCCTCACGCCGCCTTCCCCTAGTATCTTTTGCTGTCACGGTGGCTTGGAGTGCTGCCACTCTATGAGATTGCTCTCTTCTTCTTTTACTGTATATTGTGCATATGTCAGCCATGCTAATTATTATTTCGGAAATTTTACAGTAAGATTTAGCATTGGGAGATCATTGGCATAATATATTGTGGGCTTTTAGTTGCTCGATGAAGATCTTTGTCAAATTGAGATTACAGTAACAATTTAGATTCATCTGCTAGTGTGATCTTTTCGTATACCAGTTGATTACCTCTGTTGTGTGTAATTGCTAGCTTTGTTAATCGCCTTGGTATAGTTTTTGTTCTGTCCAGCATACTACTATTGATCCTTGGCTGAAAATATATATGTACATGTTGTTTATGCAATTACTGAATATACTTGTCATCTCTGCAGTAGAATAAATCTGTTATTAGTGATTGATTTCAGCTGAGATCTGCTAGCTGTCTTTTATACTATTGACATTGTATTGCACTGAGGTAATATTTGCATAATCAAACTTGTAGAAGTGTAAAGAGTTGTCACTGTGATTGTCGAAAATTGATAAAGTTGTAGAAGGCTAAGTTTCTAATAACTTGTGCAACTCCTCAAATTGAAAGTAAAAGATAATCATTAATCATCATTATGATATATTTATATGCTCACATGCTTGTTCTATTAAATATATTACAATATGTTAATATTCTAAATTATATATCTGATTCAAGAGATAATACATGTATTTTCATGTCATTTTCATATTGTTATATATATATATGCTATATATCTTGTACTTAATTATAATTGAAATTAACATAAAAATACTGCTAAAATTGATTAAATTTGAAATTAATACGAGAAGGCCAACATGGCATATGCTCATTCTTCTTCTTCATCACTGGATGGATTTGAAGCATCGTCTTCTACAAAATCCAAGTGTCATGAAGGAGTATTATTAAAAGCCCAAGGACCGATTTACCATCATGGATGTGGGTGCATCTGGGACTCCTCTCAATTCTTGCTGAGCAGTGTCTACATTCTGGAGAATTGTCAGAATAGTTGCACGGGAACTGATTGAGATCACATTCGATTCATGGAAGACCGTGACCGAAACTCAAAAAAGTGAGCTACTAATGGAAGTTTTTGCATCCTTTGAGATCCTAGAAGAACACAAGGACTCTGTACAACGACATGCATTGCTAGCGGTGTGCAAAGTGTGGAAAAACTTTAAAAGCCTACTTGTCAAGCAATACGTGGAGAAGGATCTGATGCCCTTCCACAAGTATCCATTCCTGGAATCGCATTGGAAAGAGTTTGTAGTGATGAAGATGACAGATAATCTTAGGAGTGTAAGTGCGACGTACAGGGCCCTCTAGGCAAAAACACGCACCCCCACAGACTTGGCACAGTTGGGTATATGGGTAAAATCCCGCAATGGAGGAAGGATGACGAGCAGGCAATCTTGCGGAACATCTCCCTACCATTTTGCCGGGATCCTTGATGTGTGTGCCCGAAACTAAATAAGAGCGAGGTCATCTATCATGTCATCAAGGGTTATCTCCTTTCCAAACCCCGCAGACAAGGAAGTGTTCCACGCTTGGTAGATATCGAACTACATAGTTTGTAATTACTCCATAACTTCATAGTAAGTGAAATGACATGTCGGGCTCTTGTAGAAAGCGTTGAGTGTAGAATCTTCCCAAGGATCATTCCAAGCAGTCAGGGAGATAGATATACTCTCCACGGCCCTGAAAAACAAGGAGCACCAGATCGCATAAGAGGCCTTGGTCTTTATATTTCTTAGAAATATAGTATCTCAAAGGACTTTGAATCATACCGGAGTAAGCAGAGAGCCAAAGTTGAGCATGAGACATGGCTACAAGAGGAGATTAAGGCCTCCCTAAGAGTGGAACTCATTGATTATGTCAAAAGTGAGATGGAAAGGTATAAGGGAAATCAGCAGGAAACCCCTGCCGCTCCTTTGCTAGCTATCCCCTACCGTCGGAGTAGCTGCGCTTCCAACCCTACCTCAGAAAGTGACCACAGATTTTCTATCGATAACATCCTGGTAATAATTTTTATCTCTGGAATTTTTGATCTTTTGATAGGCCTATTGGAGTAGCTAATTTTGTATCATTATATAGGTAGCTACGAAGTGCAAGCTCCAAATGAGATATGCCTCCGTTGCCCTGTGCGCTGCATGGGACCAAGCATATCCGTCTAGTCTCGGGGCCTTAGTGAATAGTGTAACTCTAGCGCTGGGTTTCACAAAAGTAAATGTGAACGATGTTCATACTAATTTCGAGATTGTCCCATTGTAAATGGCACCGAATGATGCGGTCATGACTCTATGGTAAACCAATGGAACATTAATCTAGTGGCCCAAAAATGACATCTGCCTAGAGGATCCTGCACTGGTGCCATGTCCACAAGAGCTATCTGCACCGGTGCCAAGTCCGCTGGAGCTATCTGCATCAATGCCAAGTCTATTGGAGCTATCTTCACCGGTGTCAAGTCCATAGGGGATATTCGCACTGGAGCTACCTGCACCAGTGCCAAGACCACATGGCTATCTGCACTGGAGCTACATTTACGTTGACCACCGTGAAGTCGACCTACACCGAGGCGGCAAGGGCAAACCAAAGAAAACTAATGATGATATCTCCTACTTTCTGTTGGCTTAGAAATTTGTGCTAGGCAAGCCATTGGTTGTCCTGAAAGAGTGCCTCCTAACCCTAGGACTGGCTTGCTAGATATTACATGCATGGTACATGGAGCAAGCCAACAAGCTGAAGGACAACGGTGCTCGAGTCTTACCGTCATGTTCAGACTACATCATTTTCAGCCCGATATTCATGACTGTGTCTTCATGGTGACTCTCGAGGACTTATTCGATCTCTTCACACTCAATGCCCTCGACACCTCACTCGTTCGATCCAGGACACTGTAAGTGCGTACAATCACAGTCTACATTCATATAATACCGAGAAATGTCATATATAACTCATTGCTGGTTGTATATGTACATTTATATATATATATATATATGTATATATATACACATTTATATATATAAATGTATATATACATGGTGACTGAAGCCAAATTAACAAAATCACCGATTGGTTTTCTCGACCCACACTTGATCGCTATAGATACCATCGAGGAGGATGCATCCTTCATCAAGAATTATATTACGACAGTATTAGTGGCTTATCGCAACAAGGAATATATACTTATACCCTACAACCAGAGGTAAATGCTACACTAGTGATTATACTTGTTGTTTTGTACTTTATAAGTAACACGAAATTAGGTTTAATGACCATGACGACATACCTGTGTAGATTCCACTGGATTCTAGTTGTAATTATACCAAAATAGAAAAGGATAATGTAACTTGATTCCCTAAAGAAGAACTAAACCAACTTCACAATTGTCCAATGATTAATCGATCGATAAACACATTTTCTCCATAGATAACTCTATTGTAATCTTTTCTTCCTTCCTCATGACTAAGGTTAATGTTTTGGAATCACGTAGGTCATTCAGCACGTACATTGTAGAGGTAAGGAAATCTAAGGGAGGGATCAACGCCCTACGACACGATCTAGATTTCCTAGTATTCGCCAGCAGACATTAATCCTATATAACGCTTCGTAGTAATGCCTCTTGAATTAACAAATCTTATTTTTGAAGTGCCACCAACAGCGGCCAGGCAACACCTGTGGATTTTATGTTTACCATCACATGCAACTACTCCTCGATTCCTCGAAGGCCAATGATCTTCAGGTTTGTCAATATTATAATAATTATTTCATACTTATCAATTTATATACATATGCATGACATTGATATTCCTACCGATAGGTTGTATCTATCGCTACAACTACATTGGAACAGGTTGACCTCGTACAAATTCGAGGACTGTGCGTTCTTCTTGTTGTCTAAGTCATAAAATCAGATGAAAAGTTCCATAATGTAGAATGAATTTATTTGGGATAAGATTGAGATTAATTATACATGTGTATATTTGTTGATGGATAATTTATTTCATTTTATTTAATTAATTTGTAAAATAGTTATTCTTGTTTCTGAAATGAATAAATGTGAATTGGATGTATACTGTGTTGATCAGCTTGTTTCAAAGGGCGTGGCTAGCATTTCTTGAGACTGACCAACAAACAAAAATATGTTTATGAATATCACAAAAGGTTATTAACTAGTAATCGTATGTAATAGTTAACTATCATAGACAATTTTCAGTAGAAACCGTCTGTAATATCGAATGTATCACAGACGGTTTCAGCTACAAACCGTGTGTGATCGTTGAGTATCATAAATGGTTTGTAGTTGAAACCATTTGTGATACGTTAAATATCACAGATGGTTTCTACTGAAAACTGTTTGTGATAGTTAACTATCATAGACTTAGTCTATGATAGTTGCATCATGGATGGTTTGAAAACTGTCTGTGATGACTTTTTGTCATTACTGACCCATAAACATAAATAGCTCAGAAAAACCATTTGTGATGGTGTTTTCTGCAGTAGTGTTGTCTATCTATGTGTAAGACCCGGAGCAGCAAATCTAGGATCTTCTGTGTATTACCGCACTAGTCCCAGATCAAAACTAGTACACACATTTAAACAGATATGATACATAACCAACAACGCTTTATTACAATACTCGAGAGTACAGACCTCGAAGTCTTATTTACAAATGAGGTTTCAAGACCTCACACACATAGAACACAGCGGAAGTCCCATCAATACGCCATAGGCAATTGACTGGGGAAGAGCGACCTAGTCCTCCGGGAAAAATCCGTCACAGCCGCAAGCGAAGCAATAGTCGTAATCTCCTTCCTGGGCTTCGACCTCCTCTGAGAGTTATTTTGAAGTGTAGCGTGTGAGTACAAAAATGTACTTCGCAAGTCTTGGGAAAAATGCATTATATGTAGGGTTTAACAAAGGAAGGTTATATGGTTCTTTTTTTTTTTTTGCAGAAATCAGCATTTTAATTCAAATTTACATACTTATCTTAAAAACAACTTGTTAAACAGTTTATTTTCATTAATTGAAACTAAATAAATAATTTAGTGAAGGTTTCATCCACCTACACTAATAACATAGGCTATATCCGCCAAGATTTATTATGAAGGTTAAATCCACCTGAACTGGTTACATCCACCAGACCAAAAGTCACGAGAGTCCACTCCCGAGTTTTACAAAACGTTTTATTTTTAAATTCAAAACCAAAACTCTACCATGTGAATGCATTCCTTGCTCGCCCTTGACCGTGGGCACGGCTATTCGAATAGTTTATTACTCCGCAGAGTTCGTACAGCTTTACCCACAAGAGATAAATTATCTTAATAGTCAGGACGCTTCCTTTGGCATGAGACCGGATAAAATATCACAAAGCTTTTCCCTACTCTAGTATAGTTATATACCACCACGAGGTTTCACCGCTGAAGGGTTAAATCCACCACGAAGCCCCTCTTGCGCCATGTGAGTACAGAAATCTGTCCCTCACTTTGAACAACCAAGAAATCCTCAGTACCCATTTTCCAATGGTGACATATAAACTAAACTATTGTAGATTAATTAGCTAGGTTGTACCCATTTTAACTTATGGTTGTACGGAATTGCTCAGTTTGAACAAACACAAGAGTCGGTCCTTAAATGACTAGGGTGGATCATTCACAATTCCATTTTTCGTGCTAAACCGCACTTTGACCAAACATTCCATCCACCCTCATCAAATTTTACCTTAAACTTCATTTTTATTTTAAAATTTACAGTGGTAACATCTATTACCACTTTTCAAACAAATCATTAAATCCAGAACATTCATTAACCATTTTTCTCATATGAGCATTTTTACATTTATCAGCTAAACTAAGCATTTGCTAATATTCTAAATTCAACAAGAATAATACTATCTCATTATTGAGCCAAAGGGTATCCTATGTTGACAAAGGTACATGGTAAGCAATTCCAAAGGAGGGCATAACAAATTGGGTGTTTATCTAAATTTTTGGAATTTAATTATCAATTTATTAAACATAGCCATGCAAATAATTTAAAATATTTACAAAAACTATTTATAAAACATAGGAGCAAAATGGTCAAGGAGACTTGCCTTCTTGAATTAGGTTGGAATCTTCCCGAAGTTGCTCTTGAAAATCGTCGGACAGATCGGATTATACACGAGAAACGAGAAGAACTAAATAAATAAAATAAAATAAAAACTCAAAAATTAATAATAAATATACCAAATGAAAGTTTGGAATTTTAGATGAATTTAGAAATTTTAATGTGTCAATTTGGAGTTAAAATGAGAAAGATATGGCTTTTGGAAGTTTCAAAATAAAGAAAAAGGAAAAAGGATAATTTCTGGAATTAAATTTATTGTAAAAATGAATTATGACGTCAGCAAGAATTATTTTTCTAAAGGAAAAATCGGAATAATGATGTCAGCAGGAATTATTAAAATAAATCACGAGGTCGACAGTGGTACCGCCCCATCGTGAGACCGAGTCCACGAACAAAGACACGATACGCAAAGGCCGACGTGGCAATCTAGGGCTGACGTGGTGCGCGCTAGTGCCGCCACGTGTCAATTGCTGATGTGGCTGCTGACGTGGCAGCCACGTGGCACCTGGGGGCGGATTTTGGCTGACGTGGCAGCTGACGTGGCACGCCACGTGGCTGCTGACGTGGACTAGGGCTGACGTGGCACGCGCTGGTGCTGCCACGTGGCTAGGGTTGAGCTGGCGACTCGGGTGCGGCGGCGGCAGCGGAATCGGGCGGCTAGGGTGCGGCCACGCGGCCGGATCTGAGTCTTCGGCTCAGATTTGAGCGAGCGGCGGAGATGCGGCGGCGCGGGAGCGGGACGACGGCCGATCGGTGACGCGTGGTGAGGCTCGTCGGTGAGATCCGATGGCGGAGAAGGGGACGCGTGGCGCCAGCTAGTGCCTCGCGTCTCCGATCTTGGACGGACGGCGTGGATGCGGGGACGCGGAGGCGGGAAGGCGACGATGGGCGACGCATGGCCCGGGCTCGCTGTGCGAGGCGTCGCGCGGACGCGAGCGAGTGCGCGCGCGCGCGACGCGGACGCGCGACCGAGGAGCGGCGCGGTGCGCGGTGCCGCACGGGACCGAGGCGGAGCGGGCGACGGACACGGCGGAGGAACTCACCGGCGGCGACGACGCACGCGAGGAGAAGGAGCAAGAGGGAAGACGCGAAGGGCGAGAAGGCTCCCCGAGGAGATATTTTTATACGTCGCAGAGGGAGAAACGGCCGCACGAGCTCGCCGGAGTAAACGCGGACGTTTCCCTCTCCAACCGGCGGAAACGGGCGTCAACTCGAGGGGAAACGGCTGCTAATGAACGCGCACGACGAGCGGGTGCTCTGGGGCCATTAATGGCGGACCGAAACGGCCGGGAGAAGCGGAAACGGAAGCTCGGGGCGGCGCGCGTTAATGGCGACGGCGCGCGGAGGAAGAAACGGCGAGGACGACGACCTGACAGGTGGGGCCCACCTGTCGGCGAGAGGGAGAGAGAAACGAGCAGCGGATGGGCGATGGGTGGCAAAGAGAGAGATCGGTGCCGTCGGATGAGGAGCGAAGGGGTAAGTGACGGGTAACGGCCGAGATAAGCGCGGATGGGGGCGGATGGCCCGGATGGGTGACACGTGTCGCCCGAGAAGGATTTAAGAATTAAATTCTTTAAAAGATTTCAGAAAATCTTAGGAGGCTTTAAAATACTCATAAAAATACCAAATAAATTTTAAAAATTCCAGAAAAATTCACAGAAATTCCTGGAGAGGTTTTAGACTTAAGAAAAATATTTTCAAGTTATATTGGTATTAATTTTTAGTTTTAAACAGAAACTTTTAACTCTAAAAAATCTAAATAATTTGAATTAATTAATTTAAAAATTATCTTTCCAAAGAAAAGCAAAATTTGGGATGTTACCCTATGCTAACTTCTTTTTTGCCTAGAAATATTCATTGTTTAACCTCAATTATGTGAGGAACAGAGGAAAATTGTGTTTTCTACAAATAGCCAAATGTGAGTTTTATATGAACTCGTGCGAACTTTATAGGAAAATTGACGTGGTCTCCAATACGTATGTTTGACCATTGTTTTTCTAATATATTTTATTAAAAACTATTAAAAATACAATGCCGTGAAAGTGTTTTTATGACAAATTGTAACATCATTTTCATATGACAAATTTAAATATTTTTGTGCATGGTGACAGCAAAGTTTTAAAAGCTATGTTGACTGCATATATTCTAAAACCACATCTAAAAACAAGGGAGGGAGAGGAATGGATGTGTCTTGTGTACTTATGACACGCATACCACACAAAAAGACATATATCAGGTGTTTCAAAATTTCAAAAAATTTGCTGGATGTAGGGGAATGGATGTGTCCCGTGACATTGTAAAATTTCGAATTAAACCAAATTCGATGAAGCTTAGTTAAGAAGAATTGAAAAACGAAAGATTAAACTTGACAGAAGTGAATTTTGACGAACTAGTAAGGTGCCCGTGCGTTGCAACGGAAAACCAAATAAAAGTGATGCATACTATCAAATATAATATCAAACTGAATAATAAATATCAATTTTTTCTTACGTCATCATGTATAAAAAAAACATACATGTTCATACTCGTAAATAAATCAAGCATCATATTAGCATATTACTCAACATCAACAAAGAACACAAAAACATGTTTGCAGCAGATGTGACATTTATCGTGTATGTTTCCGAGGCACAGAGAACACAAAACATGTTCAACCTCACACTGAAAAATAAGAAAATTAGTATATTACTCAACATCAACATGGAAAATTGAGAGCTAGGTACTCAGTTTTGAGACAACAACAATAAGATCCCACAAGGTGCCATTTTGGCACCGAGAAAGCTCTCTATTATGTTATAAAAATGTTGATCCACTGATATATGCTTTTAAAATTTTAGGGGAACTGGCAGGCAGCTTAACCTTATTTGTATGGTTATAGACAACATTAATCAAAGTTGATGCTGTACTTACCTGTACATTTAATTCGAACCTATACTGGTGGAGTGTACATAATTGATTTATCTCACCAGCTTGTTCGTTTGCCCCTCCTGTAAAGAACAAAAACTACATGAGAGGTCCAATGATTTACACATCTCAATAGAGTAAGTTGTTAGCTATGTCAATTTTATAAGTTCTAGAATTTCACCATGAACTATTGAAAGTGAGAACAATGGCAAAATAGGAAAAGAAAACACACCAATGAACACGAAGCAATAAAATTTCTTAACTCATAAAACCGACATACTCACAGCTCTACAAACATTTATGTTCACCCAATTAGCAGCAAGACCCCATGTCAATTACCATTGAGCCATTTATGCCAAATAGAAAGCATTTTCATCCAATCACATCCATGAAAGCCCAAGGAGCAAGGAGGAAAGTGGGACAAATCAAAGAACATTGTACTGGCAAGGCAAGCCTTAACAAGTTCACCGAATATTAGGCCCAAGAATGCCACATTCCAAGCACAAGAAGACATCGAATCCATAGAACAGTTAATAATCGCACAAATAGATGTTTAGTACTCTAATGAATAAATCCAGGAAAAAGTAGCCATTTGCCCACCTCTATCTTTCCATACGTCTGATTTTTCAAGACAGAAGGTGTCCCATTATCATGTTTTACCCCCAAAAGGTACCAACATACAACATAAAGAAGATAACTAATAACCTCTAACTTCAACACCAACACATACCTTAATTATTAAGTAATCATTAATCTGACCATTGCCTAGCAGGCGCTGAGAATGGCAGTTTGCATAGCATGAGCTGCAGATTCTCTTCAAGCACTCATTTGTAGGACAACAAACCAACAGCGCTAACAAAAACAGTTGGGAAAAATATGAAGTCATCTTTTGATGGTACATTTTAGTAGGTATAAACGAAACGATTAGTTTATCCATTTCCTTCATCTTGAAAATCAACTGTGAAAGGAGAAAGAGAGCAAAGAACATGTAATACAAAGCAAACTTATGGATATATTTCACGACTGCAAATTAATATATCATGAGGTGACAAATGAGGGCACAACAACATATAGAAATTGATATATCATGAGGCGACAATTTACAGCATGTAAGAAGCAACAACCATGAAATAATAATCACAAATTTTCAAATCAAGAATGATCCACACCTTTCCGATGGACCATTGACTCTGATTTCCAAAGTCCAACCTGACTCTGCATTAAGCATGGGAACGAAATCATCTGGTGCTACCATTTTGCATTATCAAAAGAAATCAAAGCCATGCTCTTTTTTTGTGCTAACCTCTGTAGGGGCAAGATCTTCAGATCGGTGGCGCGTGAGATCTGCGAGGTGGGGTTGTCATCGGGGCCGCTCGAACGGCGGACGAGCCCGCCGGGGGGGGGGGATGTCTGGTGAGCCCTCGCGACGGGGGTCATGAGGGGGCGGCGCCTAGGGCGAGAGCGGGAGGAAGAAGGGGACCGTGCCCCTGGGCGCCTCCTCCCCTACTCCCCAACCCCCCGCGCCGCCGCCTCCCCCTCTCCGTCCCCCGCACCGCCGCCTCCTACTCCCCCCACCCCTCGCCGCATCTCGCACATTTGATATCTCTGGTAACACAGGAAAGAACATAATCGTGAGGCTGGAAAGAATACGGATGAGTGAATACTTAACAATTGAAAAAAATCTAAAGTTGACTATCAAATTGATACAACATTATACTCATTCACCGTAGCACATTCCACGATGTAGATAGTTCTAACCACTCAAAATTTGTCTTGTGTATGCTGAGACTTGTGAATCTTGTAAACAATATTTTTGATATAAAGTTGCCAAAGAGCCTTGAGTAACAAGTTCAAGAAATATATACGCTTTCCACCTTTCTGCAAGACATTCATCCCACCAATTTTAACATAACACGTAGAATCGTAGTTCTCATAATGTAAAACCGACATTTACGCAGTGGTAGCATGAAATGTAAAATCGGCATAAAATGAAATCCAACAGAGATATCTCCACACTGGACCAAACCTCATCATACAATTCCCAAAAGGAAAAACAACAGAAACAAAAGTGCATCTTTGGTAATGGTTATATTCTCAAAAGGAATTTAAGAGCCATCGAGAATGAGAGAACTACCTTGTCTGCTCCAAAATACCAACTATATTCTCATGCTCCAAACAACTCAAGAGGGATATCTCCTAGAACCAAATGATTAACCACTATTCTCAAGAAACTTGAGAAACATCAATGCTTGCTTGGATGTTATATATAACCAGTGGTATCTCCTCAAAAGATAATATATAACCAGTGGTAGAGTAACAACAAACATAATGTTTGAAGTGGGGTAACCAACATAATTGCTCAAGCATGTCATAACCAATAACTCACATGCTCAAGTCAAGAATGCGTTGTTTTGCATTGATTCCTTGGTCAACTAATGAGACCTCCTTGACGGCAAAGAAAAACCATCACCGAAAAGCAATGTTACAAATCACCGCTGAAACATTTTGTTGCGAACATGAGGGCATGCCTATCCATATCTACACCCAAACGATCAAGAACAAGTTACATTTTCATAAAATGGTTTAGATGGTACTCACTGAATCTTATTATAGAGTTATTCAATTAGAGATCCACCTAAATAATGTAAATTTTCCTTAAGAAGCGTAAAATTAGAGCATGGGTGGTTTTTTTTTGTGGCTTATGGCTTAAATTTTTGAATTCGACTGCTCGCGAGAGTAGTATGCAGAGGAAAATAGTCGCATGTGATTTTAGCCAGATGCTTAAATGAACTCAGATACTTTTACTATAATTTTTCTATTAATCCTACCTTAAAAAAATACACCGTTTGAAAGCTAGTTATTATGTCGATAAGATGTTGCATCGATGTCTAACTATTTCGGTTGAGATACGCTATGGTTCACTCAACATGGTCTGGAATCATTGCAATATATAATACCAATTTGTGCAGTCTTTTGTTGAGTTCAAAAGAAAAGGATAAATTAATCATTCATCTTATGCCTGCCTACATCAAACCAGTAGCAAACAATGAGGTTTTCATATCAAGCTAATGCTTTGTTTCAATATAGAGAAACATTATGCCTGAAAGCTTCGATGAAACATAATTTTTTTCATGAAATGCCGTGATAGACCACAATCCGACAAATCAGACTTAACATCAAGCAGATCGCTGATCCCCTTTTGATGTACACATAAGTCAACCGTCAGAGCACCTAAAAGGAGATGTGATGAAAGAGATGGCAAAATTGTTATTTGGCATTACCACAGTTTTAGCAATGATCTGCCAGTAATGACTTAATTTATGAGCCATATATTCGCATATACCAAAACTATCACTATTTTCCCTTTGTCGTGTTCCTCTTACCAAATCAAGAATGCAAACATATAAACACTAACACAATAAAATGAGTTATGTTATTATCACGAAGTAGACACATCGAAACTTACTCACGATTGCCTCAGACATCGACCCAAACGATCCGCTCCCGGATGTTCTCCCTTGAACCAGATTTGATGGTTCTCCTAAACCGCCTATTTGGCGACGGAGAAACCAAATGCTCTATGTCACGTGAAGTGGACTCAAACAACGAGCCAAGGCACCGGTATTCTCCCTTGTCGCCTCTACAACCACCTCTCTTCTCCTCTCCTCTCGTAAATTATCCACTTGGTCAACTTGTCATCTTCCTTGTCTTCGTCGCATTATCCCGCTTGGTGCAGCGGTGACCTCTCGTCTAGAGGCTTCCACTATCTCCGATTCGACCAATCTGCTGCTCGATTCAGCTCCAGATCCTTCGTAGGTTCGTGCGAAAACTTCTAGAACCTCCGATTGGACTAATTTGATGGCCAACCCAGCTTCCTCCCCATCGCCGGCCGCTCCGTCCTCGCCGCGACCATGACATCACGCCCGTAAATCCTCGAATCTCGGCGGGACGAGGACGACCCCTCGGCACCCGCTCCCGGGACGCCTACGGCGATGGCGGCGGCGGGCGGCGAGACGGCGGTGGGATAGTGAAGTCCTCGGGGCGAGAGGCCGAGCTTGCGAAGAGGCGCGTGACCTCGCGCGCCGCGGATGTGGAAGCCGGTTCGCGACGCGAACTCGCCTCGACATTGAGCTCGCTGCCAGGCCGCGAGGTCGCGGGACCGCCTCGGCGGAGTAGGAGGAGTTCTTCATGGCGTTGATGCGCGCGAGCTGCGTGCGCGGCGCCGCGGCGTCGCCATGGGCTCCCACTCCGGCGCGCGGTTGCGGGGGACGGAGAGGGGGAGGCAGCGGCGTGGGGGGTTGGGCGGCGCGCGGGCTAAAGAGAAGGCGGTTCGGGAGGAGGATGCGGCGCGCGGGGTGGCGGAGCGGGAGGAGCGGGGAGGAGGCGGTGCGGGGTGGGAGGCGGAGCGGAGCGGAGTGGGAGGGAGGAGGAGGCGGCGCATGGGGTGGGAGGGAGGCGGAGCGGAGCGGGAGGGAGGGGAGGAGGCGGAGCGTAGTGGGAGGGTGGGGAGGAGGCGGCGCGGGGGAGGGGAGGCGGAGACTAATTTTTATGGTTCGGATTTTATTTCGTAATCAGATCGAATGGATGAGAAGAGAGGAGTGACGACGGGTCAACCACCAACTCCTTCTTTTATAATAGTAAAGATAACGTATGTCAATTCTATCCTGAAAATGAAATCTAATTAAAGCGATCTTAAAACATTGCAATTATAAAAGGAGCTTCTATTAAACCTTACAAAATCTCTTCCCTTATATTAAACACATATAATTGAGCCAGATAGATTTGCATCTTCAAGATTACGTGAATTCATTATCCCAGCGACCGAGTGATCATATATATAGGCCACTTTTCTACACCTAGATGTAATTACACTCTATATCGTATCTCATATCGTAGAGAGTATCTCGTATAACGGAGGGTATGTATTGCAGTATACGAGTATTTAAAACCATCTAGATAGTATGAATAATTTTTCAGATATAGTATGTAGATTTTTTTAACATACTTCTTTTTATGTGCGTATATGAAGGTTTTACAAAATACGCTAAAAACTATGGACTTCTTTGCAATTTTTTCATGTGGTTCACAGTGAAGTATCTTATAATTAATATACGAGTATATCCAAAGTGATAAAAGAGTATTTCAAATTTGTTTACGTGGTATATTAGAGGTAGATGTAATTACACCTGGGTGTAAAAGATATTTTTTCTATACATATATACATACATACATATATATACACATATATATACTGTACACATATATATGTATATACATATACATACATACATACATATACACACACACACACATATATATATACACACACACACACTGTGGGTTCGGGAGGACTTACACTTTGGCTGTCCCCCTATACTATAGTAACCTATTTTTAAACGATACATTTTTTTTAAACCAAGTCAACATATATATTGTAGTAGACATTATATCGAGTTCAGCTGTACCGACCAAACTTACATCTAACTTTTTTTTTCTTTTTATACTGTCTCTCACGAATAGTCAAAATTAAAAAAAACTATCATACAAAAGAACCACCTATAGTTCATTCAAGCCACACGTGCCTGTCTTTTGTCATTTGTAACTGTGTGGCCTCCGTGATCGATGGACCATATCGATCGGCATAGATTGAAGAAAACAGTACAGCTCATACTAATGGTTGGGTACTTTGTGCAACAGTGGCCCACCATGTGGTTGGTTTGCCACCAAACGCGCGTACATCCGAAGCATGTCCTGTCAGTTGGTAGCCTTTGTTCCTTTGTTCACTTCACTCTAGGATTGCCTTCCATGTGAAGATTTTCACTAGTGATTGATACGATGCAATGATGCATGTAGGTACGTACATGTAGGCGATCGGCAGGAAGGGTAGGGCGTTGTACAACCTCGGCCAGGTGGTGGGGCTCATCATCTGCTTGCAGGGCAGCTCGGCGACGCGCTCCTCCACGGCGTACGATCTGGAGGACTGGAACGGGGCTGCGCACTACAGTACAGCTTCGACGTGAAATAACCTAGATTTTAAAACTAATTCGAATTACATTAAATTTTGATTTCAATTGGCATCTTTCCCAACTCTTCTGCATTCCTTCCTAGTTTTGACACCCCCCTCCAATCCCCGGCTCACCAACAACCGGCATCTTCACTATTCGTCATTCGGCAACAAGAAATGCCCCATTCACTACCGCCAATCCCTTAAGCTATTCACACCGCCCAGTCACACTATTCACTATCCGACAACAGCAACACCTCACTCCCCTCTTTCCCCAACTCCACCTGGCCGTAGCTCACTCGCCGCCACCCCTGTTTTTGCTCTACCACCAAGTTTCATCCCATTTGCCATTGCTGGAAGTATGCACCATTCACACCACCACTAATTGCTCCATCAACCACCAGGGGCGGAGCCAGGAATTGGATATGGGGGGGGGGGCGTCACTAGTCTGGACTCTGCGGCTTCAGGCTCGACGCCCAGGATACTGGATAACTAGTTGGGATATTGGATCAAGAACTACAAAAGTTGTGTGTTTCGACATTCAACAAAATTCATGGAAGGATATGAAATCACTAGGTAAAATGCTGACTTTGGACTGGTTCGTGATAAAAGTTTAAGAAATTTACCATTGTAAGACCAGGAAGCACGTAGCTAGCAAGATTGTCATCCACTTTGACGGGCAATGAAGGCATCTTGCTCATCATTCCAGGCATTTGGCCCATGCTGTTCATAGAAAAGCATCATAAGAGACAGGGGATTGATTTTCTTTACAAGCATAACTCTAATTTTATACAACTGAATTGTGCATGCATCAGAGATGGAATATGTTTACGTTTGTAAAAGACCATTGATGTTCCTTCTTGCCCGATGGAAGAGATCAATGTTGTTTTGAGCCTGGAAGAAAGAATATAGTTGACATGAAATTCATTCTTCACAAATAACGCTCTAGATGCAAGCTAATCAAAAGTCATCAAGCTACCGCATTCGTTGTATGAGTAATTGCACATGGAATGAAAGGAAAATTTGCTATCAAACAATTATTTCACATCAACGCTTGTGTAGCGATGTATGCACTAGAAGTCCGGATAGAGGAATTTCTTTTCACGAACACAATATAGATAAACCGAATGAATAAACAAACTCCAAACAGAGGAAAGTACCTCGAGAAAATATACCAACTCGAAATGTTCGAATATTTGTTTCTATCTGATTAAGAAGCCGATTATTTTCTTCCAAAGATTTGCTGACCGCACGATCTATCTTAGAGGTCGCATGTGGATACTGTGATACGATATCAAGATAGGAACATAGCATAACAACTCTTATTCTCACTGCCATCAGAGCCCCTAATCGGTGAATAGCATGAGGTTCAAAGAATGAAGTCCAACACCGGCGGGGAGAGGAGGAGGGGGCGACGGGGAGGAGGAGGAGGGGGGGGGGGCGGGGAGGGGAGGAGGCGGCGGGGGGATGGGGAGGACCGGAGGAGGAGGCGGCGGGGAGGGGAGAGGCGGCGGGAGGGAGGCCAGGAGGGGGATGGGGCGGCGGGGAGAGGCCGAGAGGGAGGAGGGCGGCGGGGGAGGCCGAGACCCAAGAGGAAGGAGGCGGCTGCGGGGAGGCCGGGAGGGGAGGAGGGTGGCGGGGAGAGCGAGGGGAGGAGGGGGGCGGCGGGGGCGGCGGGGGGAGGACCAGAGGAGGCGGCGGCGGGGGGAGGGGGAGAGGGGCGGCGGGGGGAGGGGGAGGAGGGGGCCGGCGGGGGGAGGCCGAGAGGGAGGAGGGCGGCGGCGGGGAGGCCAGAGGGGAGGAGGGCGGCTGGGGAGAGCGATGGGAGGAGGTCCGCCCCTGAGGTTGGGGTGCCAGCCCCCCGCCCCTGCTCGCCTCGCAACCACCATACATTGGACTGTTGAACCCCAGTCAATCTTTAATTGCCTGTCTTGTTGCCAGAACACACACCACGACTGCCAAAATCGATTTCACCGCCATCGCCTCACCCTGCTCTACCAACCGACGTGACACACCGCTATTCTTGACCATCGCAACTTCTTGCTCGAGGAAGCATCAAGACCAATGCACCACATCGCCACCTTGTCAATCGACCAACGCCGCGAACTCTCCCATAACCTCCTACCTTAGCCACACGCCACCGAACCAAATAAGGCATCCATTGTGCTGAACTGCCTCAAGCACCTATAAAAACTGCAGGCCCTCTCTGCGAATTGCTTTGGCTACCACTTAGCTCCCCTCCTTCCTTATTCCTCACTGGCTGGAAGATCTCGTCGTCGCTGCAATCTCTCGGTAAGCCCCGAATTCCAATTCTATTCATGCTTCAATTTAAACTCAATAGCTTCCATCTATAACACCAATATCACCTCACAAACCCAATCTGGACCACGCTTTGGCAAATCCGAGCTCCTAGAAGCGTCGCCGCTGACATCCTCCGTCGGCTGAGGTACCTCACTGTGGGCAGGCCGCCTCAGAGCACTAGAACACAAGCCGATACCACCACGACCCTCTCTAGGTCCCAAAAATGCTCACTGACCCCTTGTTCGTGCCAAATAAGCCTCTAATAGCAACTATGCCAAGGAATTGTCCCAAGGACTCCCCACCACCGTCGGCCACCTACACTGCTCCCCAAGGTTCACCAACTCAAAAAATGGAACCCTCTCAACCCCTTGAATCCATCCATGCCTTTGTTTGCTCGTGAAAACATTCATAACACCACCAATTGCTAGCCCTAGAAATGCCATGCAAGGTGAAGCACTATTCATTTGTGCCATGGGCCAAAATAGTGTAAGCCCAACCAATTAAACCAAATCAGGCTAGGCCAATTACTGTTCACAACTGTTCATTCCAAATATGTACTGTAGCAACCCCAACCTGATGCCAATAATAAAACACAACACTATTTAATCGGAACTTGACACTATTCATCCTACTGTTCATTGAAAAGCCTAATAGCTTATTTATATTTCTTTTGATCATTTTAACCCCACAAAGTTCATTTTCAACTCTATTTGGCCAAACTAGACACCGATAAAACCCTATACCACCTAAAACACCATTCCAAACTCTAAACCCATTACGGTCCAAACTTTTACTATTCACTGAAACCTATTAGACGTATCTATACCTATCTTCACCATTTTGAGCCGTGAAGTCCATTTTTAACTCGGTTTAGCCTGAACATACTCCAATGAAACCATGACCAACACAGATATTAATTTCAACCTAGGCCAGATGCCATCCAAACCCATTGCTATTCACCGAGAGTTGATAACACACACACACACACACACACACACATATATATATATATATATCTCGAACCCGTTAAAACTATTCTAAACTCTTTTCTGCCAACCCAGATCCCAACAAAATCCAAACCCATACTGATTCGAAACTGATCCACCACTATATATCAACCTATTATTATTCATCCCAAGATCCATCCAACATATTTATAGCCATTTTGACTGTCTCAAAACCATCTAGCCCATTTCCAACTCCGTTTAGCCAACCCAAGCATTGCTAAAGCTCTACCCACCCAAACCCATTTTGTTTTATGTCTTTTCTCGTTATTTTATTACTTTTGTTCCCAGCTTGCACATTACAAAGCAGGAACTTATTTGAATTTATTTTTTTACGTTAGCATCTGGATTCGGCTAGCTGGTCAATGGAAGAGCTACAATAGTCATCAAACAATCGGCATAAGCCTGAAGACTATAGTAAAATAATTAGACTATGGACAAAATGGCAAGTCACATTGTTTTTTATCATATTAAATCCCATAATATTTAAATTATTTAATTACAGTATTTACGCACTGTTATTTATTTACAATAAATATTTAGAATAACTTGGAGATTAGTTATGTCCTACCACTAGAAAATACCATGTTTAATTTGAAGCCATATTCACCTTGACAACTCTAGTAATATTTAATTATATATAATTAACTATATAATAGCTGAATCAAAATGTTTACTCTAATAAGTGACATCGACATTTAGCCGATAGATTTATAAAATCATAGTAGGGTTATGGATAAATCATGGAAAACTACTAGATGATTGGACTCTATGACTTTACCCTAGGAAGGAGACTTGGGATGGATTGGTGGCAGTTCCGTAAAGCACTAGTGATCTTGTTGTGGATGGCTGCCTCGTGATGAAAAGTAAGGGCTGGAATCTTATGTAGAGTAAAATACACAGAAAACTCAATCACAAGTGTTGACTTATTAACCTTGGTGTAGTAACTGCTTAAGTAAATTGAATATCTACAGGAAGGTGGGGTTCCCGGTGTGGAAATGGCCCTAGAGGAGTAGTATGGGAATGGTAATCATACTTGATAATGGTAGGTCCACTTATAATCGGACGAAAGCGTTTTGCATTGGCTAGTGAATGCTCGACAATGTGTGGTCTATAACCTATCCGGTAGAGACTAGAAAGAGGATAGCAGTGAAAGATCTTTTTTCTCAACTCAGTCGCACGTTACTGTTACGTGTCTGGATATTAAGAATTTGAGAAATCTTGTGGGTAAAACTGGGTAACTTTGCAGAATATGGCAAATGGTATTCAAATACGTCGTACTCCCGGTTAATGGAGCCATGTTTCATAGGTGATTCTAATAATAAGGCATAAGTAGATTTTGAGAATTTGATAATGGAAAGTATGGTTAACAAACCCTCTTTTGTATTAATTAAATATTGTTTTACTGTATTAAAAACTTGCATGCCCAAAAATAATAATAACAAAACCAGCACATTTCATCTCTTTAAATACTGGCAATTAGTTAAACAACATTTCCTCGTATGGCTTGTTGAGTACCTAGTGTACTCAATTTTACTTAATTCCAACAGAACAGATATGGAAGAGGAAACAATACTTCAAAATTTTGTGTTAGGGTTACGACCACAATCAAGTGTTCCTGTAAAGATTTCTTCGGTTGTTCTGAATGTAAATTAAGTTTTGGGCTCGGATACCCATATTGTTTCTAAAGTTGACCATTAGGTCCTATTTTTAATCAAGTTAATTCCTTTTAAATGTTCGTGAACAAGCATGATACTTTTTTTATCCGTAACTGAACTCCTGAGCTGTTGTGGATTGTACGACGGTCTTGCTCCTAAAAACGGGGGTGTTATCGATGCAAGCAAAGGTAACACCTCAGGATCTGGAGGACGTACAGGTACAACCTGCCGTTCAAGAGCTGCGTCGTGGACGGGAAGGCGAGCTGCATCATGTGCGCCTACACCGGCATCAACGGCATCCCCGCCTGCGCCAACTCCGACCTCCTCACCAAAACCGTCAAGGGAGACTGGGGTCTAGACGGGTGAGACATTGTTTAATTTACTACAATTTTGCAGGTAACTTTCAAGTCGCATGCTGTCCTTTACGGTGAGTACTGACGCATCCGTGTTTTCTTTTGGTTGTTTGCCTGCGTGTGTTGCGTACTGCAGCCCTTGTTCCATCACGCACGAATGCACAGCGTTATGTGCAGGCCCCAGAGGACACGGTTGCAGTCTCCCTCAAGGCTGGTAAGCATACGTAGCATCTCACCTCTTCCTTGATTTACAGCTGGTTCCTAGCTTAATGGCTTGTTCCTACGTAATAGAACACAATCACATTGCTTACTGCTTAATAGTTTGCATGAACATGGCATAACAACTCAGTGAAAGCCCGTCTCTAAGATTGACGTACTTTCGTAAGCCGTCTATTATACTTTTTAACATTAACCCAACAACTTAGTAAGTAGCATTAAGGATCGAATAGTTTTTGAGTTAGTATAGTACTTATTCAAAGGACTATTGTTCGCCCAATTACTTCCTTGGAGTACACGTCAGTTTATTTCTGAACACTCGAGTGTTTTTTCGTTAGAAACACTGAAGTTTTCAGCCCTCGATACTACGTCGTAACTGAGAACTAATAAGCAAAGAAGTAAACTGAACAAAACTACTGCAAATTACAAGAGATTTTTTCGAACGGAAATGGAGAATATGAGGTGAGTTTAACACGAGGTTTGTAACTTTCAGGGTTGGTCTTGAGCTGCGGCACCTACGCACAGGGCACGCCATGGCCGCGCTCCAGCATAGGAAGATGACAGAGCAGGACGTCGACATGGCCCTCAAGAACCTCTTCGTCGTCTGCATGCGGCGCGGCCACTTCAACGGCGACCCCCGGAGCAGCGTGTCCAACGGCAGCCTCGGCACTGCAGACGTGAGCACGCTGGCGCACAAGAACCTCACCCTCGACGGGGCACAGGACGCATTGTGTTAGGAATATGAGCGATATTTTAATTCTACATTTTACTAGGATGCAAGAAACCATGTGATGATATTTATATTATGGTTACAGCTCCAGGACAGTTCAAAAAAAAGAGAGATAATATACGGTTCAGTAAATATAAAGGACTTAGTCTGTCAAATGATGTGCCACGTCATAGCACAGTCGAATATCGCAAGTCAGAAGATTTTTCACGAGAAAATATATGAATACGCTCCACCTAAGCCCTCCTCATACCATCCTCTTCCATGTGTCACATGATTCAAGGAGTGGTAAGAGCTCCACCTTATAAATTGGTCTCATCAACTTTGCCTTAGCAATATGATACTAAACTATGCACATTTTGAAATTATAGAAATTGAGCCTCACTTATATGAGTATATTTCTAACAATTCCCCATCAATTAGAAAATAGGTAGCGAAAAGATGTCAAAGATATTGTATTGAAGTACTATTAATATACTAATCTTTTAGTATAAGTCCTGTATAAGTTAAACTTGCACCTAGAATAACAAGATTAATCTTCTCATAGCTGATGAATGGACTATTCTTGAATTCACAGTTTTTTGCGATCAGACTTCATTTGAAATTTCAACTAATACTTGGCTGCTAATAAACCATATCTAAACGGAGCATTACTTGATCATGCTCCCTGATTTGCTCATATACTTTCTAGAGAATGCCATATTCTAATGAACTACAACCACAAAGATAGACTTAAGTAGGTGTATTCTTTCTAAAAATCTTGCAGGCTAATAACTCTTCCTTATTTGAATAATAAAATACATTAAGGCTTTATGCTAATTTTCATACAGTCGAGAGTACTTTATTTATGAGGACATGGGTACAATGAATATATACTCTCTTATCACAATATCAACTTATTTTTTCTATTACCTAAGTTATGAGATTTTCAATTAAGAAGGTATGGGTTACCATTGTGATGTAACTTAAATGGGCCTAACTTCCATGTCTATAAATGCAATGTAAACCACTTTCTGTGCTAACCTCTTTGTAAAAGGGTCTACCAGGTTTTTTTCTCATCACAAATATAATTCATAGCAATCACTCTAGAGTTTCTCAATTTTCTGACAGATTTAAACATACGCTTCACATGTCTGGAGGACTTCATGTTACCCTTAGTACTTGTGACTTTAGCCAACACTGTTTGATTATAACAGTACATCAGGATTACTGGTATTAGTTTCTCAACCAATGGCAAGTCCAACAGAATCTCTCTCAGCCATTCAGCCTCAACAATGGTTGTATCAAGTGCTACAAGTTATGCTTCCATGGTTGACCTCGTCAATATGGTTTATTTGCAAGACCTTCACAATACTGCAGCACCAGCTAAAGTAAATACATAGCCATTTGTAGCTTTGATCTCATATGTATCATAGATCTAATTGGAGTCATTGTATCCTTCTAATACAGAAGGGTATTCAGTATAATGAATTCCAAAAAATGTAGTGCCCTCAAGTAGTGCAACATTCTTTCATGTGTCTCCTAGTGATCTTCTTTTGGGTTAGATGTAAACTGACTTAATTTACTCATAGCGAATGAAATGTTACATCCTGTGGCACCAGCTAAATACACGAGTAACCTAATAATTTATGAATATCTTAATTAATCTTTTTCTAACCCTTAATTCTTTCGAAACTTAATGCTCTCATCATAGGGCATTGGAGAAATTTTACAACTCTGATAGCCAAAGTGGCTTAAGATTTGTTAGTATAATGAGATTAGTTAAAAATGATTTCATCATCGTTCTTTATTAATTTAATATTCAAAATGGCATCTACTTCTCGTAATTTATCATATCAAAGTACCAGGATAAGAAAGATTTGACCTCATCAATTACGATAGTATTTGTTCTAATATAAGTATGCCATCCACATATAAACATAAGATATCACTCCTTGACCCCCCCACCATAACGGTGATATACATATTTATCAACTTCATTCATAACAAAACCAACGGATGCCAAAGTTTTGTCAAACTTCTTGTGCCATTTTTAGGTGCATGCTTTAGACCATCAAGGATTTTAATAATCTGTATACCTTATTTTTCTGTCTAGAAATCACAAAATCATCTGTTGATCCATATAAATTTCTTCCACTAACTCTCCATTAAAGAAAGTTGTCTTCATGTTCATTTGATGGACATGCAAATCATAGGAATATGGTGGTAAATCTGGCGACAGGAGAATAGGTATCAAAGAAATCTTCCCTCTTTCCAAGTATAACTCTTGGGTACAAGTCTTTCCTTGTACTTCTCAATAGTACCATTAGACCTTAGTTTCATTTTAAAGACTCACTTATATCCTACATGTTTGCACCAGATAGGACGATTAGTAATCTCCTAAGTCCTATTAGTCATGATAGAGTCCATCTTGCTAAGAGACTGCCTCTTTTAATACTTAGCATCAGAAGATGCATAAGTCCCTAAAAGAGTCTTTGGCACATCATCCATGAGGTACACAATAAAATCATCAATAAAGGTTTTCTCAACCATTTGTCTCTTTGTCCTGCAAGGAGCCTCTGTGACTAAATTGTTATCCTCCTCAGATATATCACATATTGGTTCAAAAAGGTGGGAAGTTCAGAAATTTGATTTTCCCACTTTCAATATTTTTAGTTTGAATATTCTTAGTTCATGAAGTACTGCCTGCAGTTCTCATAGGAAAAATATCCTGAAAGAATGAAGCATTTCTAGACTCCATTACTGTGTTAGCAATAATCACCGGAGTTTTTGATGTAACTACTGAAAATCTATGGACTATACTATTATGAGCATATCGTAGAAAAATACAATCAATTGTTTTAGGTCCAAACTTTCTCTTTTTATAGAATAGTATATTAATCTTTACTAAACACCCCTAAGTTCACAGAAAATTAACATCAGGTTTTCTCCCATTCTATTCCTTATATGGAGTAATCTCACTCTTTTTAGTGATTACTCTATTTAGGATGAAAGTTGTTATCAATATAGCTTCCCCACCATGCCTTAGGTACACCGGCACTCTATAACATGACATTAACCAAATTTGTTATTGTCTGGTATTTTGTCTTAGCTACCCCATTTGATTGGGGTGGATATGATGGTGTAAATTTATGAACTATTCCATACTCAGAACATAATTGGGAAAATTTATGAGAGATGTACTCTCCTCTATGATTAGACATCAATCTTTTTATTTTTTTCTAGTTGGTTCTCAATCTTGGCCTTGTAAGTTTTAAAGTAGTTTAAAGTTTTTCCTTAGTTTTTAACCAATACACACGATAGTAGCATGTTGTATCATTAATAAAAATTAGAAAATATCTTTCCCCCTTTTGTCAACAATACATTCATTTCACACAAATCTGAATAAATAAGATCTAATTGTGTTAAATTCTTTTCATCTTCTAATCCCTTAAAGGGTTTTTGAGGTTGCTTTGTTTGCACACATGACTGACACTTTGATTCTTTAAAAATTTCACTTTTCGGAATTAAATATAATCTAGACATTCTAGCAATACTATCAAAACCAATATGATAGAAACAAGAATGCAAAATATTTGTCTCACATTTATTTAATCCAGTTGTAACATTCAGATTATAACAAGACTCTAAAGTACATAGACGGAACAAATCTCCGCTCTCATAGTCTTTACCAACAATGTTTCCAAACTTAGACATTACAATTTTATTTGACTCAAAGACTAGCTTGTAACCATCCTTACATAGGAGAGAACCACTAATGAGATTCTTATTTATTATAGGAGTATGCTGCATGTTCTTTAAATGGACAATCTTCTCTAAAATAAGCTTCAGATCCACTGTACCAATTATAAGAATAGAAGCATGTGACCTATTTTCCATTAGGATGGAAAAAACCCCTACTGTCCTGGTAAGAAAAAAATAAGAAAATATTAGAATATACGTGAACATTAGCACCAGTATCAACCCACTAATCAATGGATTGACATGTTGAAAAGACAACAGGTGAATTACCATACCCTCCTAAAGCAAAGGTCTCGCCTATGATCATGTTGACAACCTTCTTCTTTAGTTGTTCACCATCTTTGCTCTTGCGAAAGCGATAATCCTTTACCATATAACCGTCGTTTCCACACACAAAGTAGGTGATATCCCTCAATTCCTTTTTCTCTATTTTCTTCTTCTTAAACTAGTTGTCTTATTCAGTTTACTAGATTTGTACTTCTTTGCGCTGTTTTTTCGCTATGATATTGCACTATTCTGACCATAAGTGCTAGGTGCATCTTTTGTTCTTGCATTTTTCTTCCACATCGAAGGCAACAATGAGATCTTCAATGGAAATCTCTTCTCTCTTATGTTTCAAGCTAGTGGAAAATCCCACCAACTAGTAGGAAGTTTGGCAATAATGCCCACAACCATAAACTTAGGAGGCAACACACAGCTCAGGTGCAGAATCTCACCATGCAATAGCTAGAGGTCATGAGCTTGTCCATCTATGGACTTAACCTCATTAATGCTAAAGTTGAAGAATTGCTCACACATGTAGAGCCAGCGACCTATCTCTGCCTCTGTATATTTGTGCTCTAGTGCATCCCATAAAGTTCACAATAAGGTTTTGGAATATTAGAAATGTGAGCAATATTTTAATTCTAGATTTTACTAGGATACAAATATCACAAATAACTAATGATGCATAAATTAGTGCTAACAACAGGCAAATCATTGTATTTAAAAGTATATGCAAAAATATAATTTAAACAAGTCGATTAGTCATACAAATGACTTAAAGTTGAGTATGAAGAAGAACAAGAAGTAATGCAAACTAGATACAGTGCAGAACATAGATGTCGTAGCGAAGCGAGAGGTCGTGCAGATGTGCGCTACCTAGAAACCTTATTGCTGCCCTATGTAGGTTCTCCCTATGACAATGGTTCAGAAATCCTGCTCTCCTCTCTTGTTAGTGCACACCAAGAAAAAAGGTTGGCGTGGTTGAGTGCTTGATACTACATCACAGCTATCACTTAAGGGCCTTTTCCTCTCTTGTCAGTGGAAGAATGGAGGTGGAGTTCTCTATATTTTTCTGGATGTCTCCAAACCCTTTTAAGGGCGCTGCAATCACTTACTAGTAACTGCCACGATTAAATACAGTTAACTCACTGGTAACTATCTCATGAAACCACATAATGGTATTTATGTTGTGGTATTGCTCCAGGGCAGTTCAAAAAGGAGAGAGATGATACATGGTTTAGCAAAAATAAAGTGGATTTGGTCTGCCATGTGACGCGCTACGTCACGGTACGGTCATGTATCACAAGTCACATGATTTTTCACGTGAAAATACCCGAACACGCCTGCGCGCGTGTGTGTTCAGCCAAAGTCCTCCTCATGCTATCTTCATCCATGTGTCACATAATTCAAGAAGTGGTAAGAGCTCCACCTTATAAATTAATCTTTTCCGCTTTGCCTTAGAAATATGGTACTAAACCATGTATGCTTTGAAATTATAGAAAATGAGCCTTACTTATATGGGCATATTTCTAACACATTGTCCTATTTAAGAATGACGCCATCACCCTCCCACTCGACCAGTCGACGGTCGCATCCACCGCTATCATCGGCCACAATGTCAATGAACACTAGTGCGCTCAATGAAAACTACATCGGCCCATCGTGCGAGACCATGATGCATCTCTAGGGGCTCCAGGGGTACATGAAAGATGTCAGGTTCCTATGTGCAACTTAGCAGTGTGCAACTTCTCTATGACAGGCTAGACAGTCTCGCTGGCAAGATCATCAGACCATGCAACCTTGTTCATGGGTCTGAGCCAGGAACAGGAGAAGGAAGGCATCGACAAGACAAGTCTGCTACTCCCACGAAAGCAGCAGAGCCTCATCACTACCGTTGCAAGCTCGATGAAGCAGCCAGTGATCCTGGTGAGGAGTGTTGGTTTTACATAAAAGAAAATTTACACATTGCAAATAAATAGAGAGAACACATGAGAATTTGCCCCGGCCGCAACAGCATAGCTAAGTTTCTGAATTTCTCTATTTTCTTGCTTACTCCTTTTTTTCTTACAAAATTGGTTACAAGCTTTCTCAATATATTGACTAATACTCTCCTACTAACATACATATTCAAACTTCATGTTGATTTTGACTCTAACTTGAGTTACACATAGAAACAGACTATACTATGTCTCAAACTCATTTTAAACCCTAAGTCAAGATTATTTCCAACAATCTCTCCCGTAATCTTGACTCAACATACTCCTAGTTTAGTCTCAATACATTATGAACTACCAATTGTGCCTCTATATTCATGTTGGTTTTGACTCTAACTTGAGTTACACATAGAAACAGACTATACTATGTCTCAAACTCATTTTAAACCCTAAGTCAAGATTATTTTCAACAATCTCTCCCGTAATCTTGACTCAACATACTCCTAGTTTAGTCTCAATACATTATGAACTACCAATTGTGCCTCTATATGAAGTGTTCTATATGCAAGCTACATGTACAAACTCAACTCAACTGGTACGGGTCCATCCAGATGCAAAGACTCTAACTCACTAAGATAGTCGGTTTCAACTATAACTTACCCAACTCATACTCGACACATAACAGAGACACATCTCCTCAACGTTTTGGACTCAACTCTACGTACTCATGTTTGGACAGCGAACGCATTTTTTCAATGTCTCGGACTCATCTTACCATCAAAGCAGTGTTGGTTCATCATCGCTGAGAGCGTAAGAAACACTTTCTTCTTCTTCTTCTTCGCTTGCATTATTCTGAAGCAAAGTGCCCATAATCATTATAATTATAGCACCTCACTTTTGCCTTATCAATCTTCCAATTCTGACAACCTCAGCCACCACCATTGGAAGTGTTCTTGCATTCATGCTTTGATAATTGGACCTCTCACTTGGCGTAGGTCAACAAGACCTATCTATCACTGTTTTCACTGCTATCACGCATGCATTTCTCATACACCTTAAGATGACTGATGACCTCTTCCATAATCATTGTCTTCAAGTATCTCAATTTCTCTATGATCAAGGCAATTGGGAGAAACTTTGAGGGAATAGCACGAAGGAATTTCTTCACCCTGAATATCTCTTCCACCTTCTCACCAAAGGCCTAACTCTTGTTGATGATTATCATCAACCAGATGGTGAAGTTGTTAATCGACTATGTTTCCTTTATATGTAGCATCTCAAACTCGGTCTTGAGAGTTTGCACATTTGCTTTCTTCACATAATCATTGTCCAGATGTATCATCTTCAACATCTCCCATACAACTTTGACCATCTCCTTTTTACCTAGTAGGACAAGTGTCTCCTCTGGGATGCCCTGATAGATGGCTATCAATGCTACCTGATCCTTATGCACGTCGATGTTGCCATTCTCAATCGCATCCCACACTCCTTGAGTCCTTATGTACACCTTTATCTTGATTGCTCAGGCAGTATAATTGCTTGTCGTAAGCATCAGATAATGCAACGAGACAACAAAACTCTCTTCGCCATCACACTTGATGACGTCTCATCACTGGTGACACCACTTTCTGGAGAACGTGACATGATCTTGGACATAAATCAAGAACTAAGGACCGAAGGACATAACCTTATCTTCGAATTAGGGTAGATAGCTACTGAGCACTGGGCTTTGCTTTTCTGCTTGAACTAAGGGACTAATGCAAAATGCTGCTTTTCATTGTCGCCCACTAGACAGTTCAGTTTTTGTGCTATCTTTGTCTCTTTTGTCCTGTCGCTTTCGTGTTTTGCTCATATTGGAGGAGGACGTACTGTGTGCCTTTTCCTTGGGAGAGCTGCGTGAAGATGTGCTAGGACCGAGTGATGTGCGCCTCGAGAGTGCTACACAAGATGCTTTGAAATGGAATTGTTGGGACAACTTTTTCAGTTGGATCTTGTATGCGCTCTGATAATCGATTAGGCTATTCTCTTACTTACTCCTTTTTTCTTACAAAATTGGTTACAAGTATTCTTATTATATAGGCTAATACTCTCCTACTAACATACGTATTCAAACTTCAAGTTGGCTATGACTTCAACTTGAGTAACACACAAAGATGGACTCTACTACATCTTGGAGTCGATTTAAACTCTAGATTAAGATTATTTCCAACAAGGAGACCTACAAGTTTGGCTTTGGTCTTAGCTTCTCCAAATTCTCCCATCGGCTAGTGTCCGGCAACAGTAACTCAGACCCCAACACAAACCTACTCGTCGGCCTAAGTGCGACGACAAACGTGGATGGTGGTAGTGTGAGCTACCACGTGGATGAGATTGTCGCTCTTGGAATAGCCCTAGGAGAGAGTTCACTCTTGGCTCTCCCTCTTTTGGTGTTTCTCTGAAACATGCGCACATGCAGAAGACGAACTCAAACAATCACAAGACTTGTGCTAATTTTGCCATCCCAATTCTCTAAAATACATAACACACGCGTGGCCAACTAAATGATTGGTTCTCATGGCACGATCCACATGACCCAGTACAATACTTATCTAGGCAATGTACAACTATATACAAACTACTTGCACCGCTTGGTCCAACTAATTAATATAATCTACTCCTCAAGACGTGCTCTACTAGCACATCTAGGCATGCACTAACTAGGAGATGTAACATGCACATATGCTCGTGTACAAACCTCAAAATACTTAATGCAAATGCAATCTTAATGAGTCAAGGTTATTTCCAATATTATCCCCCTAATCTTGACTCGTCAATACTCCAATGTCGATCACCTATAGCTTCTTGACATGCATAGTCACTTCTTGATAGGTTAGCAACACAAGTTCGCTTTTTGTGTCACCAAATCCACGCTCGCAGTTGCTTCTCTACCACATGGTGCACTCCACCTTGAGGGGCAATACAATCGCCCTCGCCACATGATCTCACTTGAGGGACATTACAGTCACCCATGCCATCTACGACCATGAACATGGGTGCCACCGCAGCCCATGCATCTAGCAGTTCTTCTCATCGAGACATGGAGATGGACACTACATTTGCCTATCTTGCCTTGCCGACTGACTACGATGCTCCTTGGTAGCATGTATTTTGGAGACACACCATCTCCACTCTTCATCGCTACCTCTTTGCCACCAGTGACATGACTCTTTGGGTGACTCAGACATCGATTCTTCTTGCAATGATGTCCTCCACGCCATTGCTATTCATTGGCCTCATGCCAACTTGATTCTTGGCAACTTCGCACCGCCTCACCATGCCACTATCAGTGTCCACCTCATATGGAGAATGCCATCATTGGCCCCACAGCAATTATGTCATCGCTAGTGCGCACATCACGTGCAATCCTAGCACACCATGCTAGCCATGCCATGGCTATGTGGACCTCCACCATCATGTTCCTAGTGAGTGCATGGTGCTACAGCCAGCTCGTCGTTGGGGCCCCATATGCCTCTACCAAACTCTCAGGCTCTCCTCATTGTGGAGCTGCATGCTCCACACTTTACACTGGTCACCATTGTTGTGGATGCACACATGCCATCACATTGCACTGGACCACATGTGCGCCGTGTCGCACACCTACCTAGAATCAAGCATGCATCGGGTTGTGCACCTCGAGCATGTCACAGCCTTGCCTCCGCAGCAGCCAGCTGCCCTCGTGTAGCACTCAGCCTTGGCGGCTTGCACCTTGGAGAGTCAAGGTCTGAAACCATGTTCACCTACATGGTCATAGAGTGCATGACAAAAAATTCATACATATCCTACATAGCCATAGCTTCGCTATGCAGGTCCTTGATCTCTTCAACCGTCTCATCAAACGTGAGATCTAAGATCCCTTGCCCCAAGGCGCCTTGCTACACTTGTGACGCTCACCGTTGAGCCAACACCCCACCGTTGGAACACAACTTTCCTACCTTGCTCTGATACCAAATGTTGGAACAGCCTTAGGAGAAAGTTCACTAATGGCTCTCTCTCTTGGTGTTTCTTTGAAACACGCGCACATGTAGAAGACGAACTCAAACAAACACAATACTTGTGCTAATTCTATCGCCCCATTTCTCCATTTGTTATTGCTCCTTATATAGTTGTGCTTCATATGGTAACATGTAACACATGCACGGCCAACTAAATAATCGATTCTCATGGCATGATGCGCACGGCCTGGTACAACACTTATCTAGGCAATGTGCAACTACATGCACTTCTTGGTCCAACTAACTAATGCAATCTACTCCTCAAGACGTGCTCTAGTAGCACATCTATGCATGCACTAACTAGGAGATGTATCATGCATATATGCACGTGTACAAAGCTCAAAATACTTAATGCAAATGTAATCTTAATGAGTCAAGATTATTTTCAACATTTTCCCCTAATCTTGACTCGTCAATACTCCAATGGCGATCACTCGTAGCTTCTTGACATGCATAGCCGCATCCTCTTGCCACAAAGTGCATCTTCCAAGAAGTTTTGCCTTCTCACTCGACATGGGTTAGCAGCACAGTTCCCTTTATATGTCACTGAATCCACACTCGTAACCGCTTCTCTACCACATGGTGCACTTCGCCTTAAGGGGCAGTACAATCGCCCTCACCAAGAGGGACATTATATTCACCCTCAAGATCTGCGATCATGAACATAGCCTATGCATTTAGCAGTTCTTCTCATCAGGACATGGAATGGACAATACATTCGCCCATCTTGCCTTGCCAATTGATGACAACACTCCTTGGTAGCATGTATTTTCTAGACACATCAACTCCACTCTTCAACTCTACCTCTTTGCCACCAGTAACAAGACTCTCCAGGTGACTCTAACATCAATTCTTTTTGCGATGATGGCTTCCATGCCATCGTTGTTCATTGACCTTATGCCAATTTGATTCCTGGTAGCTTCGCACCTCCTTACCATGCCATCGTCGGGCTTCACCTCTTGTGGAGAATGCTGTCGTCGGCCTACGCCATAGCAATCATGCCGTCGCTAGTGCGCACATCATGTGCAATCTCAGCACACCGTGATGGCCTCACCATGGCTGTGCGGACCTCCACCATCACATTCCAGGTGAGCGCATGGTGCTACAACTTGCTCATCGCTGGTGCTGCGTACACCTCCACCAAATGCTCGGGCTATCATCATCGTGGAGCTGCATGCTCCACGTTGTACACCAGCCGCCGTCATTGTGCATGTGCACACACCATCATGCTGCGCTGCACCATATGTGCGCTGTGTCGCACACCTACCCAGCCTTGAGCCTGCACTGGGTCATGCTCCTCAGACATGTCACAGCCTTGCCTCTATGTAACATCCTGAATTTTGGAGCAAGTAAAATTTCGAAGGATTTAAAATTTTTATTTGCATCTTATTAGCAATTGGATTTCTTCTACAATCTCGACTGAGTTTTCCCAAAAAGGTGTTATGCAAATCGGAGCATAACTCCCAGCTGAAAATAATAAAAATAAAATAAATATAACAGATGCAAAATAAAATACAAATAGCAAAGTATAAACCAATTCTAGGATTACCATTAAAAAATTAAAATTTGAATGTAGTTATTAAAACTCAAGTCGAGGGCTGAAATTTAATATGAACTGAAACATAAAAACTACTCAAAAGTATATTAAGCACAGAGTAAAATAAAGTGCAATTGTAATTTCAATTCAAATTAAGACTATAAATAAGTTGAAAATGCAAGCTTCATCAATTTTCTTACTTGGGCATCCTTCCTACTCTTTTCTTTCTCCCCTTCTCTTCTCTCTTGGTTTCCCCTCAATGTCCAGTGGACACAACGCAGCACCTCCTCCCTTTTCTCTCTCCCCCTTACCCTCTTTGCCTGACGGTCACTGCGCTACCCCTTCCTCCCTCTGCGCGAGCGCACCAGGCCCACCGGCAGCCTCTCCTCCGCGTGCAATACAGCTCGCCCGCCCCTGGTTTTCACCGCAAGCCGCCCCCGGTTCCTTCTTCCCCCAGGCACTCCCGGCTCTCTCGCGTCCCATCCCCCACGCCCCTGCCCATAGCTTCGCCCATGCCAAGCTGAGCTCCGACGATGTCAGCTATAGCACGGTTTCCTCTCCCCTCCAGCTATAAAGTTGCCCCGAGTTCGCTGTCTCCCTTTGCGCTTTCCCTTCTTTCTCCATCACTCCACCCGTGCGCGCCCCTCCCACGCCGCCGCTGCTCCCAGCCACTCCGGCGACGACCTCCGCAATCCAACCACACCACGGCGTGCCACCGACCGCCCTCCACCTCCCCTCACAGGTAATTGAAAATCCCTTGCCGGAAGACGACGTATCTGCTCCTTCCCCAATTCCTACCGAAATAGCTTCCGCCGATGCCTCCGGCCGCTCTGGTGAGTGCCCTTCGATTCAACGCTCCTGGAGTATCCCCGCGACATCACCAAGCTTCCCCAACCGCTGCTTTGTCCTCTCGTCACCTGAGCTTCTCTCTCTGCGTGGACCTTCCCGCCGCCGCCCAGGCTTCCATCGCCGGCCTCTCCTAGTGCATCCCCGGCCCAGCCAACCGCATGGTGAGCATCCCCAACCTTCCCCCATGCTTATGCTCTCCGCCCCTTACTCTTCCTCCCCTTCGGCAGCCACCGCCCCCAAGAGCCCCTCACTCCGGCCGCCACAAGCCGCCGCTGGCATCTGGAGCCGCCCCGGCCAGTGCGCCGCCTCCCCTAGGCTCCTTACCTCCCCAGCAGCTCGTTTCATCCATCGCCGACGACCTTCCGGCCCTGCTTCGCCATTACCATCGGCGTTGGAAGCTGGCGCTGCCATCCCTATTTTGAGTGCACAAGTGCCTCCTCTGCTCGGCTTGAATTCAGCTCGGCTGAACGTATTTCTTCATCTTGCTTGCCTCTTGGCTGTGTAGCAGTTCCCTGAGTGAATGGCAGGTAGGCTCTTTTAATAATAGCTAATACAAGTTCAATTAGCATAAGCATTAATGAAGGTATAATGGAATATGGTATAGCTATGGATGTGTATATATGAGATGAGCAATGGGAAGAAATTATTAAACATCAAATGAAGTTCTAATAAATATTGGAAGAGCTTGAATAGTTGCATGGTCCAAAAACAGTAATGTGTGTTTTGTAATTAGTCTTGATTTGAATTATGCAATTAAAAGTGGCATAAGGAATAAATTACATCTCCTCATGTTAACAAAGATTATAGATAAATTTAAATCATAACTATTACTTTAGACATAAGACTTTATGAAAATCCTCCTTCAAGTATTGATGAATCAACTTGAGTATTAAGGTAATATAAATTCACAAATAGAGATCATCTTTCATATAATTATTTAAGATCCAAACTTGAAAAAGTAGGCTTTATTTATACATTGTGTAAGCTATGTGTAAGCAAAGATTTAAATGTCATGAAGGCCCTTTTTAGATGGTAGCTAATACAAGTAATTTGCATAAACTTAAATAAAGAGTATAATGGCATATAATCTAGTTATAGGTATAGATATATATGTGATAAATAATAGGAAGAAATGAATAAGAATCAAATAAGATTTAATATTGGCAAAAACTACATGTTAATTATGATTAACAAATTAATGACCTTACAAGGATAATAAATTGCTTTTGGAATTATAATAAACAAGGTTAGCACAAATGTTAGGTTATTGAATCAATCCTTATATAAAAGTTAACTGAAACTAGATCATGCGTAGACTATTTTCCCAAATAGCAAGTAGATGTTATGTACTCAAAAATATAATTAGTAATACTAATTATAGGATCATAAAAGTAATCTTGAAAGGTTGCCAGCCAAAGAATAACAAAGCAATTGTTAGGAATAATTAATGCAAAGATGTGTATATATATATACTCATGTACTCGTAAGCTTGCGACTAAAATCTATGACAGAAATCTTTTCCAAGGTTCATAGATAGGCCCCAAACAAACTAAAAAGTTAAATCACCCCAAATAATAAATTAGTCTCTCCCAACCTGAATGCTCGACAAAAATTAAAGAATCTTATGATGCGTCAATTTAAAAGCCCCTGAGCATCGGTCAATAAATTAATGTTACCAATTGTGTTTCACTGAGCAAGTAAGTATTAGGGCCACATAGAATGATACATCTTCAGTTACTAGAAGTTGACCTATAAGACTAATTCGATAAATTAAGAGTCGCATACATTGTGTATGTAGCATATGCCTTAAATCGTAAATGTTGATCTCGCCAAAATACTGTTTAGCTAAATTCATATATCTATCCATATATATACTCTAACTCATGGAACTTCCTTAATAAATATAAAATTATAAAAGAACTCATTAAACAAAATGGGTTGAGTCGTGATATTCTACAGTCGGCTATGCCTGGCCATCTTCAAACCTGAAGCGGAATGTTTCAGCGAATACCCTCCCGCCATAATCCTTCCTTTTTCCTTTTTGCCATCATCACTCCATTCCAATGCTGTTAACTCTGTCAATTCCCCGCGTCCAATCAATTCTACTAAAAATCACCCTTAACTCATAATAAAGATTTAAGTTGAGTTTATTTGCATTTTCTTGGATCTTTTGAGTTATTTTCATTCTATTGCTTAGCGCGTAATTAGAGATTGGAATTCTGGGAGATCAGTGGATCCAGCGAGACCAGAATCTAGAAGACGGTGAAGATCAGAAGCTCGAGATCAGCAAACGAGAAGGCTTTGAGTAAGCTCAAGACTACGGTAAACCGTGCCAGGCGAGTCAATACTTTGATCATATTGGACCTACATTTTCTGCAATTTATTTTTATTTAAATTATCAACTGCATGCTATTATTTTATGTGCTAAGTATATGCCTGATTTTCCATACCCTAGTTACTTACCCATTTAATGAATTTGTTAGTAACACCTTCTTTTAGAACAATTGAATATGTGAGCCTTGTCACCCTAGTAAAACTATAATGGTATTCTTTTGAAAATAAGTCCGTAATTATATACCATGCTTAGTTGTGCTTAGATACTCGGGGGTACCAAAAGGTCCCCCTCATCACTTTATACTATGAGAATTGGATTTGGGAAGTCAGGGTGAAAATGGTTGGTGTATTTGAGCAAGGATATTTTATGTTCCCAAAAACCTCAACTTGCTTAAATACTTGGGCGGGTGGTCTGGGGGTGTGGTGCAGTGGTGCACGAGAGAGGGGTTAGTGGTAGAACCGCCCAGGTAACTCTAAGGACTGAATCTCGTGATGACCTCCCAAGGTACAACAGTACAACCAAAAGCTGGCAAAATGTAGGCGGGGCTAACTAATCTGCATAGCTCTAGTGTGGTTACGTGAAGGTGTGAACACGAGCAAAGGGAAGGATGGTCGCATCCCCGCCTTTGCCTGTGATGGCTCACGAGGGACCCTTCTCGAGGGATGTAAGCATCCTACAGAAGATAGATCTTAGCGGGCGTAACCACAAGTAGGATTATGCATTGTAACAGTTTCGTGATAATCTACTCAACCACATGGCCAAGGAATCATGTGGGGCAACGGGCAGATCTATCTCTTGTGGGTAAAGTGTACAAACTCTACAGAGTCAAAACTATTCGAATAGCCGTGCCCACGGTCAAGGGCGGACATGGGAACTTGACTAGATATAGTTCTATTTCAAAAACCTGGTGGGTGGAATGGGTAAAGTTGAGGGCAGAGAAAGGCCCTGATTTGTGTTGTCCTGGGTGTCGTCCCAGTGGTAAGTTAAGCGACTATGACGCTAAAAACTGGCTTTGTGGTATAAGAATCATGGATTGGTGGATGAGATCTGTACTTATTCTATAAAATCTTAATAGAAAGGGTATTATAAATTTTGGTCCAAAAAGGCTAACTCTAGGATTTTCCTAAAATTATCAGTAAGTCTTTGAAGTGCGATTTCTAGCAAATAAAATTTTAACCCGAGCTTATCCTTTGTTAAGCCATACATGTTATATACTTGCATTCTATGTGTTGGCTCGCTGAGCACGGGGTTGGAGTGCTCACACTCGCATAACAAAATCTAGAATCAAGAGTCAAATCGATGCACCACAAGAATAATACTGAGAGCCATGATGATGAAGATGACAAGAAGGCCAAGAATTAGGTCGCGAACCCCCAGTCGGCTGCATGTGGACATGTTCTGTGGGTCTCACCTGTGTGCTTCGTTTCCGCTGCTGCTTTCGTTGTCTTCGGCCTAATCGGCCCTTGTGTAAGTATCTTATTGTATTTATGCTTCCGCTTGATATGTATCTTGATGTTCAGTACTGTAACTGTGAGCACTATCTACTGATCCAGGGAATAGTGCAGTGGCATCACAGAGGATTCTGGATTGAAAATCTGGGTCCGACACTCTGCAGCAACCAGCTGCCCTCATGCAGCACTCGGCCTCAATAGCCTACACCTTGGAGAGCCAAGGCCTAAAACCATGTTCACCTACATGGTCACAGAGTGCTTGACAAAAACAATTCATACATGTCTTATATGGCCATAGCTTCACTATGTAGGTCCTCGATCTCTTTGGCCGTCTTGCCGAATGTGAGATCCATGATGCCTTGCACCAAGGCGCCTCACTACGCTTGCGATGCTCACCGTTAAGCCAATGGCCCCACCACTGGAACGCAGCTTCCTACCTTGCTCTGATACAAAATATTGGAATAGCCCTAGGAGAAAGTTCACTCATGGCTCTTCCTCTCTTAGTGTTTCTCTAAAATAGGCGCACACACGAAAGACATACTCAAACAAACACATGACTTATGCTAATTTTGACACCCCATTTCTCTTATCTGTAATTGCTTCTTATATAGCTATGCTTTACATGCTAACACATAATACATGCACGGCCACCTAATGATTAGTTCTCATAGCACGATGCACACGACCTGGTACAACACTTATCTAGACAATGTGCAACTACATGCACTACTTGGTCCAGCTAACTAATGCAATCTACTCCTCAAGACGTGCTCTACTAGCACATCTGTGCATGCACTAACTAGGAGATGTAACGTGCACACATACATGTGTACTACAAAGATCAAAAATACTTAATGCAAATGCAATCTTAACGAGTGAAGATTATTTCCAACCATCACTAAGGGATGTGAGCAGCTCAAGTTCCTGGCCATGGTCGAGGTGTAGAACCACGGGCCCATGGATGGCAAGCACTCGGTGCGTATGTTCATTCGGTGGCCCAATGCGATGGTGGCCGGCTGGCGAGTCAGATGATCAGGTTTAGGAGCCAGCATCTCAAGAAGGTGATCGACAAAGGGTCTCATTTACTTATGGTTAGCGAGGCCGAGGATGAGCGGTAGATCAACTTCAAGGCTTGAGTTCTATCTAGGTGAAAAAAACGCAAGCACAACTACAATTATTTTTTATTAGTTACATAATCTACCACGTAATTTATAATTCAGTCACCTTGAAATTAAAATTTAGGCATCTAGAATAAAGTTATCCAGTAATAATCATGTTTACCTATCCATTTTAGCTAATTACCTGCAATGAAGCTAATTTATCTTGTTTCTACTAAGGTAATTTATCTTAGTCATGTCAAGCGACGTTGCACTTGCCTTGTTGTGCTTGGATGCACATCCTCTGCCTTGCTTTAGTGAAGGCAGCCATAGATAAGTAAGCTAATCACTGTACCAAGAAGCACTGTTTTGCACTATAGCACCTTATTGCAGCAACTAGTTTGTCTAGTTCATTTCAGATCCAAAGTCCTTTGCTCGATCAAAGGTAGGGGATACACAACTAGTAGGAACACCGGTAGTGTAATAAGCTGGGAGCACTGAAACAAGCAGCATCCTTCGTAGGGAGGAATTTATCTACCGGTGACAAGGATTAAATAATCTATAATTAATATTTTATTATTAACTATAGCTATCATAGTGACTCCAGCTAATGTCCTTCATGGATACCCCTGGTCAGAGGGTAAATGTACTCAATTAGCACTAGTTCCAACTGCCCTCGAGTGGTTGCTAAGCCTTTAATGTCTTGCTCTACGTAGTTGGTGGGGAACAACATGTGCGGATATGTCTCTACTATAATCCCATGTTTTCTCTCATGATGTTGACAAGAACTGCATGAGAGTTTGTACAAAAAGAATGTCTCTCTGATAGCAACCCCTCGATGGTTTCTACATGAAGGGTATCTCACTGACAGCAATCGAAAGCATGTGCAGATTTCGTGAATCAACTAGACATCTCTTGACTGAGTCTTGCACAAGGAACAATCGAAAGCCACCCCTATAGAAGTTATTTAAGGCTAGGCCAGAGGGGACAAACACAAGGAACAATGGATAGTAGAATCTGATTCCATTCTCTTCATAATCAAAGCTCCTAAAGCACCTCTACAAGTACTCCTTTAGTAATAAAGAAGCCATTGTCTCCTCCGTGTAGTCTATTGAGCGATCTTCCTATTTTTCATATTCATTATGATTGACTCCCAAATCATCGACATTTGGCGTCGTTCGTGGTGAAGATGACAACAAATCTCTGAAGCTCTGAAGTCAAATGTGCTCATGGCAGACTTTTGGGATGAAGAGAACTGGTTTGATCTCGCTGACTACATGAACCTTGACAACGGTGACTTGTCGTCCAAATCCTCTAGGTCGTACTTGTCTGCCCCTGCGGCTGACATTGTTGACCCTAGGGAGATAGTAGTTCCTCTAGCATCTGAGTGCCCATGTACATTCCCAGAGTCTAGTGTACTAGGCAACTTCTGCATTTCCAAGGGCGTAGTGGCGCCCCTCGAGAGTAAGAGTGCAACTACCCTAGAGATGGGCCAAACGTACTCTCCAACTACTCCCACGTACTCAGTGGGCAAGGTGTCATCATATCATGTTGACCATGTTGCTACACTCATTAGAGAGCTAGAAAGGATGATACTACTAACTATCTGGTCTGCAATGCGTCATCTCTAATTGGCACCTCCATGTCAGCACTAGAGATAGTAATATTCAACTGTTGCCCCTTTTGGAAGCTCCTAATCGAAATAGTGGGTGTGTGTCCCTCAGTTTTAATGAGAGCTCATCCAGTGATTCTGATTGGGGAAGACGTGTACTTAATGCAATTGAGAATCAAGGTGGATATCCCATGCTCACTCCTTCATAGGAGGCCACCCAACCACCCACTCATCAGGATGGTCCAAACACTCTAGAACTCCTTGAGTGAACTGGAGATCACGGACCTGGTGGACATCTAGACCATGATCAAATTATTCATCAGCCTAATCGAAGTCTAGATAAAAAGGTGGATACAAGGGGGTGATGCAAGACATACTCCAGGACACAACTTCCATCCCCAAGTTTTGTCTGGGCAAAGGCATCCAACTAGTCGAGTCTAGACAGAATGTGGATACAAGGGGGCAATGCAAGACATACTCTAAAATGCAACTTCTGTCCCCAAGTTTCATCTGGGCAAAGACATCCAACTGGTCACACTCAATATAACTTGGTAACAGTGCAAAACCTGCGACTTATACTTGATCTTCTTGATAACCTAGATCCCGAACTTGTGGGAACACTTGGGTACAACATGCTTGCAGGTCATGTGTTCGAGATCATCCAATTGACTATCAACCGCTCGAAAAGGTACTAGATTCAATGGTCAGAAAGCCATACCCATATATCCTTGATGAATTCCTCTTGGGGATGTAGTAACAGGACCCAAAACAAAGGGTCCCTGCAAACGGCTAGACAACATAACCACCGATTTTGACCACAAGAACAAGATGGAGACACCTTCACTTTGATATGGAGGCAGCTCCCTCTTTGGATAATGGAGAAGGGCGTGGGAATTGCCCTCTCATTCATCTACAACATTAATTGGATCACTCAGCTGGTTGGAGATGATGAGTGAGCATCCATGACCGATTGGGTCCATCTGTTCCTCCCCCAATGAATAGGCGTAATCGGTCCCGATCGATTACAACCCTTCTCTCCTGTAGAGAAGACATTATGATTAGATCACCGGTTGTCAAGATTTTTTGGCAATCCTTCAGGTAATGCGTTGATTGAACAAGTTTTGACTGGCAAACCTTGAGAAGTTTAATGAGAGTCAAAACTTGTTGGAGTTCCTTCAAATGTATACGACTGCCATACGGGTTGCTCATGGAGACAACAATATAATAGAAAATTATCTACCAACGGTTCTCGCAAGATCTGTTTGCTCCTTGCTACTCAATCAGTTAGTCAAGTCCACCTACACCTGGAGCAACTTTGTGACTTGTTGCTCACTAAATTCGAAGGAACTTACGAGTGCCCTAGGAAAGAAGATGGTCTACATCAGCTACAAAAAGAGCATATTGAGACCTTATGGCAATTCATCAAAAGGTTCAATCAGATCCGCAATTCAATTCATGATTTTTTTTATTCTTCTGTCATCCAAGCTTTCAAGTTGGGAGTTCAAAATTGGTAGTTTACGGAGGATATCACTCTTGCTCCTCTACAAACTCTAGTCGAGCTTTTCAACATGGCCATCCAGTACACTACAGCCAATGAGGCGATTGATTGGAACCAGGCAATTGATTGAGAAGACAAGATCCCTTTGGAGAATAATAAGAAGGACAAGAAACATCACAAGAACCAGAAGTACCAGTTGGGTAATTCAAAATAAGTACTTTCCATATCTGACAAGGATGGTAAGAATCCTAAGGCTATTTTGATCAGGGCAAGAAAAAAGGCCCAGTCGAGGAGCTCAGCAAGAGCAAAAAATGGTGTTTGCTCCATCAGTAGGCAGGGTATGGTCTTCACACTTGACATGTCTTTCAATGAAAGCATGGAGACTACTACTCAGGTAAGGGTTGTTTCGCTTCAATTTCTAAGACAGTTGAGCCAAGCAACTGGAAGGACAAAGATGGGGAAGAGGACATGCTACTTGTGGACCCAGAGCATACCATCGATATGTTCTTTGGTGGCTCTTCATACTACAAGTTGAGGCAGCAACTGAAAGCTCTTGAGCGTCAAGAAAATCTAGTTGAAATATTGGTATCAGTCGAGCATCCTCGATGGTCGGAGACCACACTAGGAAGCTCTTCAACAGGGAAGATTGTTTGGTCCTTTCTACCTGACTAGGTAGGTTCCCTATCATTGTTAAGCCTACTACTAATAATTATTGAGTTAACGAGTCCTGGTCGATGGAGGGTGTTTGTTGAACATAATCTTTATGGGATCCATGGATGAGATGTGAGTTCGCAAGTCAAAAATCAAATCAGTTTGCTATTCCTTTAATGGTATAATACTAGGATCTTCAACTAAACCAATTGACAAATATCTCTTCCAATCACGTTCAAAAATCCCAGTAACATTCAAATGGAAAGGATCTCATTTGATATGGTAGACTTTGTGAACACATACAATGTTATTCTTGGTCAACCAGCCTTAGCTAAGTTTATGATAGCAACATGTGTAACCATGTTGATAATATCAATAGTTCATTTGTGTTGAACAATTGGTGATTGTGTGGAGTTGAGATTTGGTTTTGTGAAAGTTTATAAGTTTTCAAATTTGTTGTTAGGTGAGAGCAGTCTGACTAGCTTACTGGGGCAGTCTGACTGAGGTCTGGTGTAACCGGTTGTGGGTGGTGGTCTGACCAAAATCACAATAGCACCAACCCGTAGTTGGTGGTAGCATTTTTTGAGAGTGGTGCTTGCTTGTGTGTGCGAGAGAATTAGGAGAAGTCTGCTCGGGCTTGGCCAAACAGTCAGACTCACATGGGTGCCATAGTCTAATCGGCTCCTTGTTGTCGGGGTTGACCAGTGCAACAAGCACGGTCCGACTGATCGGTCAGTGGCAGCCAAACCTGATGAGGACATCACTTCTACTGATATGAACACTCCTCTTACTGCTTCCATGAATGATGGGCAAGGTCCAATACTCGGGCACGTGCTCGTCAACATAACTATCAGGTAAACTCATTTTTAGGAGTCAATAATATTTCCGCTGAGAATTCAATACTTCCTAAGACTTGTGATTTTCTTGTTCTTAGGAATCATGGAGAAGAACCACGCGAGCTCAAGTGTAGAAGTGGAACCGTCAAGCGCAATCCAACTCATATTCGCGAGTTCGACTCAGATTCGGACTGCTTGACAGCGTCTAGTTCAAACGGCCATAACTTATGATCCAGAAGGTTTTTCGGGGCCCATGAGTACTCGTTGGAAACATTTTGGAGTCTACTTTTAGATGAATCTAGTCTCATATTGAAATTCCATCCGAGCCAATCAGACACTGCAAAATAAGTTACGTCACTTTTCTAATCTGAGTCAAAGTGGGCCTTGGACCTTGTAATCATACTTAGACTATTTGGACCGGTACTATTCATACCAGTACTGTTCATGTAAATAGTACTTGTGAATAGTACCGCACCCCCTTTTGTTAGATAAGTGCGGCCTCCTCCACCCCTATTTAAGGAGGTCGCACCCCTTTAATTTTCCTTGGGTTTTTTTAAGAGTTTATTCTGCTTAGCAGTCTCACCGCACGTCCGGTTGAGAAACCCTAACTTATGAACTCAATATTTATTTACAATATAGTTTTAGATTGCATCTTCCACTCTCTTGCTTGTGTTCTCGATTCGCTTGTAGAAGATAGCCTTCTTGGCGATGTCAACCGCGTTCGACACGGTTGATAACCATCGAAGCAGTGGTGTAATGGTTACAAGGGGATCAATCTATTTTGGTCTGAGCCTTTGGATCATCAACGTTGAGATCTCCACAATCGACTTATCAGTACCTCTTAGAAGATCGGGCCATCGTCACATTAGGTGGTATCAGAGCAACGGTTGCCTGTGAGGTAATTCGTCCCTTTTAGATTAGTTTATGTTCATCATATCATCCTAAAAACTCCAGAAAAATGTTCCAAAAAATTACATATTGTTCTTCCGCTGTCCCAACACCCCTTGTGCCATTGTAATTTTCTTTTCAGTATTGCTCATTGAATTTTTAGTTACATTTTCGTGTTCAAGTGGTTGATTACTACTTTAGTCAGAGTCCAGTTCGTCATTGTCTAGTTGCACCTCGTGTTCCTTTGCGTAGCTTCGTCATTGTGTGTTCTTCCATCCTTACGCCTTCCAGCCTTACGCCTTCCCTTCCATTCTTGCCGCGCCTTCCATCCTTGCACGAGGCGTGCCTTCCATCCTTGCGCGCCTTCCATCCTTGCGCGAGCCGCGCCTTCCATCCTTGCTGCGGCCCCCATCCGCTGTCCTCATCTGCCACCCCCATCCGCCGCCACCCATCCACCGCCAACCCTTCCCGCAACAAAAAAAATTTAGGGTTTCGGGTAGAAAAAAAGAGAAAGAAAAAAAACAGCAAAAGAAAAAAAAGAAGCAAAGAGTGCCCCTCTGTCCAAATCTAGTGAAATTTGGTGGAGTCCTTCTTGAAACATCCATAAGCCTCTAGAAAAAAATTTGAGCAATTTTGGCCTTGGGATCAACAGTTATAGCAGATTGAATTGAGACCGAATCGAATTCGAGTCTGTTTCCGACCCCCCTTCAGTAAAACGAGCATAACTTTTGCATACGGAGTCGGAATTCGACGTTCTTGTACTCATTGGAAAGCTATCGACGGCGCACATCCAATAAAAATGACTAGCTTTGGCCAGTCACCCTCCAAGACCTGCAAAATCGGCCATCTTTAGCCCTGAAATTGCGTTGTAAGATTTTGGCTTTCTGGTTTTGGTATTTTATTTGACCTTCCCTTTGGAATTTGGGGTTCATCCAGTTGAAAAAGTTGTAGATCTCATCGAAACCTTTCAAACGAGTATATATAAGCCACATAGAACTATGCCTTTTCATCGTTTAAGACTAGCTGTTGTATCTGCTCAAACTAGAGAGCTGTTCGCGTTTTGCCGATACCGCTATTTTGTGCTCTCCTTCGCACAAATAGTCTTGTGCCCTTAGAAAGAAGTTTGAGTATTGGGTTAGCGTCTCTCCTAGTACTTATTGTGAGGTTCTCCTTTGCTTACATCAAGTCACATTGATCATTACGTGTGCGTATATACACTTCTTTAAATATGGCTTGATTGGCTAGCTGTGATTAGGCTAGGATCGGCAACTTTGGCGAGTAATTTGAACACTCTTTCAACTTGCTATTACTGAACTAATTATTGCTAATCCTTTTGCTACCATATTGTACCTTCCAAGCTCCACCTACTCTTGATCAGAATAGGTTCCCTCTTGCAATCGTTCCCACGCTCGACAGGGTATCACGAACCAGCCACCGGTTGTACCACCTACTATTTGCGTTGGTAAGAACACTTGTAAGAGTGTGGTAAGACGCTTGAGAGTGTGTGATTCTACCTTCCATCACCTAGTCGTTGATAAGGATAATTTCTTTGTGTTGTCTTCTGTTTCCTACTAACCATGGCATGTGAATCATCTATGTGCAAGACTGTGTTGCAAAGGGAGAGCTTACAACGCTCTTGGATGAGCAACGCACTACTATTAATGAGGACATCAATAGGAAGCTTAAAGCTACGATGGATATATTGCAGCGCTCCATCAATGAGAGTATTGTAGTACTCACTATACGCCTTGAAAGAATGGTGAATCGGCCACCAAACAATGGACACGAGAATGAACATGATAATGAGAGGCGAAATCGTGATGCTCAAGATATATGTCTACGACACCGCCTACAACACAATCGTCATGGTATGGGAGGTAATGATTTTCAGCACCACAATGCTCGTGCTAATGATGACCCATTTGCTAAAGTTAAATTTACCATACCATCTTTGGCGGGTGTTTATGATGCTGAAGTTTATCTAGATTGAAAAATGACAGTTGAATAAAAATTTAATGCTCATCTAGTTTCTGAAGTGCATAGAGTCAGACAAGTTACTAGTGAATTTAAATATTTTGCTATCCTTTGGTGGAGTCAAGTAGTTAATTCTGGTTTAGCACCTAATACATGGGATAGATTGAAGGTAGCTATGCGTGCTAGATTTATTCCTCCTGCTTTTAAACGTGATATGCGTAAGAAATTGCAGCGCTTAGACCAAGGTAATAAATCTGTTGAGAAATATTATCAAGAACTATAAATAGTCATGTTGCATTGTAATGTTGTAGAGGATGAGGAGGATAAGATGGTTCATTTTTATGGGTTCTTAAGGCATGAAATTTAGGACATAATTGATTACAAGGAGTATAATGATACCAATAGATTGTTCCAGCTTGCTTGTTTAGCAAAAAAAGAAGTGTAGGGAAGACAACAATGGAATAGGAGCAACTATGGAAATACTTCTACATCGAGGTCGACACCGGGGCAAACCAAGTCAGCCCCACCTCCTGCTTTCCGGTCTGCTGCCCCCTCCGTGAGTAGGGCGTGTTCAGCAACACCGCCACCACCATCACGCGCACCTGAGGCGAGCAAATCCACTAGTGTGCAGACACCAGCGCAGAGCTTTTCATCAGTTGCTTCCACGAGTCATACAACGGGGATTATATGTCACCGTTGTAAAGGAATGGGACACGTCATGAAAAATTACCCAAGTCAACGAGCGTACATTGCGACAGAAGACAGTGGATATGTAAGTGCTAGTGATGTTGAGGATGAATATGCTCTTGCAGCTAACCTTGCAGGTAATAATGATCCAGAGGAACATAGCGAAGATGAGGAAATTTTAGGTACCGCTGCTACGGAGAATTATAGGACCACAATTGTGCAGCGAGTGTTGAGCACTCAAAAGGAGCAAGCGGAGAAGCTACAGCGCTATAATTTATTTCAGATGTTTTTCATCGTCAAGGAATGATGTGTTCATGTCATAATTGATGGTGGAAGTTGTAATAACTTAGTGAGTTTAGATTTGGTCAAGAAGTTTGGCTTGACCACACGTGCACATCCTCATCCATACCACATTCAGTGGTTCAACAACAGCGGTAAGGTGAAGCTAACACAATCTACGAGAGTGCATTTTTCCATTGGCTCCTATCATGATGTACTGATTTTGACGTAGTGCCTATGCAAGCTTGTTCACTTTTATTAGGTCGTCCATGGAAATTTGATACCGATGCAACTCATTATGGGAGAAGTAATAAGTACTCTCTAATGCACAAAGGAAAGAAAATAATTTTACTACCCTTGACACCTGCTGAAATTGTACAATGTGACAAAGAGATAGCTGCAAATGAGGGGAAAGAACATGAACATGAATCTGAAAATCAGCAAGTAGTGAAGAACATTTTCCCACCTAAGAAATAGAAGTTGGCACCTAGTTTTAGGACTGAGGGAATTAAATTAAAGGAGTATGCCATGCTTGCAACCAAATCCGATCTTGTTGAAATTGTCGATAATGATAAGCCATGCTATGCGTTGATATGCAAAGATGCTTTATTTTCACTTGATGATGTGTCTAGCTCTTTGCCGTCTGCTATCACTAACCTTTTGCAGGAATATGAGGATGTGTTTCCAGCTGAACTACCCCTGGGACTGCCACCTTTTAGAGGGATTGAACACCAAATTGACTTAATTCTAGGAGCGACTTTGTCAAACTGTGCGGTGTATAGAACCAATCTGGAGGAGACTAAGGAAATTCAACGACACGTTCAAGATCTTTTGGACCGAGGGTTGGATGACATGCAAGATGAGCTTGAATCGAGGATGACTTCAATTCAAAACGGGGAGGATGATGAGGACATCACTTCTACTGATATGAACACTCTTACTGCTTCCATGAATGATGGGCAAGGTCCAATTATTCGGGCACGTGCTCATCAACTCAACTATCAGGTAAACTCGTTTTTAGGAGTCAATAATATTTTCGCTGAGAATTCGATACTTCCTAAGACTTGTGATTTTCTTGTTCTTAGGAAGCATGGAGAAGAACCACATGAGCTCAAATGTAGAAGTGGAACCGTCAAGCGCAATCCAACTCATATTCGCGAGTTCGACTCAGATTCGGACTGCTTGACAGCGCTTACTTCAAACGGCCATAACTTTTGATCCAGAAGGTTTCTCGGGCTCGTGAGTACTCGTTGGAAAGATTTTGGAGTCTACTTTCAGTTGTATCTGGTCTCACCTCGAAATTCCATCCGAGCCGATCAGAAACTGCAAAACAAGTTATGTCACTTTTCCAGTCCGAGTCAAAGTGGGCCTTGGGCCTTGTAATCACACTTAGACTATTTGAGCTGGCACTATTCATGCCGATACTGTTCATATGAATAGTACCCATGAATAGTACCATAACCCATTTTGTTAGATAAGTGCGGCCTCCCCAACCCCTATTTAAGGAGGTCGCACCCCTTTAGTTTTCCTTGGGTTTTTCTTAAAAGTTTATTCTGCTTAGCGGTCTTACCGCACGTCCGGTTGAGAAATCCCAACTTGTGAACTCAATATTTATTTGCAATATAATTTTAAATTGCATTTTTCACTCTCTTACTTGTGTTCTCGATTCGCTTGCAGGAGATAGCATTCTTGGCGAGGTCAACCGCGTTCGGTACGGTTGATAACCATCAGAGTAGTGGTGTAGTGATTGCGAGGGGATGGATCTGTTTTGGTCAGAGCCTTTGGATCATCAACGTCGAGATCTCCACAATCGACTTATCAGTACCTCTCGAAAGATCGGGCCATCGTCACATTAAAACCAGCTTTGTTTGAATTTATCTAAGGGGCTTTTAGATATTTGTGGACATTTTTCATGGGTTGAATTTGGGAGTCCTAGGCCATTGAATTGATGGTATATGAAGCATGTTTGGACTAACATGGGGTCAAGTTATAAAGAACTTGTGCCTATAAATGGTCGATAGCATAGATTGGGACAAGGTTTGGGATGAGCTGAGGTATGGACAAGGAAGCTGGGAGGGATGGTTGGACTTAAGCAAGATATAGGGAAGACAAGGGATGTTGAAGGGAAGGTTCGAGCAAAGGTTTATCAAATTGTGTTGTTAGTGCATGTGAGGTGTGGTTAGGCAGAATCGAAATAGAGAGACTTGCCAATGAGTAAGCCATTAGAGAACATACATGTCGTAAGCATAGGGATTGTTTACAAAGGAGGAGATGACAATGGACTAGGCTCAGGGAATAGGTGTGGTCCACAGTCCAAGGGAGGGTGTTTTGGCAAGGAAACCAAAATACTAGAAGCAGTGATGGAACCAAAATTGTTGTGCTTCGAGACCATTGGGAGAGTGGTTTAGGTCAAAAAAAGTGCTGAGGAGGCCAAATGGATGGAAACTTGCTCCCTAGTAGGTTTTGGGCTTATACGATTTGAGAAGCGTGTATAAATCATGTGTTGAGTGGAAAACCAGGTGTGTGGGGGTGGGGGTTAATGGGTTTTCCCATTTGTGCTAATGGTTTGTATCTATTAGGATTAGATGTTGGCTAGTTTCTCCATCTATATGAGTGGAGGGGGTTGAAGGCATGTTGCAAGCAAGGGATGTAAGGTTTACCAACCACTCATTCTTTATGGTTTAAGAGAGAGGCTTCCTTAGAGTGGAAGTTTTTAGGTGAGTGCTTTTGGAAAAGAGAGCTCTATCCTCCATGGTAGAGTGGCTATAAAATCTATATCTATAAGTTGTAATAGATCAATCTTATTTAATATACATGGTGTGTTCTTGATCTTGTCGTTTTTGCATTTGTTTTGGTTGATATTTTTGCCTTCTCTCCTTCCCTCTTGTTCTTGCTTATTCTAAGGATGTGTAAGTGATGCATATGCCTCATAAGGATCATATGCCATCCATCTAGGGATTAGCTGTGGCAAGATCCTGAAGGTTGCCTAGCTTGGTTCAATTTGGAGCACTTCTAGTGATTTCTTGTTCAAAGTGTTTTGGCCTCGAATCTTTGGGTACTCATGCTTGTTGTGACCTGTGGAAACTCATATAGAGCCATCATGGCCCTCTTTAACCCACAAGCAAGTCATATATCAAGTTCTTGAGTTTTACTTGATTTTGATGCAACCTTACTTGTCTCGAGGAAAGGTTAGAACTTTAGCCAAGATTCATATGATCCTTGAATGAATTAGGTTCCTAAGATGCTCAGAAAAATGTGTGCAAAGTTTCATATTATTTGAATATGTATTTTGGAGACAGCATCGTTTTGGATTTTGGCTCAAGCTGATTTCCAGTTCTAGAATCATGGGTGTGGTCAGACTACTCCTAGGCTTGTGGTCAAACCAGAGGCTAGTCAGACAAGTTAGCTCAAGCGATCAGACCACTCGACCCTGTCCAAGCACTCTCCCATAGTGGTCAGACTAGATCTAACGAGTTGAACTCCATTTTGCTTCTAGCTTGTGTGATTTCTTTGTTGGTGTGATAAACTAATCTTCCTAGCTTCAATAGCTAGTGGAGTGAAAGTTTTTGAATACTTTTAGGAGGTTAAGTTTGAAGGCATCATTGGATCTTGATTGGTCTAAAAGAAATGTCAATAGATCGGTATCAGAACTCGGTTAGCTTTTCTTGATAGATATTAACTAGTCTAAGAGAAATATCATTAGATCGGTATTCCATCAAGCCACCAGTCTTTGAGGGTGTTGACAACCCTTTATTGGAAGGCTTATATGGTAGTCTACATTCAAGCCCAAGGGCAACCAATTTTGGAGAAAGTTAAGAGAGCCTATGTCAGGCCTACCGATGGTCATATCACTCCCGATAAATGCTGCAAATGTGGAGGTAAATGACAAGGTGATGAGGACATCACGTCGACTGATATGAACACTCCTCTTGCTACTACCTTGAATGATTTCCAAGTTCGAATTACTCGGACACGTGCTCGTCAATTAAATTATCAGGTAAATTCATTTCTAGGGCTGAGTGTAATATCCTGAACGTCGATTCGGTGTCAGTTTATAAAATAATCGCGGAGTTGTCTGGATTTTCGGTAAATCACGGGAAGGGAAAACAAAAGAGTGGAATAGTATAAAATGAAAAATGAATAAAATAAATAAATTAAAAAAAACCTTTGAGTGGGTGAGCTGGAGGGTGGGCTTGCCACCTTGGGCCAATAGGCCCAAGGGGTGGCCGCACCCCAACCCTAACCCTAGCCACCCCACTCCCCATAAAACCCATGTGGCTGGCCACCCCCTCCCCTTTTCCACCCCTTGGCCGCCACCTCCCCCTCCCCGTTGTGCCCCTCTCCCTCCTCTCAAGTGCTGCCCCGTTGGTGCAAGGAGAAACCAAGAGGAAGAGGAAGAAGAAGAGGAGGAGGAAGAGGAGAAGAAGAAGAGAAGGGAAGAAGGGGTGATCCTATGGGATCTCTTAGGTAAATTCCTCATCTCAGTTACCCTCTTATTTTTCTGTAATTAGGGTTCTTAGCATGAGATTTGATGGGGGATTAGCAATTAGATTCTTCAATTAGAGAGTTCCTGCTGTTTGTCTGTAGATAAATTCGCGCAATGCGGCTGTTCGTACGGTTTAGACCCCTAAGACGATTTTTCCCAAGGGTCTCCCCAAAAGGAAAAACGTAGAGGAAGATGATATACATCTACTATATTTGTTTCAGATTTTTTAGCCATATAATTTAGACGTACCAGGGTCTGGAATCTCGCTGTCCGTTAGGGTTACAGATAGGAACAGACCGCTGTTCAGATGGGAATTAGAGATAGTACATGAATTTTATATTTTTGGCCACCATTGAGAAAGTTGTAGGTAATTTAGTAAGCTAGCTTCTGTATAAAAATCAAAATTTGTAGAGCCCTACTCTGTTGTTGGGAAGTATTTGAACCTGACTATCCGGACAGACAGAACAGAGGATGTTCTCTGTTTTGAGCATTTTGTTACACCTTGCTAAGAACAAAATAAAAATATGTGATCTACATGAAAAGTGTAAGTATTTCAGTGAGGAATACAGATATATATCTTTTACTGTGATTAGTGTTATATTTTTAAAGATAGGAAAATGTTAAGCAGCGCCGCTGCAATGGGAAGATCGTAGAACCATTACGCGGGGAAGGATGTTGTGGGATTTTGGGGCTTAGCGATATCTTTTCTTCGAGAGTCGCGTTTTCATTGTTGTAATGTGTGCTGAGAGGTACCTTTTTGGACAGACGGTTTTGCTCCTGAACGCGTGTGTTTTCGTCACTTCGTCGGTAGAGGCAAGTAAACGTAGCGGATGTACTACCGTTTAACCCGTTATTCTTACTACTTGCAATATGCATTATTTTTGTAATGTTAAATGATATGCCATGATTACATGCTTTCTAAGTAAAAATGTGGTAGCAAGATATTAATCATTTGCCATGTTTGGATGAGTTTTAGTAGTATTGTGGTAATTTGCTTAATAAGCTAATTGTGGTATATGAAAAGTAAATACATGGTGGATATGATGATATTTTCTCTTGTTGTTAAATTCATGAGGATCATAATGATGCCCTTGGAGCGGTATTACTTGTGGTTGTGGTGGTAGCAATCTTGATGAATATATTGTGGTCTATATGATAGGATTCACTATAAATCGATTGATTATGATCTTGATGAACCGAATGTGGGTTATGTGGTTGACCTTGGTGGTTAAATTCTTGTGGTTTATGATTATCATATCATTCATAAATATATCATGATATTTGCATTGTTGATGTCGCCACTTATAGCCGTGACCGTACCGGTACAGCATCGTGCATTGCCGTAGCACGATGTACACTTTTACCTTGTTGGGTAAAGGTGTAGTGGAGCATAGCATGCATATGCATTGCATTGTGGAAAGATCATTTGCATACTTATACAATATATTGTGGTGAATTTATTTTACAAACAACTGCAACTTTATAGTTGTAATGCGAAATTAGCTTATGAGAGTCACTTGTGGTATGAGGAAAGTGGTTGTGGTCGTGGATTGGGGTTCATCCCTTGTGGTATGGTAGGGGATGTGACTATGGCATGAGATTCTTTACTCTTGTGGTAATTGTTGATAACAGTTGTAGATGCAAGAAATAATAAAGTTAGTGAGGTAAAACATATTAATGCTTTATTGTCATTGGTAATTGTAGTGGTGGATGATATGTAGTAGTTAATCAAGATTCATTTGCTAATGTTTTACTATTGTTGGTAGTAAATATGGTTGAGGCTATAATCGTGGTCAATTTGGGAAATGGATATTGATACTTAATATCATTGTAGTTTAATTAGCTTGATAATGAATGTGGATGCACATTGTGGATGTGGACATGTTGATACTTTAATGATGTTGTATATTTGTTTGTAGTCTGAATAGCCTGTTAAACAGTTTGCTTGCTGAGATTTTTATCTCACCCTTGTTTTCCCCCTACAGGTGATTCATGAGCATTCATGGGATGGGTAAAGCGGCACCACAATAATGCACTTGGTTCATAAATTCATGCTGTAATAAAGTCGATGGAATTCTAGCTAAATGCCTAGCTATCCGTGAATGATTGTTTTAGTTAATAATGATGAACTTGTGATATATTCTTTGATTAATCTGCTAGAGGTTGTTTCAAATATTGAACTTGTTATCGTTATCTTTATTCCATTAGTTGATTATGCTTCCGCTTAATGCTTCATGTCTAGAAATTGTTGCCGAAATAAATTATCTTGAAATTTTTGCTAGCTGTAAAGTGGTTTAGTGGCATCCTAGGGGATGTGGATCCTGGGGTGTTACATTGAGTGTATCACTTAAGAACTCTATGATGCTGCCTAATGGAGATGATTTGCTTGGGCTTAGGAATTTAGGACTCTATGCATAAAGGAAGGAGAAGGCAAAAACAATGGTTAAAGGAGATGAAGATTTGAGACCTCCAACTCAAAGAGCTTCGGCCATACCTTCGGCCACGACCGTACCGGTACAGCATCGTACATTGCCGCAGTACGATGCACACCCTTACCTTGTTGGGTAAGGGTGCAATGGAGCATGAGCATTCATATGCATTGCATTGTGGAAAGATCATTTGCATACTTATGCAATGTATTGTGGTGAAGTTATTTTGCAAATAAATACAACTTCATAGTTGTAATGTAGATGTGGCTCATGAGAGACACTTGTAGTATGAAGAATGTGGCAGTGGTCGTGGAATGGGGTTCACCCCTTGTGGTATGGTAGAGGTTGAGATTGTGGTATGAGATTCTTTTCTCTTGTGGTAACTATTGATAGCAGTTGTGAATGCGAGAAATAATAAAGATAGTGAGGTAAAACCTATTGATGCTTTCCTGTCATTGGTAGTGGTAGTTGGTTGAAGTTATGAAGTAGACAAATGAGATTTATTGCTAACGTTTTATTATTGTTGGTAGTAAATGTGGTTAGAGCTATATTCGTGGTCACCGTGGAGAATAAATATTGATGATTAACAACATTGTAGTTTGATTAGCTTGTTAAATAGTTTGCTTGCTGAGATTTTATCTCACTCTTGTTTTCCCCCTTCCAGGTGATTCTCGAGCATGCATGAGAAGGGTAGAGCGGCACATCACTGTCACACACCATATGATGTTTTATATTGTAATAAATAAGTGTAGTCTTTGGTTATTCATCTTTACTCTCATTGTTGTTCATGTATAACTAATAATTTTAGGCTGTGGTTCACTTTAATCGGTTAAAATTAATAGCAGTTGTTCCTTAACTAATAGTGTTCCATTACCATTGTTTTAGTATGCTTCCGCTTAGCTTATCATGATTTAGAAAATTGTTGCCAGTTTATGTTATCTTATAAATTGGCTACCTTGTAGAGTGGTTTAGTAGCATCTCAGGATAATATGGGTCCTGAGGTGTTACAGTAGATGCTTGAGAGTGTGTGATTCTACCTTTCCATCACTAGTAGTTGATAGGAATAATACCTTTGTGTTGTCTTCTGTATCTACTAACCATGATATGTGAGTTGCCTAATGAGTAAGAGTGTGTTGTAAAAGGAGAACTCATGACTCTCTTGGATGAACAACACAATACCATTAATGAGGACATCGATAGGAAGCTTCAAGCTACGACGGATACATTGCAATGCTCCATCAATGAGGGTATTATGGCACGCAATACCCGCCTTGAGAGAATGGTGAATAGACCACCAAACAATGGACGTGAGGATGATCACGACGCAAACCCAGATCTTGAGGTTGGAGATGATAATGAGAGGCGAAATCATAACGCTCAAGATGCACGTCTACAACAACGTCCACAACACAACCGTCACGGTATGAGAGATAATAATTTACATCACCATAATGATCGTGACAATGGTGAACCATTTGCTAAAGTTAAATTTACCATACCATCTTTTGCAGGAGCTTATGATGCTGAAATTTATCTAGATTGGGAGATGACAGTTGAACAAAAATTTAATGCCCATCTAGTTCCTGAAGTGTATAGAGTCAGACAAGCTACTAGTGAATTTAAAGATTTTGCTATTCTTTGGTGGAGTCAAGTAGTTAATTCTGGTTTAGCACCCGATACATGGGATAGATTGAAGGTAGCTATGCGTGCTAGATTTGTTCCTCTTGCTTTTAAACATGATATGCGTAAGAAATTGCAACGCTTAGACCAAGGTAATAAATTTGTTGAGGAATATTATCAAGAACTACAAATAGGCATGCTACGTTGCAATGTTATAAAGGATGAGGAGGATAAGATGGCTAATTTTATGGGGGCTTAAGGCGAGAAATGTAGGACATAATTGATTACAAAGAGTATAACGATATCAATAGATTGTTCTAGCTTGCTTGTCTGGCAAAAAAGGAATTGCAGGATAGACAGCAAAGAACTAAGAGCAACTTTGGAAGTACGTCTACATTGAGATCGACGCCAGGGCAATCCAAGACAGCTTCACCTCCTGTTTTTGGTCTGCTGCCCCCTCTGGGAGTAGGGCATGTTCAGCAGCACTGCCACCACCATCACGTGCACCCGAGACGAACAAATCTACTAGTGTACAAGCACCAGTACAGAGCTTTTCATTAGTTACTTCCACGGGCCGTATTACGGGCATTGTATGTCACCGTTGTAAAGGGATGGGCCACTTCATAAGAGATTGTCCAAGTCAGTGGGCATACATTGCGACAGAAGACGGTGTTATGTAAGTGCTAGTGATGTTGAGAATGAATATGCTCTTGCTGCTAACCTTGCAGGTAATGGTGATGATCCCGAGGATGTTCTTAGATAGATAGCAATGGTGAGGAAATTTTAAGTACCGCTGCCACGGTGAATTATAGAACCATAATTGTGCCACGGTGGATAGATTCTCTAAGATAACTCATTTTATACCATGTTATAAAAGTGATGATACTACAAATGTTGCTGATTTGTTCTTTAAGGAAATTGTTCGCTTGCATGGTATTCCGAATACGATAGTTTCAGATCGTGATGCTAAATTTCTTAGTCTTTTTTGGAGAACCTTGTTAGGGTAAGTTGGAAACTAAGCTGTTATTTTCCACTACTTGTCATCTCCAAACCGATGGACAAACTAAGGTCGTCAATAGAATATTTTCTACTATGCTTAGGGTTGTGCTTAAAAAGAACTTAAAAATATGAGAGTAATATTTGCCTCATGTAGAATTTGTTTATAATCATTCGCTGCATTCTACCACCAAAAAATGCCCTTTTGAGATTGTTTATGGTTTTATCCCTCGTGTACCTATCGACTTGTTGTCTCTTCCCGCTTCGGAGAAAGTAAATTTTGATGCTCAATACCGTGCTGGTTTGATACTTAAAATGCATGAGACAACTAAAGAGAACATTGAGCTTATGAATGCTAAATATAAAGTTGTCGGTAGTCAGGGATGCAAGCATGTTACTTTTGAGCTTGGTGATCTTATGTGGTTGCACTTGCGTAAGGAGCGATTCCCTAAATTAAGAAAGTCTAAACTCATTCCTCGTGCAGATGGCCCTTTTAAGGTGTTTGAACGTATTAATGATAATGCATATAAGCTAGACTTGCCTGCAGATTTTGGGGTGAGCTCCACCTTTAACATTGCATATCTACGACCATTCTTCGGTGCGGAGAATGAGTTTGAGTCGAGGACGACTTCAATTCAAGAAGGAGAGGATGATGAGGACATCATGTCGACTGATATGAACACTCCTCTTGCTACTACCTTAAATGATGTCTAAGGTCCAATTACTCGGGCATGTGCTCGTCAATTAAATTATCAGGTAAATTCATTTCTAGGGCTAAATGTATCACTTAAGAACTCTATGATGCTGCCTAATGGAGATAATTTGCTTGTGCTTAGGAATCTAGGATGGGGTAGTAAGGAGTTGATGATATGCATCAAGAAAGGAGAAGGCAAAAACAATGGTTAAAGGAGATGAAGAATTTGAGGCCTCCAACTCAAAGAACTTCGGCCACCCCTTTACTTGGTGCTGCGTCACCTTTTTCTTTGGCCTATAAGGCTTGTATCCGAGTCCTATTGTGAGAATAGTAATAGTACCGCACCCCCTTTCATTAGATAAGTGCGGCTTCCCCCTTTCCTATTTAAGAAGGTCGCACCCCTTAGTTTTCCTTGGGTTTTTCTTAAGAGATAATTCTGCTTAGCAGTTTCCCGCACGTCCGGTTGAGGAACCCCAACTTGTGAATTTCATCCTTATTCGCAATACAATATCAGATTGCATCTTGTACTCTTTTACTTGTGTTCTCGATTCGCTTGCAGGAGATAGTCTTCTTGGCGAGGTCAACTGCGTTCGACACGATTGATAACCAACAGAGCAGTGGTGTAGTGATTGCGAGGGTTTCAATTTGTTTTGGTCGGAGCTTTTGGATCATCAACGTCGAGTTCTCCACAATCGACTTATCAGTACCTTTCGGAAGATTGGGCCATCGTCACATTACAAGGCGCATAACTTCTTGATTTAGGGGTTTAGTAGATATAAGTTTGATCGAGTATCTCACTTAACATCTGCTCACAAGATCTGGAGGACCCTTGCTAATTACCATTAGGGCTCCATAGCGATCAAGGAAGTGAGATAAAATCAATTAAAAAAGAGTATTCTAAGTTTGTGGACCAGCCCAATGAATCTTTGAATGAGTTGTTTGCTAGGGTCACCAAGATTCTTAGCAACTTGCTTGCAGTTGACTTGACATGTTTTGAGTTTGAGAATGCACACCAAGGGCTTGGTTCCTTAGAACTAGAAGTTTGGGGATAAAGATTACAACTATCAATGATAACATTGTCATAAGTAAGCTTACTATGGATAAAATCTATTTGAGGTTGAAGATGTATAAGATTTACTTCATCTCTTGTCCCCTAAATACAAAGTTGATGGCTCTTGTGATTGACCCCATGAAGAATGTGTCTTCCCTTATCATTCAATTTTAGCTCTTCTAGATTTTCCTTATCCGCTTTGCATGAGTTAAGTGGTGAGCAGCTTGAGAAGTTACTGGAGAAAGACTTGGCCCTCTTCTCCACTAAATCACAAAAGCCTATCACAATAAATAGGAAGCGAGGAGCTTTCTTCTTCTGTTTTGAGTGTGGTCAACCAAAACACATTGGGATAAACTGCCCCAAATTGAAGGAGATGGAGGAAAAGGAGTACCACAAGTCTTCTTGAGCTCATGATGGCATGAAGAAGAAGCTCAACTACCACAAGTTTATCAACCGGGTCCTTGCCACTCTTGAGACTGTCAACAAGAGCGATGTGGACTCGGGGACCAATGACAACAAGGATGATCGGAGAGGCAAGAAGAAGATTTATTAGACTTCACCAGCATGTACTTCATGGCACTCAAGGACACCACCGGGGGCAACTCCGAGGATGCATTTGATGATGGTTCCATCATCAGCAATCCGAATGATGTATACCTTTCTACCGAGGATATGAAGTGTGTGATCATTTACTATGGTAGAGAACATGAGAAGTACAAGTAAATTTAGAATCAGGATTGTGTGATTGGAATCTTGCAAAATGAACTTGCTTGGATTTGATCTTTAATTCCTAATGATAAAAATTGTGATTCCTACCTTGTTTTACATTCTAAGCTAGATAAGCTTAGGGACACACTTTCTTTTATTGTTAGCCAACTATAGATGCTAAGGATGAGCTAGTGACACTAAAGTCTAATAATGATCATGCTGACATATGTGTTGGTCCTCATCTTGCACCAATTATACCTTTCTTGAACTAAAACTTGATAGTGCCACTAAAACCTTGTTTCAATTTAGTTCTGAATATTCATGTTCTCATTATGTGTTTAGGGAGCAAAAATTAAAAGAATTAACTGAAATATTTCATCATTCTAAAGTTGGATCATGTGAAAATTATCCCAAGCTCACTAATAAAATTGAAGCTCTTAACAAGACAATTGAAGAAAACTGTAAAAATGAAAAATCCTTACCCATGACTATATCTAAGAAATCCATTGATTCTATTGCCTGTGCATTTTGTACTAAGATTGAAAATAATTTTGATGAGATGCATGAGGCTTTTAGAGTCATATTGAAAGAAAATATAGGTAGGATTAAAGATGCTTCTTATGTATCTTGTGATGCCTTCAAACATAAGGTAGCAATCCATGAAGAGAGATATGCTAGGGTAACTAAAAACCTTGAGTGTACCACATGTGCCAACCTAGCCAAAGAAAATGACTACCTTAAGAATTTTCTAGTAACTAGAAGAACCTAAACATAATCTTAGACTAATCCAAGGTGAGTCTCAAGTTTGAGGTTTAACCACGTGAGCCAATCAAGACAATCTTCAAGTCAACTTGATTAACCCAAACCCCTTCTAACATAGCTGGTACTTCTACTTTATCAGGTAAGACCTCTCAAAAGATCAAATATCAATGTACCTTTTGTAAGAAGGATGACCATATAGTCAAGTTCTGTTTTAGGAAGGCCAAGTATGAGCGAAAAGAGAGTATACGAACCTTGAGGGGCATTAGAGGAGTGCCATTAGCCTAGAGTGCATCTAGAGCTAGACCTAGAGTTCTTAAGGTTCCTAATGTCAAGGCCAAGCCTAGGTTTGTAAATGGCTTCTATGAAACCTTTGCTAGTGCTCGACAGCGCATGGGTATAGGATACATGAGGGTAGGGTTAGACCATAAGTGTCTACTAGACAGGCGAAGCGTAGGTCTTTTGCTAGTGGACCTAGGAGAGAGCCCAAGAAAGGTCTAGGTAGTGCTTGTGTGCATTCTCATGCTTTTCATACTAATCACTCTTATGGTTCATATACTACTATTCCTGCACGTCGTGTGTCCTAGTATTGAATTTTCAAATGTTTTATCGCTAACCCTAGTACTAATGCACCAATGGCTCTTATATCTTTAAGATGAACTTTTCAGGTGATGAGGAGATCATAGATATCTTGGATGTTTCTTTGGATCTTCCCCACAAGGATTTCTGGTGATGTCTATCATCTTTGAGACTACACAGTGCTCTTGCTTAATCTTCATCGACTATGGTAAAATTGCTTGAGCTTTTTTAGATCCTCAATTCTCATTTTCATCATTGCATATCATCTGGGTTTTAGATTAGGATCTAGTCTTGGATAGGTTTGTCTCCTTGAGTTATGTCTGTCTCCGGAGTGTTTTCTCTCCTTTTGGTCTTCTAGAGCCTTTTATCCTATCTAGGTTGAGCTCGTTTCTTCAGTAGTATCTTATAGTGGGGATACCTAGTGTTGTTGATTTGCTCCTTAGCTTGAGTTCTTTTTGGCCTAGAGACCTTTGTGGAGTAGAGGGTTGCGTCTAGGACTAGGTGTCTTGTACTTGTTATTTAGGCTTTGGTGACGCTAGTCTCTTCCAATTGGTTGTAGTTTTTTATTTGGTATCTATATCTCTAATTGGTTTACTTCTTTCATGCAAGTGGTATCAATTTCATAATTGATATCTTTCTGTCTTAGAAACCATGTTGAGAAGGGTAGAGTAGTGCTGTTGTGTTGAGTTTGAGCTTTATCGCATTTGCGCTCTTATTTCCTCTTGTTTATCTCATTTTACTTCTTGCGAGGGTTTTGAGGTTATTGATGGACCTAGTCGGTCATGAACAATTACTCATTGTCTCTGACTAAGTGAGTGATCCAATTAATATCATAGATTGACGCCAGGGGGATACCTACACCCTTCTCCACTATCCATAGAAGATGCTATCTCCTAATCAAAAAGAAGATGCCTCCCATCTTGTTCTTGTAGTCGGAATCAGTAGTTACAATGTCTGGCAGTTTGCAAGGAGCCTTCATTTTGGGTCATGTTACTACGTCCTCAAGAGGAATTAACTAAGGACGTAAGGGCCTGGCTTTCTGATCTTTGCATTTGATACCATTTGGAATGGTTGATAGTTGCTTGGAAGATCTCAGAAACACGACGTACACATAGATTATACCCTGGTGCTTCCACAAGTTCAGGATCCAAGTTATCAAGAAGATCATGTACAAGTTGTTGATTTTATGCTATTAACGAGTTAAACTGGATGCCTCTGCCCAGATGAAGCTTGGGGATGGAAATTGCATTCTAGAGTATGTCTCACATCGCCTCCTTGCATCTGCTTTCCTGCCAGACTTGAGTCAGGCTATCTAACAATGGAACCATAGTCTGAAAATCCATTGAATCCATGACCTCCATTTCTCTCGAGGAGTTTCGGAGCGTTTGGTTCATCCTGATGAGTGGGTGGTTTGGTGGCCTCCCATGAAGGAGTGAGCACTAGAGATCCACTTGGATTCTTGATTGCATTAAATTCATATCCGCCAATCAAATTCACTCAATGAGCTCTCATGAAAACTAAGTGACACACACCCACTATTTTGAGAGGGGGAATAGTTGGAGCTTACTATCTCTGATGTCTAATATGGAGGTGTCAACCTAAAACTGCAAATTGTAGACTAGCAGATGGTCAACAATATCATCCTCGATCTGTTCTCTTGTGAGGGTAGTATCATGATTACCTTCACAAGGTAATGCCTGCCCCGAGTGTGTGGCAACAATTGGAGAGTACGCTTGGCCCACCTCTAGGATGGTTGGATACTTTCCCTTGAGGGATGCCATTGTGCCCTCAGAAATGCAGAAATCGTCGGACGCACTAGACTCCAGGAAAGTGCCTAGGCACTCGGATGCTAGGTGAATTGCTGTCTCCCTAGTGTTGCCTAGCTCTAGGGGATGTGTGTCCTCCTTCATGGGGTTGATATTGTCGGCCTTGGGGATGAACGAATCTAGCCCAGAGGATTAGCATGCATCCATGTCGAGGTCCACATAGTCGGCGATATCAAACCAGTTCTCTTCATCCCAAAAGTCCACCATGAGCACATCGGACTTTAGGACTTCAAGAATTCGTTGTGACCTTCCACACAGATGGTGCCAACTGTCAATGATTCGGAGGTCGATTTTATGTATAAGAAGAGGAAGATCACTCAACAGACTATACAGAAGAGATATGGGCTTCTTTATTTCTAAAGGGATGTTTTCGGGAGTGCTCTAGGAGCTTTGATTACACATAGAATGAAATTGGACTCTACTTCTTGTTGCTCTTATGTTTGTCACCTTTGGCCTAGCCTTAAATAGGATCTGAAGGGGTGGTAGTTGTTGCTGACCAAGAGACATCTTCTCACTTCCAAAACTCAGTTGGGAGACACCCGGTTAATTCATGGAGTCCACACATGTTACTGGTTGCTATCGATGAGATACCCTCCATATAGGAACCGTCAAGTGGTTGTTGTCAGAGAGAAATTCTTCTCATATGAACTATCGTGCAGTTCATGTTAGTGTCATGGGAGAAAAATGTGGAATTATGGTAGAGGCATAACCACACACGTTGTTCCCCTCCAACTACGTAGAACATGGCACTAAAGGCTTAAGGACCACTCGGGGAATGGATCCACATGCCAGTTTAGTGGATGCTTCCGAGTGGTCTTTGGTCAGGGTTTGATACTAATCGAGTACACTTACCCTGTGAATGGAGGCATACTTGGAGGACTGTCAAGATCCGAATATGCAAATCTGGACTCTCTGTGTTTTCTGCACTAGTCTAGGATCACACAGGTGTGAGATGACGTCATGGAGATCCAATGGCGGCGAAAGGGCCATGTGGCTGAATCTTGACCCTCGGATTGGTCATCAGCATAGATCTGATCGGACAGTTGCTGAGGGCAATCAAATGGGCACAAGAGCAACACATGGCACACGATGATTGGCTGACGACGATGAAACGTCAGTGGCTCTTCGTGCTGCCGAGTGGGCGTGGCGTGCATGTGGGACAAGGCGGTGGGTTAGGACAGCCAAGGGGCGGTGACAAAATGGAATGTTGGAGTGAGGCAGCAGGACAGAACAACGGTGAGACTCACCGGCAGATGGCTGACCAATGGCGAAGATGGACAGCGTTGACCGAACGGTGAACTCGACATGAACAAGGGCACAAGGGCAACGGCAATGGCACACGTGATGAAGGTGAGGAGGCTTGGAGATGCAGAAATCAAGGGCGACAGCGGCTATTTAAGGCACAGATGCTGAGGGCTCCGAGATAGGCACGAGACGAAGTCTAAGGCGATGGTGACACAGTCTCCAGAGAAAAGACGACGAGCGACGGTGAGAGTTTGCATCGAACACGATGGAGAAGACGATGAACAGTGCGAGGGCTCCTGATGCCTAACGCATGTCAATCGGACGACTGCCATGCAATGCGATAATGGTCGACATGTGGCGAGCATCCAACGGTGCAAGGCGAGTAGCGGATTGGGCTAGCTAGGCCACGAGGATTGGGCCAAGTGGCCAAGTTGGGCCGGAGGGAAACTAGGCTTCGGCCTAAAGGCATTTAGGATTTTCTAATGAATTTTCTATTTTTATAAATTAAAAGAAAATAAATTAAGTTCTAGATAATAGCAAATAAACTCAAAAAATTGCTTGAATCACAAGGAAACAAAATAAAAACATTTAGCAATAAATGAAGTTTAATTTAGTCACAATAAATCATTTTAATTAATAAAAATTGTATTTAAGCTTTAATTAATTCCAAAAAAATCTAAATGGTGAATTTTATCTTAAAAGCTTCAAAATAACTCTGAAAAATAGGATGTTACACATACCTTAGCTAAAGTCAATATGACAACCATAACTAATAGTAGAGTATTAATTATAGATTATTTAGTTCTTATCATAAATCCAGTAAATTAGAGTTTCTCTCCTTAGACACTTAAGGAGCTTCTCGTTCATGGTAGCCAAAACAATGAAGGTTTTTCTTTCATTCTCGAGCTCATTGGTTAGTGCCTTGGCATTGCTTTTAGATCTATAAAAGCACTCGAAGAGTTAAATTAAAAGAAATTCTTGGAGAATTCATTCCCAAATGAAGTACTTGAAAAGTGTAACTTACCATTCCTTTGCTTGTTTGCGAAAAAGATCTCTCTACCTCTCGATCTCTAGCAGTTACTTGGTCAGTTTTCCGATCGCACCAACTATCTCAATCGATTGCTGAATAAAGGAAGAAAATGTGATTAGTAAACAATAGGAGAAATGAAGGGATATTAATTCCGTGAAGACCAATCATCCTTAGATTTGTCAATCTTGTAATAATTATTTCATACTTATCAATTTGTACATATGCAAGACATTGATTTTTCTACCGATAGGTTGCAACCATCGCTACAACTGTGTTAGAATATACTGACCACCAAAAAATTCAACGACAATGTTGGTACTTCTTGATGTCTCAGGTCGTAAATAAAGGTGGAGAGTTTCACAATGTAGAATGAACTTGATTGGAAGAATATTGAACTTAATTATACATGTATGTATTTGTTCTTAAATATGGTTAATTTATTTCATTTGAGTTAATTGAATTATGAAATGGATGTTCTAGTTTCTTAAATGAATGTTAATTAGATGTATACATGTACTTGTTGTGTTTCTACTTGTTTCAAAGGGCATGACTAGCATTTCCTGAGACTAGCCAACAAACAGAAATATATATAAGAATACAAAAGAATATCACAGATGGTTATTAACTCATAACCATCTATGATAGTTGACTATCACAGACGGTTTGTAGTAGAAATCATTTGTGATATCTGATGTATCACAGATGGTTTCAACTACAAACTATCTGTGATAGTCAACAGACGATTGGTAGTTGAAACCATCTATGATATATTAGATATCACAGACGATTTCTACTACACACTGTCTGTGATAGTCAACTATCACATATGGTTATGAATTAATAACCGTCTGTGATAGTCAACTATCATAAACGGTTCGAAAACCGTTGGTAATGACCTCATATCATTACTGACCCATAAAATTAGATAGCTCATGAAATCATCTGTGATGACATTCTTAAACCATCTATGATGACATTTTCTATAGTACCAGTTCATGAATACTTACCAAAATCACATAAGGGTGATCCGCCAATATAGGTGATCAGGTTTACTCTATCTCTGGAGATCAGCAATCTAGTCCCACCAAGTCCTAACTAGTACAAAGCCCTGACCAAAGACTTTAGTGCCAGTACTCTATCTCTGAATATAGGTGATCGGGTTTACTCTATCTCTAGTGATTAATAGTTTATTATTAATTATATTTGTCATAATGACTCCAGTTAAGATCCTCCAAGTGTACCCTTGGTCAGAGGGCAAATGTACTCAATCAGTACCAAGTTGTGACCAAAGACCACTCGAAGCATCCATTAAACTGGCATGTGGATCAATACCAAGCCTTTAGTGCCTTGCTCTACATAGTTGGAGGAGAAAAGTATGTGTGGTTATGCCTCTACCATAATCCATGTTTTCCCTCATGACACTGACAGGAAGTGCATGACAATTCGTATGGGGAGAATGCCTCTCTAATAACAACTGCTCAACAGTTCTTACATGGAGGATATCTCATTGATAACAACCGACAATGTGTAAGGACTATATGAATCAACTGAGCATCCCTCGATTGAGGCTTGGAAGCGAAGGAACACCTGTTGGCAAGTGGCAACTGCCAACCCTTCAAAAGCTATTTAAGGCTAGGCTAGAGGCGACAAACACAAGAAACAATGAATAGCATAATCTGATCCAATTCTCTTTGTAATCAAAGCTCCTAGAGCACCCCCTGTAAACATTCCTTTAACAATGAACAAGCCCTTGTCTCCTTCGTATAGTCTGTTGAGTGATCTTCCTCTTCTTCATATTCACAAGATCGATTTCCAAATCATCAACAGTTAGATAATCTGCATTTCTTCTTCATCTGCTCTCTTGCTCTTGGCTCCTCTCTGTTTCTTCTTTATGTCTTCTCCTACTCGTGCAATCTGCTTACATTGTAATCTTGGCAAACCCCTCCTCTTTTTCTAACCGATTTACCCCTAAATTGCACTGCAATTTGTATCTTGCAATGGAGGCTCCTAACATAAATGTCGAGGCAAATTTTGTGTTCCATGTTTCATAGTCACAGCAAACAACAGTGTGATGTCAGCTGTCTATAAATTTTGCCACGTAGAATACGAGATGATATGAAGGAGATAGAGGGATCATAGAGAATTAGACCGTCGACTCTCATGCAACAGTCGACTGTAACACGATAAACAAAACATATTATGTCATAAAGAAGTTGTAGACATACAAAAAGACAATATATTGTATGAATTGTCTTTACCATCTATAGATGACATATATAGAGAATATTATAGCCAACAATTGTCTATATCATTATAAATGCCCTTATGAGAGCACATTGCACAATACCTAGTGTAATAACAAAGTGCTACATCGCTTGATTAACATCAGAATACCATCTTAATTTTAGTGATAGAGAAATAAATTAGCTATAATGGAGGGGTAACCAAGCTTATTGCTGGACTAATTTAATTCTGACAGCCTCAATCTTAATTTCGAGGCAACTGAATTATAAATTACGCCATAAATTATATATCTAAATAATTGCACCGAATCCACCACCTTTTTTGTACGCCGAAATCAGACTCAGGCCACGAAGCTGACCTCCCACTCGTCCTCGTCCTCGCCAACCATGAGGAAATGAGACCCTCTATCGATCACCTTCTTGCCGTCCTCCCTCACCCTGCTGAAGTGCTCGCACGGGCTGACGTCGAACCTGAGGCTGGCATTCTCCCCCGCCTTGAGATGCTGGCTCCTGAACCCGATCAGCTGGCTCACCGGCCTCCCGCCGGTCGCGTTGGGCCACCGGAGGAACATCAGCACCGAGTGCTTGCCGTCCATGGGCCCGTGGTTCTGCACCTTGACCACGGCCGGGAACTTGAGCTGCTCGCACCTCTCGGCGCCGATCTCATCGACGTGGTAGCTCGCGCCGCCGTGCGTGGTTGGCGTCACGGTCAGGCCGGCGAGTAGGTTCGAGTTGGGGACTGTGTTACCGGTGCCGGAGACTAGCCGGCGGGAGAATTTGGAGTAGCTGAGGCCGTAGCCAAACTTGTAGACGGTCTTGCCCTGGTAGAAGCGGTAGCTCCGGCCGGGGTAGCCGGTGGCCGGGTCGGCGCGCATCCGCATGTCTGTCATGGGCACCTTGGTGAACTCCTCCGGGTACCACGTCACCGGCAGCCTACCACTTGGGCTGTGGTCGCCGAAGAGGACCTTGGCGATGGCGAGCCCGCCGGCCTGACCGGGGTAGCCGGCCCACAGGATGGCGCCGATCTTCGGGTTCAACTGCGCGAACGTGACGTCCACCGGCCCGCCGGTGAGGAGCACCAGGACCACCGGCCGCTTCGCCGCTCTAGCGACGGCGGTGATGAGGCTCTGCTGGTTCCCGGGGAGGAGCAGGCTCGTCCTGTCAAGCCCTTCCTGCTCCTGCTTCTGGCTCAGCCCCATGAACAGGATCACGTAGTCCGACGAGGTCGCCAATGCCACCGCCTGGTCCATCGCGGCGGTGGTGCATGCCGCCGAGTTGCACCCGGCCAGGAACCTGACGTCCTTGATGTACCTTTGAAGCCCCTTGAGTGGCGTCGTGGTCTCGCACGGCGGGCCGAAGTAGTTTCCGTTGAGCGCGCCGGGGTCGTCGGCATTGGGGCCGATAACGCCCGCGGACGCGACTGCCGACCGGTTAAACGGGAGGATGCCGCCGACGTTCTTGAGCAGGACGATGCCGTCCTGCGCCGCCTCGAGAGCGAGTTTCTTGTGTGCTGCCGAACACACGTCGTCGGCGCCGAGGCTGCCGTACGACGCGCTGCTCCTGGGGTCGCCGTCGAAGTGGCCGAGCCGCATCCGGACAGCGAAGAGGTTCTTGAGGGCCTTGTCGACGTCGTGCTCCGTCATCTTCCCCTGCTGGATCGCCGCTATGGCGTGCAGCTGTGTGTAGTTGCCGCAGTTCAAGTCCGTCCCTGAATGTTGCACTCTTGGTATTAAATTCATTTGATGTTCTCAATTTCAACTAAGTTCTTGTTTGCAGTAGTCATCGAATTGAGAATTGTTGAACGAAAAACATTCTAGTGTTCTCTGGCATCATCGAATTGCTTTCCTCTGATTGAATAGTTTTGAAATAAAATAGAGGTAATTGAACCAGGGAATAAAATTTCATCAAAATTTCAGCGGTGACCAGCGAAAACTGGTCATACCAGCGAGGGCCGGTAAGGAAAACGATTCGGGATATTTCGGTTGTGGAGCCCACATTTCAAATAAAATTCATCTAAATACGAAAATACATCAGATTTTAACTTTATTTTCATCTCTATTTTGTGCATATATAAATATCTAGTTTATCTCCACAAGTATCCATAGTTTTTTCCTCAAAAATTCAAAACTTATGACAAAATTCAAATTCGAATTTTAAATTTTTTTAGTCAAATTATTTTGAAATTTTTGCAACTGCCGGTTACCGGTCATACCGGTGAGGGAGGTAAAATTTTTCAACCGGTACCAGCGTTTTCCCTGACTGGTACCCGGTGGTACGTCTCCAAGGAGGTAATGCAGGGAACAAATAGGCCTGTGATTTAGTACTGAAATTGATACCAGAGCAGGGGATAACAGTATACTTACCAGCCTTGAGGGCAACTGCAGCCGTATCCTCCGGCGTCGAGGTATAGCGCTGAGCGTCCCTTATGGTGGCCACTGCATCACAATCAGAAACGACGTACCTGTACATACATGTGGAGGGCAAACAAGCAATTAAGAATGTTGCATTGCCTATCTAAATGAGGCCTAAAAAATTGGGTCCTACCCTTGCATTCCCCACTCTCCTCTTACTGTTTTGGTGAGGAGGTCGGAGTTAGCACAGGCGGGGACACCGTTGATGCTGTTGTAGGCGCACATGACGCAAGTGGCCTTCCCGTCCACCACGCAGCTCTTGAACGGCGCGTTGTACGTGTCCTCCAGATCCTGGGGAGTTACCTGCAGAATTTGCGAAGCCCTTGAAAGCCCATCGCACTCAGCCGTCTATCACACAGAGTTGTAAATACCGTCCCATCGCACTCAGCCGTCTATCACAAAGTTGTACATACCATTTCGATACCGACCATACCGGCTAATATGTACCATATTATCACCTAAACCAGTATAAAGCAGACCTACATACCATACCAGCTGTATCAACTTTAATACCAATCAATACCAGTCAGTACCGGCGAAAATTGATAATACCGTCTATTGAACTATATGTTATATTTAATAGTACCACTATGTATTTTGAATAATATTACAAGTGACATTTGGTGTGTATATAATTAAACAAATTATATACTTATAATATATATATATATATATATATATATATACTCGTATTATTATGTTAAATCTGAAATGATATGTTGGTATAGATTGGTATCAAAACGTACTATTCTAAAAACCAAACCGACATGACATGTGGTATGGTATTAACAACTTTGGTCTAACAACTATGCATGTTAGTTTAGCATACCACACTTCGTTTCTCTGTCGGCTAATTAAGACACGGCAGAGCACTCTTAACCATGGTTATGATAATCGGGATGATTATCGGTTTCGCCGGTTCTACTGGTACCGTCGGTAAAAATGATACTGACCAAATAATTTCGGTCAATTCTGAATTGAAGCCAATTTGCAACTTATTTGAGCCAAATTAAATTTAATCAAAAATTTCAACCGATGATCGGCCAATAATCGCCGATTATCGACTGATATTTTTTGAAATTTAAATTCTGATTTCAAAATTTTGGCTAAAATATTTCATAATTTTTTATTATCAGCAAAATCGATCGTACCAACCGTCTAAAAATTTAGAACCGGTAACGAAAACCCTACTCTCAACGCAACCTCACCTTCGCTTTGTAGCTGTACCGTGCGACCCCATTCCAGTTATCCAGATCGTACGCCGTGGCGTGCTTGCAGCACGCCGAGGCCTGTAGCGTCGTCGCCGATCTCCCCTGCAAGCCCTTGACGAAGGCGGCGGCGTACTTGCTCGCCGTGGTGGGGTCCTCTCCGGGGGTCTCCTGGCCGCGGCCCCACCGGGGGTCCCTGTAGATGTTCACATTGGGGGACCAAATGGTGAGCCCACCGGCCTGCCCGAGGTTGTACAGCGCCCTAGCCTCCGCGCCGATCGCCTACGCATGCACGTAAAGCGGAGTATCGATCAGGAACAAAACCAATCAGTGACACGTACCAGTGGCCATTTCATATATATAAATACGCACGTACCTGGCCGATGCGGAACCAGAGGCGGTCGTCGAATGCGGCGGCGGTGAGCAGCACCTGCGGGAAGCTGGTGATTGCGCGCACGGAGCCGTTGAAGTGCATCCCGCGGCCCCAGTAGGAGAGCCCGTGCAGCCCCTCCGACCACCACTGGTAGGCCGGCACGCCCAGCCGCGGCAACCCTGGCGCCTGGTCGCCCAGCTGCGACACTTTCTCCGCCAGCGTAAGCCGCGCCACCAGGTCTGCCGCGCGCTGCTCCACCGGCAGCCGCGCGTCACAGAACGCGAACCCCTGCGTCCCCGGCGACGGACCACACGAGAACGGCGGGCTGCCAGCCACTGCGACACGCAACAATACCGGCATCATTGTCATCATCAGCGCCACCATGCCTGCACTGCGGTAGGAGAAGGCGCCCATGGCGAGTTTGAGGAGTATGGAGAGAGGATCAGAGGGGACGTGAGAGGCGAAGCGTATAACGGAGTGTGCTTAAATAGGCGTTCTCGGCCAATGGGGTCGCGCCACGTGTTTGCTGCAATGTGCAACCTGTGAGCTAGCATGCTAGCTGTTTGCATGCAGGTATGCTTATCTGATTAATTAGTAGGATTATATAGTTTCTAAATATTAGTAATTCACGTGCTAGTTGTCGCGTGCTAGGATTATTGTACTAGATGCGCTAAATTCTGGTGGATGTGACTAGCTACCAACAATTTATCGATCATATGGTGGATGTGAGCGGTTAATTTGGAATGATACGCTGGTGAGATGAATGACGTAGCTTTGGTTAATCTGGAATGCAGGATATTAACTGAGATTAGCAAAGCTTGCCAGATTTTCTTGACACGACAGTCGATGGAAAGGTATAAGAAGTAAAAAAATGATATTCATATGGTGTTTATCAACTTAGAGAAAATGAATGATAAAGTGTCAAGAAAGGTCATATGGTGGTGCTCTAAAAGAAAAAATTCCAACAATACATATTACCATAATCAAGGATATAAACAAAGATGTTGTGACTAACGTCAAAACATATGATAATAATACTAATTACTTTTCTATTAAGATAGGATTATACCAAAGGTCAACGTTGAATCTATACATTTTTTGCCCTAGTGATAGACAAGATCACGCAAAATATATAAGAAGATATCCCTTGATATATACCTTTCGTTGATGATATAGTGCTAGTTAATGACAGTAACATAGATGTCAATAAAAAACTAGAGTTATGGAGGAAGACTTTACAATCAAAGGGATTTAGATTTAGTAGGACTAAAACTGAGTATATGAAGTGTGATTTCAGTTGTACTAGGGCAAATGATGGATATGTTAATCTGGACAGACAAATAGTGCCTAGGAAGGATATTTTTGATATTTGGGATCAATGCTATAGTGTGATGGTAAGATTGATGAAGACGTAAGCCACAAGATAAGAGCAGAATGGGTGAAATGGCACCAAATATTAGATGTCTTATGTGATAAAAAAAAGTCTCTCAAAAATTAAAGGATAAATTCTATAGGACGGTAATCATACTCGTCATACTATATAGAGCGGGATGCTGAGTGACTAAAAGACAATATGTACAGAAGATGAGGATGCTGCAATGGATCTATGGTCACACAATATAAAATCAAATTAGCAATGATAATATACACTACTACAAAACATGCTATACTGGACGGGTAAATCACAGATGGTTCATACGGAACCGTCTGTGCTTAACTATCACAGACGGTTCATACTACCACCCGGCTGTGATACTGTCACAGACGGTTATTAACATGACCCGTTCATGATAATTGAGACATCACAGACGGTTCGTGTTAATAACCGTCTATGAAGTTTCACAGACGGTTCTTAACACGAACCGTCTGTGAAACTTCACAGACGGTTATTTCACAGACGGTTATTAACACGAATCGTCTGTGATGTCTCTATTATCACAGACGGTTCGTATAACAAACCGAATTTGATATTAATTGTCACAAACGGTTCGTGTTAATAACCGTTTATGATAAATTGCACTATTAATACTTGTACAGTGTCAACAGAGATCTGTCTTTATTGTGCTGCATCGGTGGAGCAAGGCGGCCGGCTTTAGGGAGTTCGGGGGTGAAAATATATCGCCGTCTTCTTAGTGATCTAATTGTGCTTATATACAAGTTTTTGTAATGGAAGGCCAGAGATGATAATTTATATGCTATGTAGTTGCGGTAATAATCATTTTTAGCAACCATTTGTTACTTGTGTAGCTAGTGTAAATGGATCGAAGCTGGATGTACATTCAGAACCGTGTGAGTGAAGAGTACATTATTGGCGTGTCTGTTTTTAGAAGAGCGGCCGAGCTGGATATGTTAAAGAAAGGGATAAAATATATGTACTGTCCATGTATTGATTGTGATAATCTCAAGATATTTAGCAACTCAGCGCAGATCGAAGCTCACTTGATTCGAAGGGGTTTCAGAAAAGGATACAAATGTTGGACCAGTCATGGTGAAGAGAAGTGTACACAAGAAGCTGGTAGTTATGACATAGTTGATGGGAACAACGATATGCCAGTTGTGGACTATGCTTTTGATCATGAGGCCGCGGATGGATCGTATGATGACAATCTGGATCAGATGTTACGTGATGCAGAAGGGAACTACAGTGAGAGAGAGTTTGGTAAATTCGAGGGCTTGATGGAGGACTCGGAGAAACCTTTGTTCTCAGGATGCAAGCCGCAATACACGAGGTTGTCTTCAGTTCTAGAACTACTGAAATTGAAGGCAACCAATGGTTGGTCCGACAAGAGTTTCACGGCATTGTTAGGTCTCCTAGCGGACATGCTTCCAAAGGGAAATGTGTTGTCGAGAACCACCTACCAAGCCAAGAAGATTATTTGTCCATTAGGAATGGAAGTAGAAAGAATACATGCATGTCCGAATGATTGTATCTTGTACCGTAAAGAGTATGCTAACTTAAATATTTGTCTGGTGTGCAAAGCATCCCGATACAAGCGTAAAAATGACTCTGATGATGGAAAGGGCATCGAGGTGAAGCAACGACCTCCTGCTAAGGTGTTGTGGTATCTTCCTCTAATCCCCCGTTTGAAGCGTTTATTTGCAAACCGCAAGGATGCAAGATTGATGTGTTAGCACTTGGAGCAGCGTAAGAAAGACAGAATGATAAGACATATGCCGATTCTGCCCAATGGAGGAACATCGATAGGATGTTTGTAGATTTCGATGTGGAACCGAGAAATATAAGGTTTGGGTTGAGTACAGATAGAATGAATCCTTTTGGTAACATGAGCAGCCGACATAGCACCTGGCCTGTGACTCTATACATGTATAATCTTCCTCCTTAGCTATGTATGAAGCGGAAGTATATTTTGATGTCACTACTTATCCAAGGGCCGAAGCAACCTAGCAACGATATTGATGTGTTCCTAGCACCATTGGTAGAAAATCTTACAATACTGTGGAACGAAGGGATACATGTATGGGATGCGGACAAACGAGAGAACTTTACTCTACGCACTATGTTGTTCTGCACCATTAATGATTTTTCTGCCCTTGGTAACTTGTCAGGGTTGAGTATAAAAGGAGCCAAAGCGTGTCCGCACTGCTTAGACTATACCGAGAGTGTGTGGTTGAACAACTCGCATAAAACTGTGTACATGTGTCACCGTAGGTTCCTTCCAAAGTATCACCCATACCGCAAGATGAAAAAAATAATTTGATGCAAAAAAAGAAGATGAATCGGTACCAAGACCTTTTAGTAGGAAAGAGGTGTATGATATGGTCAAGGATATAAACGTTGTGCTTGGAAAGGGGCGTAAATTGAGGAAGAACATGTGGAAAAAATGTCAATATTTTGGAACTTGTCTTATTAGGAGCACTTAGAAGTTCGCAATTACATCAATGTCATGCACGTAGAGAAGAATGTATCTGACAGTTTGATTGGTCTCTTATTGAACATTCCTGATAAAACTAAGGATGGTGTTAACGCAAGGCGTGACTTGGTCGCTATGAACATCAGGACCGAGTTAGCACCGATAGAAACCGATAAAGGCCGGACATACCTTCCCCCAGCTTGCTATACTCTGTCTAAGTCCGAGAGAACTGAACTGTGCCAGTCCTTACATGGTGTGAAAGTTCCATCCGGTCACTCCACCAGCACGAAGAAACTTGTTTCCATGGAACATTTGAAATTAATTGGCATGAAGTCCCACGACTGCCATGTGCTAATGACACAAATGCTACCTATTGCAATTAGAAGTATTTTACCGAACAAGATTCGAATGACAATCATAAGACTGTGTTATTTCTTTAACGCAATTGCTCAAAAGGTCATTGATCCCGATGGACTAGATGCTCTGCAAACCGAGGTGGTGACAACTCTATGTCATCTAGAGATGTATTTCCCTCTATCATTTTTTGATATCGTGATCCATCTCATTGTCCACCTTGTGAAAGAAATAAAAATATGCGGCCCCGTGTTTCTACGTCGTATGTACCCTTTCGAGAGGTACATGAGAATTCTCAAGTCCTATGTAGCAATCGATCTCGACCGGAGGGTAGCATCATTGAAGGTTATACAACAGAAGAGGTTATTAAATTCTGCATCGGCTATATGGCTCAGGTCGATCCAATAGGTGTACCTGTATCTCGTCACGAGGGGAGGCTAGAGGGTATCGGGACTATCGGAAGGAAAGCAATAACTCCGGATCAAAATACGTATGCTCAAACCCATTTCACAGTTTTACAACACATGACTGAAGTGACCCCATATATTAAAGAGCACAAGGACATGCTACGTCAAGAGAATGCAGGCCAATCAGAAGTTTGGATCACGAGATAACAAAATCGTCAGTTCAACGAATGGTTGAAGGCGCAATTGACTAGGAGTTCGTCAGTCAAGTGAAACACTACAATGGTTGGCAAAAGGGCTAAAATTTACAATTGTGACATGGCAAGGATACGACATTAATGGCTACACATTTTATATAACAGATCAGGATAAAAAGAGCACTGTGCAGAATTCAGGTGTCCGCATAGATGCCTATGATGCGCACGTCAGTACCGCTAGCCTAAGCTCATACTTCGGGCTTATAGAGGATATTTAGGAGCTTGACTCGTAATTTTCAAGATTTCTCTATTTCGGTGCCGTTGGGTCCATCTCCCACGGGGTGTAAAGGTCAACAAGTACGGTGTCACTACCGTGGACATCGAATGTGTAGGATACAAAGACGAACCATTCGTACTCGCGAGGTAAGTTGTTCAAGTATTTTATGTAATTGACCCGTCAAATAAGAAGTGCCATGTAGTTCTTCAGAGAAAAAGAAGGATTGTCGGAGTTGAGAATGTTGCTGATGAGAAAGAGTGCAATCAATTTGATGATTTGCCTCCATTCGGAGACGGCATCAGGCTCGAGGAAGAACAAGGCGATGAAACAAGCTATATGTGTGTCGATCATCGTGAAGGGCTTTATTTAAAATGAAATAGCTATGTGTAATAAATGAAACTATATATGTTTTATTGTAATTGTAAAATGACTCAGGAACTGTGATGTATTTGTGAATTTGCATTTATATATATATGTGAATTGAATGCTGGTACGTGTAGTTATATTCATTACACTCTGTGAGAGGTCTTATTGAATGTTGGTAGTGTAGTTACAACAGCCAGCCGGCAAAGGTTTATTACAGATCGACAAGCTCTGGGCAAAGGCTTATTACAGACGGTTATAAACTTAGAACCGTCTGTGATAGTTATCACAGACGGTTATAAACTTATAACCGTCTGTGATATTATATTATCACAGATGGTTATAAGGTAAGAACCGTCACAGACGGTTATAAGTTACGAACCGTCTGTGATAGACATACTATCACAGACAGTTATAAGTTACGAACCGTCTGTGATAGACATAGTATCACAGACGGTTTAGTTATAGAACCGTCTGTGATAGAACTATCACAGACGGTTCCTTTAGGGATCCGTCTGTGATAGTTTGTCTTATAAGTACCCCCAGCTAGGTCACAGATTCCGCACTCACGCACTCTAGATCTCCAGCGCCCCTGGTATCTCTTACGCCACCCTTCCCTCCCGACGCCGCCGCCACCGCCGGTCGCTCCCGACGCAGCTCCCTCCCACCGACGCTCCCTCCCGACGCCGCGCCCTCCCGCCGACTCTCCCTCCCGACACCGCTCCCTCCCCCAAGCCCGGCTCCCGCCCCCGACTCTAGCTCCCTCCTCCCCCGCGAGCCCGGCACCCTCCTCCCCCGACTCCGGTGCCCCCGACTCTAGCTAGGTTTTAGATTTGTTTCATGTAGCTAGTTGTTTCATGTTTCATATAGAATAATGAAGATACGTTATTCATATTTCATATATTGATATATATGCTACATTGTCATATTGATATGTGTGTGTATATATATATATTGATATGTGTGTATATATATATGCTACATTGTAATATTGATATATATGCTGGCCGAATTTACACATGCTAGATTGATGAATATGTTAAATTCATTTGTCATTTGTATTTGGATATGTGTTATATTTCAAATGGTATGTTCAATTCATATATTACATACTAGAATTATATTGCTATATATGAATTATTACCAGCTAGCTATAGCTAGAGATATACCACACCTCACTGTGTCCACATAGTCATCCAAAAATATATGCCACATAGACCTTCAAAGGGCATGAAGCTAGTGACACACTCTAGTGTATCGGGAACTGGATACACTAGTTTGTGTCATTTGCTTCATAGAACTTTGTTTAGGCCCACACCTCACTGCGTCCACACAGTCGTCCAAAAATTTTTAGTACATGCCACATAAACCTTAAAAGGGCATGAAGCTAGTGACACACTCTAGTGTATCGGTTTCAATGAACTCGATACACTAGTTTGTGTCATTTGCTTCATAGAACTTTGTTTAGGCCCACACCTCACTGCGTCCACACAGTCGTCCAAAAATTTTTAGTACATGCCATATAGACTTTCAAAGGGCATGAAGCTAGTGACACACTCTAGTGTATCCGGTTCAATGAACTTCATACACTAGTTTGTGTCATTTGCTTCATAGAACTTTGTTTCGGCCCATACCTCATTGCGTCCACACAGTCGTTCAAAATTTTTTTGTACATGCTGCATTTGTTAGCTACAAGGTCTATTTGGAAGGCCCATAGCTCACTGCTGTTAATTTTTTTCTTAGAAGAGAGATGGCGTACTCACAGGCTTTGTCGTCGTCATCTGGATCTCACGCTCCCAAGATTGAGAAAACTAAGCGTGGCCGAGGAGTATCGAAAAGGCCAAATGGCCGAATGACCATCACGGTGGTCTCTCCGGATGGGGTCCCTCTGCAACCGAAGAAAGCAGTGGCATTATTTCGGAGTACCTGCGGGATAATTGGAAGGGAACGGGTCCCCATCACTATAGCAAGCTGGAGAGAGTTGTCAAATGATCACAAAAATCAGCTATGGGAGGAAGTTACACATTCGTTCGAGATCCCAACAGAAGTACAGGGACTCGTGCGACGGCACGCGCTCCTCGCAATGGGAAAAGCATGGAAGAATTTTAAGAGTGCTCTTTAAAGGAATACGCGTAGGCTACGGAAGCAGAAAACAAAACTTTTCTACCGCGCACCCAAGAACATCATGCTAAGGAAGGATCATGGATCGTTACCACTTAGACGCCGCAGCGCAATGTGAAGAAGAATTGAAACCGATCCAATCACGCGCCGAGGTAGTAGTGGAAGTAGCCGATCGTCCCGAACGGATCGTCTCCTCCACGCACGCCGATCAAGATCGCAACGAGCGGCGCCTCCACCGTATCCACACGTCCGGGCTGGAACGCCGATCGCGAGTGTACTAGCACTCGTGAGCAGCTAGGGTTTGGCTCGGGAGGTGGCGGCTAGGGTTTTGCTAGATGTTAACAGCACACCTCCCTCCGCCTCGCCTCCATATATATAGACCTCCTCACGTGGGCCTCGTGGACCGAGGCCCAATAGGAGTCTATTCGGATCTCTATCCGAATTGAGCCCATATCCGAATCATATTCGAATTAGTGTTCCAACCCGTTAAGCGTGCGACCACAGAGGTTCACGTATACTTGGTCGTGACCGAAACGCCTTTCGGTTACCATGTTAATAGCGGTCTCTAGTAAGACATATTAACCCCAAAGTATATGTAAAGATCATATCAATTTGAACTGTAATGTCCTCTCATGTACGAATCCCTTTGCCTCACGATATAGATTGAGCTCAAGGCGAGACTGTGTCATCCTCTTAATAGCTCAATCACTCTCTCGATTCCGTGATGGATTATAAACTCGTGATTGACTCCTCAATCACCTTGGCATGGCCATGCACTTTCATAATCCATTACATCGAGGGCCCAGATATCTCTCCCATAAGGAGGGGCAAATTCTATCTTGATCATTCACATCCCACTACATGTTTCATGGCAAACCCGAAGACTACTTTTATGACTACCCAGTTACGGAGTAGTGATTAGTAGTCCCAAAATAAGCTACTACTCATGTTGGGAACCATGATGACCTCAAGTCTAAGGACTCTACATAAACACTACTTGAGACCAACGATGACACATGGAATCTCTGCAGTTGTCTCATGGCAGTCTATCCAACATATGTTCACTAACACATGTCCATATTATTGATTTGGTATCACCATACCATGATCCATGAGACATGATCATCAATCAATACATATGCTGATCTTTGTCTTTGAATCATATTTGTTCCTCATATGATATACGACCAGGGATCATTTAGAAATAGCAACATCTTAGTATTTAAGAGTCTCATGAATAAGTCACATACTCATTGATCAATAATGATGATGTCTATTCCAAGGAACAAAGTAATGTATCATAAACATAGTATGTGATATATACAACATCTCCATGTTGCCTCTAGGGCATATCACTAATGCTTCCCACTTGCACTAGAGTCAACCATGTAGGTATCTAATACCCATTGCCCTAGTGTGAGCCTCATGCTTTGGCTGGGGAAGCGGCTTTGTCAACGGATCTGCAATGTTCAAATCCGTTTGTACTTTGCATATCTTAACATCGCCTCTCTCCACTATCTCGCGGATGAGATGAAATCGCCGTAAAATGTGCTTGGACTTCTGGTGCGATCTAGGCTCCTTGGCTTGTGCAATGGCCCCACTATTGTCACAATAGAGGTCCATTGGGCTGGAGGCACTAGCCATCACACCAAGCTCAGAAATAAATTTCTTGATCCAAACAGCCTCTTTGGCAGCTTCAGAAGCTGCTATGTACTCGGCTTCTGTTGTAGAATCAAGAACCGTCTGCGCTTGGAACTCTTCCACTTACCGCACCGCCATTCAGTAGTAACACAAATCCAGATTGCGATCTAAAATCATCTTTGTCAGTTTGGAAGCTAGCATCGGTGTAACCATTTACAACGAGCTCTTCCTCACCTCCATAGACAAGGAACACATCTTTAGTTCTTCTCAAGTACTTCAAGATGTTCTTTACGGCAATCCAGTGACTTTCACCTGGATCTGACTGGTATCTACTCGTAGCACTTAAAGCATACGAAACATCCGACGTGTACAAAGCATGGCATACATAATGGACCCAATAGCCAAGCATATGGAATCGTATTCATTTTATCCCGCTCATCGGTGTACTAGGACACCGATTCTTGCTAAGATTTATACCATGTGACATAGGTAGAAAACCTTTCTTGGAATCATGCATGTTGAACCTTTTCAACACCTTGTCAATGTACATATCTTGGCTTAATCCAATTAGCCTTTTTGATCTATCTCTATAGATCTTGATGCCCAGAATATATGCTGCCTCTCCTAAGTCTTTCATAGAGAAACTATTTTTAATGAAGACTTAACAGATTCGAAAGAAAGGAATGTCATTTCCGATCGGTAATATGTCATCCACATATAAGACCGTAAATACGAGTGCGCTCCCACTAGCCTTTTGTAAACACAAGGCTCTTCTTCGTTCTTGATGAAACCAAACCCTTTGATTACTTCATCAAAACGAATGTTCCAACTCCGAGATGCCTGCTTTAATCCATAAATGGATCTTTGGAGCTTGCATATCTTTCCAACTGATTGCGGATCGACAAAACCTGTGGGCTGTGTCATGTACACATCCTCACTCGATTTCCATTAAGGAAAGCTGTTTTGACATCCATTTGCCATATTTCATAGTCGAAATATGCAGCAATCGCTAGAATGATCCGAATAGACTTTAGCATTGCGACGGGCGAAAAAGTTTCATCATAATCAATACCTTGAATTTGTTTGAAACCTTTGGCCACTAATCGCGCTTTATAGATGTGAACATTTCCATCTATGTCTATCTTTTTCTTGAAAACCCATTTGCATTCAATGGTTTTAACACCATCAGTGGATCAACCAAGTTCCAAACTTGATTACTATGCATGGATTCAATTTCGATCTCATGGCTTCAAGCCATTTCTCGTAGTCCGGTCCCACCATTGCTTCTTCATAGGTCTTAGGCTCATCGTTGTCTAACAACAATATGTCCCGTTGTTGAGTAGTCAAGAACATGTACCTCTCAGGTGCACGACGTGACCTTTCTGACCTACGTGGTGCTGGTGTGTCCACAACAGGTTCTTCAACAGTTTGTTCATCCCGTTGTGGTTCTCAGAGGAGCTGAAACGTTATCGTGTGTTTCTTGAATTTCTTCAAGTTGCACTGTGCTCCCACTATCCCTTCTTGAGAGAAACTCTTTCTCTAAGAAGACACCATGCCAAGCGACAAACACTTTGCCTTCTCCTCGATTATAAAAGTAATATCCTTTTGTTTCCTTAGGATACCCGATAAAGAAGCATTTATCGATTTAGGAGTGAGCTTATCAGATTGTAAACGTTTTACATAAGCCTCACATCCCCAAATCTTAAGAAAAGACAAGCTAGGACGTTGTCCCGTCCACATCTCATATGGTGTCTTTTCTATCGATTTTGATGGAACCTCGCTTAGTGTGAACGCGGCTGTTTCAAGAGCGCACCCCAAAAAGACAACGGAAGATCACTTTGGCTCATCATGGAGCGCACCATATCTAATAAGGTGCGATTTCTCGCTCGATACCCCATTCCATTGAGGTGTTCTGGCGGAGTCAATTGTGGAACAATTCCACAATCCTTTAGATGATTGCCAAACTCATGGCTCAAATACTCGCCTCCACGATCGGATCGTAGAAACTTGATTGTCTTGCCTAAATGATTTTGCACTTCATTTTGGAATTCTTTGAACTTTTCAAAGGATTCGACTTATGCTTCATCGTAGATATACCCATATCTACTAAAGTCATCGATAAAAGTTATGAAGTATCGAAAACCACCTCTGTCGTTAAGCTCATTGGTCCACATACATCGGTATGTACGAGTGCCAATAAGTCATTTGCCCGCTCACCTTGACCGTGAAAGGTGCCTTTGTCATCTTGCCAAGTAAACAAGATTCGCATGTCTCTAATGATTCAAAATCAAATGAGTGCGAATACCATCTCTATGGAGCTTCGCATGCGTTTCTCATTTATGTGACCTAAGCGACGAGTGCCAAATAAACGTGGGATTCAAATCATTCTGACGTTGCCTCTTTGCATTAATGTTATAGACCGATGACCCTTCAAGAGTAAGAACGTATAACCCATTCACCAATGGAGTATGACAATAGAACATATCTTTGAAATAAAGAGAACAACCATTGTCCATAGATTTAAAGTCATAACCTTCGCTTGCAAACATGAAGCGTAAATAATGTTCTTTGAAAGAGATGGAACACAATAACAATTATTCAATTCCAAAACTAATCCGAAGGTAAAGACAATGGCATGGTGCCAACAGCTACCGCAGCAACTTTTGCTCCATTGCCAACGCGAAGATCCACTTCGCTCCTCCTCAAACTTCTACTTCTTATTAGCCCCCGCAACGATTTGCGATGTGAGCAACCGATCCGGTATCAAATACCCAAGAATTAGTGGAAGAAGTAGCAAGATTGATTTCTATAACATTTATACCGAGTGGAAGTCATACTTCCTTCTTCTTCTCAAGATCCTCCAAGTACTTTGGGCGTTCCTTTTCCAATGTCCCGATTGCTTACAGAGTAACAATCGCATCGAGATGAGCATCGCCTTTCTTGTCTTTCTTGGCCTTAGAACCGCTCGCGATCGCATCAGAGCTTTCTTTCTTTTGACCGCGATTCTCTTGACATAGGGCTTGCCCTTGCCTTTCTGCATCATCATCACATGATTGCTGCTTTTCTTAATGCTTTCCTCGCAGATTTTAGCATCCCATGCAACTCACCAGGTCTTGTCAAGATTGTTCATGTGAAAGTTCATTATGAATGGCTCAAAGCTCGGGGAGCGATCGAGAATCACATCGATGAGCCAACTCTTGGCTAAGGGAAAACCAAGCTTTTCCGGACTCTCAATGTAACCAATCATCTTAATCACATGAGGGCCGACGGATTCCCTTCTCGCAAGCTCGCACGCAAATAAGGACTTTGAAGTATTGAACCTCTCACCCTTGCTTGGTTCTCAAACATACCACGAGCCCCACAATGATATTGTAGGCATCTGTGTTCTCATATTGCTTCAAGCTCGAGAGGACATTGTGGCAAGCATGAGACAGCTCACATCAAGGCAATCATTCGTATGCTTCTCATAAGCTCTCCGTGCACCAGTGAGCATTATCGTGCAAGTCTTCGGGTAAGGAGACTCAAGGACATACTCCTTGCGCTCTTGCTTGAGAACAATTCTCAAGTTGCGATACCAATCCAAAAGTTTGTTCCATTGAGTTTTTCTTTCTCAAGAACAGATCGCAAATTAAAAGTACTGGATGCGGCGTTAGCTGACATGATCTACAACACAAGAATATGCAAAGTTTAGCACTATGTTTATGTTCATCTTTTATTAAACTATTTAGCAAAAGACTCCCACTATGAGTTTTGCAACAAAAACTCCCTCTAAGTTACATAGTGGGTAAAGATCCTCATTTCACTAATTCCTAGTGAGCTTTGGCATCACGGCTAGAAAACTAGTGACATGGGTAAGCAACACTTTGCTAATCACATCCCTATGTGACTCTACTTTGGGTGACATTAGTATGCCTCGGCCCCAATCTATGCCCCAAGGTCCAAAACTATTTTGATAACCTTGTTAAGTAAACCAAATGCTTCCGCATGTAGATGTCCGACATCTACCCCAAATGATGATGATAACCGATGGCACTCTACTTTGGTAGACCTACCATGCGGTGATCATTATCTTTTGGTGCAGCATATGGAAGGGCATTAACACCTAATTTTAAGAGGGATTCTATCCTACCAAAACAACATATCACATATATCATTGCATAAGAATAAGATAGATAACATCATAGATAAACACATTTAACTGTGAAGTAGTATGGCCCAAAATTGGTGATATCCATCTCCAAGTAGGTGTAGACGATCTCCATCCTCCACATCACTACTTTAGGCCACCATGCTTAAAAGCTTGTAACCTCAAAACTAGGCTACTACCTATAATAGCTAGAAATTGAAGATTACAAAGATAGATTCAAGCATTAAGGTCGACACGCAGGTCGTTAAATACAATATATACAGCTAACAATAGCTGAAATAATCATGACACGCAGGCCATGAACGAATGTTACATGCATCACATACATCTCATACATTCAAATAAGCTATAGGGCCATACTATTCACATCATTCTCTGCAAAAACAAGTTAGACGTAGAATCGCATTCTACCTAACGATGTGAACCCAAGACGCTATACAAGGGGGGATACACACGGCGGTCCCGCTCTAGTGTATCGGTTTCAATGAACTCGATACACTAGTTTGTGTCATTTGCTTCATAGAACTTTGTTTAGGCCCACACCTCATCAAGTCCACACACAATGTCAAAATTTTTAGTACATGCCATATAGACTTTCAAAGGGCATGAAGCTAGTGACACACTCTAGTGTATCCGGTTCAATGAACTTCATACACTAGTTTGTGTCATTTGCTTCATAGAACTTTGTTTCGGCCCATACCTCATTGCGTCCACACAGTCGTTCAAAATTTTTTTGTACATGCTGCATTTGTTAGCTACAAGGTCTATTTGGAAGGCCCATAGCTCATCACTGTTAATTTTTCTTAGAAGAGAGATGGCGTACTCACAGCTTTGTCGTCGTCATCCGGATCTCACGCCCCAAGATTGAGAAAACTAAGCGTGGCCGAGGAGTATCGAAAAGGCCAAATGGCCGAATGACCATCACGGTGGTCTCTCCGGATGGGGTCCTCTCGCAACCAAGAAAGCAAAGGCATTATTTCGAGTACCGCGGGATAATTGAAGGAACGGGTCCCCATCACTATAGCAAGTGGAGAGAGTTGTCAAATGATCACAAAAATCAGCTATGGAGGAAGTTACACATCTGCTCGAGATCCCAACATATACAGGACTCGTGACGACGCGCGCCTCGCAATGGGAAAAGCATGGAAGAATTTTAAGAGTGCTCTTTAAAGGAATACGCGTAGGCTACGGAAGCGTAAAACAAAACTTTTCTACCGCGCACCCAAGAACATCATGCTAAGGAAGGATCATGGATCGTTACCACTTAGACGCGCAGCGCAGTGAAGAAGAATTGGAAACCGATCCAATCACGCGCGCCGAGGTAGTAGTGGAAGTAGCCGATCGTCCGAACAGATCGCTCCTCCACGCACGCCGATCAAAGATCGCAACGAGCAGCGCCTCCACCGTATCCACACGTCCCGGGCTGGAACGCCGATCGCGAGTGTACTAGCACTCGTGAGCGCCTAGGGTTTGGCTCGGGAGGTGGCGGCTAGGGTTTTGCTAGATGTTAACAGCACACCTCCTCCGCCTCGCTCCATATATATAGACCTTCACGTGGGCCTCGTGGACCGAGGCCCAATAGGAGTCTATTCGATCTCTATCCGAATTGAGCCCATATCCGAATCATATTCGAATTAGTGTTCCAACCCGTTAAGCGTGCGACCACAGAGGTTCACGTATACTTGGTCGTGACCCGAAACGCCTTTCCGGTTACCATGTTAATAGCGGTCTCTAGTAAGACATATTAACCCCAAAGTATATGTAAAGATCATATCGGCTGAACTCGTAATGTCCTCTCATGTACGAATCCCTTTGCCTCACGATATAGATTGAGCTCAAGGCGAGACTCGTGTCATCCTCTTAATAGCTCAATCACTCTCTCGATTCCGTGATGGATTATAAACTCGTGATTGACTCCTCAATCACCTTGGCATGGCCATGCACTTTCATAATCCATTACATCGAGGCCCAGAGATATCTCTCCCATAAGGAGGGGCAAATTCTATCTTGATCATTCACATCCCACTACATGTTTCATGGCAAACCCAAGACTACTTTTATGACTACCCAGCCACGGAGTAGTGATTAGTAGTCCCAAAATAAGCTACTACTCATGTTGGGAACCATGATGACCTCAAGTCTAAGGACTCTACATAAACACTACTTGAGACCAACCGATGACACATGGAATCTCTCGCAGTGTCTCATGGCAGTCTATCCAACATATGTTCACTAACACATGTCCATATTATTGATTTGGTATCACCATACCATGATCCATGAGACATGATCATCAATCAATACATATGCTGATCTTTGTCTTTGAATCATATTTGTTCCTCATATGATATACGACCAGGGATCATTTAGAAATAGCAACATCTTAGTATTTAAGAGTCTCATGAATAAGTCACATACTCATTGATCAATAATGATGATGTCTATTCCAAGGAACAAAGTAATGTATCATAAACATAGTATGTGATATATACAACATCTCCATGTTGCCTCTAGGGCATATCACTAACACTCTTGTGACGCGGTACGTGGCCAAGGATCTCACGCCCTTCACAAAGTATCCTTTCGTGTCGCCAGAAACATGAGAGGCCTTTGTGCAGATGAAGACAACGACTGAATTTGAACAACAAAGTGCGGCGCACAAGGCTATCCAATCACAAAACACTCACCCTCACAGACTCGGCACCGCTGGGTACGCGGGTAAAATCTCGCAGTGGAGGATGCAGGACGAGGTCGCACTCCGATCGGAGGCCTCCCCGCCATTTGCCGGGATCGCAAACGAGCGCGCTCGAAACTGGTTAAGAGCGAGGTCATCAACCACATCTTTAGGTGTCTCTTTCAAAAACCCCGCAGATGAGGAAGTGTCCCAACGCCTGGTAAGATAAGTTAAACTACATAGTTGTTAACATCTCTTGAACTTTATGGGTTCAAAAATAACATGATTAGTTACCTCTTGCAGCAATAATTGACTACCGAATCTTCTCGTGGATCCTTTCAAGAATACAGGGAGAGAGATTTACTGTCATAGGCCTTGGAAAACAAGGAGCACCTAGGTCGCACACGAGGCTTGGGGGTTTACATATCTTGGAAGCACGGATTTCCAGATTACTCCGAGACATATAGGAGTAGGAAGATATCCAAGGTGTACCGCAACGACCAAATAAAATAGGAGCTTCGTGCTCAACTTCAGGAACAACTATCTGCTTCACTTCAAGAGCAGACTGCATCACTTCGAGGAGAGATAGATTCATTGAGGGAAGAACTGAGACAAGTCCGCAACCAATCGCAACCCACCCTTACTACTGCGGTACCCAGTCCCCCTCAACGTCGCAGTAGCTGCGCGTCCACACCAATTGCTGAATATAGCGACGCCCACTTACCTATCGATGACATTCAGGTAATGCACCTCTTTAGAATGCTGCATAGATCTCTCTGGTGGACGCCTTAACTCATCTTGTGTCGTTATGTAGGGCCCATGCCTTGCATCCTCAAAGTCAGGCTTATTGGCTCTATTCCCGTTGACGCTGGGCGGGGGATGGCGTATCCATTGCTGTCAAGTACGCTGGTGCACGGTGTACAAGTAGAGACCGGTTTCATAAAGGTCCAGGTGGACATGACAAATGATATTTTTAAGACCGTCCCTCTTGATAAACCCCCAAACGAAGAGATTAAGACATTAGGGGATGCTGTTCACACATTCATTCAGTGGCCCAAGAGGGACATTGCCCTCGACTTGTCCGTGCCACGATCTCCACATCCAGTGTCCCAAGAGGGACATCGCCCTGGACCTGTCACATTGGCTCCGGTGGCTCCACCTCCAGCTCCGGTTCGGAAGCCTGTTGCATCAGCTCTCGTCGAGACGCCACCGAGAACGTATCGTAAGCGAGGCTCTAAGACTCAAGGGAAGAAAAATAAGGCTCCCGTGCCATGGAAGTTCAGTCTAGGAGTGTCGTTGGTCCCTGAGTCACAATTACCCGGGCTTGGCATGATTTGCAATACATTGCATACCTGGTATATGCAGAAGTCCAATATGAAGCCAATCCGGCAGAGTGCATTCACTGTAAAATATACGGAGCAGCATTTCCTCCACAACACAGGCTACATCGTCGTGACATTCGAAGACTTATTTTTACTATTCAATCTCGATGAACTCGACGCCTCGCTTCTACGCTGCTGGACACTGTAAGTGTACTGTACAATAAAGTTCTACATTCACGTTATACCGATAAATGTCATTACTCTTTCCTTATGTATAGATCAATGATCCAACAAGTCCGGCGATCGCGACAAGCGGTGGGTTTCCTCGACCCTCACTTGGTCTCCGATCCAGTTATCAAAGATAATGAATCCTTCGTGCAAAATTACATAACGAGGGGATTGCTTGCTCACATCGACAAGGAGTACATCATGTTTCCTTTCAACCAAGGGTAAGTGCTTCACTAATTACCACACATGTTTTATTTGTACTTTACATACAGCATGAACTTAGGATTAATCACTATGATGTGTACATGACTAGGCAACACTGGATTTTGATTGTGATTATACCAAAGTGGAGCAAGGTAATATACCTTGATTCCCTACTTAGGAGCAACCACGACTTCAGTCGTGTGCAAGAAGTACTTAACAAGTAACTCATTTCCTCCATACATAACTTTATTGTAATATTTCCTTCGTTTGCAATGGCCGAGGCTAACTTTTTTGAATCACATAGGTCGTTTGCTGCTTATGTTGCCCATGGAGGAAGACACGACAAATCTAGTGGCACGCTATGACACAACACACGATTTTCGGTACCCGCTACAACACAACAATCCTACATCACACTTTGTTATAATGCCTCTAGAATTGACAATATCTATGTACGTAATGCTATTTTTGAAGTGCCACCAGCAACTACAGGGCAACGTATGTGGATTCTACGTTTGCCGCCATATGAAGGAAATCATGGATAGTAAGATCAATGATCCAGAGGTTTGTCATGTCCTTGCAATAATTATTATTTTTTGATTATATATGTATATATATACACATATGCTAATTAATGACTTATTGCTCCTAGCGACAGCGGGTGGACTTCGACGTAAGTACATATGATCTTGACCAACTTGTCGAAATTCATGCAACACTCTCCGGGTTCTTACTAGGATAGTGTATAAACAAGGATGGAGAGTTCTACCCCGGCAATGGTGATAAGTAGATGTTGAAACATTGGATGCAATTGTACAAATCACTCAGTTGTGTGCTTAATCAAATAATTCATTTGTCAGAACAGTGTGACGATTTTCATTCTATATTTGTATGTGATCTGTTGGCCATTTGTTACATTTGTAATTCACTGAGTTGCAATTAACTTATCTGTGTAACTTTGAGTTGCAATATTGTATGTGATTCATTTGTCAGATCTGTGTAATCTGCAATGTATGTGATTCTATATATGTTGTAATCTTGTTGCTCGCTTTCAGAGGGCATGGCTAGCATATCCTGAGGCTAGCCAAAAAACGGCAAATAAAATTGCTGTTGCAATTGCTATCACAGACGGTTCGTTGTTGAAAATTGTCTGTGATAGTCTACTTTCACAGACGGTTGAAAACAACAACCGTCTGTGATACACACAATATCACAGACGGTTCTTGTTCTGAACCGTCTGTGATACACACAATATCACAGACGGTTTGTGACGCAAACCATCTGTGATATTGTGACTATCACATACGGTTGTTTGCAAAAATCGTCTGTAATGTAAGTTATCACAGACGGCTCCCGAGCCGTCTGTGATAACCACCTATTATCACTGACACATAAAAACAGGCGGTTCGAAAACCGTCTGTGATGACGGTTCCGAACCGTCTGTGATGACGGTTCTGAACCGTCTGTGATAGGCCTGTCTGTAGCAGTGATATGTGATAGAGTGGGGGTAACACCAATTAAAGAGAAGCTTATCCAATATCATTTGAGATGGTTTGGATGTCTCCAACGGAGCTCTTCTGAGGCATCGGTACATAGTAAAATTTTAAGATATACCGAAAATATAAGAAGATGTAGAGATCAACCAAGACTAACGTGGGGTGAAGCAATTAAAAGCAACTCAAAGGATTGGAATGTATCCAAAGAGTTGGCTTTCGATAGGAGCGTAAGGAAATTAGTGATTCATATACCGAAACCATAACATAAGAAGAAAGTTTAGGAGTGGTGTTTTAGGCTCTCGGTTCAGATGGCATGATGTAGGGCTTGGGATTTTAGCCTTGTAGATTTTATTACAAAGCTCTTGTTTATTTGATCTTGAGAAAATTTTATTCTTACTCTACCCTAACTTATTTAGAATAAAAGGCTTTGTTGTTGTTATTATAGCAAAGCTTGCCGGAGGGGCATGCATTCAATATGTTCATGTATCTGCACAAAAATATTTTTTTGTGCTTTTTGCTAGCGTGCCGAATTCTGATGTGGAGATTTGATGAAGATATGCCTGCACATATAATTTGTCACTTGTTAATTAATGTACAGTGAGTAAATCTTCAAAGTGATATGCTGATGATCTGAAAAACATACTTAGGATCTCTATCTTTGGTTAATATGGAGCGCAAGAGGTCCTTTTTTTTGGCACAGATTGAAAGCTTGCAAGGGGAGCATGCTTTCAATCTGTGCAAAAAAAAGGACCTCTTGCGCTTTTTGCAAGCATGTAGAATTTCGATACGGAAATTTCATAAAGATATTGTTGTGTATTGGGTGGCCGCATTGCTGACCATCAAATATTCATACTCACATAAGAAGTTTTTTTTCGATAAGGGAAATTTTATTATTTCAAGGTTTTAACATCGAGAAGATACAAGACTTTGAAAACAATTCCCGGTCTCTACATAACCAAGATGCACACAACTAAAAAGACACAAAAGAAACAAGCACCCTAAACAATTCATGTAGGTCATTTTTGCTTTCGGTTGGCAGTTGTGTGTGATGTGTGCTATAGTTTTGCTTCTAACATTATGTTGCAGTTATGTCAAAGATCTTTATTTATGGAGCTTAATGCTTCTTTGCTAGCTTTTTCAACTAAGTGACTATTTTTAGTTTATGTTTTGTCCTTAGTTTATTCCTTGTAGATGAGATTACCTCTTACATTTGCTTTTCCCTCTTTCCTCTATAACCTATGGTGTAAACTTAGCAAATGGTTGTGTAACATCCTGATTTTCAAAGTTATTTGAAGCTTTTAAATTAAAATTCACCATTTGGATATTTTTGAAATTAATACAAGCTTAAAATATTTTTTTATCAATTAAAAGGATTTAGTATGACTAAAATAAATATCAATATTTGCTAAAAATATTTTATTTGGGTTTCTTATATCTCAAGAAATTTTCTGAAATTTTCTTGGATTTTTCTGGATGTAATTACTATTTTCTAGAGCTCACATTATTTTAATTCAATTTCTGAATTAGAAAATCATCAAAAAAACCTGTAAATAGTATTTGGGACTAAACCCATTAAAACCGCTGGCCCAACCCACACCCTTCACCTCCAGGCCACGTGTCGGCCATCCGCCGCCGCCGCACGCATATGTGATGTCCACTCAACCCTCTTTATCTGTCGTCCGTTGGACACGTGTCACGCATTGGGGCACCATGGCACTGTGCATTTGTGCTTTCTGTCATCACCATCCGATCTCATCCCCCTACCACGTGTCAATCATCAGTCAAGCCGAGCACTGTTTTTTCATCCCCGACCCAGACTCCTGTCTTCGTGTCTAGCATGTTGCCACCGCCACCCATGTCCGTTGCGGACTTTGAGTCGTGCTCGAGTCGGTCATCCTCAATGTTTGTGCTATAAAAGCTATCACCATTATCGTTGCCGCCGTCTCCGTCCTCACCGTCGGATGTTGCCACTATTCGACTAACCGACAGTGAACGCCACCGCTGTCTAGCCTCATTGTCAGTCAGTCCGCCTTGCTGCCTCACCTTGGTTCGCTTGCCGCCATCGCATAGCCGCGTCATGCATCACCCCTTGGTTCGCGAGCCCACCACCCCAGTTCGAGTGCCGACTATTGTCATCCCACACCATGCCCAACCGACGCTTCACATTCTTTGTAAACCCTGTCTATATGAGCTAAGCCACTAACAGCTGAGCCCGACCTGTCGATGACTACTACTCCATGAACCAGTAGACTAGCCACATCACCAAGCCACACAAACCATTATCCTACATGGCATCCATGTGTCAGGCCACATAGCACCCGAGCCACCCCATGCCATGTGGCAGTGCCACGTGTTCTACCACGTCACTGCCACGTAAATCCTGAACACCACCTGTCAGCCTGAATTTCTCTTAGAAAATTATTTTGCCCAAAAATTAAAGTTGATGCTGACGTCATAATTAGAATTTTCTTTAGAAAAATAATTCCAATAAATTATATTTTTCTTTTTCTTTAAATTTAAATCTTCTGAGAGCTTGCTCTTCTCCGTCCTAACTTTGATTGACCCGATTCTTTTTTCTAAAATTATCTAAAATTGAGATCTATCTTTTAATTCTAGTTTTGATATTTTGGAGTTTATTTGAATTTTATTTAATTTATTTTGTGCTTCATTGTGTTTTTTCTCTCGTTAGATCACGCCTTTGAAGGAGCTAAAGCAAGATTTGAAGATCAAAAGTAATTAATTGAGCAAGGCCATGACAAATTGTGTCCTTTAATAATATTAAAACTAGTTTTTAAATATATTATTTGTTATTTTATTTTAAATTATAATACATTGCTATTTTATTACAAATCTTTGTACCTGATAGTTATTGTCCAACTTGATTAATTCCACCTTGATAATTTGAATGATATAATTTCATTGGCACCATAGGATGGAAAATAGTCTAGTGATGCAGTACTAGTTGTCACATGGGTTGTACGTTTAATATGTTTAGCCATGCTTATAATCTTGATGGGTTTATCATCATATGTGGTTAATTAATTAATTTTATTTAATGATATATTGAATCATGGTTGTAGGTACAGTTATAAAATTTGTATACCATGATATTGGTTTGTCATTGGTGTTGGTTATACAAAATTGGTTTCCACTTGGGCGAGTGATCGTACAGTAAAAGGGAAAGTATGGATTCACTTCAAGGGATATAAATGTTTCGTTTGGGTAATATCTAAGAATTTAACTTTGTGCCCATTGATTTGAGCCTTATCGTGCAACCACATGTCTAATATGAGATATATCTAGTTGATTAATTTATGATATTTCAATTTTACCAATACGATGAACATGGATGTTGATTTCCATAAGGCGCAAGAGGAGGCTCTCCGGCTAGGTTGTAGCTTACTCGGCCGCGAAACCTTAGCGGGTGGAATTGAGCGTTGTAAAGACCTTGTTCTGATTTTCTCTAACGTGGGGATGATCACATCATGTGGATAAAGTTGTGCAACCTCTGCAGAGTGTAAAACTATTCAAATAGCCGTGTCTCCGATTATGGATAATGATCGATGATTTCACATAAAGGATAGATGTTTCATAAAACTTGATTAGGATAACTATGAAAAGTAAATGGTTAGTTTACTGGTGGTTTATTTAATTACTTTGGTTATTTATTTATTATTGTTTTTTCTTAAAGTTCGCTTTCAATCTATTTATTATATTCACTTTAAATTATTGCTTTTTACAAAATAACCTTTCATCCATCAGTTAGTAAGCCTTGTATTTTATATTCCATCTTTGTTACAAATGACTTGCTGAGTACTAATGTACTCATGGCTTTATGCCTGCTGTTGCTCAATTGAAGAAGGACCATATCAGTAGGAGGTATCTGAAGGAGAATACTTCGATGACTTCGTGGATTAGGACTTTGCTCTCCAGTCGATTGCCTATGGGCATATCGAATGGCTACTACGTTTATTTCTGTTTTTCACTACTAGATTCTTAAAGCCTTCATGCTATTAATTGTAAGCTTAGCCATAAGATCATACTCTAATAATTATTAATATTTGAGTCATTTTCTTAGTTGATCATGTATATGGTTGATATTTTATCTATGTCACACTGTGTGCACTAGCGTGATTTTGGACTAGTGCAGAACACACAGAGACTCTGGATTTGCCAATTTGGGTGTCGACTGGTTGATACTTGAAATTCAGCTAGTCGTAGTTTGATGCATACTTATCGACTATACTAGTTTCCAAAATATGATGGACAAGTCCATACTTATCGACTAGTCTCGCCATGAGATGGGTGAATCTCACATGAGAAGGATGATTCCACAAGGAGCTTAGTTGCACCAGTTGTAGAGAGCCAGATTCAACACGTACAACCTAGCACATGTGCCTTAGTAGGTAGGTTTCAAGACTCCATCTCCAACGCCTTATGAGGATACCTTAGGACCGTGCCCTATCAACGTTAGCAATTAGCCTTTGGGAAATGCTAGCCCTGCAGCTTTAGGAACTTGTTTTAAGTGCAAGGATCTAGGTCATTTCGCTCAGAAATGTCTGCAGAAGCATCAAGCACTCACACCAATTTTGTTAAATCTTGGAAGTACCCCTGCCAAGACTTTTCTCCAGGAGCATGCCACCGAACACCTTTAGCTCAAGGCTACTAGATACCAGAGAGCATTGCAAGATTTACCAGAGTGATTTGATTATCGACAGAGACAACTAGGAACTCTTGACCTTTTCCCAAATTAAATAGCCTTGAGCCTGAATGTAGGTAGTTATCCTCACCTTCCAATATGGAAAGTTAACCCTATCGAAAATGGATGGCTTGGTAGAATACCTATCTGATGGCATGGATCTTAAGACTAGTTAAGATCTATGAGGAAGAGCTTAATCAGACTCTGATACCACTTGTAATATAGATGTAGGCAATCAGAGGGGGGTGAATGATTGTTTCTAAATTTTTTGAATAGGTATTGTTAATCTTTCACTCCAAAGGCTATGAAAGTCTTGAAGATTAAATTACTGCACCACTTGGATTATAATAACTAAGGAAAACTATGAATAGCAAGCCCTAGACACTTATAATAAAATCTCTAAGAAAAACTCAAGCCAAACAAGGTTTTCTGTGCCCAAGTGATCTGGTCACCACTTAGTTGGTGATTTGACCTTCGTGCAATCTTACCTCTCACTCAGCATAGAACTAGAAATCAGCACAATTTTAAATCTAAAAATGGATATAACTTTTAATCCATAACTCCAAATGACTTGAAACTTTATACACACCTTATCTATGATGCTGGAAACCAGATCAAGGTAAGAAACACAAAGGTTCTAGGAGAAGGTTTCATCAATTTGAAGGAAATCGATTCTAGGCCTCAAGAACACCTAAAAACCCTAAACTACAAATTACTTATTGCTCATGGAGAACTAAGACGAGATCTTTTAGATCTACTCCCAGATATTCTAGCAAGATAATCTAGTCAAGGATTCGAGTTAAAACCACCATGATCATGATTTCAAATTTCTTACTCAAGAATATGAAAACCAAGAGAAGAACAAGTGAAATACTGGGAAGGGACCAAAGAGTTGATCTATTACCAGTAGAGTAGGTGATTCACGAGTACATGGATGGATATAAGGTTCTACAAAAGCACCACCCTTACTCATTCAAGTTTTCTAACATAGCCTTAGGGAGGGAGAGATGAAACTACTCAAGACTTAGCCAAAATCCCCTCAACCCTAGCTCTCCCCTCTCCTCCCTCGTATAATCTAAACCTCTTAGTGGGTCTCGACCCACTAAGCACATAGGAAAACCCATCAACCCCACTAATATGGGTTATACACGCTCACGTATGCTTCTCAAAGTGTTTACAAGACTTAATCTACAAAACCATTAGCGGTTGATCCACTTAGCCATCTCTCCTAAATCACTTCTCCTTTGCACCTATTTGCTCTGTTGTTTTGTCCAAGGCTTAACCTGGTATTTTGGCAAACTCTCAACATACTCTAGATGAAACTTTCGAGTATCTTTCCTTGAATTTGTCTTCATCTTCACATCAAAACATCTCTGCATACTTTGACACACAGCCCGTGGCAACCAATGACTTTGTTGTCAAGTCTTCACGCATCCGGTATCCCCTGGATTGTCTATACTTGCACCGACCAAAGTGACTTAGCACACCACAAGCACCAACTCACCTCTTTACCATCCTTATCTTTTATATGCTTCCCGCTTAAGCCATATAGCCTCATTCGGACTTACCAGTCACTCTCCCACATAATCCCAGTCACTTGCCATCGACCACTAAACATTCTCCAACCTACCGGTACATCCAAAGACTAAGCAATCATCTCAAGCACAAGTTCTATTCACAAGTATCATGCAACACAACACAACCAACCAACAGCTTCCATACGGTGCACACACTCAAACCACTCAAAAACTTTTCTCACTATTCTCTAGCCATAGCAACCAGTCTGATTGCACTCCTCATGGCGGTCAGACTGCTCCTGGTCAAACCGTCAATCATTGACCAATCTGACTAGCCCAAATTGACTTAAACCTTCTCCAGTAACAAAAAACTAGTTGATCATATCTCCATTTTTGGTCACACCGCCCAACTTAACTCCGGTCAAACCGCCAGTCAATGGCCGGTTTGACTGCATACACTTAGTGGTCTGACCAGTCTGACATATGGGTCTAACTGGTTACATTGACAATATCACTAATTTTTTTTTAACTTTTGCAAAATCAAAATCCAACCCCCACAAATGTGCCAATTGTTTATCACTAGTTATCAATTGACCTTCTCACATGGTTCTTCAAACTTTATTTTCATTTTCAGTAAGGATATTGTAATCTTTTTATTATTGTTAGACCATGTGGCTAGGTCTAAGATATTTTGGTGATGAATAATTGACAGTGAATAATTTTGGTGATGAATAATTGACAAATATTTCTTAGCGTTGTGATGTAAGACATGTGGCCTGTGAGAACTAATGTCGGTCAAGTTGGAAAGTACTAATGTCTTTGCATGTGCAGGGTAACTCAGAGGCGATTGTGGTTTACGGTGAGAACTAGGAGATGACTTGGTGTGAAGTCATGATCCAGAAGGTCAAGAATGTCATACTTGAGTTGGAGCATGTAGAGATCAAAGATAGATGATATGTGTTGGAGCTACGGAGTTGCAGTCCGGAGGCTACTACATATGATAATTTTGAGGTGTCTAAAATTAGGTAGTGTGAAAAGAGTTAAAATTATTGCAATTACATAAGAACTCATGGTATTAGGGATAAAATCATGGTTTAGGCCCTAGTATATAAATAGGGGTGAGGCCCTAGTCAAAGGCAAGGCTTTTGAGATGCTATTTTCATGCTAGGGTTTTGAGTGGTGCTCATGGAGCACTTTGTAGCCACGAACATGATTTTTAAATAAAAATTAGATCTATTCTGAAGAAAAAAATCCATGCTATGCTAGGTGGATTTCGGTCGAGCGACAGCTGCACATGCAGTGAATTCAAGTAGCATTGCAAGGTCTCATGTGTGATTTCCTCAGTAATCCTCGACTACCTGCATCACCAATTGAAGCATCAACGTTAGCTTTTTCTTGCCTCAATTCTAGTGCAAGGTAACGGCGTCAAGTCACTAGTAGCATTGGTCTGTCCTCACCTCATTCCTTGCGCAACAAAAAGAAATTAGTTTGATTGCCCAGTTGGTGTTCACATAGTAGTGCACACTGACACTACAAGGGATCCTAACTATTGCAACAAAAAAATTACAACAAAATACATTTCATTATGATAGTTAATGTTATTGCTACAAATGATTTGTTTGTGGCAATAAGTTTTTTATATTGCCATAATTCTAAATTGTTGTGATAATTTTTATTTTCATTGCAATAAATTGACTGTATTGCAACGAAAAAATAAATCATTGCATTAACTCATTACTATTACAACAATTTTATATTGTTACGATATGTATATCCTTTTGCAACGATATATAAGTATAGTATATCCTAATTAAATTTTCCACTGAATTTGGGATTTTCCCACCAAATACTTGTTGACTCACGTACAAGATTTTCCCACCAAAATTTTATTAAGCCTGGCAAAACAAAGTTAGTTTCCTACTCAGATTTGATTTGCAGTTATTATAAACAAGAGATTAGCCAAACGAGTAAACAATTGTTGTGTCTCCACCTTCTCTATTACAACGACGCCATAAGCACCTGAGAGAAAACTCCGGCCTGTTCTTTTCAGCTTCTCAAAATAGTTTTTAATTTTTGCTACAGTACCTAACTTTCAAACGGAGTATTTTTTTTTAAGAAGAGTCTATAAGTTAATTATAGTACATGTTAAAAGCCTAATATCTATACCATCTAAAATCGTAAGCGAGTATCTCTCTTTGTAATATCTGTCGTAAACAGTTAAAATTCAAAAATTTTAGCTAAAAATTATAAGTGACAGCTAAAAAGAACAGACCATTGATCCAGGTAGACGGCGACATGAGTTGCCTAACCGCCCACCACCTCGCCGCACTTTGCGCCCAGCCCCCACCGTCGCCGCGCTGTGCCCACCCTACCTCCGCACCCAGCACCACCACGATGACTTCACACCCACATCCTCGGCGTGCCAAACCACCGCCGCCACGGTGCCCAGCCCCTACCATCGCCACGCCATGCCCACCCCGACCTCCATGCCTAGCTCCACCATGTCACACTTCGCACCCACCTCCACACTGCACCCAACCCCCACCGCTACCATGCCCAACCCTACCACCGCGCCTAGCCCTACCATCGCACCATGCCCAGCCCCCACCTCCCCTATGCCCAACCCACTCGATCCATTCTCCTCTGCGCGTGAAGCAAGACTGCCGACTCTAATCCTCTCCACTCCAGCACCGAAGAATCAATCCTGTCCCGTTTGGCCCCAAATTCCCCATGACACTGACCTGATCTTCTCCTCCCTTGTGCTGGCCATGTCGCCCAATATTGAAATTACGGTCCCCGATTCCATGCTCGTTGCCTGGCTCCTCCCTTTGTCCTAGAACCGATGCCATCCCCTGCTTCCCCTATTGAGATCATGTTCAAAATTTTGTTGATCTATTTTTTTCCTATGTATATTTTGATTTGCCTTGCTCTACTATCATGCAGGTAATCTTGAAGTCAAGATTGAGAGCAAAAAGTTGTTGTTCTTTGCTAAGCAGTACATGTAATAGAAAGGTTAGTATGAATAATTTCCACTGCAATTTTCAAGTATATTGCTTTTTCTTAACAATTGTCTACAAATGATAGATTTAGTAACCTTGCAAATTTGTTTCACTAGCAGTTCATTTGAGTAATGTAGTATTTGCAGTGACAAATGCAATCCATACCATTTTGAAACTTTGAGATCACAGAGCAAGTGTGTTGCATCACAATTGATTAAAATTACTCAAATAATTGTGTTGTTGCCTAGTTGGTGTGTTCATGTTTTCAGATTGTGCAATGTGGCACCTGTGTGAATTCCATCATTCAGACATGTACGTGAGGTCATTGTAGATTAAACAACTCCTCTTTTATTGTTATGACATAAATTGTCCATGTTCGGAAATAATTATGTACAATAATATGTACTTTTTCATCTTTATTTTGAATCCATTAGGGTCCCACTTTGCTAAATTCCTATAAGATGGCTTGAGATAGGAGTTGGATGGATATGGATAGGGATTCTATAGTGTGTCAAGTAGGAATGAAGGAGTTTTTAGAATTTGCTTTTAGCAGCACTCCTGGTAGATCTACTATTCGATGCCCTTGTACAAAATGTCTTAATAATTGTTACAAAACAAGGGATGAAGTTCACCTTGACTTGCTAAGGAATGGGATGGATCCAAGTTATACTTGTTGGAAACACCACGAGGAAGAGTCTGATGAGTAAAGCATGGCAGAAGAATCTGGTAGTGAAGAGGTGAGAGGTGATCACATTGCGGTCCGAGATATGCTCTCTACTCTTATTAGGGGCACTGACGTAGGAAATGGCCCTACTAATGAAGAAACTGCTAATGCTACTCATGAAGGGACATTAGATGATGGTGCTAATATCTTAGAAGGCAATGCAGAAGGTAGAAGTAACCAAGAGCCAAATGCATGTGCCAAGGATTTTTTTTGCTTTATTATAGGATGCCGAAAAGGAGTTGTACCATGGTTGCAAGGAGGTAACAAAGTTGTCTTTCATTGTGAGGCTATACCAGGGTTCGGTTTCTCGGTGGTTACCGGCCAGTAACCGGAAAACCCGGCTGGGTCCGGAATAAAAAAAATCGGAAATCCCATGTACATGCGCATTAAATACTGCACGCATGCTGCACATGCCTCATAGCCTTCTTAACACGTGTGCATGCGCATTAAATCTAGTGTGCAACCTATGCATGCGCATTAACCTTCCGCATGCATGCCTCTTAACCTTCTGCATGCATGCATGTGCATTAAAAACCAAAAATCCCGTGTGCATGCGCATTAACCTTCCGCATGCATGCCTCTTAACCTTCCGCATGCATGCATACACATTAAAAATCAAAAATCCCGTATGCATGCTGTGCATGCGCATTAATCTTCCGTATACATGCCTCTTAACCTTCCGCATGCATGCATGCGCATTAAAATCGGAAATTCCATGTGCATGCTCAAATCAGTGCTCTCCCGCTCCGGTTTTTCCGGTTTCCTACCGGTAACTGGAAAACTCGGCTGGGTCCGGAATAAAAAAACCGAAAATCCCATGTACATGCGCATTAAATACTACACGCATGCTGCACATGCCTCATAGCCTTCTTAACCCATGTGCATGCGCATTAAATCCAGTGTGCATGCTATGCATGCGCATTAACCTTCCGCATACATACCTCTTAATCTTCCGTATGCATGCATGCGCATTAAAAACCGAAAATCCCGTGTGCATGCTGTGCATGCGCATTAACCTTCCGCATGCATGCCTCTTAACCTTCCGCATGCATGCATACGCATTAAAAATCAAAAATCCCGTGTGCATATTGTGCATGCGCATTAACCTTCCGCATGCATGCCTCTTAACCTTCCGCATGCATGCATGCGCATTAAAAACCAGAAATTCCATGTGCATGCTCAAATCAGTGCTCTCCCGCTCAAGTTTTTCCGGTTTCCTACCGGTTACCGGTCCAGTTACCAGTCCCCTCCAGCTCCCTTTAAAATTTTCATTTGCCAAAATTTAACCAATTTTTAACCGGTTTTTCAAGAACCACCAGTAACCGCCGCTTCAAGATCGCCTTGGCGGCGGGATTTGGCCCGGTTCCGGTTTTTCGAACCTTGGGCTATACCATATCAAGTGCTTGTACGGGTTGAGCAACAAAGCATGTGAGGTCATACTTTAGTTGTTCTCGCATGTACTTCTGGAAGGTCATTGTATTCCTAATTCTCTTGAGAAAGTCCAGAAGGTTATTTGAGATCTTGGAGTGGACTACCAAAAGATATATGCATGCATTAATGATTGTGTTTTATTTTGGAAGGAGTGTACTAACTTGGACTATTGTCCAATTTGTAGTACAGCTAGATGGAAAGCTGTTGGTCGTGATGACACGGGTGAGATTATTTATGTCCCATGTAAAGTTTTACGTCCCTTACCCCATGAAGCTAGTGCTATATAAAGGCCCTGCTCAAGTTGGCTGCGCGATGATCGCTAGCGTTCAGCAATTGCTTCCGTGTGCACTGTAGCAGGTACTGTAGCTACAGTAAAAAAAATTTTCGCTTTTTTTGTTTTATTTTTTCCCTTATTCCTTTATATCATCCGCTCTAGATTAGCATGCCGTTTTTATTTTTGTATTTTTTAAAATTTAATTATACCCAATAAACCAACTCAGCTACAGTAAAAAATAAGCCCGCTATAGTGTTTTTCAGCAAAAGTCAAAAGCCATCGCTATTCCGAACGCCCTCAAAGTTTTACGTCCTTACCGAATGAATGCAGAGGTTATTTATGACATATAACATCATGATTTCAGAGCCTTACTGAAGCTTTTAAAATAAAATTCACCATTTAGATTTTTTAGAATTAATTCAAACTTACATTTTTAATAATTAAATGGATTTAATATGACTAAGATAAATATTAACATTTACTGAATGTATTTTATTTGGATTCCTTGTATCTCAAGGAATTTTTTGGTATTTTCTTGGTTTTTTCTGGATTTACTTGCTATTTTATAGAGCTCATTTGATTTTATCTTAATTTCAAAAATTAGAAAACCCCCACAAATTCTAGGAACAATACTGGGCTAAGCCCAACACTGTTCCTTCAGCCCAGTACACCTCAACCATCTGATTCTCCTTTGACTACGCGACAGTCATCAAGTACCCTTCGCTTTCGATCACTGAATCTTTTCAAGTGCCACATGTTAGACATCGAGAAGCCCAAGCACTGTTCATCTGTGCATTATGTGACTACCGTTCGATCTAAACCGAGCCACATGTCATGCATCCGAGCCCTAGGCTACTGTTCATTGTCATGTTTAGGGGGACTCTATTGCCGTGTTCGTCTCGATTTTCGTGCTCCAGATGAACTCCACCGCCATCTCCGTCTAGGATTCCTCGATGACTGCACCATATATGGCCACTACCCCCCTGTGTTTTGCACCTTGGCTCACTTCATCCTTCCCCCACCGAGCTATGCAGCCATCATAGCCGACTGGCTGACATCGTGGACCTATCACCGTCCTTTGTCAATTCACCACCGTCGTCATCGTTGGTGAGCCACCTCGCTAACCCAGCCATCCTCGCCGGCGAAGCCACCGTCCCGCGCCTCGCTCAGCTCCAGCCACTGCGTCGTTTTCCCCATTTCGCTGTCCCATGCCATGCACCACCCCTCAGTTTGTGTGCTATCGCTCGCTAACCGAGGTGACGCCTCGCACCACACACCAGCCACATCACCGCACTCGCACCTAGGTGACCCTTCGCCTCCTCCGTGAGCTGAGTCTACGTGAGCCAAGAGTCTAACAAGCTGGACCCACATGTCAGTCAACACTATGCTATGCACCCATGAGCCAACTAAGTCGAGTCAGCGTCCACGCATGCAGCCGCGCAAGCCCTAGGTGCCACGTGTTGCCATGTGGGTGCCACGTCAGCCACCTTTGCCCTCTAGATGCCACGTCAGTTGACATGTCATCATGCCACATGTCAACCACGTACCATAATGTCAGCTGCCACGTCACCTGCCACATCAGCCCTAGCCACTACGTCAGCAAGCCCAATTTCATGAGCTGAGTCCACCGTAGATCAGCTATCCTATGCACCGAGTCTACAGCACAGTAACCTTTTTAATTTCTAGTATTTTCTTTAGATTAATGTTTTTCAAAAACCTATTCTCCTCCGTCCTAACTCTGATTGATCCAGTTCTTTTTTCTAAATTCATATAAAATCGAGCTCTATCTTTTGATTCTAGTTTTGAAGTTTATTTGAATTTTTATTTGATTTTATTTTGTATCTCATTCATTTTCTCTCTCGTTAGGAGCGGAAGCATAACCAGAATATCAAGAATTCATAACTGTGCAAGGCCAAGATAAGTTATGTCCTTTGATCATATTGAACCTAGTTTTTAATTTATTATTTATTTATTTTATTTTAAATTATTATACATTACTATGTTACTACAAACTCTTGTACCTGATAAATATTGTCTAACTTGATTAATCTCTCACTTGATAATTTGAATGCCATGATTTCATTGTCACCATAGGATAGAAAATTATTTAATGATACTATACTAGTTATCAAATAGGTTGTACAATTAATATGCTTAGCCATGCTTACATTCTCATTGGGCTCATCATCACATGTGATCAATTAATTAATTTTGAATTAATGAGATATTGAATCATGGTTGATGCCGCAATTATAAAATTTATGTACCATGACATTAGTGTGTCATTGGTGTTGGTTATACAAACTTGGTTTACACTTGGATGAGTGATCGTGCAGTAAAGAAGAAGTGTGAATTCACTTCAAGGGATGTGGATATCTCACTTGGGTAATATCTAAGAACATAACTTTATACACCATTGATCTAAGTCTTACCGTGCAAGCCACATGTCTAGTATGGAATAAACTTGGTTAATTAACTTGTTATATTTCAATTTAATTTCACCATTGAGTTGAACATATTTGCTAATTTCCATGGAGTGCAAGAAAGAAACATTATCAACTAGATGGTTAACCTACTTGACGGCGAAAGCTTAGCAGACGAAATTGAGTTTGAGGTTGAGCATTGTAAAGATCTTGTTGTGATTTTTTTAATGTGAGGATAATCACATCATGTGGGTACAGTTGTGCAATCTCTATAGAGTGTAAAACTATCCAAATAGTCGTGTTTCTAGTTATAGACAATACTCGGTGATATCATACAAGGGGTAGATATTTCCTAAAAATTTAGCTGAGAGAGCTGTGGAAAGTGAATGGTTAGTTCACTAGTGGTTTACTAAGTGAATAGGTAATTCACTTATGATTTATTTATTTCTTTTGATTATTTATTTAGTATCATTTCTTTTAATGTTCGCTTTCAATCTACTTATTGTATTTATCTTAAATTATTACTTTTTTGTAAAATAACCTTTCAGCCATCTATTAGTAAGTCTTGCATACTATATTGCATTTTTGTTACAAATGAATCGTTGAGTACTAATGTACTCACAATTTTATATCCACTGTTGCTCAGTTGAAGAAGAAGAGCCATATCAGTAGGAGGTACCGAAGGAGGATACTTTGACGACTTCGTAGATTAGGATTTTGCTTCCCAGTCGATTGCCTATAGGCATGTCGAATAGCTACTATACTTATTTCTGTTTTTCATTGCTAAATTCTTAGGCCCTTCAGGCTAATTATTTGTAAGTTTGGCCATAAGCGTACTTTCATAATTTATAATATTTAAATCTTTTTTTATTAATTATGCATATGGTCGATATTTCATCTATGTTTATACTGTGTGTACTAGTGTGCTTCTAGACTGGTACAGTATACATAGAGAGTCCGGATTTACATATCTAGATCTCGACATGATAGATGCTACATCATCATATATGCAATGGCACAAGGAGGGTCGTGCAAATTATGGCACAATGCGACACTTAGCAGATTCTTTGGCATGGAAGCATTTTGATGATGTGCATCTGGAGTTCTCATCATATGCTCGCAATGTAAGGCTTGGGCTTACATCCGACGGATTCAATTCATATGGAATAATGAATGTTTCGTACACTACTTGGCCTATGATTCTAATTCCATATGACTTGCCGCCTTGGTTGTGTTTGAAACAGCTCTATTGGATTATGTCAAGATTATTCCTGAACCAAAGTCCCCTAGAAATAACATTGATGTATATATACAACCTTTGATAGGTGAACTCAGTGAACTAGGGTGTAATGGTGTCGTTACATATGATGCCACAAAGAAGGAAATTTTCCAGATGCGTGCAGCCCTTCTGTGGACAATTAATGATTTTCCAGCTTATGGAATGCTATCCGCTTGGAGCACCAAAGGCAATCTAGCATGAACATATTGCCACATACATACAGACTATTTATGGTTGACATTTGGGTGCAAGCATTGTTACATGGGCCATCATCGTTTTCTACGTTCTAACCATAGGTGGCATCGAAACAAGAGCTACTTCAACAATAAGACCAAAAGTAGACATGCTCTAGTGCCACTTTCTGGTGATGCAGTGCTACAACAGTATGAGAGTTTTGACCAGGTAACATTTGGCCAAATAAAAAAGAGAAAACGTGATGATGGTGCTAGATTGCATAATTGGAGGAAGAAGAGTATATTTTCCCAACTCCCTTATTGGAAGACCTTGCTTATTAGACATAATTTAGATGTGATGCACATTGAGAAGAACATCTATGATAGCATTTTAGGGACATTGCTTCACATAGATGGTAAATCAAAGGATAATCTTAAGGTGTGTCTTGATTGGCAGCTTATGGGGATAAAGGAAGATCAGCATCCAGTGGTTAGAAATGACAAGTACATTCTACCACCAGCTTGTTATACGTTGACTAAGGAAGAGAAGAAAATGCTATGCAAGTTTTTGCAAGCAGTGAAGATGCTTGATGGTTACACATCGAACATCAAGAGATGCGTGGACCTTCAGAGTTGCAAGGTGTCTAGCCTCAAAACTCATGATTGCCATGTCATTTTCCAAAAACTTCTTCCAATTGTGATAGGCAACATATTGCTAGAGAAAGTGGTTGTACCATTGCTCGAGATGATTAGCCAATTCTATGCTAAGATTTGTTCCAAGGAGCTAGATGCCGACGAGTTAGAAAGGTTAATTAGTACCATTCCTAAAACTCTCTGTCATCTTGAGATGATCTTCCCACCAGCATTCTTGATGTCATGATACACCTTCCGATTCATTTGGCGGAAGAAACTCGATTAGGTGGACCCATTGCTTATAGATGGATGTATCCAATCGAGCGATATTTGCGTACGCTTAAAGGATATGTGTAGAAGGTTCAATTGCTGAGGGCTACATAGCAGAGGAGTGCTTGACATTTTTTAGTTGCTTCCTAGATGATATTGATACCAAGCTTAATCGGTCGAAGCATCATGAAGGTGTAGGTAGAAATGAACCACCTTTAGGGCTAAGTATATTTGGAACAATTGATCACTCAAAGAAAGGTTTCATATTTGAACCTGTTTCTAACACAGAGATGAAGCAAATTAGGCACTATATAATAACAAATTGCGAGGAGACTGATTCATGGGTCAGGTAAGGATGTATGCACCTAAATTATAATTTAGTTCATGATATATATATGTTATGATCAAGCCTACTTAAGTGTTACTTTTCTCTCTGATAGTGAGCATATTGAAGAGCTCGAAAAGAGATACAATGTCCATAAGAGACACAAAGGAGAGTTTGTACATTGGTTTGAGAGACGTGTAAGCATATAGTACATATTAATTAGTAACCCCCATGTTAATAAAATTCTAGTGTATTTATTTCCTACTAGTGCGGATGTGTTAATACAGATCAAAGCACTTCATGATGATGGGAAAGCTAGCGATGTTATGTATGCACTAGCTAGAGGGCCTAATCATCGAGCTCGAATTTATAATCATATCTTCATGCATGGATTTTTTCTTTAGAACTTCTCATGTAGAAAGAGATCTAAATACCCAAAACATCGGAGCTGTTGTAAGGGGCGATGAAAGTACAGGAAATATTGACTGGTATGGTGTGCTCAAAAATAACATGTCTAGATTTTGGGATGGATAAGGAGGTAATGTTGTTTCAATGTGACTGGTTTGATGTGCCTCCTTCCAATAGAAATCAAAGTAGAGGCTACAACAAGGATCAATACGGGATTATCGATGTTGATACTAGTCGACTTTGATATAAGGGCGATCCTTACATCCTAGGCATTCAAGCAGAACAGGTGTTCTATGTAAGAGATGTGAAGAAGCCAAGTTCGGCTATAGTTGTTAAAATGAAGCAACAAAATTTATATGCCATGCCTTCTACGGCTAATGGTGAAGACCTTACTGAAGCCGATGTTGACTTATTGGTGGGGAGGTCAACAAGCTTCGCCAAGGTGTAGGGAAGCTGATGGAGGGGGTGACGATCCTCGTGGATGGCCGAGGCGGCAAAGATTACTTGCCAAAGATCACTAAAGCTTCGCGGAGGTGGAAGCATGGCACTGAGGTCATCTGAAGCCTAAGGGAGGGATTCGAGGGTGAGGAGGTGTGGTGTGGGGGCTGAGGGTGCTTGAGGCCCGCTTATATAGCCTCGGCGGTGGACCATGGTGTGGCAATTGCTCGCCATGATTGAAGCGATGGAAATTTGGCGGGGAGGAGAAAGGAAAGGGGAGGTGGTGAGGAAGGAAGGAGAGGGCCAAGATTTGGGGAAATAAGCTCTAGCGACGCATGGCTTTTCAAAAACTAAAGAGAGGCAGAGAAGGGAAGCCGAGATCGGCGGGGATTCAGTCAACGACAGAAAAAGGGAAGAGGGGGAGGAAAGAACGAAAGAAAGGGGCGCGAGCGCGAGGAGGACGAAGGGGATGGGCCCACCTGCCAGCGGGAGAGGAGAGGGAAAGGAAAGGGGGCGAACAGAGGGGATGACGTGGTCGGCGATGTGGGCACCTCCTAACCACCCATGTGTAGCAAAGGGAGGAGGGACGGGAAGTTTAAATCTTTTATTTTTATTTTGATTTTCAGCAAAGCCCAGAAATCCAAATAAAGGCTAGAAATAGCAGAAAACTTCAATAAATCCTAGAAAATCTCTAAAAATTCAAAAAATACAAAGAACCCAAATAAAATGATTTTAACTTGATTTTACCAAAATTACACAATTAGTTTATTAACTCACTCTCTTTGCTTGATTTTAAAATTTTAGAAAAAGATATTTTAAATCCAAAAAAATCTACTTAAAATAAAATAATTAAAAAGCTAAATTTTGAGATGTTACAAACCTACCCGCTTAAGAGAATCTCAACCTCGAGATTTGGGATGGCTAGCAAAAGAAACAGAGATGATTGGTCTTAACATTGTCCACTCATTCCCAGGTGGTTTCATCTTCAGTATGGTTGCTCCATTACACCCTGCAGAATCTGATAGTCTTTCTTCTGGTTTGATGTTCGGCTGTCTCGAGGATCTTGATGGGATGCTCCTGGTAGGTGAGATCCTCTTGAAGGTCAAGAGTCTCGAGGGTTGCCTGCTCTATAGGTACTCGAAGACACTTTTTGAGCTGTGAAACATGGAAGACGTTGTGCATTCTGGATAAGGTTGGTGGCAAATCTACATGATAGGCAACTTCTCCTCTACGCTCCAAAATCTTAAACGGTCCCACAAAACGTGGTGCTAGTTTTCCTTTAGTTTGAAACCTCTTAACTTCTTTGAGTGGGGATACTCTCAAATAGACATAGTCACCCACTTCGAAGGTTAGGTCATGACGATGGTTGTCGACGTAGCTCTTTTGTCATGACTGGGCTATCATAAGCCTTTCTTTGATCTCTTTTACCTTTTTTATAATCTTGAAGTAGGTTGGGCACTGGGTCTTATTGTCCTTTGGGCTGCTCCCATAGAAGCGGTATTCGACACTTCCTGCCATATTTCACTTCAAAGGGTACCATCTGCAGACTGGACTGATAGCTATTGTTGTAGGAGAATTCGGCATAAGGGAGGGCCTGGTCTCAACTGGTGCCAAAATCTAGAGCACATGCTCTAATCATATCCTTTAGTATCTGCTTAACCCGCTTGGTCTGGCCATCTATTTGGGGATGATAGGTTATACTAAAGTTGAGCATACTACCTAATTCTTCATGAAGCTTCTACTAGAACCTGGAGGTGAACTGACTCCCTTGGTTTGACACAATCTTGGAAACTTCGTGTAGGCATATATTCTGGCCATGTACGGATCTGCTTACTTAGTCCCTGAATAGGTGGTCTTGACCGGTATGAAATGAGCCACTTTGGTCAACCGATCAATGACTACCTAGATGGAGTCATATCTGGACTAAGTTCTGGAAAGTTTGGTGATGAAGTTCATACCAATCTCTTCCCACTTTCAATCTGGAATTGGCAAGGGCTGTAAGTGTCTAGTGGGTTTTTGATGGTTCACCTTAACTTTTTGGCAGGTGTTATAGGCTTCATGCTAACCTATTAATATCTTTCTCTAAGGTCTTGGTACATCTTAGTATGACCTGGATGAATGGAGTAAGAGATTTCATGGGATTCACACAGAATCATCTCTTTGATCTCTTGATTATCAGGTACACAAATACGATTCTCAAACCATACGGTCACATGCTCATCCTCACTAAACCCTATAGCTTTTCCTCTTCTCCTATTCTTTCTAATTTCATTAATATCTTAATTAACCTTTTGAGCTTCATGGATTTGGTCTAACAATGTGGGTTGAACTTCCAGGACTGAAAGTATGCTTCTCTTGACTGGGTTTAAGTTTAGATAGGTAACTTTCTCCTGAAGTTGGGTCTAAACTTCTTCTCGTATTATGCAGTTCGTATATGCTTTTCTGTTTAATGCATTTGCAACAACATTGGCCTTGCCCGGGTGGTAGTGAATTCCAATATTATAATCTTTGATTAGCTCTATCCACCTTCGCTGCCTCAGGTAGAGCTTTTCTTGGGTGAATATATACTTCAAGCTTTTGTAGTTCGTGTAGATCTCTCGATGGTTACCGATGAGGTAATGTCGCCAAATCTTCAAGACATGGACCATGGCTTCTAACTCCAGATCATGGGTTGGGTAGTTGCACTGATGGGTTCTTAGCTGGCAAGATGCGTAGGGTACCACCTTGCCTTCTTCATCAAGACACATCCAAGTCCTTGCCGGGAGGCATCACAAAATACCTCAAAATCTTTACTAATGTCCCATAGAACAAGCATTGGGGCTGATATTAACTTCTTTTGAGGGTCTGAAAACTTTTCTCATAGGCTTTTATCCATTCAAATGTATTCTCTTTCTTTAGCAACTGGGTCATGGGTTTGGCAATCTCGGAGAATCCGGCTATGAAGCGTCGGTAGTAACCGGCTAGCCCAAGGAAACTCCTAATCTCTATTACTGTGCTTGGCTGCATCTAGTCCCTAACTACCTTGACCTTGGAGGGGTCTACTTCAATTCCTTCAGCCGTCACAATGTGACCCAGGAAGGCTACTTCTCTTAGCCAAAATTCATACTTACTGAATTTGGTATAGAGTTGATGCTCTCTCAATTTTTGGAGGATTATCAAAAGGTGATTCTCATGCTCCTCCTCATTCGTGGAGTAAACAAGAATGTCATCTATAAAGATCACCAAAAATTTATCTAAATATTCCATGAATACCTTATTCATCAAAGTCATGAAGTATGTCAGAGCATTTGTTAGTCCAAAAGATATGACAATGAACTTGTACTGATCATAACGAGTGGAGAAGGCTGCCTTAGGAATATCCTCCTCTCTGATCTTCAACTAGTGGTAACCAAATCTCATATCGATTTTAGAGAATACACTGGCTCTCTTTAACTGGTTAAACAAATCATCGATCCTAGGTAGAGGATTTTTATTCTCAATGATGGCATCGTTGAGCACTCGATAGTCTACACACATTCTCACACTTCCATCCTTCTTCTTGACAAAGAGAACGGGTGCATCCCAAGGAGATGAACTTGGTCAGACATAGTCTTTGCCCTCTAGTTCTTAAATTTGCTTCTTCAGCTTAGCTAATTCATTAATCAGCACGCGATATAGCCTTTTGGAGATAGGGGCTGTACCAGGGACTAGGTCGATCATGAACTCCACATCTCTATAGGGTGGCATTCCTGGCAAGTCCTCTAGAAATACATCTAGGTATTCCTTGACAACTAGTACTCCATCAAGGACTTGGAGTTGATTAAGCATACACTCTTCTACCCTAGGAATTACTGGTGCAAAGGTCACTTGTACTCCCTAACCATTAGGAGGGTGATGGACTGGGTGGCACAGTCAATCCTACCCCTATTCTTAGATAATGTCGAGACCCGAATATGCAAATTTAGACTCTTTGTGTAAACTACACTAGTCCAGGATCACGCTAGTACACACAGTCAAACATAGATGTGATCACAACCATACACACGGTATAATAAAGGGAAAATTCAAATATCGATAAATCTCAAAGGTACGACCTTATGGCCAAGCTTACAATATCTCTAGCCGGAAGGGCTTAACACAATAGCAGCGAAAAACCAAAGAAAAGCGTAGCGACCAATCGACAAGCCCACGGGCTATCGAGTAGAGAACGAAGCCTAATCCATGAAGTCATCATAGTACTCTCCTTCTGGAACCTCCTGCTGATAATACTCCTCGCCCTCAACTGAGCAACATATGCGTAAAGCCGTGAGTACATTGGTACTCAGCAAGTCGTTTGTAACAAATGAATGCAATATAATATGCAAGGCTTACCAATGGAAGGCTGAAAGGTTAATTTGCATAAAAGGTATTTCACAGTAAATATGATAAATTGATTGAAAGCGAAATTTAAATAAAAATAATAATAATAAATAATCAAAAGAATAAACATGAACCACTTATGAACACCTATTCACAAGCTAAACGAATGGTGGACTACCTGTCCACCTCCAACATAAACCACCAAGTTATAAATGAAAACACTACCCCTCGTGTGAAATCACCGAGCATTGTCCATGGCCGAGGACACGGCTATTCGAATAGTTTTACACTCTGCAGAGGTTGCACAACTGTACCCACACGATGTGATTAGCCTCGATATCAGGAAATCACAACAAGGCCTTTACAATGCTCTACCTTAACCCAATCCTTCCCGCTAGGGTTTCGCATCACACCCCCCTTACGCCACATGGAAATCAGCAACCATTTCCATCACAATGGCAGAATTGAATTGAAATATTACAAATTAATCAGCCAGGTCTATCTCATACTAGACATGTGATTTGCACGATTAAGCTCAGATCAATGGCGCACAAAGTTAAGTCCTTAACATTACTGGGCGAGGCTACCACATCCCCCGGTGGCACCTCCCTCTTTACTGCACGATCACTCGCCCGAGTGCAAAATCAAGTTTGTATCTCCCGCCAATGACACACCAATGCCACGGCACAATTTTAATAAATGTGGCACCGACCACAGTTCCATATATTATTAAGTCAAATTAATAATTCACATGTGATGATGGAACCAATCGTAAATTAAGTACGGCTAAGCATCTAATCGTATCAACCCATGTGACAAATAATCTAGCATCACTAGTATGTTTTCCAACCTAGGGTGACAATGGTATCATGATATTCCAAATTATCAAGGAGGGATAGATTCAATTGGGACGATAACTGCCAATACAAAGTTTTGAATTAAAATAGCGATTCAATGTAACTTAAAACAAAATAAATAAATAATAGATTACAAACTGGGTTCAACATGATCAAAGGACACGACTTGCCTTGGTTATGCTCAGCGAGGTACTCCTGGTCTTCGGGCGTAGAACCTGCTCTTTCGGAATCCGAATCTAACGAGAGGGAAAACGATCAAAACAAAGAAAACACATCAAATGATAAGCAAATGAACTCCAAAATTCATGAAACTAGAAACAAAAGCTAGAGCTCAATTTTAGATGAATTTAGAAAAAAGAACGGGGTCAATCAGAGTTAGGACGGAGAAGAATGGGCTCTCGGAAAATAAACCCTAAATTAAATCGGGAAAAAATAGAAAAGTTACTGTGCTGTGGACCGGGCGCACGGGGAACTCGGTCCACGATGGACGCGGCGCACGGAACAGTGCGCGCGCGGCCAGCGGGGTAGGGCTGATGTGGCGTGTGTTGGTGCCGCCACGTGTCACTGCTGACATGGCCGCTGACGTGGCTACCACGTGGCACCTGGGGGGCGGTTTTGGCTAACGTGGCATATGACGTGGCATGACACGTGGCTGCCACGTGGGCTTAGGGCTGATGTGGCTTGCCACGTGGCAGGGCTGACGCGGCACGGCTCGGGCGCGGGCGGCGGCGGCGGGGATCCGATGGCTGCGGGCGTGATGCGCGGCACGACCGAGCCTCGCCGACCGATCAGCGCTCGAATTGGGCAACGCGGGAGGAGGGAGTCGGTCGATGGGCGACGTGTGGCCGGTGCGTCGCGTGAAGCGTCGCACGCAGGCGTGGGCGCGCAGGGTGCGCGGGGTGAGCAGCGCGGCGACTGAGGCGAGAGGAGCGGGCGCGTCCGGCGACGAAGGCGGCGACGAGGGCGACGGGAGGCGACGCGGGCGAGGGAGACGGCTCGGGGACTCACCGGCGGGAACGGCGTCGATGACAGCTCCTACGGCGGCGGGGACGCGCGGGACGCACAGGCGACGGTGAAACAGCCCGTGGATGGCGGCGCGAGTGTGAGGGAGCAGAGGCGAGGGATCGGTGGCGGCGACGAACAGGCATGCGAACCGAGGCAAGGTGCGGGGTTTTAACACGTGAACCGAGGAAATCCCGATCCGGTACGACGACGGGTGCAATGAGGACGTGGTTTGGACGGCTGAGATGCGAGCGCGGGTGATCCAACGGTCGCGGATGCGCGCGGGTTAGGGTTAGGGTTTGCAAGAGCGGGCGCGGGCAGATGCGCGACGCGCGTCCGGGGCGGGGATCGGGCATGCGAAGCGGGTGAGGGCGGCGATGGCGGGAACAGGTACAGCGGCGGCGTGGGGAGTGGGTGATGCCGATGCGTGGCGGGGAAAGAAGATCCGGCGGCCGAGGGATTTTCCTTTTTCTTTTCTATTTCCAGAAATACAAATAAAACACTACGAGCTCTAGAAAATAGCAAATAAATCCCAAAAATTCACGAAAAATTCCAGAAAATTCCTTGAGTCCTGGAGAATCCAAATAAAATATTTTCAACTTATGTTAATATTTATTTTAATCATATTAAATCATTTAAAATCCTAAAAATTTATTTGAAGCTTGAATTAATTTTAGAAAATTTATTTTTCAAACCCTGGCTTTAAAACTTGCAGAAAAACAGGATGTTACAAACTTTACCCCCTTAAAATGAGATCTCGACCCCGAGATCTGGGCCAACTAAGAGAATAGGTTCAGAAACTCTGCTCTGAGATCCTCCTCGCGCTCCTAGGTGGCTTCCTCCTCAGAATGGTTGCTCCACTGGACTTTGCAAAAACGGACCACTTTATTCCAGGTGACTCGCTCTGACACTTCCAAAATTTTGATTGGGTGCTCTTTGTACGACAGGTCCTCCTGCAGGTCAACGGCCTCAACTGGCACAATCTCTTCTGGTACACGCAAACACTTCTTCAGCTGGGACACATGAAAGACGTCATGTACCCCACTGAAGGATGCAGGTAGCTCTAACTGGTAAGCAACCTCTCCTCTGCGTTTCAGAATCCTGAACGGACCAACATACCTCGGTGCAAGCTTCCCTTTTAACTGAAACCTCTTCACACCTTTGAATGGTGTGATCCTGAGATATACAAAATCATCTGCGCAAAACTCAGCTCTCGACGTCTGGTATCTGCGTAGCTCTTCTGTCTGGCCTGGGCAGTTTTCAACCTTTTCTGTATCAAACGGACCTTGTCCTCGGCTTCTTTTAAACAATCTGAACCAAAAACCTGTCCTTCCCCCATCTCTTTCCAATTGAGAGGGTCCTGCCATAAAGTGCCTCAAACGGTGACATCTGCAAACTGGCCTGATAACTGTTGTTGTACGAGAACTCCGCAAAAGGTAAACAACTGTCCCATTTGGACCCATGATCGAGCACACATGCTCTCAACATGTCCTCCAAAATATGATTTACTCACTCTGTCTGGCCATCTGTCTGGGGATGATAAGCTGTACTGAAATTCAGGTGAGTTCCGATAGCCTTATGGAAACTACCCCAAAATCGAGAAGTGAACTGCGATCCACGATCTGACGCAATCTTCTTTAGCACACCATGCAAACTGACAATTCTTGACATATATAGTTCTGCTAATCTGTCACCACTGTAGGCTGTCTTAACTAGAATAAAATGAGCAACCTTGGTCAATCGATCCACGATGACCCAAATCAAATCATAGCCCTCTTTGGTCTTAGGCAGACCGACTATGAAGTCCATACCAATTTCTTCCCACTTCCACTCAGGAACTTTCAATGGTCAGAGTGCTTGCGGTCTCTGATGCTCTGCCTTTACTCTCTGACAAACATCACAAAGGGCCACATACTCAGTGATCTCACGCTTCATGCTTGACCACCAATACTTATCCTTAATGTCGTGTTACATCTTGGTACTACCTGGATGAATCGAATACAACGACTCATAAGCCTCTTTTAACAACACATCCTTTAGCTCTTGCTTATTGGGCACACACAAACGCTGCTTGAACCACAAGGTTCCTTGATCATCCACTGTAAATCCTGACTCTTTTCCTTCACTCAAGTTCTTCCTGATCCGCTGAAATGCCTCATCATCTGACTGAGCCTGATGAATCTGACTATCCAAAATTGGCTGCAACTCCATAGTTGCCAAAAATCCTTGCTCAACCAACTCTAGACTAAGCTTCTGAAATTCCTCATGCAACGCTGGCTGACTCTCTCGAACCATCACTGAATTGCAATATACCTTTCTGCTCAAAGCATCTGCAACAACATTGGCCTTCCTAGGATGATAATGTATACCAACATTATAATCCTTTATCAGCTCTAACCACCTCCTCTGCCTGAGGTTAAGCTCAGACTGGGTAAAGATGTATTTCAGACTCTTATGATCCGTGTACACCTCACATCTATTACCCATCAGATAGTGACGCCAAAACTTTAGAGCATGCGCTACGGCTGCAAATTCCAAATCGTGAGTAAGATAGTTCTCCTCATACGGTCTCAACTGGCGTGAGGCATATGCTACCACTCTCTTGTTTTGCATCAAGACACAACCCAAACCTTTGCGAGAGGCATCGCAATAAATCTCAAAATCCTTATTTATATCAGGCAACACAAGCACTGGGGCTGTGGTCAAACTCTCCTTAAGTTTCTGAAAACTTTTCTCGCACTCTGGCGTCCAAGTGAATTTCTTTTCCTTCTTGAGCAATCGCGTGAGAGGTCCGACTACACCGAAAATCCTCAATGAAGCGACGGTAATATCCTCGCCATACCCAGAAAGCTCCTGATCTGGGTAACTGAAGTAGGCGACTGCTAATCCAACACATCTCTCACTTTCCTGTGGTCAATCGCAACTCCTTCTGCTGTGATCACATGACCTAAGAAGGCGACCTCCTTCATCCAAAACTCACATTTGCTGAACTTAGCATACAATCCTCGCCGCAATGCCTCAAGTGCTCCTCATGATTATCCAATCAACGACAAACTTATCCAAATATTCCATAAACACCTTATTCATCAAATACATGAAATATGCCGGAGCATTGGTCGCAATGCCAATCTCAAGTGCTCCTCTCTTACGAGACTCCTCGATGAGAATGGCCTTATCCACCAATCGCTGAAAATCGGCATAGTCGCTGCCCACGACCGCACCTTCAAAGCCGGGTTCAAACTCTTCTTGAACCTCTTCTAGCAAGCTGCATTTGTGGCTACGTCCTCTGACGCGTAGCGAGCTAACTGAGTGAATTTATTGAGGTATTCACTCACTGACAGGTTCTACTGCTGCAACTCCCAAAACTCATCCTTCTTCATCTCAACCACTCCATCCAAGACGTGGGCGTTATGGAAGGCTTTGGCAAACTCCTTCCAAGTGATGCTGTTCTGATCCTCATGGGCGGCACAGTAGTTCTCGCACCACTCGCCGCCGGTCCTCAAGCCGGTGTGCCGCATACAACACCTTCTCTCTCGCTTGGCAGATCGGAGCCAAGTTCGCTTTCTTCTCAACTGAACAGATCCAATTATCAGCCTCCAAAGGCTCTGACGAACTGGAGAAAATAAGCGGTCTCGTCCTCATGAACTCTGCATAGCTGAACTGCTGACGAGGTGCTGGCAGTGGTACTGGCTCTTAGTGTTGTCGCTGCATCATTGCCTGCATATTCTGCATCATGGTCTGCATCATCTGAGTCTGGGCCACCAAAAACTGACTGAGGGCGGAGTCCAAAGCCGGCGGAACCGCCGCACAAAGATCGCTTCTAGATCTCCGTTCACTCCGCTACGGCTGAGGAAGTCCTCGTATCAACCATCTTACTCTCTAAAAGAAAACAATCGCGATGACCAAAGGCAAAAGACGAGAGGGAAAAGCATAGATAAGAGGTAAATGCGTCTAAGGGGGTTTTGCTAATGGAAACCTAAACTAAACAAACACTTAGCCAAAAAGGCTAACAACAAAACTGAACAAAATTAACTCCATTAAAAGATTGACATGATCGCAATATAATGCTTTTAAGGGCAATATTTGCAGTTCACATCACACACAACTGCAAATAAAATCCAATGTGTCTACTCGCCCTATCTAATCTGAGGGCTCCCACTCGGGTCCTGACAAATAGGGTACATTGCTATCGTCCTCTGAATCGCTTTAGACAACCCACGAGTTGCGGACCGGCGGCAACTTCTCTCTGATTGGAACTGGAACTAGGTGGAATTGCCGAAAATATGCTCGACGATCACCAGTGATACGACGTCTCCGCTCTGGGCTCGACGGTGTAGGCGACGGTAGAGGTACTAGCGACTGCGGTCGGGGCTCCTCTCTAACTGGCTCCGACAGCCTAGGGGTGACTCCATACTACTTCTTGAACTTGCGGATGAGTCTGGCCATGTTGATCTTGTATAGCTTGCAAAGGCGACGGATGGCTTTGTATACAACTCCTTGTGCTGACATCTCTCCACTGGCGTCGGTATTCTTGAAGCTGTGATGTAGAACTTGCTTGCCGGCTCGGGTGGTGAAGTACAGTCTGGAGATACTCCCGATGCGTTGTCCCTTATGTTTCTCATCCTTGGTGAGGTAGACGGGCAATCTCTTCAATCCGAGGCTCCGCAACAGAACGCGTAGAAGTGCTCTCCACCCTCCTGTCGGGCTGTAAGAAGCTTGGGACATCTAATGCATTTATAAAGGAAAGATAAGTTTATAGCTTTATGAAAACAAAATTTGCAAGAATGGGGCGAGAAACAAGAATCCTTAAGAAGGAGATAAGAAGATAGAGATATTACTAAATATCAAATTTAGTTGGTTTGATTTAGAAAATAAATTTTTGGGCTAACGCCATTCTAACTAGGGCTTCATCCTCATAATGATATGGCTCGATACTATCTCATCGAGACCCGAATATGCAAATTCGACACTCAGATAAACTGCACTAGTCTAGGATCACGCTAGTGCACACAGTCAAACATAGATGTGATCACAACCATACACACGGTATAATAAAGGGAAAACTCAAATATCGATAAATTTCAAAGGTACGACCTTATGGCCAAGCTTACAATATCTCTAGCCGGAAGGGCTTAACACAATAGCAGCGGAAAACCAAAGTAAAGCGTAGCGGCCAATCGACAAGCCCACGGGCTATCGAGTGGAGAACGAAGCCTAATCCGTGAAGTCGTCGTAGTACTCTCCTTCTAGAACCTCTTGCTGATAATACTCCTCGCCCTCAACTGAGCAACGTAGGCATAAAGCCGTGAGTACATTGGTACTCAGCAAGTCGTTTATAACAAATGAATGCAATATAATATGCAAGGCTTACCAATGGAAGGCTGAAAGGTTAATTTGCATAAAAGGTACTTCACAGTAAATATGATAAATAGATTGAAAGCGAAATTTAAATTAAAACAATAATAATAAATAATCAAAGGAATAAACATGAACCACTTGTGAACACCTATTCACAAGCTAAACCAATGGTGGACTACCTGTCCACCTCCAACATAAACCACCAAGTTATAAATAAAAACACTACCTCTCGTGTGAAATCACCGAGCATTGTCCATGACCGAGCACGCGGCTATTTGAATAGTTTTACACTCTGTAGAGATTGCACAACTATACCCACACGATGTGGTTAGCCTCGATCTGAGGAAATCACAACAAGGCCTTTACAATGCTCTACCTCAACCCACATGCTCTCTCATCCTTGGAATAAATCAAAATGTCATCAATGAACACACCAATGCCACGACACAATTTTAATAAACGTGGCACCGACCACAGTTCCATATATTATTAAGTCAAATTAATAATTCACATGTGATGATGGAACCAATCGTAAATTAAGCACGGCTAAGCATCTAATCGTATCAACCCATGTGACAAATAATCTAGCATCACTACTATGTTTCCCAACCTAGGGTGACAATGGTATCATGATATTCCAAATTATCAAGGAGGGATAGATTCAATTGGAACGATAACTGCCAATACAAAGGTTTGAATAAAAATAGCGATGCAATGTAACTTAAAATAAAATAAATAAATAATAGATTGCAAACTAGGTTCAACATGATCTAAGGACATGACTTGCCTTGGTTATGCTCAGCGAGGTACTCCTGGTCTTCGGGCGTAGAACTTGCTCCTCCGGAATCCAAATCTAACGAGAAGGAAAATGATTGAAACAAACAAAATGCATAAAATGATAAGCAAATGAACTCCAAAATTCATGAAACTAGAACCAAAAGCTAGAGCTTGATTTTAGATGAATTTAAAAAAGAACGGGTCAATCGGAGCTAGGACGGAGGAGAACGGGTTCTCGGAAAATAAACCCTAAATTATATTGGGAAAAAACAGAAAAGTTACTGTGCTGTGGACTGGGCGCACGGGGAACTCGGTCCACGGTGGACGCGGCGCACGAAACAGTGCGCGCGCGGCTGGCGGGGTAGGGCCGACGTGGCGTGCGCTGGTGCCGCCATGTGTCACTGCTGACGTGGCCGCTGACGTGGCTGCCATGTGGCACCTGAGGGCGGTTTTGGCTGACGTGGCATGACACGTGGTTGCCACGTGGGCTTAGGGCTGACGTGGCTTGCCACGTGGCAGGGCTAACGCGGCACGGCTCGGGCGCGGCGGCGGCGGCGGGGATCCGACGGCTGCGGGCGTGACGCGTGGCACGATCTGAGCGCTCGGCTCAGATCTGGATCAACGGCTCGGATTGGGCGGCGCGGGAGGCGGGAGTCGATCGATGGGCGACGCGTGGCCGGTGCGTCGCGTGAAGCATCGCGCGCAGGCGCGGGCGCGCGGGGTGCGCGGGGTGAGCGGCGCGGCGACAGAGGCGACGGGAGGCAACGCGAGTGAGGGAGACAGCTCGGGGACTCACCGGCGAGAACAGCGTCGACGACGGCTCCACGGCGGCGGGGACGCACGGGCGACGGCGAGATGGCCCGAGGACGGCGGCGCGAGCGCGAGGGAGCGGAGGCGAGGGTTCGGCGGCGGCGACGAGCAGGCAGACGAACCTAGGAGGGGTGCGGGGTTTTAACACGCGAACCGAGGTAATCCCGATCGGGTATGGCGATGGGTGCAACGCGGACGCGGTTTGGACGGCTGAGATGCGAGCGCGGGTGATCCAACGGTCGTGGATGCGCGCGATTAGGGTTTGCGGGCGCGGGCAGATGCGCGACGCATGGCTCGGGGCGGATCGGGCGGCGGCGCCGAGCGAGCGGAGCGCGGACGCTACGCATATGCCGCCAGCGTGGCACCGCGGATGGCGGAACGGCACGGCGCGGAGCGGTGGTGCAGAGCGGGTGAGGGCGGCGATGGCGGGAAAGGGTACGGCGGCGGCGCGGGCAGCGGGTGATGCCGACGGATGGCGGGGAAAGAAAATCCGGCGGCCGAGGGATTTTCCTTTTTCTTTTCTATTTCCAAAAATCCAAATAAAACACTAGGAGCTCTAGAAAATAGCAAATAAATCCCAAAAATTCACCAAAAATACCAGAAAATTCCTTGAGACCTGAAGAATCCAAATAAAATATTTTTAACTTATGTTAATATTTATTTTAATCATATTAAATCATTTAAAATCCTAAAAATTCATTTGAAGCTTGAATTAATTTCATAAAATTCCAGAAAATTTATTTTTCAAACCCTGGCTTTAAAACTTGTAGAAAAACAATATGTTACAGATAACCAATTCATTCCAAGAATAATATCCAAACCTTGGGAATGTAGAACTATTAACTCTGCTAGGAAAGTTACTCCTATAAGTAGGCTTACTTTTAGGCACAAAGTATCAGCTCTCATCTCTGCTTCCGGGGATTGGATTAGCATGGAGTAGCTAAGGGGAACTGAACCTAACCCATTCTCAATCACAAAAGCCTTGGAAATAAAAGAGTGGGAGTCTCTAGAATCAAACAGAACTGAAACTGGTACTGAATTTACTAGAAACGTACCCAAAACAACATCTGACGCGTCTTGAGCCTCTTCAGCAATGACGTGGTTTACACATCCCTTCACAAATCTCTGGGGCTTCTTGAAAGTCTGCCCCGAGTTCTGACCTCCTGATGTTCTAGCTCTTGCTGCAACTTGAAGCTTCTTTGGGCAAGCCTTGGTGAAATGTCCTATATCTTTGCAATAGAAATAGGTTACCCCGTCAGAAGGCGCGAGGTTCTTCTACTGCCCTCCAGTTAGTGCATTGTGGGAAGGCTGGTGTGTGGGGTGATTGGTCAGACGAGGTGCTTGGTTTGCCATGGACATAAAGTTGCTTGAATGTGGCGGGGAGCCATGAGCCTTAGGGAGACCTCGACTTTCTGAGTGACCATCCACCTCTTCTTGTTCTCAATCTCCACCTGCTTTCCTCCCTGACGGATAGCATTGCTGACAAGCTGGTGAAAGTCAGTGTAGTCGTTGGAGATCAACTGCACCACGATGCTGTCATTGAGGCCCTCTAGGAACCTCTCCTGCTTGGCTTCATCTGTGGCCACATCTTTGGGAGTATATCGTGCCAACTAATTGAATTTTTGTAGGTATTCATTCACGGTACGCCCTCCTTGGCGTAAAGCCCTAAACTCCTTCTTAAGAGTAATGGTACCAGCAGGGATGTGGGGATTACGAAAGTTGTGCACATACTTATTCCATGAGATAGCTTACGCGTTGGTGTGAGCGGTGATGAATGTATCCCGCTGAAGTAGGACCACTTAGTTGATGGGAGGTGAATAGGACTCGCTCCCTATCACTGCACTGGATGATATCCAACTTCTTCTCGATGGCTCGAAGCTAGTCGTCTGCATCCATTGGGTCCGATATACTGCTAAAAGTTAGTGGACGCATTCTCAAGAACTTTGACAAGCGGGATTGCGGTCCTTGAGGTGATGGTGGTGGAGCATTCTAGGTAGGGTTGTTGATAGTTTGAACCAGTAACAGGATGAGTTGATTTTGGTTGGCCATTATCTGGGCCCAGTTTGGTCCAATCACTGGTGGTGGTGGAAGGATCTCATTATTGTTGTTACCATTGCCATTGTTCCTGGTGTTCACCATCTGCTTGTTGCTTCTCAAGGATTAGAGGAAGACTAGAAGAAGACTAAGTGGGGTTTGTGTAGGGCCGAGATTTGGGGAAATAAGTTCTAGCAGCACATGGCTTTCCAAAAACTAAAGAGAGGCGGAGAAGGGAAGCAAGATCAGTGGCGATTCAGTCGTCGGCGGAAAAGGGGAAGGAAAGAAGGAAAGAGAGGGGTGCAGACGTGAGGAGGACGAAGGGGATGGGCCCACCTGCCAGCAAGAGAGGGGAAGGAAAGGAAAGGAGCGAAAGGCGGGCATGATTCGGTCGGCGACGTAGGCACCTTCTGACCGCCCACGTGTCACAAGGGGAGAAGGGGCGAGAAGTTTAAATCTTTTTTATTTTGATTTTTAGCAAAGCCCAGAAATCCAAATAAAGGATAGAAAATAGCAGAAAACTTCAAATAAATCCTATAAAATCCCTAAAAATTCAAAAAAAATACAAGGAACCCCAATAAAATGATTTTAACTTGATTTGGCCAAAACTGCATAATTAGTTTATTAACTCACTCTCTTTGCTTGATTTTAAAATTTTAGAAAAGGGGATTTTAAATCTAGGAAAATCCACTTAAAATAAAATAATTAAATAGCCAAAATTTGGGATGTTACATAACACCAATCTACTTTGCATACCAAAATGACAAATGTTAATAAGATCATTTGGAGCCTGCAAAACTTATTGGAGACAAAGAAAATCAAGAGTTGATATGATTATCCTACTTAATGTACAAACTTAATTGGCCTTAACACTACATGTGCTTTAGTCGACATGGCCACATAACTTATCCTAACATGTGTTATAGTTCTCATGGCATGTGCATAAGTTCAAAGAAAACATTATGCTAACTGGTGATTCACTATTTGTAAAGCAGTTGCCATTTAGTTGATGCAGGTTACAAGTATGGGGTGCAGCTGATTGCTCAACACAGTTTAAAAGAGTGAGTTACTATGCACAATGTTATTTTTTCCCTGGAACCACATGAGCTAAACATAATACTGTAATCCATGAGACAAACAGATGGATGAAAGGTACCTGAAATACCGTCAGTTATGCTGAAAGAGTAGTAGCCTCAGTCTGAAGAGTTTAAACCTTCTGCTCCAATTCTATTATAGTCATTGCAAGCCTGAGAAAGCACATTTTAGCTATTAGGTCTCTGAAATATATGTCATAGAAATGAAACTTAAGAGTTTCTTCAAAATTAAGTGACACTAATACTTTCAAACATTCGGGTACCTTCCTTTGACTTTGTCTTCATTTTTACATCAAAACATTTCTTCATACTTTGACACGTAGCTCGTGGCATCCAATGACTTTGTCGTCAAGTCTTCATGCATTCGGTCTCTCCAGATTGTCTATACTTGCACCGGCTAAAGTCACTTAGCACACCACAAACACCAACTCACCTCTTCATGATCGTTATCTTTTATGTGCTTCCTGCTTGAGCCATGTAGCCTCATTCGGACTTACCTGACCGCACAGACCTATAACACTTCAGGACCCACATTACCCTAAGATGCCACTAAACCACTTCACAATTAGCCAAATTACAAGATAAAATAAACTATTAACAACTTTTAAAATATGATAAGCTAAGCAGAAGCATAACAAAACAAAAGGTAAAGATAAATATTAATTAAGGAACAACCATTATCAAATTTAAGCAAATATAACGGTCCACAACCTAGCATTATTAATTTGAAGTAAACATCAATGAGGTATATAGATTCTTGGCTAGAGTCTCCTCATTTTTTATTGTAGCATAAATCATAGGATGAAGTGCATTTGTATTGTGTCGCTCTACCCTTCCCATGCATGCTCATGGATCACCTGTAGGGGAGAAACAAGAGTGAGATAAAAATCTCAGCAAACAAACTGTTTAACAAGCTAATTAAACTATAATAGTTTAATCATCAATATTTATTTTCCACAATGTCCACAATTAAATCCTCAACCACACTCATTATACCACCGATGACTCTCATGAGTCAAACCTCATAAGATTCAAGCAAATAACATATGTATGCAGTTATTCCATCCACAAGTAAATGCATATGCATACATATGATCCACTACACCATTATCCAACAAGGTAAGAGTCTGCATCGTACTACGGTAATGTACGATGCTGTACCAGTATGATCGCAGTAATATGCGGCAATATCCATGATGCAAATGTCATGGCATGATATGAATGATATGATAAATATGATTCATAAGAATTTAATCACAAAGATCAATAACATATTCATCATGAATACTACCTCATAATCCACATATGTCTTATTAAGCACCATACCACATAACCACAAGTAATTCATCTAGGGCATAAATAATTGATTGTTAAATTGCTCCTATATAGACCATATTAAGAAAGCATGTAACAATGGCATAGCATCTCAATTTAATAAAATTAACTAATGTGAATGTAGAATGATTAACGAGTTAAACGGTAGCACATCCGCTATGTTTACTTGCCTCTACCGATGAAGTGAAGCGCTCACGCACGGTCAGGAGCGAAGCTACCTGTCTAAAATTACCTTTCAGCACAAGACTACAACAAGGTATGCTCAACTTAAGAAAATAAAAATGCCGCAATACCCCAAACCCGACAATACACTCTCCGCTCAACAATCCTACGCTCAGCCCACTGCAGTAGTGCTGCTTGTTTTTTTGTATCTTTAAAACTACTAGGCCAGGCGTAGCAAATGAGATATTTCTAGAAACTACAGAGAAAAAACTACAATTTTCAAGTAGACATCTTATTTTTAGTTTGCTGCTAAAAGGGTGTAATATATCGCGCAAAACAGAGGACAGACTCTGCTTCGGCGATCTGGCCAATGAATCCCACCTTTTGTATAATGCTCTAAAATTCATGATTTTTTTACAGTAGCTAGTTTATAAGATTTCCTACAACTTTTGTTACTGTGAGCAAAATCAAAAAATTCATCTACCCCTCTGAAACTTCACCTGAACAGCAACCGGTTTCAGACTACCCCTCTACTACACAGCAAAGTTCCCGACTCACTGCACCCAAACCCCACGACCAAACAATCTAAAAAAATACAAAAGCTAGGTTTTGACGTCCTCTACAACTTTCATGTTGACCAGATCCACAGGAAAAATTGTCTTGATTCTCTAATATATACAAACAGTCGTACTGGACGAATCAACCTATGCGCAGACAGCAGAATAACACTAATCGGCTAATTACCCTATTAGAACCCTACAAATCATATGCCATGAACCCTAATTACCTAGGTGATCTCTCAAGATCACCCCTCTTCTCTCTTCTTCTTCCTCTTTTCTCCCCATCCTTCTTCTGACTTCTCTTGATTGATCTCTCCTTTGCAGCAAACAGCAGGGCAGCAAGGTGGGGAGGAGGTGGAGGTGCAGGGGAGGGAAGGGGGTGGCGGCCAAGAAGGTGGGAGGGGGGTTCGGCTAAGGGGGGTTTTAGGGGGGCGTCTAGGGTTAAGGGGGGTGCGGCTCCACTTTGGGATGGCTGGCCCAAAGTGGCTAGCCTATCCCTCCAAGCAGCCCATTAGCTAATTTTTATTTAGTTTAATTTATTTTTTATTTTGGACTATTTCGTAATTTTATTTCCACCTTCCACGATTCACTGAAAAAACCGAAAGACTCCGCGATTTTGCTAACCATTCCCAGGGATGCCGTAAATACGTTCAGGGCATTACATTCTCCCCTCTTAAAAAGGATTCATCCTCGAATCGAACTCCTTAAACCACAAAACAAGAGAACAACAAAGTAAAGAGCAACCAAAGGAAACAACAACTATAAGTACTTACCATCCTCGAAAAGCTCGGGGTACTTCTTTCACATTTGATCCTCAAGCTCCCACATTGCCTCCCTCTCAGACTGATTCATCCAGAGGATCTTCACATACTTGATGGTCTTCCTCCTCAAGACCCGCTCCGATATGTCCAAGATACGCACCGGCCAACTCTCCACGGTGAGGTCCTAATCCATCGTGACCTGCTCCAGGTCAATCTTGTGTTCGAGGTCCCGTAGATATTTCCTCAGCATAGACACATGGAAGACATTGTGCACTCCACTCAACGAGCCTGGCAAATCCAATCGGTAAGCCAGGTTGCCCACGTGAGCAACCACTGGAAAAGGGCCGATGTACCGTGGGCTAAGCTTCAACTCTCGGCGCCGAATATTCGCATAACTCTTTTGTCGGCTCTGAGTGGCCAACAGGTTCTGACGAACCTCCCGCACGTTCTCCTTAGTCTGCTGAACAAAGTTCGAGCCAAGCAAAGACCTCTCACCCACCGCATCCCAACAAAGAGGGGAAACACACCTCCGACCATACAAAGCCTCAAAAGGAGCTATCTTGATACTCGCCTGATAACTATTGTTATATGTGAACTCTGCTAAAGCCAGATGATCCTCTCAACTGCCTTTCCAGGACAGAACACAAGCACAAAGCATATCCTCCAAAGTCTAAATGGTCCGCTCTGACTGACCATTCGTCTGAGGGTAAAAACATGTACTGAGTGAAACTGTTGTGCCCAATGTAGCTTGAAGACTCTACCAGAACTTGGAGACGAACTTGGCGTCTCGGTCAGAAACAATTGACCTGCACACCATGCAACCTCACCACCTCTCGGATGTACAACGGGGCTAGCTCCGGCGCAGTGTTGGTCGACTTCATCAGAATGAAGTGTGCGCACTTGGTAAGTCTGTCCACCACAACCCAAACGACATCTCGCCCTCGAGGTGAGCGTGGAAAACTAACCACAAGTCCATAGTAATATGCTCCCACTTCTACTCAAGTACCTCCAAAGGCTGCAACAAACCAATAGACCGCTTATGCTCGGCCTTCACCTGCTGACATACGCCACAACATGCGACATATTTAGCAATGTCCACCCTCATCCGCTACCACTAGAAGACCTACATCAGGTCACAATACATCTTAGTCTCTCCTGGATGTAAAGAATATGGAGTCCGGTGCGCCTCAAGAAGAATATCATCCTTCACCTCTGATTTCTAGGGTACACACAGCCGGCCTCTAAAACGAACCGCACCACTCTCATCCACACTAAAGTCTCAGGAACGCCCCTCCAAGATCCTCTTTCACACCTCCAAAAGAAGCCAATCGTGCTGTTGAGCCTCACGAACACGCTCGGGAATGGCAGACTGTATGATCAACTGCGTCTCTGTCTGAGCAGCTCTAGTGAAGCAGAAGGAGATACCCATCCTCTCAAACTCTGAGATTAAGGACATCATTGTCTAACGAACTCCTGTCCTGCTCAAGGCGTCAGCCACCACGTTAGCCTTGCCAAGATGATACTGGATCGTTAGATCAAAATCTTTGATCAACTCCAACTACCTCCGCTGCCTCAAATTTAGCTCTTGTTGAGTGAATATGTACTTAAGGCTCTTGTGATCAGTAAAGATATCACATTACTCTCCATATAGGTAATGTCTCCATGACTTCAAGGCAAAGACAATCGTTACCGACTCAAGATCATGAGTAGGATAGTTCTGCTCATGAGTCTTCAACTGTCTGGAAGCATAAGCAATAACTCGGCCTTCCTGCATCAGCACACATCCAAAACCAATCCGCGAAGCATCTGTTTACATCATAAAATGATTGCCACTCCCGAGCAAGGATAAGATAGGTGCATTCACTAGCTTGTTGTTCAAACTTTCAAAGCCAGCCTCACAATCATCTGTCCACACAAAAGGAACCCCTTTTTACGTGAGTCTGGTCATCGGCTTGGCGATAATGGAGAAATCCTGCACAAAGCGCCAATAATAACTGGCAAGACCAAGTAAACTCCAGATCACTAACACATTAGTTGGCCTTTGCCATTGCACCACCACAGCCACATTCTTTGGATCCACTGTGATACCATGTTGACCAATGGTATGACCCAGAAATCTCACCTTGGACAGCCAGAAGGCACATTTTTTCAGTTTCGCGTAGTACTTATTCCTCCAAAGGGCATCCAGGACCAGACTGAGATGTAATTCATGATCCTCCTCCATCTTGGAATAAACCAAGATGTCATCGATGAAAACCACCACAAAAGAATCCAGGTACTAGTGGCACATCTTGTTCGTCGCTTCTATAAAGACGGCATGGGCATTTGTCAGTCCAAAAGACATAACGACAATATCAAAATGCTCATACCTTGTGCTGAAAGCTGTCTTCTCTATATCCTCCTCCCTGATCTATAGTTGGTGATACCTAGATTGCAAAGCGATCTTTGAGAATACCTTGTTACCCCTTAGTTGATCGAAGAGGTCTTCAATACGAGGCAAAGGGTATTTGTTCTTGATCGTCACTTGATTAAGTGCTCGATAATCCATATAGAGCCTCTTGGTGCCATCCTTCTTACCCACAAACAAGATCAGAGCAACCCAAGGCGACGAGCTCGGTCTAATAAACCCCTTAGTTAGGAGTTCATCCAACTGCTTCTTCAACTCCACCTGCTCAACAGGTGCCATCCGATACGGGGACTTATAGATAGGCCGCATACCCAGAACAAGCTCAATACGGAAGATCGGCTCTTGCTCTAGTGGCAAGCATGGGAGCTCAGCAGGAAAAACATCTGGGTACCTGCAAACCATTGGTATGTCCTCTATCCGAAAGATAGCCTTATGACCCTCAACCATAGCCCACAGTAATCCTGACTTCTGCATCCACTGATTGGGAAACAGCTGGCACAACAACGAGAGAGAGTACCACAGGGCACTCCCTTGGAAGACAACCTCACGTCCAGACGGAGACCGCAAAGTGACCGTCTTCCAGAAATAAGAGATAACTGCCTGATACCGAGTGAGCCAATCCATGCCAAGGATTGCATCAAAAGGCTCCAGAGGGGTAATTACTAGATTTGCCACAAACTCCTCATTCGCCAGAACCACTGCACAACCAGGACAAATACGAGAATTGGAGATAAACCCACTAGGAGAACTAACAACCATTGCACTCCCGATCAACTACACAGAGAGACTTGCCTAATCGATGAAACCCTCCGAGACAAAAGAGAAACTAGCTCCCGAATCGAAAAGTACATAGGCATAAAAAGAATCAACATATATCGTACTTGTCACCGTGTCTCCACGATCCCTGCCATCAGACACAAGCATGGAATACACCACAGGAACAGCGAAAGAAGAAGAACCTCCCACGCCTGGGTAAGTCGGTGCGGAAGTCCACTGAGGTGCAGGCGTCGAAGGAGTAGCAGGATGCTGAACCCAATATCCTACAGGTGGGGGCGCCGGAACAGTCGATGAGGGTGCTGAAGGCGCCGGCAGGAAACGCGGTGCAGGAACTGCAGGCAAGAACTACAGAATAGGAACCGCAGCCATCATCTGCATGGTGCAGTCAAGGCGGGTAGATCCCGTTGGAGGTGTAGGCGCTAACTCCCACTGTAGTTTCCCCTTGGGATTCGCCTGCACACCACGTCCTTGTGGTTTTATCCACAGATAGTACACTGCCTCTTCCAAGGGCAGTCACTTTGCTTGTGCGGATCACCACAGCAAAAGCACACCAAGCTCAGCCCAGGCTTTACCGTGGCACGGTACTGCTGAGAGCTCCCTCCGACAGAGCTGGACTGCCTTGTACTACCACGGTAGGGCTGATGACGGCGGCTCTTTGCCTTTTTGTGCGCAGGGCCACCAGAAAGGCCCTTCCTCTCGCTCTATCCTCGAGGCTGATCTCCTCCAAAGGCCTTATGGATGCCCTCTATGTACGCCTATTGCATCTCGATCCTCAAGGCCTGCTCTACTAGGGTACGAAAGTCCATGATCGGAAAAGCACCCAGCATGTGGTGAATCAAAGACTTAAGCCCTTGATGAAACTGTCTGGCCTTCTCCGCATCGTCCCGAGCTACATGAGGGACAAAGCGGACTATCTGGTTGAAGCCCACCTCATACTCTATCACAGACTGCTTGTTCTAAGTGTATTTACTCAGGTCGATTTTCATCTTATCCAGAAAGGTCTCTGGGTAGAACCTCCTCTCGAACTGCTGGACGAACTCTGCCCATGACAGCGGTCCATGTGTAGCCGTGCAAGTAAACTGCACCCCTTCCACCAGATCTGAGCCTCTCCCTTCAGAAGTTGTGCCAAGTAACGCACGCCATCAGAGACAGCCACCTCGAACGTCTCCATCTTATCCTCCACATAGGACAATCAGTCAGTGGCCTGAATAGGTGTGGCCGCACCGTCAAAGCTGTCCAGCCTCAACCCCACTCACTCACGAAGTGAGATGCCGCTAACCGGTCCAGCTGCCGCAACCTCAGGCACCGGAGTAGCACCAGCACCAGGGGCAGACTGCCCCTGCTTCAAAGTCCTCAGCTCTTGTTGTATGGCCTTCACAGCGGCCAACAGCTCCTCCTGATTACCACCCTCTGGCATGGTAAACTCAGCCTCCTCAGCCGCCAGCTGCACTACCAGCGTAGCTACACGGCCACAGCCTCTACCCTTAGGCGGCATTCCTGCAGCCACCACAGCCCACAATCAAGCAAAAATATCAACTCAAGCAAGTAAGGTACAAGCACTGATTTCAAGAATTTAACAACGTATATGCAAGTTATGTAAACCCTTCCCCATCCTACATGTGCAAGTATGTCAATTTTCTTTCTTATTTCTCCTAGAATCTAAAGCCTAAGCTCTGATACCAATTGTAACACCCCAGGACCCATATTACCCAGGAATACCACTAAACCACTTCATAACTAGCCAAATTATAAGATAAAATAAACTGGCAACAACTTTTAAAATATGATAAGCTAAGCGGAAGCATAACAAAATAAAAGATAAAGATAAATATTAATTAAGGAACAACCACTATCAAATTTAACCAAATATGGTCTACAACCTAGCATTATTAATTTGAAGTAAACATCAATAAGGTATATAGATTCTTGGCTAGAGTCTCCTCATTTTTTATTACAGCATAAATCATAGGATGAAGTGTATTTGTGTTGTGCCGCTCTATCCTTCCTATGCATGCTCATGGATCACTTGTAGGGGGAAAAACAAAAGTGAGATAAAAATCTTAACAAGCAAACTGTTTAACAAGCTAATTAAACTACAATAGTTTAAATATCAACATTTATTTTCCACAATGTCAAGAACTAAATCCTCAACCACATTCATTATACCACTGATGACTCCCACGAGTCAAACCTCATAAGATTCAAGCAAATAATATATGTATGCAGTTATTCCATCCACAAGTAAATGCATATACATGCATATGATCCACTGCACCATTACCTAACAATGTAAGAATGTGCATTGTACTACGGTAATGTACGATGCTGTACCAGTACAGTCGCAGCTATGTGCGGCGACATTCACGATGCAAATGTCATGGCATGATATGAATGATATGATAAACATGATTCATAAGAATTTAACCACAAAGTTCAGCAACATATTCATCATGAATACTACCTCATAATCCACATATGTCTCATTAAGCACAATACCACATAACCACAAGTAATTCATCCAGGGCAAAAACAATTAATTGTTAAATTGCTACCACATAGACCACATTAAGGAAGCATGTAATAATGGCATAGCATCTCAATTTAAGAGAATTAACTGGTCTGACTAGCCCAAACTGATTTAAACTTTCTCCGATAACAGGAAACCTATATGATTATTTCTCCATTGTCGGTCACACCATCCAACTTAACTCGGGTTAGACCACCAGCCAACGGTCGATTTGACCGCATTCACTCGCGGTCTGACCAGTCTGACATACTGGTTTGACCAGTTACACTTAGGGGTGCAAACAGAGTAGATATTTTTTGACCGTCCGTCCATCCATTTTAATTCGGATAGAAGGAGTGCAAATGGAGCAGATATTTTTCGACCGTCCGTCCATCCGTTTTAATTCGGATAGAATTCGGAGCAAATTTGTAGATATCCGAGGTTTTGCCAGATACAGAAACGGATTAGGATATTTTTTTTTTGCCAGATACGAAAACAGATGAGGAACAAACATTATCCGACGAATACAGAACTATTCGAATATTTTTCCGGATAGTTACCGGATATTTTGTCAGATAGGTACCGGATTTAAACTCGGATTCAACTCAGAACTCAATTCGGATTCGATTCGGGACAGCCCAACAAGCACTTACTAAAAATGTTATAACTTTCACAAATGAAGTTTAATTCATGTGTTCTTGTACTCGTTGGAAAGTTTATGTGCAAACCTACGCAATGGATAAGGTCTCATCTTTAAATACATCACGAATCATCTGCTATGACCGAAACAATGTAACGGCTGTAAAATCTAGTATTCTTTTTGTGTGAGTTCGAGTCTAAAACAATATAGAGTTAAGTTGTATTCGGTTTGAGGACCATATGGATGTCCCAAGGGGCTATATAAGCCTTGTAATCGTAGCCTTTAGGGTTCAGACTACTTTTGAGAAAAATCAATCTACTAAAATTTGTTTGAATTTATCATTACCGCCAAAATTTCATATGGAATTAAGAGTGTTCTTCAATCAAGATCGTTCAGCCTTTCCGTTGAGAATTGGGTGCACGGTAAATCTTCGCTTGGTGGTCGACGAAATCAACGCGAGCGTGTTTTAACGGATTAAAGAGTGTTCGTCTCTTGCACTGGCATTGGAGAATCATTACGATTCATGAAGACTCCCACGAGTATCCATCCTACGTCGAGAAGATCGTGCGACCCCGTATCAAGTGATGTACTTGACTACTTGGCTATGAATACTTCTTACTTTCGAACTGTGTAGCATTTAGCTAGTTAGCTACTACTTGTTTAATTAGTCTTTATCATTTACTTGCTACTTTGCTAACTAGAATTTACTAGTTACTTAACTTGTCCTTGTCATCGTGTGAAATTTACTTGTTAAGCTACTAATGTAGTTCCATTATGGATATGTAGTATGGTGATTAATCCTTACACATGTGATATATATGTTTTTTGTTTTCGCACATTATCCGACTAAATATTTGTGACCAAGACTAACCTTATTCGGAGCGGCATATATTTGCTCCGTATTCATGACCGAGAATATCTGTATTCGTATTCGTATCCGGCATTATCTGTGTCCGATTCTGACTCCGACAAAATGGAAAAGGATACAGAATTAGCAATATCCGTCCGTATCCGCTCCGTTTGCACCCCTAGTTACACTGACAACACCAATGAATTTTGCAAAGTTTTACAAAATTAAAATCAAACCCTAAAAATGTGTCAATTGTTTATTACTAATTATCCATTGACCTTCTCATATAGTCATTCAAACTTTATTTGCAGTTTCAGTAAGGACATTGCAATCGTTTTATTATTGTTAAACCATATGGCTAGGTATAGGATATTTTGGTGATGAATAATTGACAATAAATAATTTTGGTGATGAATAATTGACAATGAATAATTTTGGTGATGAATAATTAATAACATTGCTTAGCGTTGTTATGCATGGCGTGTGTGGACTAATATCAGTCAAATTGAGAAGAATTTGTGCCAAGAAAAATGTTAGTTTTGTCTTCGTATGTGCAGTATAACTCGAAGATGATTGTGGTATACGATTGCAGTTCTGAGGCTATGACATGTAATAATTTTGAGATGTCTAAAATTAGGTAGTGTGAAAATGGTTAAAATTGTTGGAATTGAATAAGAACTCGTGGTATTAGGGATAAGATCATAATTTAAGTCCTACTATATAAATAGGAGTGAAGCCCTAGTCAAAGGTAAGGCTTTTGATATGCTATTTTTATGTTAGGATTTTAAAAGATACTCATAGAACACTTTATAGTCATAAATATAATTTAAAATAAAAATCTTACCTATTCCGAAGAAAAAGATCCACGGTACCCCAGGTGGATTTCGGTCGGGCGACAGCCGCACATGCGGTGAATTCAAGTAGCATCGCAAGGTCTCGTGCGTGATCTCCTCGCCCGTCCTCGACTGCTTGCATCTCTGATTCAAGCATCAGCGTCAGCTTTTCCCTTGCCACAATTCCAGCGTAAAGTAACGGCGTCAGGTCACCAGCAGCGTCGGTCTCTCCTCGCCTCGCTCCATGCGCAACAAAATGAAATTAGTTTCGTTGCTCGGTGGCTGCTGGCATAGTAGTGCACACTGACCAGCGGCAATAGTACACGAAAGCACATCTCTTTCGCTTTTGGTCAGAACATCAATGGGTGGCCGAAGCACCAAATGAACACGTCACTTCATGATGAGTGCATGCTAGGAACTAGTTGGCTGGATTCGCATTACAAGGAAAAAAGCTTTAGTGCATCTACACGTATACATATAATATTTTTGCTATATTTTGTTTTTGTTCTACGCTGTTTCTTTTATGTATTTTGTGATTAGCTGGAAAAAATAGAAGATTTAAAGGAAAAGATTTCATTGTATATTACAATCATTTATCTCACTCCGAATGACATCGATTATCCTTATATTATATTTAAAATGCTGTAAACTTTTAAATGAGAAACAGAATGAAAACCTGGTAGACCAAACAGCAGTGATGCTTTAGTTGCGATTCTTTTACAAAGTTTCCTTATGACTCGTGACCAAAATGGTACAGTACATATATATTTGTTTCTTCAAGTTAAGGGGTATTCGAAATAGCGATAGCTTCTGGTTTTTAACTAAAATTTTACTGTAGCTGGCTTTTTTTTACTGTAGCTGAGTTGGTTTATTGGGCATAATTAAATTTAAAAAAAGTAAAAATAGAAAAAATATGTTAGTTCATCACGGACAATGCAAAGGAATACGGGAAAAAAAGAATATATAAAAAAGCCCAAAATATCTAAAAATTAGAAAAAGATGAATTACTGAATAGTGAAAAAAAGCTGAAACTAGAAACTGACACTGAAAAAAAAAGCTGAAGCTGAAACAAAGCGGGGCCTTAACATTTCTGATTGGTTTCTTTACGCAAATACTGTAGTTTTGAACACGGAATGAGTGTAGTGGATAGATGAGAGATGCAATGGTATCAAGGAAGAGAAAATAAGCTCTAGTCTGATATGGAAAAAGAAGTACGTGTATTTAATAGTGTGCATATCTGACAAATATACCACGTTTGGATTCCTAACAGTATTTTCTCCATGGAAGTACTGAATATCTGTCGACAAGTCCTTCTGAGGAAGCTGACTAAAAGCCAAGGACAGGAAGCTGGCTAAAAGTAAAAAAAGAAGAAGAAAAAGACAGGAAATGGTGCCTGGAAAACTTTAGTAATTCATGAACCATTTCCCCTAGTTAATTTTGTAAGGTACCCGGCCCTTATTTTCCGCATCTCAGCTGCAGCATCTCGCATGCATATCCTCTCCGATGGCGTCAGCTTGCTGCATGACAGTGCAAGTCTAGTTACAGAGATGATGACATTGTTAATTCCTTCTCCTTCGTTGGTACTGTGCTCTGAATTGCTCGCACAGGTTTCGTCGGTGGACAGCAGGACCGGATCAACGATCTCCATCAGCCTCTCCGGAAATGCTGTCTCCACATATCTCTGTATGGTCAATCCGTCAACGAACATGCCATGGGTGGGTGCTTTTCCTATAAACATCTCGAGAAGTACGACTCCAAAGCTGAATACATCTCCGCACGGAGAAACCTGGCCGCCTTCCCCGTATTCTACAGTGGACAGACAACATCATCAGCTGTTCTGAGCAAGTACAGGAGAATGGTGGAGTGATGATATTTTGAGTTACCTGGAGCGACGTATCCAATTGTTCCTCTTATCCCAGTGAAGCTCTTCGAATTGATCATTTGCTCACCTTCTGAATCGGAGAGAATCTTTGCGAGGCCAAAATCCCCAACACAGGCAACAAAGTCCTCATTGAGAAGGATATTGCTTGGCTTCAGGTCACAGTGAACTATCGCTGGTTGGCAGTTGTTATGCAGATAGTCAACTGCATCGGCAACATCGACAGCAATGTTTAGTCTTTTCATTAGCGTCAGGCCTGATACAGGCCTCGATGCATCTGAACCTGGATGCAGGTCATGTATCCACTTGTCAAGGCTCTGGTTTGGCATGAACTCGAACACAAGGGCTTTGAAATCGTTCTGTCTTGAGTCGGAGCTAGAGCAGCAGGTTATGACATTGATCAAGTTACGGTGGCGAATCTTACTAAGCGCGTCACACTCGGCCACAAAACTTTTGGAAGAACCAGACTGCTGAAGATCAAAAACCTTCACAGCTACTACAGTTTCTGCATTTTTGAGTGACAATCTCCCCTTATATACGGACCCATATCTTCCTCTACCAATCAAATTCGTAGCAGCAAAGCCATCTGTTCCTTGGACCAGCTCAGCATAAGAAACTTTAGGATACTTATCATCCATCAAAGAGATAGCTCCTGTTGCCATTGTTGTAGAATGAGCTCCCCATTTCTTTCTTGAATAGAAGAAGAGAAACATCAAAATCAAGAAGAAAAGGCTCCCAATTGGGATCACTGATTTCAGAATAACTTGGTGTTTCATTCCAGTATGCTTCCCAGATTGTTCTGGACACGCTTGCAGATGTAGCTCCTGGATACCACCACAAAGGCCAGCATTGCCGATGAACAAGAATCCGGTTAAATTGGCAAACACACCGTGCACTGGAACTTGGCCATTGAGATGGTTGAAAGATATGTCAAGCTGGTACAGTGAACTCATATTTTCGAAGGTCATCGGGATCTGCCCAGAGAGGTTGTTGTGTGCAAGATCTAACTCGTTCAGACCCTTCATGCGTCCTAATTCTTGAGGAATCTCACCCGACAAGATATTCTTCGTCAAATTTAGCACCATCAAACCCAGCATTTTGCTGAGAGATGCTGGGAGGCTACCATTAAAGGAGTTACCATCCAAATGAAGCTCGACCAAGCTTTGGCAATTGCTTAGTGTGTCGGGTAGTGACCCGGACAGGTTGTTTCGAGAGATGTACAAGTATGAAAGCTTAGTAAGGCTCCCAACTTCAGATGGAAGAGGACCAACAAAATTGTTGTCGGACAAATCAAGGATGTTTGACAAATATGATAGGTTAAATATCTCTCTAGGAAATGGACCTGTTAATGCATTGCGTGAAAGCGATGCAACAGTCAACTTCTGCAGGTTCCTGATACTCACAGGAAGAGGTCCCTCAAAGTTGTTATTATCAAAAGTAATCATCTGCAGCTGTGTTAGGTTCCCAAGCCAGTGTGGAATGGTCCCGGATAATAGGTTGCCATCTAAACCCCAACCTTGCAGCATTTTCAGTTGACCAATCGTGCTGGGCAGGACGCCGACAAAACGGTTGTGACTGAGGTACAGCTTCTGCAGGCCAACAAGATTGCCGATATCAGGTGGTATCTTCCCGTGGATCTTGTTGTATGCACAAAAAAACCCCTGGAGCCGCGTCGATAGGTTTGCAACAGAGCTTGGCAGCTCGCCTGCAAGCATGTTGGCCTGGAAGCTAAGCACGCGGAGGCGGGTGCAGTTTGTCAAGAACGTGACGAACTCCCAGTCCTCCACGCTACTTGCCTCGATTTGGTTCACGTCGAAGGTGAGGATGCGCGGGCATAGTTTTCCGACTTCTGAAGGAAATATCCCGGTGAAGTTATTAAAAGCGAGGGATAGAGTGTACATCTCGGTTGCATTGGCAAGCGAAGCCGGAACACTTCCTGTAAAGTGGTTATGGCCAAGGTAGACGAACTCAAGGTTTGGCAGGTTGGCTCCCCAGTTGGGCGGCAGTGTACCGTGCAGATCGTTTTGATCCACACCGAATGCGATCACCGATGAAAGGTTGAATACAGTTTCCGGGATGGTGCCCGAGAGGTGGTTCGCAAACAGTGCCAACCACTTGAGGTTATTCAGCCTGCCAAGTTCCTCAGGGATGGTGCCCTCGAGCTGGTTGTATTGGACATACAGCGTCACCAGCGACGAGAGGTTGCCTAGCGATGGCGGGATGATCCCAGTGAGGTTGTTCTTTGACAAGATCAAGACGACAAGCTTCGAGAAGCCCCCAAGCCAAGGGGGGATTTCCCCGGTCAGCTGGTTAGAGTTGAGCACGATGTACATTAGACCAGTGCAGTTTCTTAGGTCATCTGTGATCCCACCATGAAGTGAGTTGCCCGTAAAACTGAGAAACTGCAACCGTTGAAGGCGGCCAATCGTCGATGGAATCTCACCGTGCAGTGCATTCGAACTGAGGTCTAGAATTTTCAAGAATGATAGGTTTCCAATGGAAGGAGCGATGGTGCCGACAAGTCCCTCGGAGGAGAGGTTTAGGGCCAAGACCCTGCCCTTATGCCGAAGGCTGCAGGTAACACCAGGCCAATGGCAGAAATCACTAGTGTTCCATGACACCAGTGCACCCGACTGGCTGCGTAGATTTGCCTTGAATTCCAGCAATGCATCTTTGTCGTTGACAGCCTCGCTGCTCAATACTGCCGTCGATGCTTGAGCAAACAGACTTGGTGTTGGTTGGAGTGCACATCCCAAGAGCAGCAACAGAAGTAATGGAAACATTGCTGCACACCTTTCATAAAAATTTAGAAACATTACAGAAGTAATAGCTTGCAGCTGTAATAACAGCCGCAATCCTACATCACTACAATAAAAAAGGTTATCACAGACGGTTCAAAACTATCATCACATATAGTTTTTTGAACCATCTGAATTTATGTGTCTGTGATAATTGGAGGTTATCATAGACGCTTTGTGAGTTATCTGTGATAAATACAACACAGACGGTTTGTAATTAGAACCGTCTGTGAAGAAAACTATTACAGACGGCTCGAACAAAAATCGTCTGTGATACATTCCCATCACAGATGGTTGGTAGATAGAATCGTCTGTGATGTGCAAATATCACAGACAGTTTTTGGTTAAAGCCGTCTGTGATAATCCTTCATAAACAGTTTATACCACAAAATTATCTCTGATAGTTTATTCTATACATAAATTTTTTATGATTTTTTGCTAGCCCTTTGAAAACAAGCAAATACAGTAGCAAATAGAACAACACATTCTATTAAGATTAGAATTTACCATTATAACATAACAAGATAATAAGTATATTACACATCTAATACAGTAAGAATATGGCAACAACATATCTTCTAATCCTACGAACCCAATCTTTAACATGGCAAGAATATATAATAAGTAGATATTCTAGTAGATAGTAGAAGATGGATGTAGCTGGATATTCTTAACACCTGCCATCAAAAAAGAGAGGGGAGGGGATCGGATAGCAGTCGAATATCACTGGCATGAAGGAGAGGTGGCAGTAGTGTCACCTTTATGTCATGACGGTGACAATGCACAAGACAATCTTATGACACTTATGATAAGAGTGTCTTATACATTGAACCGTGGTGTCACAACCGGAGGCGGAGGAGCTAGCTCATGGCGGTAGTCGGCGTTGTCAAGGGTTGTCAAGGGGAGGATGCAAGAAGCTAGGAAAGGGAGAGGGGATTAATAGGGGCAAGAGGTGGGAGGAACCAGTGCCTGCCGTTCGATGTGGAGAGAATGGACTGGTGAGATCGAAATCCTGAAGGATATGCCACGGATCGGTGATGTGTCATTATCATAGAGGGTTTGTTATACGAACCGTCTAAGATGATGCACATATCAGAGACAGTTTGTTATATAAACCGTCTGTGATAACCCTTTGGACTAATCCAATCATCCTTAACCCTTTGGAACATCTGATCGTCCTTAACCCTCTAGACCATCTGATCATCGTGATCACAAATGGTTTATTATACGAACTGTCTATGATAATGCTCAAATATGCACACCCTACTCCCGCCTGTTAATATTCCGATGCAAGCAACCCTTAAACTTCCACATCGTTCTGGTTTTATGTGCAGCGCGATGTATAATTCCTTGATACCACAAATTCAATCTCTTCTAAATTGTCCTCTCCTTGATCATCTTCTTCACCAGATTTCTCAATAATGGCATCTAATATTCTTTTGATATCCTTCCTCTTATCTATCCATTATGAGTTGTTCAACCGCAACCTTACACAGGCGGCTAACAACTTACATTTAGAGCAGCTCCTCCGCTCACGCCCTACTCTCCTTCCTCGACTCGCTTCCATCCATCAGCTGGACCTCATTATCCGCCGTTGACGGAAGTGTCTCATATTTGCTCAAGAAAGGGAAACCGTCCTCAGTCTCATTTTTCTCTTCAATGTGCGCAAAGCGGAAGAGACTTTTGCGGCAGTGAAGAGACACATAAATAACTTTGCCGGTCAAGCAAAGGTGACCGATTTTGAGGAAGATTATCATGGTATCCTCTTTGAGATTATGGACCATGCTAATAATTTGCCCAGGCTAGAGGAAGAAGTGGAGAGGGCAAGGACAATCTTCACGACATTCGAGAACGCAGCCGCCGATCTTCCAACTCCAAAAGTAGAAGAGAAAGCATATGAAGCCCAGAAGACTAAGATATGGGAATTTCTTTTTTTTTTGGGATTTTTGTAATAAATTTCACTTGAATTTGTCTTTTGTAAAAGTGACTAGTCACACTTATCTGTTCTAGCTTAGTAATTTTTGTAGTTCATATAACAAAAGATAAAATATAGACGGCTGTAAATAAAAATTGTCTATTATAGTTTCATAGACGGTTCTAACTAAAAATCGTCTGTGATAATGGACAAAACACAGACGATTATATATAAAAAACCGTTTATGATATTTTATAGACGGTTCTAATTAAAAACCGTCTGTAATAATAGGAGATATCACAGACAATTTTTAAACTTAACCATCTGTGATAGTTTCAGAGACGATTTTCCACATGAACCGTCTGTGATGAAGCGTCCAATATAGTTTATTTTGTAGTAGTGCATCTTAAAGTATTTCTGTTCATTTCTTATCACTTTGTGATATAGACTCATGTTTAGAACATGGTTGTATTAAATATTGGGTTTTAAAAAATTTAATTAAAATAGAGATGGCATAGGACATAGGAGATTCAACTGACTACTCAATATCTATAGGCGCCTCTCATTAAATTCGTTTGTATCCTAAACCGGCCATCTTTAATAGTAGTGACGTATGTCCCTTCTCCAAATCCTATAGCACAAAAAATAGAGTCAAGCACCGACTGCCTAGATGTTGAAGTTACGCCGAGGCGTGGGGTTAGAACTTAACCTAAAGAAGTACCTCATGAAGTTAGTTCTTGACCGATAGCATTCGACAGGCGAAAGTACGCACAGGAGTGCCAAACAAGACTTGCCTATGGATGGCCACCAAAGAATGACATAATCTAGGGGTGCGAAAGGTTGACCTATGTGAACACGTAGAAATAAGCGCACGACTTGTTAGACCAAGATGTGCGAAGTCCTTGGGTAATCAAGTCATTGCGTGAACTTGTCGAGATAGGCGTGGATGTACAGCTAGTTCGAGATGCGATGGAGCTTCAAGGTGCATAAAACTAACTGGGGCTACACATCCCTATACGCAAGCTTGATCGGTGATGCTATGTTGGACGACATCTCGAGATGTGATCGATCGATGCACGCCAACACAACAAGATGTTCAAGGTCGGTGAATGTACCTGAGTCTAGCCTGATGAGGTTTAACCTTTAAGGTGAGGGGATATGTGCTAAGCCATTGTCTGCTCGACTCGTCGAGGTGCGGCGTTAAAAGCTTGGAAGCGTGCCACGAAGCTACGCTCTGTTGAGGGATGGCCCTCGAGGCTAATCACACCACGCTGAGGTGATGTTTTATCGCTTGTTGATGTATGGCCATCAACCTTATGGGCGCGCCTAACTAAGGAGATACTGATAGGTTGAGCTGAGCTCGGTCAAGGGAATGCATGCATTAGACTGGCCGTGTAGGGATTGCATATATCATTTTTGAATTGGCCGTTCAATCTACAGGGATTACACGTGTCATTTTGGGATTGGCGTATCATTTTTGGATTGGCCATGTAGGGATTGGATGTGTCCTTTCTTGAATAGCCATGTAGGGATTGCAAAGCTTGAATTTGTGGTTGCTCTTGCCTGAGTCGTATAAGGACCAAATTCTTGTGTTCATCTTTTCTACACACAAATCATACAACTGGTCTGGTTATGGGACAGTGGTAACATCTTGATTTTCAGAGTTTATTTGAAGTTCTTAAAATAAAATTTAACATTTAGATTTTTTTGGATTTAATACAAGCTTAAATTGAATTTTTAATAATTAAAAGAATATAATATGACTAAAATAAATATTAACATTTGCTGAAATATTTTATTTTGGTTCCTTGTGTCTCAAGTAATTTTTTGAAATTTGCTGGGAATTTTTTGGATTTATTTGCTATTTTCTAGAGCTCTTTTAATTTTATTCAAATTTCTAAAAATAAAAAAATCCCAAAAAATCCTAAAACAGTAAAAGATCGAACCCATTACTGTTCATCCGGGCCATAAACCACAACCGTCCGTTCTTCCCCAGCCACGTGTCTACCATTCAGGCCATGACCATCCTAACCGCTGGATCTCCCCTAGGCCACGCGTCAACCATCCGAGTGTCTCTGCTCTATTCATTTGTGCATTCCCCGCCGACTGTCCGATACTGGCTGAGCCACGTGTCATGCATCCAAGATGTCGACTATTGTTCATCTGCATTCTCCGGATGAACTCCGTCGCCGCTGCCGCTGTCCGTGTCCGTTCCGCCTCGACGGCCGTGCTCGACCCAGACTCCACTTCATCTCCGAGTGGGACTCCCCGGGCTCTGCATTTAAATAGCCACCGTTTACCGCCCCGTCGGTTAGCCGCTGCCGAATCGCTTCACACCGCTAGCCACACCGCTCGTCGCATCGCACGACTTGCTCATTCGTCGCCGCTTTAGTTCGCGCATCGGCTTGCGTCAGCACTAACCTCACCTCACACCTGTGCCATGTGTCAATTAATCTTCTACATGAACTGAGTTCACAATGAGCCGAGCCACTATCAGTAGGACCCACTAGTCAGCGCCAACTGTGTCGTGAACCCATGAGCCAACCCACTGAGTCAGCCGCCACGCATGCAGTGACGCAAGCCCTAGGTCCATGTGTCACCACATGTCACGCCACATCAGTGCCATGTCAGCTTCCTAGCCATCCCGGTGCCATGTCAGCATGACACATTAGTGTGCCACATCACCCTACCATGTCAACTTACCTGCCATCTGTTAGCCATGTGTCACACCACATCATTGCCACATCAGCCCTAGCCACCATGTCAGTAAGCCCAGTCACCCATTCATTGTTCCATAAGCCGAGTCCACCGTAGACCAACTATTCTGTGCACTGAGTCCACATCATAGTAGAATTTTAGATTTTTCAGTATTTTCATTTATGTTAAATTTTCCAAGTGTCCGTTCTCCTTCGTCCTAGCTCTGATTGATCCCGTTCTTTTTTTCTAAATCTATCTAAAATCAAGATCTATCTTTTAGTTCTAGTTTTGAGGTTTTTAGAGTTTACTTGAATTTTATTTGAATTTATTTTATGCTTTATTATGTTTTCTCTCTTGTTAGATCATATCTTCGATGGAGCTGAAGCGAGATTTGAAGATTAAGAGCAATTAACTGAGCAAAGCCAAGACAAGTCATGTCCTTTAATCATGTTAAATCTAGATTTTTAATCTATTATTTTTTTATTTTATTTTAAATTATCATACATTGCTATTTTATCACAAATCCTTGTTTGTGGTAGTTATAGTTCAATTTGCCTTAATCCCCCATTTGATAATTCAAATACCATGATTCCATTGTCACCATAGGATGAGAAATTATTTAGTGGTACCGTACTAGTTGTTACATGGGTTGTGCGTTTAATTCACTTAGTTATGCTTATAGACACGTTGGGTTCATCATCACATATGGTTAAATAATTAATTTGACTTAATGAGATATTGAACCGTGGTTGGTGCCATAATTATAAAATTTGTGTGCCATGGTATTGGTGTGTCATTGGTGTTAGTTATATAAACTTGGTTTTCACTTGGACGAGTGATCGTGCAGTAAAGGGGGAAGTGTGGATTCACTTCGAGAGATGTGGAAGTCTTGCTTGGGTAATATACTTAACTTTGTGCACTATTGATCCGAACCTTAATGTGTAAACCACATGTATAGTATGGGATAGACCTGACTGATTAATTTATGATATTTTAATTTTGATTTCGCCATTAAGTTGAATATAGTTGTTGATTTTCATGAGGTGTAAGAGAGAGCAATTATCGACTAGGTGGTTAACCAACTTGATGGCAAAACCGTAGTAGGTGAAATTAAGTTGAGGTTGAGCATTGTAAAGGCCTTGTTATAATTTTCTTTAATGTGAGGGTGATCACATCGTGTGGGTAGTTGTGCAATCTCTACAGATGTAAAACTATTCAAATAACCATGTTTTCAGTTATGGACAATGCTTGGTTATTTCACACGAAGGGTAATTATTTCATAAAACTTGGTGGAGATTAACTTGGAAAGTGAATGGTTAATTCACTAGTAGTTAAGTTCATGAGTGGGTAGTTTACTAGTGGTTTATTCAATTCTTTTGCTTATTTATTTATTATTGTCTTCATTAAAAGTTCACTTTCAATCTATTTATTGTGTTTACATTAAATTATTATTTTCTACAAAAATAACCTTTAGCCATCCATTTGTTAAGTCTTGCATATTATATTGCATCTTTGTTACAAATGACTTGCTGAGTACCAATGTACTCACGGCTTTATGCCTACTATTGCTTAGTTGAAGAAGAAGAATCATATCATCAGGAGGTACCTGAAGGAGGATACTTCGATGACTTCACGGATTAGAACTTCGCTTTCCAGTCGATTGCTTGTAGGTATATTGAATAGTTACCATGCTTATTTCTATTTTTCATTGCTAGTTTCTTAAGTCTTTCAGGCTAATAATTGCAAATTTGGCCATAAGGTCGTACTATGATAATTATTAATATTTAAGTTTTTCTCTTTATTAATTATCCATATGGTCGATATTTCATATATGTTTATACTATGTGCACTAGCATTATCCTAGACTAATGTAGTATACACAGAGAGTCCGGATTTGTATATTCGGGTCTCGACAACTGACCTGGCCTGCTAATCTTCTTAGCTCTATCTCTAGTATGAATCCTGTGCAAACATTGGTATATGGATTTCTGGATTTCTGTGATTGGTGGGAGTGACCCATAATGGTCACTGCCCATATGGATTTGTCGAGAAGGGTTGTACATTCCATAACAACAGGCTCTCATTGAAAATGTAATCTGTGGATGGGAACATTCTAGGGGTAAGGTTTAACCTGAGATGGGAGTGGACACTATCGCTAGTGTTGAAGATTCTACCCTTGATTGGGAGCAAGCATCGTAGCTAAGCATTGTAAAGGTCTTGTTATAATTTTCTAAATTTCACACCTACGAAAGCATGCAGTGATCGATATTATGAGTTAATCATATCTTGTAGGTAGAGCTGTACAATATCTGAAGAGTGTAAAAAATCTATTCGAATAGTCATGCCCTCAAACATGGGCGAAAGTTTAGAAATGAAACGTTACACCTACATAGTTTTATAAAATAAATAACAAAATTGTAATGGTTGTGATAACCAACTTAAAATGGAAGTGAAAGCGTAGGGATTTCGCTCTCACAGTAATGGAAGTGAAAGCGGAGAGATTTCGCTCTCATAGTAATGGAAGTAAAAGCAGAGGGATTTCGCTCACAGTAATGGAAGTGGAAGTGGAGGGATTTCACTCTCATGATAAAATTTGACAAAAAAATGAATATTTGTTTTAATGTCAAAATAGCTAAGTCATAGGTTTAGAATCTAACTAGACTAATATATTTGACAAATTGGCTTTATGCTAAAAAAAGACATAAGACCGTTATTTGGATAAGCCTTGCATGTAGTTATATATATTGTTGCATTTTGCTATAAGGACTTGCTGAGTATCTTTATACTCATTATTGCTTAAGATGCAGTTTTAGATAACAGAAGTGATGATCCAGTATATGGTTTCACCCTTGCCTCTAGCTATGACATGGAAGACGAATGCTAGGACTAGGTTTAGTCTAGTTGATTGCTTGAGGCAAGATATGGAGGCCACTTTTGGTTTACGTATTATTTCACTGCCTTACTTTGAACAATACTATTTGGTTGGTCGACCCGTTACGTAAAACTCAGTCATAAGACCTATATACGATTGTCTATGTAATATGAAGTACTCCTTTTATTTACTTGTATATATGGATACGATATCTGCCAATGTTATTGTGTGAGCTAGCTACTAATATAGAGACTAGCTCAGAATAGACAGGAGATTCAGAATCTGGGTCCCCATAGAGGTGGTATCAGAGCCATATTGGTTGTAGGATAAACCTTAGTTAGAATAACCGTTAGTCTTCAACTGAAGGATAAACCTTAGTTACAATGGCCATTAGTATAAGGACATATTCTGTGGAAAATGCTAATTTCCTTAAGCAAAAACATTTACAAAAAATAGTGTACTATTGCTATTTTCTCCTTCCCTTTTTCTTAGACTCTTGTTCTTATCCTACTTCTCTCTAAATTTCTCAAAAAAATTCTTACTGCTCTTTCCACTCAACATTCTTTGTAGATGCTGAAGCTCTACAAGATCACTCATGGTGAGAAGCTTGGACTTTGGGTAGACTGCATGGTAGACTTGCTAGGATATTTATAGACCCTGTTTGTTTAGGCTTTTTATTTGGCTTATAAGCAAAAAAGGTAAAGCTTAAAGAAAGAGGTGACTTTTTTTATCCAAATTATGAAAAGCTCAAGCCATTTTAAGCCTAAAAGCCAAAAACCACAAGAGATGTGCTTTTTTTGGCTTTTGCGGAATGGAATATCCTTTTTGCACTCAAGTTTGCTAAAATTAGCCACCAAATGCCATTCATATATATAACTCCAAATCCTTTCATTTTTTTCTCCTTTTTCCTCCTTCCCACTCCATTTTCTTTTCCCCTTCGGCTACCTCACCATCTCCCTCTCCCGAGTGACTCGCCTCGATGCCGTTGTTCTCCCACTATGATGCTCAACACCAACGTCCTGCTCTCGTCGATGCCATCCCTGTGCTCCAACTCCATCAACCTCCCTCTTCCCCACGACCGACGCTGCAGGCCTCCCTTAAGCCCATGCTCGATGTTTCCGGCATTCCTCGTCCCCATGCCCACCGCCGCTGTCCTCCCTCGGCCTCGACAACCTTACCATCCCCTTCGATGGGTAGTGGATCTGCATCCCTGTTTAGATCTAGAGGATGGACCCTAAGATTTGCTTTCTCCTTCGTCCGAAGACAAGGAAGGCATGATGACAATGATCGACGGATTTTTTCTCTATTTTTTCATTTTTCTTTCTTTTTTTTGAATTGAATGAAGATAGATGTTGTGATTATCAAGGTCATGATTAGTATTCATGTTCAAAGTAGTTCTCAAAATTCTATAAATTACCACTAATTGTTGTGTGCTCATGCATTATTTGTGAATTTGGTATGTGTTCATGTATGATCAGTTGCTATTCATGTGTGATTCTCGAAATGTGATGTGTGAATTTTATATCTTCATAGCTCATTTCTGGAAGTGTATTTTCAGACATTCATAATTCAAGGTAGTAAGCTATCCAAGGAAAAGCCAGACTACCAAACAGATTGACTTTGCGTAAAAGCTAGGTGCTTATAAGCTGACTAAGCTAAAAAAACTAGCTTTAAGCTATAAGCCAAAAAAAGCCTAAGCCTAAACAAATAGGGCCATAGTATCAGAAACATACTTTTTCGAGGGACACCGCATCTACATCAGGACCCACATTGAGTGGTGAGTGGAGGTCGTCATCTACGGGAGAGATGCAGATGACACACAGGCTTATCGCTTTCCAGTCCTGTATTGGAAGGGCAGCTTCGAGCTCGAAGTTCAGGTTGCTACTCTAGAGTCGATCTGTCGATTCTATGACATCTACGATGACGATCTATAGAGAGCACCCATCCACTACTACCAGTCTCACCAGAACAATGAGACACTCAGCTCCTTCTTCATTGCTTCCCACGAGGATTGCTCCATGTTAACTCACCAGGTGGCACTAACCAGGGCTATGAATGTCACGTACTAGGGGACTTTGAAGGAATTGCATCATCTCTATGAGTCAGTAGCCCAGATGAAGGAGGACATGGATGATCTTCATCGAGAGCTCGACATTGTGCACCAACAAGATATGGAGGTGTAGTAGATCGAGGAGTCTTTGTCTTCCAAGGCCGTTCCATCTCAACTGCCACCTCGTTATGTCTACAGCACTAGATACTACTGTCATCGCTTCCATCGCGACGGAGTACTAGTCTACCCCGACATACTTCTTACCCCAAGAATATTTCTCCAGCTAGCCCAGAGCCACTGATAGACTAGGAGCCCCAGGCAACAATAGATTAGGACGTGCTGCCCCTAGTGCCATAGCACCATGACCAGTTTACACTAGCACTACCGCACCCACTTACGTACACTTCGGAGCAGTGCCAGCAGGGTTTTGGAAGATTCCTTGAAGACTAGGACTATCGCTTCTTAAGCAGTACCTGACCTATGGGATAAGTTATTTGAGCTCACATTGTTGTATTTTGGATAGTAAGCTAGTATCTTTATTTCCTGCATGAACTTTAGAACCGTTGTAGTGATGTTTGTAATAATTTAACTATCACATGAACTACATGCCGCCTAAGTGCGTTATGTATGACAATCATATAAGACCTATGTTATGCCATTGTGTGTTTTCTTTCATTAAGTGTTAAGTTCTTTGAGTTCTTGTGTTACTAGAATCCCCTCCTAGCTACTCTCTTCTTGTAACTTCTATTTCTCATCTACTTATATACCTTCAACAGAATGGCAGGAGGTCGCTGCAATCAGACCGTGCCACCATCACCAGAGAACTCCACCATGGCTGACATCATGGCCTGCTAGACTCAGCTACTGGAAGTTCTCACCCAAAACATAGCAACAACAAAAGGAACTTCCAAGCTTGGAGAGTTCATAAGGACCAAACCTCCTACTTTCTCTGGGCCTAAGGAACCACTCGATGTGGACAATTTGATTAGCTCCCTTGAGAAGAAATTGGAAATTGCCCGATGCACAGCCCACAAGAATGTACTTTTCGCAAGCAATCAGCTAGAAGGATCGACCATAGACTGGTGGGATAATTTCAAGACAGCCTAGGACGAAAGCCACGATGTTACCTGTGATGAATTCATGGCCACTTTCCATGACTTCTTCATCCCATCAGGACTAATGAGGTTAACAAAAAAGGAATTTTGTGAGTTGAAACAAGGAAGTATGTCAGTGCACGAGTACCTCACAAGATTCAACCAACTTTCCCACTATGCCCCTACGGATATAGAGGATGACAAGGAGAAGCAAGAATGATTCCTAGAAGGCCTACATGAAGGGATAGTGTTAAACTATCCTCTCATGACTTTGTATATTTCCAACATCTGGTAGATAAGATACTTGTGGTTGAAACAAGTGCAAGCTTCTTGAGAACAACACAAATGATAGTTGGCTGACCAAGGAAACTCATAGAGGACCTGAGTAGTCCTGACCTCATGCAGATTTACCCCAATTGCACCCCGTAGAGCACCACCTACAATGCCACACCCTATCAACCCTATATATCAGACCCCTGTTCAAGGACCCCAATAAAGGAACAACACTTCTATAGCTGATGTCATTTGTTACCATTGCGGAGACAAGGGACACTACACTAGTAAATGCCCCAAGAAGCAGCAAACCCTAGCCAGGACCAACACCACAAAAACTGCAGTTAGAGCCCTAATGACCCCAGCAGCAAGCCGAACCCCTCAAGTGGCCAAACTGACACCAGCCTTTGAAAGAGGCCATGTCAACCACATCACTGCATAAGAAGCTCAGAAAGTCTCAGACGTCGTACTAGGTACGTTTCTTGTCAACTCAATACCAGCTACCATATTGTTTGATTCTAGAGCTTCGCATTCATTTATTTTCAAGGATTTCATTAAGAAGCACCACATGTCCATCTTTATGCTCAAAAACACTTTGATAGTTCAGTCACCTAGAGGTGATATGAAAGTCCATCTAGTCATTCCTAGACCAGGATCCAGATTAAGGGAGTAGAATTCCTAGCTAGCCTAATAATGTTGGATTTCCAAGTCCTAGATGTGAACTTAGGTATGGATTGGTTATCTGAACACCAAGGCTAGATCCATTGTGCCCTCAAACTAGTGACCCTAGTGAACGCCCAAGAAATTCTAGTGGCAATCAAAGCTAACCCTTTGCCTTAGAAGGCTCTGACAGTTGATAGCATGAAGTGTGTTGGAGTAGAAGTGCTTGTTGTAAGGGAATACCCTGATATCTTTTTTGAAGAATTATCTGACATTATACCAGACAGAGATTTGAAAATTGTCATATAATTGGCACCTAACACCATAGCTATATCCAAAAGGCCATATCGCATGCCCACCAATGAGCTACAAGAACTAAAGAAGCATATATAGGAGCTTCAAGCTAAAGAATTTGTGAGACCAAGCGTGTCTCCATGGGGATCGCTAATGCTATTTGTTAAGAAGAAGGACAATAACATAAGAATGTGTACATATAGATTATCGTTCCCTTAATGAGGTCACCCTCAAAAACAAGTATCCTCTACTTAGGATAGATGATTTGTTTGATCAACTAAAGGGAGTATGTGCGTTTTCCAAGATTGATCTATGATCAAGGTGCCATCAGTTGAAAATGGGACTAAAAGATATCCCCAAAATATCATTTCTACCTGATATGGTTTATATGAGTTTACTGTCATGTCATTTGGACTGACGAATGCTCCCAACATATTTCATGAACTTGATGAACAAAACATTGGAATACCTAAATAAGTTTACGATCGTTTACATTGATGACATCCCCATTTATTCCAAGACCAAGGAAGAACATGAAGAACACTTGAGACTCATTTTGGAGAAACTCAGGGAGCATAAGCTTTATGCTAAATTCAGTAAGTGTTAATTTTGGCTAAAAATAAGTTGCTTTCTTAGGACACATTATGTCTGCATAAGGAGTTGTTGTAGACCCATCGAAGATAGAAGACGTTCTTCATCGAACTTGCCATCTTCTGTAACTAAAGTTAAAAGCTTTTTTGGATTAGCTGGTTACTATTGACAATTTATTGAACGATTCTCTAAGATTGCTAGACTCATTACCCAACTTCTTAAGAAGGAAAAGAAGTTTGTTTGGACTAAGAGTTACTAACCAGTTTTCATGTGTTAAATAAGAGACTGACTTCTGCCCCAGTACTAGTATTGCTAGATATCAAAAAGGATTTTGATATTTACTATGATGCATCGAGACAAAAACTCGAATGCGTACGAATGCAAGAAGATAAGGTAGTAAGTAGCATACGCTTACAGATAGCTAAGGCCACACAAAGAGAATTACCTAACTCATGATTTGGAGTTAGTATTAGTGGTTCACCCATTGAAGTTGTGGAGACATTACCTTATTGGCAATCACTCAAAATCTATACCGATCATAAGAGTCTGAAGTATATCTTCACCAACGCAAATTTAAACCTAAGGTAAAGTAGATGGCTAGAATTAATAAAGAATTATGATCTCGATATACACTATCACATTGGTAAAACCAATGTGGTAACAGTTGTATTGAGTAGAAAAGCCTATTGCACCACCACCATTGTTATAGACTGCCCACCAAAACTTCATGAGGAATTAAGATGACTTAACCTAGAAATCATAGACCAAGGTTGTATCGCCATGATAGAAGTCCATCCTTCGTTAGAGGCCTAGATTAGAGCAGCCAAGCAAATGAGAAAGGCATAAAAAGGACCAAAGAGGATGTAAAGAAAGGCCAAGCTCTAGAATTCACCATAGACGATGAAGACACCCTGTGGCTCAATGAATGTATTTATGTGCCCAACAACTAGGACCTTAAAACCTTGATTCCCAAGGAAGAGAATGAATCTGCTTATTCAACTCACCCTAGAGGTACCAAGATGTACTAGGATCTGAAGGAAAGATACTGGTGGCATAGAATAAAAAAGGAGGTAGCTGAATATGTAGCCATGTGCAATATATGCCATCAAGTTAAGGCCAAACACCAAAGACCAGCAAGACTACTCCAACCATTAAGAGCTCTAGAATGAAAATAGGAGGAGGTAGGCATGAAATTTATCATTGGTTTGCCCAAGACAAAGGTAGGATCTGATTCCATATGAGTCATAGCAGACAAGCTAACCAAAGTAGCCCACTTCATCCTAATTAGGACCACTTATAGCAGAGATAAGTTAGCCGAACTATACATGCTTCACATAGTTCACCTATATGGAGTCCCAAAACGGGTTGTACCAGATCGATGAACTTAGTTCACCTCACGATTTTGGGCCAGTCTCCATCAAGCCCTAGTAACCCACCTAGCCTTCAGCATTGCATATCATCCTCAAACAAATGCACAGACAGAATGGACAAATCAAATTCTTGAAGATATGCTACATACTTGTACACACATGTTCAGCACCAATTCGAAAAAGAGTTTGCCTCATGCAAATGTTTCCTATTACAACATCTACCAAGCCAGTTTATAAATGGCACATTTTGAGGCACTCTATGGACACAAATGTAGAACACCCATTTTATGGTCAGAGATGGGAGAACCAATAATCATCGAATCAGCCATGCTAAGGAGGTTGAGGAACAAGTTCGCCTACTCCAAAAGAATCTCAAGACAACCCAATCCAGACAAAAGAGTTGCACCAACCATTGTCGACAGAAATTAAGTTTTGAGATTGAAAATTTTGTCTATCTTAAGGTTCTGCCTCTGAAAGGCATGAGGTGATTTGATGAAACTAATGTTCTCTCGATCTTTCAATGAGAGATAATTTTGATTGGACAATGATCAACTCTCACAATCCAGGCTATGAACATAGTACGTATGAACCAAGCAATTGTTGAACTAATCACCAAGTCGTTATCAATCATGCCAAAGACCTGATTGACCCGATCACAAAGATCAATTCCTACAAGCAATCGACGAACAAGCAAGAACAAAGTAACAAGCAATCTGAATTACAAATATATGATTGAGTTCAAAAGATTGGATTCCGTAGAGGTTCTTTACGATTGGTTTAGTCGACACAAGCAAAGAACAAGAGTTTTTGCAATAGGAAAACTAAGTAAACAAAATCCAAACCCTAAAGTATAGCACACGTGCAACTATATGAGAATGATGGCTAGAGGGTGGTGGTCAGGGAGTTGGGTGCAAGCCCCTAGGGTTACTAGGCCCATGGGGCCCAAGTGGAGGTGGCGTAACACTAGCCAGTTTCGGAATCAGGGATAACAGCAGACTATTTTGCAGATTGCGCGCACTTAGATGGAGTTTGGAGGTGGGGTTGGATCCATTGAAAAGAGGACAAGATAAGTTTTCAATAAAGTACTAGTGGAGCTCAAATGGAGTTCGTATGTGAAAGTTATACTCGTTTGAAGTCGGTGCTATTTCTGAAGGCCGAATTGAATTGCACATATTTTTCTTCATGATCAGCTCCTAACTTCTTGATTAAAAGAATATCACATGCATTAGATAGCAGCATATTCTTATTAGAAATAAAATGCAATCCTAGAAATAAAGTTACCTGATAGTTGAATTGACGTGTACAAGCTCCTGTGATTGGACCTTGGAAGTGCATACGTTCAAATCTGTTGGTTGTATGCATAGAAGTGATATCATCATCATCCTTTCCTTCTTGCATTTGAGTCATACTTGATTCAATCTTATCTTCTTCTCCAAAAAATGGCTTCAAATATGTAAAATTAAATGTGGGACCAACCCCAAATTCTACAGGTAGATCAAGCTTATATGTATTATCATTAATCTTAACTAACACCTTGAATGGATCATCAACTCTAGGCATCAATTTGGACTTTCTCAATTTAGGAAATCTATCTTTATGCAAATGTAACCACACTAGATTACTAGGTTCAAAAGTTAAACTCTTTCTACTTTGACTGCCTGCAACCTTATACTTAGCATTCATGTGCTCTATATTTTCTTTAGTTATTTCATGCAGTTTAAGGTAACTGCTACAGACAGGCCTATTACAGACGGTTCGGAACCATCATCACAGACGGTTTTCGAACCATCTATTTTTATGTGTCAGTGATAACTAGTGGTTATCACAGACGGCTTGGGAGCCGTCTATGATAACTTACATTACAAACGGTTTTTGCAAAGTTACAAACCATCTGTGATATTGTGTGTATCACAGACGATTAGGAACAAGAACCGTCTGTGATATTGTGTATCACAGACAGTCGTTGTTTTTAACTGTCTGTGAAAGTCGACTATCACAGACAGTTTTCAACAATTAACCGTGATAGCAATTGCAACAGCAGTTTTATTTGCCGTTTTTTGGTTAGCCTCAGAATATGCTAGCCATACCCTCCGAAAGCAAGCAAGAAGATTACAACATATATAGAATCACATACATTGCAGATTACACAGATCTAACAAAAAAATGACATACATTGCAACTCAAAGTTACACAGATAAGTTAATTGCAACTCAAAGTAAATTACAAATGTAACAAACAGCCAACAGATCACATACATATATAGAATGAAAATCGTTACACTGTTCTGACAAATGAATCGTTTGATTAAGCACAATTGAGTTATTTGTACAATTGCATCCAATGTTTCAACATTTAATTATCACCATTGCCGGGGTAGAACTCTCTACCCTTGTTTATACACTGTCCTAGTAAGAACCCGGAGAGTGTTGCACGAATTTCGACGAGTTGGTCAAGATCATATGTACTTACATCGAAGTCCACCCACTGTCGCTAGGAGCAATAAGTCATTAATTAGCATGTGTGTGTGTATATATACATATATAATCAGAAAATAATAATTATTGCAAGGACATGACAAACCTCTGGAACATTGATCTTACTATCCATGATTTCCTTCATATGGCGGCAAACGTAGAATCCACATACGTTGCCCTGCAGTTGCTGGTGGCACTTCAAAAATAGAATTACGTACATAGGTATTGTCAATTCTAGAGGCATTATAACAAAGTGTGATGTAGGATTGTTGTATTGTAGCGGGTACCGGAAATCGCGTGTTGTGTCGCAGCGTGTCACTAGATTTGTCATGTCTTTCTCCGTGGGCAACATAAGCGGTAAACGACCTACGTGATTCAAAAAAGTTAGCCTCGGTCGTTGCAAACAAAGGAAATATTACAATAGAGTTATGTATGAAGGAAATGAGTTTAGTTGTTAAGTACTTCTTGCACACGACTAAAGTCGTGGTTGCTCCTAAGTAGGGAATCAAGGTATATTACCTTGCTCCACTTTGGTACAATCACAATCAAAATCTAGTGTTGCCTAGTCATGTGTGTCACCATAGTGATTAATCCTAAGTTCATGCTGCATGTAAAGTATAAATAAAACATGTGTGGTAACTAGTGAAGCACTTACCCTTGGTTGAAAGGAAACATGACGTACTCCTTGTCGATGTGAGCAAGCAATCCCCTCATTATGTAATCTTGCACGAAGGATTCATTATCGTTGATAACTTACTCGGAGACCAAGTGAGGGTCGAGGAAACCCACCGGTTGTCGCGATCGTCGGAATTGTTGGATCATGGATCTATACATAAGGAAAGAGTAATGACATTTATCGGTATAACGTGAATATAGAACCTCATTGTACAGTACACTTACAGTGTCCAGTATCGTAGAAGCGAGGCGTCGAGTTCGTCGAGATTGAATAGTAAAAATAAGTCTTCGAATGTCACGACGATGTAGCCTGTGTCGTGGAGGAAATACTGCTCTGTATATTTCAGAGTGAATGCACTCTGCCGGATTGGCTTCATGTTGGACTTCTGTATGTACCAGGCATGCAATGTATTGCAAATCAGGCCAAGCCTGGGTAATTATGACTCAGGGACCAACGACACTCCTAGAATGAAATTCCATGGCACGGGAGCCTTATTTTTCTTCCCTTGAGTCTTAGAGCCTCGCTTACGAGACGTTCTCGGTGGTGTCTCGGCGGGAACCGATGCAACAGGCTTCTGAACCGGAGCTGGAGGTGGAGCCACCAGAGCCGATGTGACAGGTCCAGGGCGATGTCCCTCTTCGGACACTGGATATGGAGATCATGACACGGACAAGTCGAGGGCAATGTCCCTCTTGGGCCACTGAACGAATGTGTGGACAGCATCCCTTAATGTCTTAATCTCTTCGTTTGGGGGCTTCTTAAGAGGGACGGTCTTAAAAATATCATTAATCATGTCCACCTGGACCTTTATGAAACCGGTCTCTACTTGTACACGTGTGCACCAAAGATACTTGACAAAGAATGGATCGCCATCCCCGCCCACGTCAAGAATAAAGCCAACAAGCGACTCACGAGGATGCAAGGCATGTGCCCCTACATAACGACACAAAATGAGTTACGGCGTCCACCAGAGAGATCTATGCAGCATTCTAAAGAGGTGCATTACCTGAATGTCATCGATAGGTAAGTAGGCGTCACTCGTTCGATGGTGGTGTGGGCGTGCAGCTCTTTGTGGCGTTGAGGGGGACCGGTACCACGAGTAGGGGTGGCTTGCGATTGGTTGCGGACTTGTCTCAGTTCTTCCCTCAATGAATCTATCTCTCCTCGAAGTGAGGTAGTCTGCTCTTAAAGTGAGGCAGATAGTTGTTCTTGAAGTTGAGCACGAAGCTCGTGTTTTATTTGGTCGTTGCAGTACACCTTGGATATCTTCCTACTCCTATATGTCTCGGAGTAATCTGGAAATCCGTGCTTCCAAGATACGTAAATCCCCAAGCCTCGTGTGCGACCTGAGTGCTCCTTGTTTCTCAAGGCATGTGATAGTAAATCTCTCTCCCTGTATTCTTGAAAGGATCCACGAGAAGATTCGGTAGTCAATGATTGCTGCAAGAGGCAATTATTCATGTTATTTTTGAACCCATGAAGTTCAAGAGGTGTAAACTATGTAGTTTAACATATCTTACCAGGCGTTGGGACACTTACTCATCTGCGGGGGTTTTGAAAGAGACACCCGAAGATGTGGTTGATGACCTTGCTCTTAACCAGTTTCGAGCGCGCTCGTTTGCGATCCTGGCAAATGACGGGGAGGCCTCTGATCGGAGTGCGACCTCGTCCTACATCCTCCACTACGGGATTTCACCTGCGTACCCAGCAGTGCCAAGTCTGTGAGGGTGAGTGTTTTGTGATTGGATAGCCTCCCATATTTCTGGCGACACAAAAGGATACTTCGTGAAGGGCGTGAGATTCTTGGCCACGTACCACGTCACAAGAGTGCTCTTAAAATTCTTCCATGCTTTTCTCATTGCGAGGAGCGCGTGCCGTCGCACAAGTCCCTGTAATTCAGCTGGGATCTCGAACAAATTTGTAACTTCCTCCCATAGTTGATTTTTGTGATCCTTTGACAACTCTCTCTAGCTTGCTATGGTGATGAGGACCCGTTCCCTTCCAATTATATCGCAGGTACTCCGAAATGATGCCACTGCTTTCTTCGGTTGCAGAGGGACCCCATCTGGAGATACCACCGTGATGGTCATTCGGCCATCTAGCCTTTTTGATACTCCTCGGCCACGCTTAGTTTTCCCAATCTTGGAAGCGTGAGACCCAGATGACAACGACGAAGACTATGAGGACGCCATCACTCTTCTAAGAAAAAAATTAACTTCAGTGAGCTATGGGCCTTCCAAATAGACCTTGTAGCTAACAAGTGCAGCATATACTAAAAAATTTTGGACGACTGTGTGGACACAGTGAGGTGTGAGCCTAAACAAAGTTCTATGAAGCAAATGACACAAACTAGTGTATCAAGTTCATTGAAACCGATACACTAGAGTGTGTCACTAGCTTCCTGCCCATTGAAGGTCTATGTGGCATGCACTAAAAAATTTTGGACGACTATGTGGACGCAGTGAGGTGTGAGCCTAAACAAAGTTCTATGAAGCAAATGACACAAACTAGTGTATCAAGTTCATTGAAACCGATACACTAGAGTGTGTCACTAGCTTCATGCCCATTGAAGGTCTATGTGGCATGTACTAAAAATTTTTGGACGACTGTGTGGACGCAGTGAGGTGTGGGCCTAAACAAAGTTCTATGAAGCAAATGACACAAACTAGTGTGTCAAGTTCGTTGAAACCGATACACTAGAGTATGTCATTAGCTTCATGCCCTTTGAAGGTCTATGTGGCATGTACTAAAAATTTTTGGACGACTGTGTGGATACAGTGAGGTGTAGGCCTAAACAAAGTTCTATGAAGCAAATGACACAAACTAGTGTATCAAGTTCATTGAAACCGATACACTAGAGTGTGTCACTAGCTTCCTGCCCATTGAAGGTCTATGTGGTATGTACTAAAAAATTTTGGACGACTATGTGGACGCAGTGAGGTGTGAGCCTAAACAAAGTTCTATGAAGCAAATGACACAAACTAGTGTATCAAGTTCATTGAAACCGATACACTAGAGTGTGTCACTAGCTTCATGCCCATTGAAGGTCTATGTGGCATGTACTAAAAATTTTTGGACATTGTGTGGGCCTTGATGAGGTGTGGGCCTAAACAAAGTTCTATGAAGCAAATGACACAAACTAGTGTGTCAAGTTCATTGAAACCGATACACTAGAGTATGTCATTAGCTTCTTGCCCTTTGAAGGTCTATGTGGCATGTACTAAAAATTTTTGGACGACTGTGTGGATACAGTGAGGTGTAGGCCTAAACAAAGTTCTATGAAGCAAATGACACAAACTAGTGTATCAAGTTTATTGAAACCGATACACTAGAGTGTGTCACTAGCTTCATACCCTTTGAAGGTTTATGTGGCATGTACTAAAAATTTTTGGACGACTGTGTGAACGCAGTGAGGTGTGGGCCTAAACAAAGTTATATGAAGCAAATAACACAAACTAGTGTATCCAGTTCATTGAAACAGATACACTAGAGTGTGTCACTAGCTTCATGCCTTTTGAAGGTCTTTGTGGCATATATTTTTGGATAACTAAGTGGACGTAGTGAGGTGTGGTATATCTCTAGCTATAGCTGCTAATAATTCATATATAGCAATATAATTCTAGTGTGATTATGTGAGCACAAAGATGACATCGATTAAAATACAAATGTCATAATATGTATGTAATCATATGAATTGAACATACCATTTGAAATATAACACATATCCAAATACAAATGACAAATGAATTTAACATATTCATCAATCCAGCATGTGTAAATTCGGCCAGCATATATATCAATATTACAATGTAGCATATATATATATATATATATATATATATATATATATATATATATATATATATATATATATATATATATACACATACATACCAATATATATATATATATATATACATATATCAATATGACAATGTAGCATATATATCAATATATGAAACATGAAACATGAATAATGTATCTTCATTATTCTATATGAAGCATGAAACAACTACATGAAACAAATCTAAAACCTAGCTAGAGTCGGGGGAGGAGGGCACCGGAGTCGGGAGGAGGCGCCGGGCTCGTGGGGAGGAGGAGCTAGAGTCGGGGGCGCCGGGCTTGGGGAGGGCGGCGTTAGGGAAGGAGGGCACCGGGCTCGGGGGAGGGAGCGGCGTCGGGGGAGGAGGGCACCGGAGTCGAGGGAGGAGGGCACTGGAGTTGGGGGAGGGAGCGGCGTCGGGAGGGAGCGGCGTCGGTAGGGAGCGTCGGCGGGAGGGAGCTGCGTCGGGAGCGACCGGCGGCGGCGTTAGGAGGGAAGGGCAGCGGCGTCGGGAGGGAAGGGCGGCACGAGAGAGCAATAATATACTAAGGGCGCTGGAGATCTAGAGTGCGTGAGTGCGAATCATGCCCTAGCGAGGGTATTTATAAGGAAAACTATCACGAGCGGTTCTATAACTCACATGCAGCGATATTATATTATCACAGCTGGTTCTTAACTAAGAACCGTCTGTGATAGTATGACTATCACAGACGGTTCTTAACTTATAACCGTCTGTGATAATATAATATCACAGACGGTTATAAGTTTAGAACTGTCGGTTCTAATTTTGTAACCGTCTGTAATAAACCATTGCCCGCTGGCTGTCTGTAATAAACCTTTGCCGGCTGGCTGTTGTAACTACACTACCAGCATTCAATAAGACCTCTCACAGAGTGTAATGAATATAACTACACCTACCAGCATTCAATTCACCTATATATATAAATGCAAATTCACAAATACATCACAGTTCCTGAGTCATTTTACAATTACAATAAAACATATATAGTTACATTTATTACACATAGCATTTCATTTTAAATAAAGCTCTTCACGATGATCGACACGTATATAGCTTGTTTCATTTCCTTGTTCTTCCTCGAGCCTGATGCCGTCTCCGAATAGAGGCAAATCATCAAATTGATTGTACTCTTCCTCATCCACAACATTCTCAACTCCGACAATCCTTCTTTTTCCCTGAAGAACTATATGACGCTTCTTATTTGTCGGGTCAGTTATATAAAATACTTGAACAACTTGCCTCGCGAGTACAAATGATTCGTCTTTGTATCCTACACATTCGATGTCCGCGGTAGTGACACCGTACTTGTTAACCTTTACACCTCATGGGAGATGGACCCAATGGCACCAAAATAGAGGAATCTTGAAAATTACGTAGTCAAGCTCCCAAATCTCATCTATAAGCCCGTAGTACGAGCTTGGGCCAGCGGTACTGACGTGAGCATCATAGGCATCTATGCGGACACCTGAGTTCTGCACTGTGCTCTTTTTATCCTGATCTGTTGTATAAAATGTGTAGCCATTAATGTTATATCCTTGCCATGTCACAATTGTAAATTTTGACCCTTTTGCCAACCATTGTAGTGTTTCACTTGACGACCTCCTAGTCAATTGCGCATTCAACTATTCGTTGAACTGACGGTTGTGTTGTCTCGTGATCCAAACTTCTGACTGGCTGCATTCTCTTGACGTAGCATATCCTTGTGCTCTTCAATATATGGGGTCACTTCAGCCATGTGTTGTAAAACCGTGAAATGGGCTTGAGCATACGTATTTTGATCCGGAGTTATTGCTTTCCTTCCGATAGTCCCGATACCCTCTAGCCTCCCCTCGTGACGAGATACAGGTACACCTATCGGATCGACCTGAGCCATGTAGCCGATGCCGAATTCAATGACCTCTTCTGTTGTATATCTTCGATGATGCTACCCTCCAGTTGTAACATCCCAAAATTTTGTTCCTTTATTGAAAATTTAATCTGGAGTTTATTGGATTTTCTGGAGTTATGTTAAAGTCCTGATTTGAGAAAAATTATAAACTTTAATTTATAAAAGTCAAAAATAAATTTATTGCATTACTAAAAGCTAAAACAAATGTAATTCAGCTTCCTTAAGTCAAATATGAGATTATATTAATTTTTCTAGATTTTAGAAGGAATTAAAACCTTCCCTTTAAAAGCAAATTGTACCTTTGCAAATTATATTTGTTAAAATGAGTGGGACATATTTTTATTAAGTCTAGAATAGCTCCAGATAGTTCTCTAAATTTTTCTGGATTTTTCAAAATTTATTTGGTATTTTTCCGAGTTTTCTAAAGCCTATTGGCATTTCTGGAAATCAAAAAGAAAACAAATCCCAAACCCTCCCGTGGGCGGCGTGTGTCGACCATCGGAGCCAACTCCACCCGCCGATCTAATCTCGGCGCCCGTCGTCACTTACGGTTCAATCGCCTTTCCCCATCGCGGATCGGCGCGTGGCAAGCATCGGGCCGTCCACCTCTCCGCCGGTTCAATCCCGCCGCTTCTGCGACTTACCGCTTCACCGCCCCTCTCGCTCCTGCCGCCACGTGGTTTGATCGGGGCCATTCGCCGTTGTCGGATGACATCCCGCCCGTCCGCGATCACTTAATCCCTCGCCCAAGACCCGCCGGATGTTTCCCCATTACGGATTGAATCGTGGCCTTCCCCTCTCACTTACGGTTCGCTCGGATCAACGACCGCCCCTCCCCTTTGCCACACCGCCGCTCATCCGACCATCGCCCCGTCCTTTCCGTTTTCTTCTCTCGTGCGTGCGGGCCCCACTGTCGGGCCCGCCGTCCCGCCCCTTTCCTTTCTTCCTCGCGCGATCGCGGCCGCTGCTGCGCCGCCATTGATTGAAAACCGAAGCTTTGAAAGCTTCGGTTTCTTGCCAATTCATTCCCCCACATCACCGCAGATTCAAATTAACCCCTCCCGATCCGTTGCAGGCATAAAGTCCCCCAATTCGCCCCCTTCACCGCGCATTCATCCTTCCGGTCGTTTCAAAACCGGCGGGTCGTGCGCGGCCGTTACCTCCTCCCCGGCCTATAAAACCCGCACCCCGAGGTTCCTCTGCCCACACCGCCACCCCTCGTGCCTCCAATTCGCGAAATTAAGCTTCGGAGCCCCCCCTGCGCTTGTTTCTCCCTGCCGGCCACCAGCAACTCCGGCGAGCAATCGCCGCCGCCTCGAGCTTCCCCGCTCCTCGCTGGTGCCTCCCCGACCTTGCTGGTGCCCAGGCGATCCTCGGCGACCACTTCCCCGAGCTGCTGCGTCACCGGAGCTGCTCCGCCGCCGCATGAACCCTCCTCCGCCGCGCCCTTCTCGACGATCTTGACTCCGGTCATCCTCGGCGTCGCGAAAGGTACCGAGTGCTCCCGCGTCCCCCTCTTCATTTGGTACCACCGGCGGCGCCGCTCTCCGAGCGCCGGCGACCATCGATCCCGTGCGCCACCGCCGGCCGCGCCGCCGGTCGATCGCCGGGTGAGGTGGCGGCGAGCGTGGCCGCCGATCGGCGCCACGCGAGCGCCACTGGCGACTCCGCCACCTCGCGCGTGCGCGGCCACGTCGGCATAAAGCCGTGACGTGGCAGCCACGCGGCGACCACGCGGCGCCCCGTGGCGCCACGTCAGCGCCACCAGCGCCCGCCGCCACCTCACCCTTCCTCGGGTCCATGGACCGGTCCATGACACCGGGCCCCACTGTCGACCTCTGCCGATTATATTAATCCTAGGGCTGACGTCATAATCTATAATTTCCTTTAGAAAAATAATTCGTGCTGACGTCATATATCCTTTTCGGTTTAAAAAAAATCCAGAAAATACCCTTTTTCTTTTATTTTGAATTCAAACTTTGGAAGGCTATAACTTTTGCATTTTAACTCCAAATTGACCCATTCAAATTTCTAAATTTTTCTAAAATCATGATCTATCCATTTCTGGAATAATTTTGAAATTTATTTAAATTTGATTTGAATATATTTTGTAATTCCAAGGTTTAAATTTAAATTAAAACTTCCAACTTATTTTAAAAGCCTCAATTCCTTTTTAAAAATTGTTGACCCACATCCAAAATTCAAAATTCTGTCTCCCAGTTTATTTTATAATATTTGGAAGTTATTTGGATTTCGTTTGAATTTTTGTTTTGAATTTGCTTCGAATTGATTATTTCGTTAGATATTGACGATTCCGGAGAGTTTGAATTCGACGAATCGCAGCAGGACTTCGATCAAGGCAAGTTACACCTTTGACCATGTTGAACCTAATATTTTAAATTATTTATATTGTTTCTTGTATATGCATGCGTATCTTTATTCAAATGTAATTCAAATTTGATTTGAATTTTAGATATACCCATGATCCTTTGTTATGGCCAATTTGAATCTTGAATTCATATACCTTGTCACCCTAGCTGAAAACTAGTTAGTACTATAGTATTAGCTAGAAATTTTTATAGCAATGCTTAGCCTGGCTTAGTATAATTTTAGGTGGGATCAATCTTTCACATGAAATGACGGACTTTGAAAATTGATATCTTGACTTGGTGAGTCAAGGGTGGTTTCTGAAATGATTTAAAAATAAAATAGAAAACTTGTTTTGGACTTAGGCTAATGGTTAGGTGGTGGGTGCCAGTATGCCTCGTGTTTGGTGACACACGTTGATTATCGTGCACGGGGTATGTGGTTGAGCCTAAATCAACTTAAGGACCGTTTACGTGAATTATTTCTGAAGTCACTTCGTACTACCACAAGTCCGGTATGGGACGGATCGCTAAGTAATTTGTGAAGTTCCAACTATAGTCTCGCTATAGGCTGAATGTGGCGCGCGTAGGTGTGGGAAGTCTCACATGGCACGAGAGGGCTCCAACTCGTGGATTCGAGTTGTGGTGAAACCTTAGTGGCGGCGTGATTATGTTGGCTATGAACCATCGAACGACCTTGTCATGAACTCTCGCCGCACACCTAAGGCGGTGTGTTGATCGCGTGGCTCAAGTGAGAGGAATGTCTTGTGGGTAAAGTTGTACACCTCTGCGAGTAACAAACTATCTGGATAGCCGTGTCCACGGTCATGGACATCTTGAGTAGAGTCTTCACAGATTAGACTTGAATTTTCATAAAACTTGGTTTTGGCAAACAAGCGTTGGATTTGGTAATGGTCCGGGTGGATTCCGTGGATAGGTTAGTGTGGGTTGGAGCCTACACTAACGGTATTACTGTTAAAAACAATGTTTCATATCTTGTATTTAAATTCAGCTTTTCGTATTCACGTTATTGTATTTAAATTCAAGTATTGCTTTCGCACATTACCTATTAAGCTTCCTTTGAAATCCCTATGCATGCATCAACTCTGTTATATTTCTGGTGTAACTTGCGTAAGCATTTACTTGCTTACCTTGGGAGTATACTGTACTCACCTTGCTAAATCTGTTGCCGGACTTGAGGCGACTCGGACGGTGAGGACTACTTGGTGAGTAGGATGTGTCTTCTGATCATTCGCTTTGTGGGAGGTCGGATGGGTGTCTTTGCCACCTTTACTTTCTTTCCGCTGTTTTTGTTTATTTTGTTGGCCAGGTGCCTTATTGTAAGACTTGGCCTTAAGGCCGTATTTTCGTTTAATAATATCTCGTGGTTATTTTTGCATGATATACATTCTTTGTTAAACTTTGTGTGCACTAGCTTTTCACGGGATAGTGCGATTTACACAGAGGGCTCGGAGTTGTTGTTAGGGTCCCGACAAAATGGTATCGAGCAACAATGACTCTAAGACGTGACCTTAGCAAGAGACCAGCTTTAAGGATATATTTTAATAAGAAATGCCCTTTTAAATTATCTCTCCCTTTTCTCAAATCTCTTTACAAAACCGATTACTAACTCCTCTCCTTCCAAATTTTAGATGGAGCAACCCACCGCGTCTCCCATGGAACCCTTGCCGACTCTTCGCGACGATCTGCACAACCTCATGCAAGAGCTCAACTTCCGCCCGTACCCCTCTACCGTGGATATGTTGGCATGTATGGAGCGAAGAACGCTGGAGGGTGGAAGTGAAGATCTTCAAGGATTTGAGCACACGGAGCCATTTACGTGTTCGACGCACCTACCTCGAGCCACCTTCTTGATGGAGTACAGGATGCAGCCGAGAGGCCATTCGCGGTGCGCGAACATCTACGCTCGAGACTTGCTGCGCACCGACTTCGCTACTTCCCCATGAAGACTCCTCGTGGGCTGCGACGACTTCGTCTCAGAGTATGAGAGCAACCCCGCCTCATACGGTGGTGGAGTATACCAAGTCCATGGATCACATGTACAGGACCACCACGACGAGCCGCACACCGCACATGCGAAGCTCGCGCACGCGAGAGGAACTTGCCGAGCTCGTGCGAGAAGATGCGAGTTCCATCGATTCGGGCCTTTTCCGAGGAGACTCGGCGCGGCGCTAGTGTGTGAACAACCCGAGTCTTGAACGCTATCCGTGAGTGTAGACCTTTGTAAACAGCCACGAGACTATTATAAAATAAAAGTTTTGTTTGACTCTTATTCGTGTTTTCCTTGCTCTTGTGTGTTGTTTTGGTGGGATTGTTACTAGAACCTTTCCTTTAGTTCTCTATCTAAATCTGAAAGTCTCAATAGATGGTGAACACAAGAAGAAACTCCAACATGGACAACGCCAAATCCGGAGCACAAGGAAGCGATCGGCTCGATTCCACCACCCGCCAATGCAGGACCGGATTAGGCACGCTTGATGGCCAATCAAAACCAGATTGATCCAGCTATTAGCGGGCGATCAACAACCCTCGGGCTCATCATCAACTTTGCCCAAGTGCCTCCCAATCGTCTCTCACGAGTTCACGAGGATCAAGCCACCCACCTTCGCGGTAGTCTTTGAGCCGATGGGCGCCGACGATCGCTCGGTCGATTGGCAAGAAGCTGGACGATGCGGTTGCATCGATCGGGAGCGAGTCTGTTCGCCTCCCATCGGTGAACGGGCCCGCATCTCAATGGTGGGACACTTTCACCGCCGCACGCCAACCCGCAGACGGTGGCGTGGATCGAGTTCGAGCAAAGCTTCGCAAAGCTCATATCCCCACCGGCACCATGGCATTGAAGAAGAAGGAGTTCAGATCTCTGCGCCAAGGAAGTCGTCTTCACAATAAGTGCGTGCGAAGTTTAACCAAGCGGCCGCTATGCGCGGAGGATGTGGCTTCAGGTGAAGCCAAGCAAGAAAGGTTCATGGAGGGCACGAATGACAACATATCGGTACAAGCGATATCGGGTGACTATCTTGACTTCCACCAGCTAGTCGGTAAGGCCATCCGCCGGGAGAACAAACACATGGAAATGGAGACCGGAAGAAAGGATGGCGGACGGAGGAACAACTCGGAAGTTCTTTCAAGAATCGCAGATACTCCTCCACACTCAAACAAGTTCGGACCCAGGCAGCAACTTCAAGAACGATCTAGCGAGTTCAAGTCCTCAACCGGCCGCCCCGTTTGGGCCAACCGCGGTTCCCAAGCAACGCACCCGGCAACGGTGGCGGACACGAAGAGCGATCCGCCGTCGGCGGATTGACTGCTACTACTGCAGGAACGGGGCACTTTGCCAAGGCGTGCCTAAGAAGATTCAAGCGGCGGCAACCGAGCGCCTCGGAAGTCGAGAACCGGGGCAGCGAAGCGCGGACCTTCATCAAGGCGAGTGAACCACGTGGCAGCGGAAGAGGCCCAGCCGCACGGATGTCGTCTTGGGTATGTTCCTTGTCAATTCGATACCGGCATCGAGTTCTTTTCGATTCGAGCATCGCATTCCTTTGTGTCAAAACCTTTATGGATAAGCATGGGTTGGGCGGGGTAACCCTTAGCAACCATATGATAGTTCACTCCTGGAGCGAGAAATGAGAGCGGGGACCTTGTGCCCCAAAGTGGAATTGCTCATATGGGACCCGATTCCTCGCCGATCTTTTGGTTTTGGAATCGCAAAGGATTAGATGTCATTCTCGGGATGAGCTGGTTGCCAAGAATCGAGGTCGGATCGATTGTGCTACCAGATCCATCACCCTCACCAATGACCAAGGCGTGGAAGTAATCTTCTCTCCCAGTTCGAAGGCGGAAGAATGTGCCCTCTTCCACCTCCAAGTCTTGGAGGAAGTGCCGATCGTACGGGAATACCGGATGTTTTCCGAGGAACTACCGAGGATGCCACCGGATAGTGAGATCGAATTTGTGATTGACCTAGTCCCGAGCACCGCCCGATTTCCAAAAGACCATATCGGATGCACGCTGCGAGTTAGCGAATTGAAGAATCAACTCACGGAACTAGAAGACAAAGGTACATCCGACCCGGTTCGTCGCCTTGAGGGAGCACCCGTCTGTTCGTCAAGAAAAGGATGAGAGTTTGAGGCTATGTGTGGACTACTGAGCACTCAATGGCGTCACCATCAGAATAAATACCCCCTCCCGGAATCGATGACTGTTCGATCGGTTGAAAGGAGCGGTATCTTCTCTAAGATTGATCTGCGATCGAGGATACCATCGGTGAAGATTCGTGAAGAAGACATTCCCAAGACGCCTTCTCCACGGATATGGACATTATGAGTTCACGGTCATGTCATTTGGGTGACCAATGCACGACCTACTTCATGAGCATGATGAGCGGTGTGTTCATGAAATACTTGGACAAGTTCGTAGTAATCTTCATCGGCGACATCCTCATCTACTCCAAGAATGAAGAAGAGCACGAGCGGCACCTCGGGATCACTCTGGAAAAGCTTAGAGAGCATCAGCTTTTCGCCAAATTCAGTAAGTGTGAATTCTGGCTAAAAGAGGTTGCCTTCCTCGGACATATCGTAACAGTAGAAGGAATCGTTGTAGATCCTTCCAAGGTAGAAGCGATAATGGAGTGGAAGCCACCAAAGTCCGTAATGAAGTCGGAGCTTTCTTGGACTTGCGGGTTATTACCGTCGGTTCATAGCAGGATTCTCCGAGACAGCCAAGCCAATGACCCAATTGTTGAAAAAGGAAAAGAAGTTTGAATGGACGAAGGCTTGTGAGCAGAGTTTCCAAACCCTTAAGAAGAAACTAGTCTCGGCACCGTCTTGTCTTGCCGAGCGTGCATAAAGGCTTCGAGGTTTTCTGTGATGCCTCTCGCCTAAGCTTAGGCTGTGTTCTGATGCAAGAAGGCAAAGTGGTAGCCTATGCATCGCGTCAACTCAAGCCTCATGAATGCAATTATCCTACTCATGACTTGGAGTTAGCGCGATGAGTGCACGCCTTAAAAATCTGGTGCCACTATCTTATTGGTAACCGTTGTGAAGTATACACGGACCATAAGAGTTTGAAGTATATCTTCACCCAGGCAGAACTCAACCTGAGGCAGCGAAGATGGTTGGAGTTGATAAAGGACTACGACATCGGTATACATTACCACCCCGGAAAAGCGAATGTGGTAGCCGATGCCTTAAGCAGGAAGTCTTATGCAAACATGGTGATATTGGAAGAAGACCAGACCCGACTCGGGAGGAGTCGCCCGTCTAAGTCTAAACCCAATGGGACCAAGCACCATCACCACCCTGGAAGTGCGACTCGGCTTGCCTGATCAAATTAAGGAAGCTCAGTTGTGGGCGAGGATATTCAAGAAATCAAGAAGAATATGAGGAGAGGCAAAGCACCGAGATTCAGCGAAGATGAACATGGCGCGGTTTGGTTCGAGAACCGCATCGTGTGCCGAATAATCGGAAATCAAAACCCGATTACGAAAGAGGCTCATGATACCCCATACTCAATCCACCAGTCGTACCAAGATGTACCGAGGATCGAGGGAAAGATATTGGTGGGTTAGTATGAAAAGGAAATCGCGAGTTCATTGAAGCTGCGACACACATCAACGAGTCAAAGCTGAACATCGAGGCCGGCGGGACTCTTGCAACCATTGCCGATTCGAATGGAAGTGGGAAGAAATCGGTATGGATTTCATAACCGGACTCCCGAGGACACAATCGGGTTATGATTCAATTTGGGTAATCATAGACCGATTGACTAAAGTGGCTCACTTCATACCAGTCAAGACCACTTATTCAGGAAGCAAGTTGGCTGAGCTGTACATGTCTCGAATTGTGTGCCTGTATGGCGTACCCAAGAAGATAGTGTCAGATCGAGGTAGTCAGTTTACTTCTCGATTTTGGCAAAGGCTGCATGAAGAATTGGGTAGTAAGCTCAGTTTCAGTACCGCTTACCATCCCCAGACAGACGGTCAAACAGAAAGAGTTAATCAGATACTCGAGGATATGCTAAGGGCTTGTACGCTGGATTTCGGGAACAGTTGGGACCGTTCACTACCTATGCGGAATTCTCGTACAATACAGACTACCAAGCCGATCTGCGGATGGCACCCTTGAAGCCTTGTATGGTCGAAGTGCGAGAACCCCTTGCTTTGGGATCGGCAAGGTGAACCCCAAGAACGGGACCAAACCTGCTGCAAGGCGCGAGAAGATCAAGTGAAGAAGATCGAGAGCGGACTAAAGATAGCCCGGTCTCGACGGAAGAGCTACGCGGATAACCGTCGTCGAGACGACCTTTGAGGTCGGGGACTACGTCTATCTTAGAGTATCCCCACTCGGAGGTGTGAAAAGGTTTCAAGTTAGAGGAAGCTAGCACCACGATATGTGGGCCCTTTCAAGATGCGGACCGAAGAGGTGCGATCGCATATCGATTAGACTTGCCGCCAAGCATGTCGGGGGTGCCTGATGTCTTTCATGTCTCACGATTAAAGAAGTGCCTCCGAGTACCCACAGAGCAATCCATGACTGAAACCTTGGACCTCGGGGATGACCTCACCTATCGGGAGCAACCAATCAAGATTCTCGAGACAAGAAAGCGTCGGACTGAAGGAAGACCATCAGTTACGCAAAGTTCGGTGGAGCAACCACACCGAGGACGAAGCCACCGGGAGCGAGAAGAAGATTTAAAGACCAGCCATCCCCATCTCTTTTGCTAGCGATTGCAAATCTCGAGGCGAGATTTCCTTTAAGAGGTAGGTTTGTAACATCCCAAAATTTTGTTCCTTTATTGAAAATTTAATCTGGAGTTTATTGGATTTTACGGAGTTATGTTAAAGTCTGATTTGAGAAAAATTATAAACTTTAATTTATAAAAGTCAAAAATAAATTTATTGCATTACTAAAAGCTAAAACAAATGTAATTCAGCTTCCTTAAGTCAAATATGAGATTATATTAATTTTTCTAGATTTTAGAAGGAATTAAAACCTCCCCTTTAAAAGCAAATTGTACCTTTGCAAATTATACTTGTTAAAATGAGTGGGACATATTTTTATTAAGTATATAATAGCTCCAGATAGTTCTCTAAATTTTTCTGGATTTTTCAAAATTTATTTGGTATTTTTAGAGTTTTCTAAAGCCTATTGGCATTTAAAATCAAAAGAAAACAAATCCCAAACCCTCCCCGCGGGCGACGCGTGTCAGCCATCGAAGCCACCTCCACCCCACCGGATCTAATCTCGGCCGCCCGTCGTCACTTACCGGTTCAATCCCGCCTTTCCCCATCCGCGGATCGACGCGTGGCAAGCATCGGGCCGTCCACCTCTCGCCGGTTCAATCCCGCCGCTTCCGCGACTTACCGCTTCACGCTCCCCTCTCGCTCCTGCCGCCACGTGGTTTGATCGGGGCGTTCGCCGTTGTCGGATGACATCCCGCCCGTCCGCGATCACTTAATCCCTCGCCCAAGACCAGCCGGCCTAGATGTTTCCCCATTGCCGGATTGAATCGTGGCCTTCCTCTCACTTACGGTTCGCTCGGATCCAACGACCGCGCCCCTCCCCTTTGCCACACAGCCGCTCATCCGACCATCGCCCCGTCCTTTCCGTTTTCTTCTCTCGCGGCGTGCGGGCCCCACTGTCGAGCCCTTCGTCCCCACCCCTTTCCTTCCTTCCTCGCGCGATCGCGCCGCTGCGCCGCCATTGATTGGCGAAGCTTTGAAAGCTTCGGTTTCTTCCAATCATTCCCCACATCACCGCAGATTCAAATTAACCCCTCCCCGATCCGTTGCGGGCATAAAGTCCCCAATTCGCCCCCTTCACAAGCGCATTCATCCTTCCGGCCGTTTCAAAACCGGCGGGTCGTGCGCGACCGTTACCTCCTCCCGACCTATAAAACCCGCACCAGGGTTCCTCTGCCCACACCGCCACCCCTCGTGCCTCCAATTCGCGAAATTGAGCTTCGGAGCCCCTGCGCTTGTTTCTCCCGCCGGCCACCAGCAACTCCGGCGAGCAATCGCCGCGCCTCGAGCTTCCCGCTCCTCGCGGTGCCTCCCGACCTTCTTGGTGCCCAGGCGATCCTCGGCGACCACTTCCCGAAGCTGCGCATCACCGGGCTGCTCGCCGCCGTGAACCCTCCTCGGCCGCGCCCTTCTCCGCGATCTTCACCTCCGGTCATCCTCGGCGTCGCGAGAAGGTACCGAGTGCTCCGCGTCCCCTCTTCATTTGGTACCACCGGCGGCGCCGCCGCTCACGGAGCCGGCGACCATCGGTCCCCGTCGCCACCGCCGACGCCGCGCCGTCGATCGCCAGTGAGGTGGCGGCGGCGTGGCCGCCGGTCGGCGCCACGCGCGCCACTGGCGCCTCCCGCCACCTCGCGCGTGCGCAGCCGCGTCGGCATAAAGCGTGGCGTGGCGACCACGCGGCGACCACGCGGCGACCCCGTGGCGCCACGTCGGCGCCACCCGCGCCCGCCGCCACCTCACCCTTCCTCGGGTCCATGGACCGGTCCATGACACCGGGCCCCACTCGGCCTACGCCCGATTATATTAATCCTAGGGCTGACGTCATAATCTATAATTTTCTTTAGAAAAATAATTCGTGCTGACGTCATAAATCCTTTTCGGTTTAAAAATAAATCCAGAAAATACCCTTTTTCTTTTATTTTGAATTCAAACTTTGGAAGGCTATAACTTTTGCATTTTAACTCCAAATTGACCCATTCAAATTTTTAAATTTTTCTAAAATCATGATCTATCCATTTCTGGAATAATTTTGAAATTTTGAAATTTATTTAAATTTGATTTGAATATATTTTGTAATTCCAAGGTTTAAATTTAAATTAAAACTTCCAACTTATTTTAAAAGCCTCAATTCCTTTTTAAAAATTGTTGACCCACATCCAAAATTCAAAATTCTGTCTCCCAGTTTATTTTATAATTTTTGGAAGTTATTTGGATTTCGTTTGAATTTTTGTTTTGAATTTGCTTCGAATTGATTATTTCGTTAGATATTAACGATTCCGGAGAGTTTGAATTCGACGAATCGCAGCAGGACTTCGATCAAGGCAAGTTACACCTTTGACCATGTTGAACCTAATATTTTAAATTATTTATATTGTTTTACTGTATATGCATGCGTATCTTTATTCAAATGTAATTCAAATTTGATTTGAATTTTAGATATACCCATGATCCTTTGTTATGGCCAATTTGAATCTTGAATTCATATACCTTGTCATACTAGCTGAAAACTAGTTAGTACTATAGTATTAGCTAGAAATTTTTATAGCAATGCTTAGCCTGGCTTAGTATAATTTTAGGTGGGATCAATCTTTCACACGAAATGACGGACTTTGAAAATTGATATCTTGACTTCGGTGAGTCAAGGGTGGTTTTACGGAAATGATTTAAAAATAAAAATAGAAAACTTGTTTTTGGACTTAGGCTAATGGTTAGGTGGTGGGTGCCGGTATGCGTCGTGTTTGGTGACACCTGGTTGATTATCGTGCACGGGGGTATGTGGTTGAGCCTAAATCAACTTAAGGACCGTTTCTGTGAATTATTTTACGAAGTCACTTCGTACTACCACAAGTCCGGTATGGGACGGATCCGCTAAGTAATTTGTGAAGTTCCAACTATAGTCTCGCTATAGGTTGAATGTGGCGCGCGCGTAGGTGTGGGAAGTCTCACATGGCACCGAGAGGGCTCCTACTCGTGGATTCGAGTTGTGGTGAAACCTTAGTGGCGGCGTGATTATGTTGGCTATGAACCATCGGAACAGCCTTGTCATGAACTCTCCACCGCACACCTAAGGCAGTGTGTTGATCGCGTGGCTCAAGTGAGAGGGAATGTCTTGTGGGTAAAGTTGTACACCTCTGCAGAGTAACAAACTATCTGGATAGCCGTGTCCACGGTCATGGACATCTTGAGTAGAGTCTTCACAGATTAGACTTGAATTTTCATAAAACTTGGTTTTGGCAAACAAGCGTTGGATTTGGTAATGGTCCGGTGGATTCCGTGGATAGGTTAGTGTGGGTTGGAGCCTACACTAACGGTATTACTTGTTAAAAACAATGTTTCATATCTTGTATTTAAATTCAGCTTTTAGTATTCACGTTATTGTATTTAAATTCAAGTATTGCTTTCCACACATTACCCTATTAAGCTTTCTTTGAAATCCCTATGCATGCATCAACTTTGTTATATTTCTGGTGTAACTTGCGTAAGCATTTACTTGCTTACCTTGGGAGTATACAGACTCACCTTACTAAATCTGTTGCGGACTTGAGGCGACTCACGACGGTGAGGACTACTTGGAGTAGGATCGTCTTCGATCATTCGCTGTGGGAGGTGGATGGGCTGTCTTTGCCACCTTTACTTTCTTTCCGCTGTTTTTGTTTATTTTGTTGGCCTGGTGCCTTATTGTAAGACTTGGCCTTAAGGCCGTATTTTCGTTTAATAATATCTCGTGGTTATTTTTGCATGATATATATTGTTGTTAAACCTGTGTGCACTAGCTTTTCCTGGGATAGTGTGATTTACACAGAAGGGCTCGGAGTTGTTGTTCCGGGTCCCGACACCAGTCGAGATTGATTGCGTACATAGGACTTGAGAATTCCCATGTATCTCTCAAAAGGGTACATATGATGTAGAAACACGGAGCCGCATATTTTTTTTCTCTTTCACAAGGTGGACAATGAGATGGACCATGATATCAAAAAATGATGGAGGAAAATACATCTCTAGATGACATAGAGTTGTCACCACCTCGGTTTGCAGAGCATCTAGTCCATCGGGATCAATGACCTTCTGAGCAATTGCGTTAAAGAAATAACACAGCTTTATGATTGTCACTCGAACTTTATTCGGTAAAATACTTCTAATTGCAATAGGTAGCATTTGTGTCATTAGCACATGACAGTCGTGGGACTTCATGCCAATTAATTTCAAATGTTCCATGGAAACAAGTTTCTTCGTGCTGGTGGAGTGACCGGATGGAAATTTCACACCATGTAAGGACTGGCACAGTTCAATTCTCTCAGACTTAGACAGAGTGTAGCAAGCTGGGGGAAGGTATATCCGGCCTTTATCGGTCTCTATCGGTGCTAACTCAGTCCTGATGTTCACAGCGACCAAGTCACGCCTTATGTTAACACCATCCTTAGTTTTATCAGGATTGTTCAGTAAGAGACCAATCAAACTGTCATATATATTCTTCTCTACGTGCATGACATCGATGCAATTGCGAACTTCTAAGTGCTCCCAATAAGGTAAGTCCCAAAATATTGACCTTTTTTCCACATGTTCTTCCTCAATTTACGCCCCTTTCCCAGCACAACGTTTATATCCTTGACCATATCATATACCTCTTTCCTGCTAAAAGGTCTTGGTACTGAGTCATCTTCTTTCTTTTCATCAAATTGTTTCTTCATCTTGCGGTATGGGTGATACTTTGGAAGGAACCTAACGTGACGCATGTACACAGTTTTATACGAGTTGTTCAACCACACACTCTCGGTATAATCTAAGCAGTACGAACACACTTTGGCTCCTTTTGTACTCAACCCTGACAGGTTACCAAGGGCAGGAAAATCATAAATGGTGTAGAACAACATAGCGCGTAGAGTAAAATTCTCTCGTTTGTCCGCATCTCATACATGTACCCCTTCGTTCCACAGTATTGTAAGATCTTCTACCAATGGTGCTAGGAACACATCAATATCATTGCCAGGTTGCTTCGGCCCTTGGATAAGTAGTGACATCAAAATATACTTCCGCTTTATACACAGCCAAGGAGGAAGTTTGTACATGCATAGAGTCATGGGCCAAGTGCTATGTCGGCTGCTCATGTTACCAAAAGGATTCATTCCATCTGTACTCAACCCAAACCTTATATTTCTCGGTTCCAAACCAAAATCTACAAACATCCTATCGATGTTTCTCCATTGGGCAGAATCAGCAATATGTCTTATCATTCCGTCCTTTTTATGCTGCTCCCAGTGCCAACGCATCAATCTTGCATCCTTGCGGTTTGCAAATAAACGCTTCCAACGGGGGATTACAGGAAGATACCACAACACCTTAGCAGGAGGTCCTTACTTCACCTCGATGCCCTTTCCATCATCAGAATCATTTTTACGCTTGTATCAGGATGCTTTGCACACTGGACAAATATTTAAGCTAGCATACTCTTTACGGTACAGGATACAATCATTCGGACATGCATGTATTCTTTCTACTTCCATTCCTAATGGACAAATAATCTTCTTGGCTTGGTAGGTGGTTCTCGGCAACACATTTTCCTTTGGAAGCATGTCTGCTAGGAGACCTAACAACGCCGTGAAATTCTTGTCGGACCAACCATTGCTTGCCTTCAATTTCAGTAGTTCTAGAACTGATAACAATCTCGTGTATTGCAGCTTGCATCCTGAGAATAAAGGTTTCTCTGAGTCCTCCATCAAGCCCTCAAATTTACCAAACTCTCTCTCACTATAGTTCCCTTCTGCATCACGTAACATCTGATCTAGATTGTCATCCTGCGATCTATCCTCATGATCAAAAGCACAGTCCACAACTGGTATATCGTTGTCCCCCTCGACTATGTCATAACTACCAGCTTCTTGTGTACACTTCTCTTCACCGTGACTGGTCCAATATTTGTACCTTTTCTGAAACCCCTTCGAATCAAGTGAGCTTCGATCTGCGCTGAGTTGCTAAACATCTTAAGATTATCACAATCAATACATGGACAGTACATATATTTTATCCCCTTCTTTAACATATCCAGTTCGGCCGCTCTTCTAAAAACAGACACGTCAATAATGTACTCTTCACTCACACGGTTTTCAATGTACATCCAGTTTCGATCCATCTACGCTAGCTACACAAGTAACAAATGGTTACCAAAAATGATTATTACCGCTACTACATAGCATATAAGTTATCATCTCTGGACTTCCATTACAAAAACATGTATATAAACATAATTAAAAGTAATTGAGTACTAATCTCTGATTAGATCACTAAGAAGACGGCAATATATTTTCACCACCGAACTCCCTAAAGCCGGCCGCCTTGCTCCACCGATGCAGCGCAATTAATGAAGACAAATCTGTGTCGACATCGACCAAGTATTAATAGTGCAATTTATCACATACGGTTATTAACACGAACCGTCTGTGACGATTAATATCAAAGACGATTTGTTATACCAACTGTCTATGATAATCGAGACATCACAGACGGTTCGTGTTAATAACCGTCTGTGAACTTTCATAGACGATTATTAACACGACCCATCTGTGATGTCTTGATTATCACAGACGGGTCGTGTTAATAACCATCTGTGAAAGTATCACAGCCGGGTGGTAACACGAACAGTCTGTGATGTCTCGATTATCACAGACGGGTCGTGTTAATAACCGTCTGTGAAAGTATCATAGCTGGGTGGTAGTATGAACCGTCTGTGATAGTTTAAGCATAGACGGTTCCGTATGAACCGTCTGTGATTTACCCATCCAATATAGCCTGTTTTGTAGTAGTGGGTTAAAGTCAACACGCTTCTTAGCATCTAAATTTATATTTTTAGAAGTAAGAATAGGCCATAAATCAATAGGAGCATGAGGATTAAAGCATATACTACCTGAAAAGGGCTCATCTTTGTGGTAGAATTTAGCGATTTGTTGTAAGCAAACTCGACATGAGGTAGATATTTTTTTCCACATCTTTAAGTTCTTCTTCGAAATATCTCTCAACATAGTTGATAACATGCGGTTGATAACTTCGGTTTGGCCATCCATTTGGGTGTGACAAGTAGTAGAAAATAGCTGCTTGGTGCCCAATTTTGCTCAAAGGGTGCACCAAAAGTGACTCAAAAACTTTACATCCTGATCTGAAACAATGGTATTGGGCACTCCATGTGGTCAAATGATCTCTCTAAAAAATAAATCAACAACATTCATAGCATCATCGCTCTTATGACAAGGTATAAAATGTGTTATTTTAGAAAATCTATCCACAACAACAAAAACACTATCTCTCCCCTTCTTTGTGCAAGATAGTCCTAAAACAAAGTCTATTGACATATCCTCCCAAGATACACTAGGCATAGGAAGAGGTATATATAAACCATGTGGATTAAGTTGGGACTTAATTTTATTGCATGTAGTGCAGCATGACATGTAGCGCTCAATGTTGCACCTCATTCAGGGCCAATAGAAGTGCTCGGCCAGAATGCCCTCCATCTTCTTGACACCGAAGTGTCCCATCAATCCTCTGCCATGCGCCTCTTGTAATAACAAAAGATGAATAGAATTAGCTAAAATGCATAGCTTGTTAGCATGAAACAAAAATTCATCATCCATAAAAAAACAATATTCTAGCTTTTGCCTTCTTTACAATTCTGAAATATATCTTTAAATTCAACATCATGTACATAGTGCTCTTTAATTGTCTCTAAACCAAAGATTTTGAAATCAAGTTGAGATAACATGGTATAACGATGAGATAAAGCATCAGCAATAACATTATTCTTTCCTTTCTTATACTTAATGACATATGGAAATGCTTCAATGAACTCAACCTATTTAGCATGTCTATGGTTTAGATTTGATTGACTACAAATGTGCTTCAATAATTCATGATCAGAGGGTATAACAAATTCTTTGGGTCATAAATAATGTTGCTATATTTCTAAAGTTTGGATGAGAGCAAGTAATACCTTATCATAAGTAGAATAGTTTAAATTAGGTCTACTTAACTTTTCACTAAAATAAGCAACAGGTTTACCTTCTTATAATAATACACCTTCAAGTCCAATTCCACTAGCATCACATTCAAGCTTAAAAGTCCTACCAAAATCAGGAAGTTGAAGAAGTGGTGCATTTGTGAGTTTCTCTTTTAGAAGATTGAAGGATTGTTCTTGTGCAGGGCCCCAATGAAAAGGTGCACCTTTCTTAGTTAGTTCATTCAGTGGTGCGGCAATGGTGCTAAAATCCTTGATGAAATGTCAAAAAAATCCAGCAAGTCCATGGAAACTTCGCACCTAGGTGACTGTGTTAGGAGTCGGCCAACTCTATATAGCCTTGATCTTGGTTTGATCAACTTCAATATCATGTGGAGTGACAACATAGCCAAGAAACGATACTCGATCAGTGCAAAAGGTGCACTTCTCAAGGTTACCAAGTAAGCGTGCATCACGTAGAAAAATAGCATTTAAATAATCAAGATGTTCCTCAAGTGACTTGCTATAAATCAATATATCATCAAAATATACCACCACAAATTTTCTAATGAGCATGCAAAATTTCGTTCATCAATCTGAACTTAGTTTTGAATGTTGTTTTTCATTTATCTCCTAATTTCATACGAATTTGGTGGTATCCACTATACAAGTCAACTTTAGAAAACACAGTAGAGCCACTTAATTCATCAAGTATATAGTTTAACCAAGAAATAGGATAACGATATCTAATAGTAATATTATTGATAGCTCTACAATCAACACACATGCATCACGATCCATCTTTCTTTGGAACCAATAGTACAGGAATAGCATATGGACTAAGGCTCTTGCGTGTGTACCATTTGTCAAAGAAGTCTTACACTAGATGCTCAATCTCCTTAGTCTCCTCCGGATTGGTTCAGTATGGTGCACGGTTGGTAGGAAAGCTCATGGGATTAAATTAATTTGATGTTGAATACCCCTAATTGGTGGCGGCCCTGGGGGTATCTCAGCAGGAAACATATCATCAAACTCCTGCAAAAGGTTAGTCTCTTTGCACAAAAAAGCATAGCAAAAAGAATTATTCACTTCCAACTCATTCAAATCAGATTTGGTAGCTAATAGAATAGTCTCTTTTAGTTTAATATCATTATTCCTAACACTTGTTCCTTTTGTATCTTTCTTTTTAGATGGAAAGTATTCTGTAGCTACAATATGATTTTCACTCTTTTATTTCTCCTTATTTACTCGTTCAACACGTGCCTGTTTCAAAATCAGGGATAGCAGTGGACTGTTTTGCATATTGCGATGCACTCAGATGGAGTTTGGAGGTGGGGATGGATCTGTTGAAAAGAGGATAAGATAAGCTTTCAATCAAGTACTCATAGAGTTGAAACGGAGTCCGTATGTGAAAGTTTTGCTGTTTGAAGTCGGTGCTGTTTCCAGAGGCCGAATTGAATTACACATATTTTTCTTTATGATCAGCTCCTAAGTTTTTGATTAAAAGAATATAACATGCATTAGGTAGAAGCATATTCTTATTAAAAATACAATGCACTAATAGAAACAAAGTTACCTGATAGTTCAATTGACGTGCACAAGCTCTTGTGATTGGACCTTGGAAGTGCATAGGTTCAAATCTATTGGTTATATGCATGGAAGTGATGTCCTCATCACGATTCAAGGTTCATGGAAAATTGGCATCATGATACATTGGACCCTTTTAGATCACCGCTAAGTAAAAAGAAGTCGCTTACCAGCTAGACCGGCTAGAAAACATGGCCAACATCCATAATATTTTCCACATGTCACAACTAAAGAAGTGCCTTCAAGTAATAGAATGATCAACATCGCTAGAGACTATCAATGTTGACACATGCCTCATTTGTAGAGAGTATCACATATGAATTCTTGACATAGCAGACCGTCAGATGAGAAGACGAGTGATATGTTGCCGCAAAGTTCTATGGAGCAACCACTCCAAAAGAGAAGCTACATGGGATCCTGAAGAAATCCTCAAGGTAGAATACCCCTACCACTTTGCTCACTAGCCCAAATCTCGGGGACAAGATTCCTTCTAAGGGAGGTAGGTTTTGTAGTAGCCCAATTTTGACTTCCAAATAAAATTGCATGAATTTCCATGAATTTTAAATATTTTCATTTATTTTAAAAAAAATCCTAAAGCTTGGTTGAGGTTTGAGATTTTTTAAAACAAAATCCTTGACACAAATACGTGAAAACAAAATTTCTAAAATTGAATTGGATGCGAGGACTTTTTCATAACATTTTTGTGTGCAAATTCCTATGGGAATTCAAATAGGAAATTCAACCTAAATTCCAAATAAAAATAGAGTTTAAATATGATTTAATTCCCTCTAAAGCCATAGGCCAAATCTCCCTACCAGCCCAACCCACGCGCGCTTCCCTTCCTGCATCGTGGCCCACGCATGCGGGCCTCGCATGTCAACATAGCTCACCACTCCCCTCTCTCGTGTGTCACTGATGTGTGGGCCCGGTCGCACTTGTCAGCAATATTTATCTTCTTCCTTCCTCCTTTCTTCCTCATGCGCGCCTAACCTTAAGCAATATTTTCGCATGCCACAAAGCAATGAAGGCTTCGCGTCTCGATCCAAGAGTGTCGCGACTTAGTCTCATCGCCGCAAGGTAGTCCCATCAACCATTGAACTCTCTCTTCCTTTCTCATGCCCTTTCTCAAGCTTGGTGCCCAAGGTCGCTAATAGTGCCCAAGCCACTCTCCCTCTTCCCTGCTATAAAAGCCGAGGCCACCTGTGTCACTAGACATGCCTCTCTTCACTCTTCCTCTTCCTCGCATTCTCCCACTCTATCCACATCTGGTCGAAGCTAATCAAGCTTCGGTCTTTAATTCTAGCTTCCTCTGTTGAATTACTTCTCTCCAGTGAATCCCCACCAATGGTGTTGTGCTTTCCAAGCTTGATTCATTTTTGCCTACCTCGTGCTCACTCTCTCATGCCTAATTGCTCCAAGGAGCATCGATCCTGAAGACCTCATCGTGCTTCGTCCTTGCTGTCCTATGGTAAGCCCTCTTGTTCTCATATACTTCCAAGTAGAAACAACAAGTTGAACTAGTTTAGCAACCACCTACCTCACCGTAACTCTACCTCACCACCACCCTCACCATGCCACCCCTGGCCGCTGTGAGGAGCCTAGCTCGCCACCGCCCCCGTAGCGACAATGCACTCTCTAGCATCACAACTTCACCCCAAAGCTAAATCATGCCTTTAATTGAAGTTTTACGCTTGTAATTGTTGTTGCCACGCTTGCTATTGTAACCTCCGCTGCCTCATGCCGTCTCCGACCTCGCCATCGCTGCCAATAGAGCCATAGTTACCCAGTATTTAAAACATGACCCACAAACATGAGGGCCCCACATCCCTTAACACTCGCATAGACCCATTCTGTGGACCACTGTCATTGACTAGTGCGCCCCACCTCTCGGTATATGACTACATGAACCTAGCCAATATGAGCAATGACCCTACTTGTCAGCCTAACATGTATTCCTAAATTAAAATAAATAGAAAATATAAATAAAACCCTAGACCCTACCTATCAGCCCCTTAAAGATTTTCTTAAGAAAAATAATTAGAAAAGAAAACAAAACCCTTAGCCGACCCCACCTATCATCCTCGAAGTTTTTCCTTCTGAAAAAACAAATCAAAAAGAAAAAGAAAATCTGAATGGCCCCACCTTTTCTTTATGAATTTTAGGAATATCCTTTAGTTCAAGCTTTGAAAGGTCATAACTTCTTCATTTCAAATCCAAATCTAGTGATTTTTGTTTCTAAATTCATATAAATTCAAAATATTTCTAACAATACTATAATCATAATTTTTAGAGTTTATTTAAATTTTTTTTGAATGTTTGATTTACTGTGGATAATTTTGCATATGTAGACTTTGACGCTTCGGACACCCCCGTCGCTGAAGAACAAGATCCCTCCTTAGCCATATTTGATTAAGGCAGGTTCTTATAATTGATCATATTAGACCTAATTTTTAAATGCAATATTTTGCTTTTAAATCTACATGCATGCTTAGTATGGTAATTGATAAAATGCTATATTATACCATGTACTTGAAATTAATATTCCCATCCTTAATTATTAATGTTTTCTTGCCATGTCGTCCTATGATATTTACAAATAATGATAACTCCACCATTGATTAAACTCTAGTAGACTATGGTTATGCATTGGTTGGAGACTGGTGCAGGCATTGGACATATATGATTGGCTATGCAGGGATTGCATGTGTTATTTTTGGATTGGCCATACAGGGATTGCACGTGTCATCTTTGGATGGGCAGTATAGGGATTGGATATGTCCTTTCTTGAATATGTATGCAGGGATTGCATGAGCTTGGGTTTGTTTTTGATCTCGTCTGAGTCGTTTAAGGACCAAATTCTTATGCTCATCTTTTCTACATACAAATCGTGCAATTACAAGTCTGATTATGGAACAAACCTAGCCTACTAATTTTCTTACCTTCGGTGTAAATCTTGTGCAAACATTGGTCTATGGATTTCTATGATTGATAAGAGTGACCCGTAATGATCACCGCCCTTGTGGATTTATCGAGAAAGGTGGTAAACTCCCTAACAATAGGGTTTCTCATTCAAAATATAACCTTAGAATAGGAACGTTCTAGGGGTGAGACGTAACCCGTGATAGAAGCAGTCACTATCGCCAGTGTTGAAGACTCTACCCTGGTGGGGGAGTAAACATCGTATATATGTTATTTATGCTTTACCATTATTTACTTATCAAATTCAAATGCTCTTATAACTTTCGATTGTAATCTATTACTTCCTATTGCAAATAAAAGTTCACTTTGCGCAAAATAGTAGACTAGATAGGCTTAATCTTCCAATTGTCATAGCCTTGAATGTGTGTTTGTATGACGAATTTAAAAGTATTGCAGTGTACAAGTATGTACTCACAATTGCTTGTTGAACATATTTAGAAAGATATGGAAGAAGACCCATCATATAGTTACTTTTACGCAGCGGGTTTTGGTAATGATGACGCCAAGCTTTAAGGTTCAATCCCAGTTAGTTTTCTATGGTCGAACTGAGGCATATATACTAGTTGGCTTTTGTTTTCCTCTTTATGTTTATTTCAGCTGCAACTTTATGCCACATGAACTATTTAGCCGGTCAGCCCTTTTGTTGTAAAACTAGTCGTGTATGACGTAATTTTGGTTATTAATTATATAGTGTTACTCTGTTCATTTAATCATGTATAAATGTGATATGAATGTTGTTATATGTATGTGTTAGCCACTGATCATAAGACTAGCATGATAAGCATATGTAGATTTGGAATTACAAATTCTGCGTCTCGACAGTTTTGCCATATATCCATTTGTAAATGGATATTAGTGGACTTCTTTTGGTTCGATATGGACCTCACCATATTTGAATTTGGAATGGATCAAATGTATCTCATATAATTTGGACCTTTGTATTTTGCGTTTAGACGTCCATCCATTGGCACCTTTATCCACAATCAATGTTCTAACTAGCTGCCGGTAGCTCCGCTATAGCTACTTGAGACCTCAAGAGCGACGCTACGCCTAAATATGCTGCGAACGTACCTATGGCCATGAAATAGGCCGCTATTAGCGCTACAGCTAATAACTTGCAACTGTAATAGCTGCCGCTATCCTACATCTTAAGTATATTTTTTATTCTTTACCACTTTGTGATATAGAGTCATCTTTAAAATATGGTTGTATTTAATATCAAGTTTTAAAAATGAATTCAATTCAATTAAAATAGAGATGGCATAGGAGATTCGACTAACTACTTAGGCGCCATTCCAAACAACTTCGGCTTCTGACTTCTAAAAACTAGAAACCGAATTGAACAGATTGACTTCTAGATGTTCCTCAAATCCGGCCTCCCATCGTCTCCTCCTGTGCTCATCTCACCTAAAACTTCGTCCTAGTCCGCCGCGGCCCTGCTTTGTGTTCGTCAACTCCATCATCGTTGCCGCTGATTGGCCATCATCATCGCTCCTCCGCGGCCCTGCTTTGTCTTCATTAACTCCATCGTCGCTGCCGCTGATTGGCCATCGCCATCACTCCTCCGCGGTAAGATCCAATCGGATTTGATCAGGCTCATGTAGATCCAGCCAGATCTAGTGGTCACCACCCAGTGGTGCTCATTGGTGTCATCCTCTGGCTCCGCCGCCATCTCTCCTCCCTTGGCCCCGCCAACGACCATCCCACCCGCTGCTTCTCCTCCTCCCTTGGCCCTATCCACGTCGCCCGTCGATTTTTTTTTCTTTTTTTCCTTTCATTTTATTAATTTTTCCTTTTATGTTCATTTAATCTATTTCAATTTTTACCATTTTTTTTCTTTTTTTTCCTTTTCCAAATTATCTCAACAAAAAGCCAACAGTTGAATTAAACACCCCCTAATTTTAATCATGATTTCTTTCAATCACTACAGTGCTATTTCGATAGAAAGCCAAAATCTATCGGTCGCAGTTAAATTGAAGCCCTTTGTCTTTGTTTGTTAGTGGTGTATCGCTTGTAGAAATTAATGTAATGTGACGTCCCAAAGTCTTAATGCAGAGTCCAACACGGCAACACGTCGCTCTTCCAGCTGCCGGACGGACGTTAGACGAACAGTTCGGAAATTTGTCTTGGTTTATTAGTTGTGTGTCGCTTGTAAAAGTTCGTGTAATGTGATGTCCCAAAGTCCTAATGCAGAGTCCAACACGGCAGTTGAAGAGAGGTGAGCGAGGTGATGCAACTTCGAGCATCTCTAATAGTGGTCACAATCACCAAAATTTTAGTTGAAAGGAACCGGAGTTGAAGAGAGAGAATATGATATCTCTTAGGAATAAATTTATTTAAACCTCTGAATTTTTGCAATGGTCTAAGTTTCAACCTTAAACTGTAAAACCGGATATTTGACCCTCTCAAATATCGATACCGTTTATTTTATCCCACTGAAGTAGATTGAAGACAGTTTTAGCTAATGTGTCACCTACTTGGCACCTACATAGATAACTGTACTCACATGTAAATGTTGAATCATCACCTACTGAACCTTCTTCATCCTCTCTCTCCCCCTCCCTTGATAGCCAGCTCCTCCGACCTGCTCTCACAGCCGTTGCCTCACCACACCGCTGCAGCCGAGGAGACAGCTGGGTTTGCATATTTACCTCTTTCATTTTTCCTCTCCCCTCCATCCCTCTTACACACCAAAGAAGAAGAACCAAGCCACGGAGCTTTGGCTCCTCTGTTCCCACCGCCGCACTCCCCAAACTTGCGTAGCCACTCCAGTGAGCCTCGACTTGCACCATCATGCCCTTTAGCACTACCTCGGTTCCCCCTATCTATTTCTCACTTCTATTTCTTATTTCCCTCGTAGGATCACCGGGGACACCATTGTCTCATTCGACTCTAGTGATGCATTACCCCATAATGCCACACCTCAACCTCGTTGTTCCTATTGAATCCATTATGATCTCTCCAAATTTTTCACGTCACAGTGTGTTCCCCAACATGCTCTTCAAAAGCCCTCACTAATTTTGGCTTTTGCCGAAAAGAGCACTGCGCTGCAGTCTTCTTCCTCACATTCGACCGAATCAACCGCCACGGCTGCCATTCTTGATACGGTGTACTTCCCACCAATTCCTTCCTACCAAAACACCATCAGGCCTCCTCCTTCCTCCTCAAACCTTTAATTTGAGGCCTCCCACTCTAGGCTGCCACCGCCATGAGAAGCTCGCCACATCGCCCTTCACAACGCCATACCACCCCAACTCATCTCCATCTTTGCCATTTGTAGTGGTCCCCTTGCCATGTTGACGCTTGTGACGTGCTTAATTTTTTTATTCTACTCACCGTTTAGTAGTTGCCATCATGCCAATACACCGCCATCGCCTTCGTCTATAGCTGTGAGCCACCACAGGCGGTCGCAGGCTACACCTCCACCACCCTAGAGCTTGTGCAGGCCACTGCAACCCATTTTTGCACTTGCACGTTGCACTACTGCTATACTTGCTAGAGCAAAGCTTGGCTTAGTCCTCTATGGCCGCCTCCCTGGTGCCAAGAGGTAGGAAGAAGATGGAGATAGAAGTAAGGGATTGACGGGTAGACACTACCAATTTTTAATTTATTTGCTTATTTTGCTGATTGGGCTGCTTACATATCAACTCGTAAAACTAGCTATTTCTGCCCATGTGGCTGTCACATTTGCGCCACCTCAAAGCAGAACTATCTTCAATTGGTCTCAAGGGTATAATAAATGGTATTGATACTTGAAGATTATAAAACATTCAATTTTACAGTTTAAGATTGAACTTAGACTATTGCAAGAGTTTAACAAGGTCAAATAGACTTATTCTTATCTCTTATGTAAGAGATAACTTATGAATATAAAACAATCGCAATGGTGAGGGAATGTGAGGGAGGAAGCTGTGATGAAAATAATAAAAAAAATAATTATGGGATGATGATAAAGATAAATTATTGAAGATATTATCTTTTATAGGATCGAAAATGGCAACAGAGGGGGGGTGAATGGTGCCTCTTTAAAAATTGCCCCTAAAGTATCCACACAAAAGCTCTTCTCCGATAGCTACAGAAGCTACGAAGAAGGCATTCGCTCAAAGGAAGGTCAACAGCCTGCACTAACCAAAGAATAGCCGAGCAATCGCAAAAACAGCACCAAGAGCAGTACACATGCAAACAACACACTGCTGCTCATCCCCTCCCATTTGGGTCCTCTCTGCTCACATACAGTTAGTAAGCAAAGTAGGAGCTACAAGGAGGAGCTAACCGGACAGCACTGACAATCTGAAGAACAACCGAGGAAAACACCTATTGCACACTCGAATTTCTGCACTGAAAATACAGGTTTTGGCTGCTAAAAACTGAGGACAAATCACTGAATATTGCAGCTGCCAAAACCAAAAGTCTGAAACTACTCTGGCGATCAAAATACTAGCTGTTGAAAACATAGCCGAGAACTGTAGATACTGCATAAAACCGAACAGCAAGAAGATTGTCAAATTACTACTCTCTTTTCTCAGGACAAATAAGCATGCTTTTATTGAAAACAGCAGCTAAGATTCAGGAAGTAATGACTCAGAGCTGAAAACAAGAAATCCGCCGAAAGGTTGTTGCTGACCGAACGATTTTAGTGCAGCAGTTTGGTAGGGAGAGAGTAGGCGAACTGAAGAATGAAGAGAGATTGAAAGCACACTGCAGACCGGAACTTTAGAACATGCAGATTGAACGAGAAAGGCAGACTGAAAAGCACGGTTGCAGAAAACACAACAGAAATCAAGAAGTGTGCTGCCTGCAAAAGAAATGCTCACGGTTTGATCTCCCCAAGCTGTGGGACTGACTGCAAAGAAAGTACAGGAAATTAAACACTCATCCAAAACCAACACGCATGCACTAATGCGACACCAGCAGTCACGAATCGAAAATTGATGGAACTGTACCAACACATTGATGACCGAGAGCAACACTGAAAAAGGACACGCACGCAGCAACAACAACTGAACAATAGTTCAGGTAGGGAGGGAGACTGCAGTTCGGCTGGGAGACAGTTACTGAACACAGCCAAGTACAGAGCAAATGATGACCGGTGAAACACGAAATTCTATCCCATCGACCAACAACAAAGACAACACACAGAAAATTGAAAATGCAGTCCACAGGAAATTTGTTAAGAGTTTTGTACTCCTTTTTAGAATAAGAAAACTGCACTACCATCTAAATAACAGAAGGACCACAAAAATCAAAGGATTACCTCATCAGAGCAAGAAATCAAGAGATTGACAAAAGACTGTAACCTTTACTTGAGAAAGAGAAGATTTTCAATTTGCCCATCATTCTTGATTCTTTTCCTTGAGCACCTTTGAAAATGGGAGGGAGATCATCTCAGATAAAAGAACCACACCCTAAACAGAGGTTTGCATCTAGAGGAATGATTACATGGATTCTCAATTCATTCTCTCCCTCTCCCAAACACAAGACCACACCCACTCTCTACATGCTTACTCATTAGCACACCCTGGAGGCACACACGCAGGAGAGCAAAAAGGAGCTTCTTTCTAGCACATGCTCACTGGAGCCAAGAAGGAAGAACTCACGCAGTGGAGTACTAGCTCAAGCAAACTACACACACAGGCCACTAGAGCACCCTGCAGACAACTACTCTCCCACTCCTACACGTCCAGGAGACAAAAGGAAGAACCAGCTTGCTTCCCATCTCCAAACTGCAAATCAAGAAGTGGCATGCTCATTCCACTCCCTCTCCTCACACCCATATGAGGCAAAGGTTACACTCAGGACAAAATGGAGGGAAACCTCAATTTCACTCCTCTCATTTGCTTGAGCCAAATTACCAAAATGCCCTCAAGCATTTTTCCGGAAGCTTCCGCATCCGGTACCTTGACCGTCTGGACCTCCGGCTCCTCCTTGAGCCTAGTCCTGATCCGCTTGTCATCGCCCGTCGTGTTCGTCACGGGTAGCTCCGGTTCCTCGTCTCCCGGCTTGCAACCACTTCAGTAGCCTCGATCATCTTCAGCATCTTTGACCGTCTGGACCTCGACACCTCCTGTGCCTAGTCCCGGTCCACCTCGCCCCACCATGACCTAGCTCCGAAGTCCTGCAGTCACACAGATAAGCAAACCATCACATAGCACCGCACGAAACAGTATATTCCACATTAGCACAGATAAAGGTACTCAACCCTAGAATACCCAAAACAAACTCTAACTCACTAAACCAACTGTCAATATCTCATCACAAACATGGAGATACCTCCACATAGTCTCTCAATCTCCCCCTTGATGAGTATATTGACAAACACAGAAAAAACATAAGTTGAGTTTGTTTGCAAGTCATACATGGTCCGAGAGAGGAAATTGATGCTAATGACCATGTAGACACAAGAAGCAAAAGAAAGAGCAAGTTTTCCTCAAACGCTCCCAAAACTCCCAAAAGGACTTTTTCTTCAATATTCTCCCCCTTTTGGCAATAGAATCATCAAGATACAAAAGAGAGAATATAGCATGGTATGGTTGAATGTTATGCAATGCTAAGCAATTAGAGCCATGAAGATTATCCAAAATGACTATTTGAGTATTACACCAAGAGCCATGAAGATTATCCAAAATGACTATTTGAGTATTACACCAAGCCATAGCGTATATGAAGGCTATCAATATCATGACAAAATATGCATAATCAAGCCAAGCCACATAAGTAACAATCTGAAGATTAGATAAATTTCTTAGCATGTCAAGCCACTCAAGAGTATAGTCTAGCTAGAGGTATCCAAAGATGATGCAAGCCATGTCAATAATCTAAGTGAAACCAAGAAGCTAGAATTGAGTCAATTTAGAGTGCTACAAGTTCAAAAAAGAATCATTTGTACAAGTACTTGGTTCTTGGTGTAGTTAAGCAATTTTAGCACAATTCACATGTTTTCTTTTAAAATGCATGGTTGTCTCCAACCAAAATTTTAGTGATGTGCTAGATCTCAAGCCTTATGCGACCATTCCAAGCGAAAAGCTTAAGGAGATGATCTTGGTCATCCAAAACTCCCCCTGAGTTCATGCCTAGTGCAATGGTAAGCAGTCTCATGAGAAAGAATTGGTGAGATCAGTTCTTTCGCACATAAAAGAGATCTTTTTGCTTTAAATAATTGTACTAACTCATGCTTCATCAAGAAACTAGCATAGCTCAATCCAAAGCTCAATTAAAGATTCAAGACTCAACTCAGCCTATTTGACATGGTACGAATCATAAGGGGATAACTAAAGACAGACTAGTCTCAAGAGCTAACATGACATGTTTTAATTCAAGTTGTGCAATTTTAATTAACTTATCAATGGCAAAGCCTTGACGACACATATGAAGCAATGATAAATCTAGCAATTAAGCATAATCATGGCAAGATGTAATGCATTGTAAACATGTCATATATGGATAATAGTCAAGGCTCTAAGAAGTTATATTACAAAGAAATGAAGGAAATCTAGCTCCCCCTCAACATGTGAAGTCCTTTTTAGTTCAAGTTGAGTTATGTCAATATTAAGCTTCAGAAGCTCCCAAATGAACTCCCTCTGAACCAAAGCTATAAAACGAGAAGCTGGCAAAGAAGACAGAAAAGGCAGTCATTGAAGCATAGACAAGATATAGAGTATACTATGGCTCAGACTGACTCTCATCTACCCCATATGACACTAGGACTATCAGCTGCCCAACTAACACACTAAGGAGCAAACACGTTCCCTGTCTACCCAAGGGTGGCCCAACCCTTGCTAGAACCTATAAGAAGTGAGTGAGTTCAACCTAGTGAGAAGAGAGATAACTAATAAGCAGCATCCTAGAATCACAAGATAAGAGGAAGAAGTCTGACCATCTAGACAATAGAACCACTCTAATCTATGCTAGAAAGACTAACCCGAAAGCACCCAAATGCAATGCAACGATGAGAACAACAAGACATAATATACAAGAGAAAGCGATAAAGCACAAAGCTCCCCTCACTACAGATCCATAAGGACAAACCACCCCAAGCTCTCCCGCAAATTTGAAAACCTAGATCTATCCAAAGGCTTGGTAAAGATATCAGCCAACTGGCGGTCACTCTCCACAAACTGAAGCACTATATCACCCTTCTCCATATGGTCTCTAAGGAAGTGATATCGGATATCAATATGCTTGGTCCGAGAGTGCTGCACTGGGTTCTTAGCAATGTTAATAGCAGAAATGTTGTCACAAAAGAGTAGAACACTCTCTATAACTAACCCAAAGTCCCGCAGGGTCGAAGCCATCCAAAGTATCTGGCTGCAGCAACTAGCGGCAGCAACATACTCGGCCTCTGCGGTGGACTGTGCAACACCGGACTGCTTCCTAGAAGACCAAGAAACAAGAGAAGTGCCAATAAATTGGCAGGTGTCAGATGTGCTCTTCCTATCTATCCTACAGCCAGCAAAGTCTACGTCCGAGTAGGCTCTAAAGGAAAGACAGGATGAGGAAGAGTACCAGATACCATAGTCAATGGTAGCTCGAAGGTACCGAAGGATGCGTTTCACCGCCTGGCAGTGAGATACGCGAGGAGAAGCCTAAAATCAAGCACACAGACACACGGAGAAGTGTATGTCCGGTCTCGAGGCAGTGAGGTACAAGACGGAGCCAATCATGCTGCGATACTCCTTTTGATCAACTGGCTCACCATCCTCATCTGGGTCAAGTAAAGCTGAAGATGCTATAGGAGTTGACACTGGCTTGCCATCACTCATGTCAAAGCGTTTCAGGAGGTCACGAGTGTACTTGCCCTGATGCAAGAAGGTACCCTCCCGAGTCTGCTTGATCTGGAAGCCAAGGAAGAAACTCAACTCGTCCATCATGCTCATCTCAAACTCTGAGCTCATAACATCGGAGAACTGAGAAACAAGAGTATGAGACGAGCCACCAAAGATGATATCATCCACATAAATCTGGACGAGTAGAAGGTAATTGCCATGCCTACGAATGAACAAGGTCTTATCTACCTTACCCATCTCAAACCCATGACTCAACAAATAGGACTTAAGCCTTTCATACCAAGCTCTAGGGGCCTGCTTAAGTCCATACAAGGCTTTGAAAAGCTTGTAGACATGGTTTGGGTATTTGGGGTTCTCGAAACCTTGAGGCTGTCTAACATAGACCTCTTCCTCAATAAACCCATTGAGGAAGGCACTCTTGACATCCATCTGGTAAAGCTTGAAACCCTTAGAAGCTGCGAAAGTAAGCAAAATTCTAATGGCCTCAAGTCTAGCAACAGGGGCAAAGGTCTCCTCAAAATCTAGATCCTCAACCTGGGAGAACCCCTGAGCTACAGTCTAGCCTTGTTTCGAATAACTACCCCATCCTCACTCTGCTTGTTTTTGAACACCCACTTAGTCCCAATAACATTGTGACCTCGAGGGGGCTCAACAAGCGACCAGACCTTATTTCTCTCAAAATTCTCCAACTCCTCGTGCATGGCATTGACCCAAGACTCGTCAGAAAGAGCATGATCAACATCCTTGGGCTCGAAAGAGGCGACGAAAGTAGAATGGAGACATAAAAGAGAAGTGCCAGATTTTGAGCGTGTGACACGCTCAAAAAGATCTCCAATTATCTGCTCTGAAGGATGATGTTCTCGGACTTTACGAGGAGGTCCTTGATGAGAAGAAGGAGAAGTGGCATCTCCCTCATGAGCTGACGAGGTAGGAACAAAGCCACTAGCTCCAGAAGAAGCGGAAGGCATGGGCTGATCTCCTTGAGGTGCGGTGGTAGAGGCAGGCACCTCAGGGGGAGGAGGAACTTGATCAGGTAGACAACTGTCATCTCCATCCTCCTGATCATCTACAAAGATGGTCTCGGACTGCTCTATAGAACCTAAGATATCGGGTCTAGTCCCTGGACTGGCCTCATCGAAGGTCACCTCACAGGTTTCTACCAATTTACTAGACTCGCAGTTCCAGACCCTATAAGCCCGCGAAGAAGTCGAGTAACCTAGAAAGATCCCATCACAAGATCGTGACTCGAACTTATCTAGATTTTCAGACTTCAGAATAAAACACTTGCAAACCAAACACGCGAAAATGAGATATACTGGGCTTTCGCCCATATCTCAACTCATAAGAGATGCGATGCAAGTGTGCCCCGAGAAAAACTCGATTTGAAACATGGCACGCGGTGGCTATCGCCTCAACCCAAAACTTCCTCGGTATAGAGTACTCATCAAGCATCGTCCTAGCCATCTCGACCAAGGTACGGTTCTTTCTCGCCACAACGCCATTTTGCTGAGGGACGTATGGAGAAGAGAACTGGTGCTCTACACCTGTCTCATCATAGAAACACTTAAAGTAGGAATTCTTGAACTCCGTGCCATTGCCACTGCGGATCGCTCGTAAGGCACCCAGGAGCTCAACAGAAATCATACGAAAGAGACCTCGAAAATGTGTAAATGTCTCATCCTTCGAGGCTAAGAAAAACACCCAAGAGTACCTCGAAGTCATCGACCACGACAAGAACATACCACTTCCCTCCCGCCGTTGCACTCAGCTGGTCCAAGCGTGTCCATGTGGAGCAGTGTCTGGTGCATCGGTCATAGTCACTTTGTGGACCGGAGGATAAGAAACGGTAACCATCTTGCCGTGCCGGCAAGGAGCGCAAACAAGATCTTTGACCATCTTGAGTTTCGGCAGACCACGAATGAGATCGTGACTACTAACTCGAGTCAAATGGTCAAATCCAATATGACCAAATCTCCTATGCCAGAAGGTAAGGTCACGGGACTCAGAAGCAACTAAACACCTAAGAGGATCACCAGAAGACTCAACAAAATCAGCACGAAAGATCCTCCCATAACGAGAAATCCCGAAAACCAGACTACCCGAAGAATCAAGAATCTTACAAGCATTTTTCTTAAAACTTACCTCGAAACCGTCATCGGTAAGCTGAGAGACCGAAAGCAAATTGTACTGCAGCTTACTCACTAAGGCAACATCTTTTAAAATAAATGAATCATTAACATGCACAGTAACTTTAGCGATGACGCGTCCAGACGAAGCGTCTCCAAAGGTGATCGTCTCATCACCTGGAGCACGGGCTAGAGAAGAGAACCAACGAGAGTCTCCGGTTATATGGCGAGAACAACCGGAGTCCATAAGCCAAACCTCTCCCTTCCCAACCCGGCGAACCTGAGTCAAACAGAGAGTAAAGACTCAATACTGGATAAATCAAAAGAGATTTTGAAACCCAATACTGAGTCACACGCCGAGCAGAAGAAGTAGCCACACACGACTGACCTCTAACTACCCTACGCTCTCTGTCGCTCAAAGAGCCAGAAGGTCTACTAGCAGACCTGAAGCTATTATTGGGTCCGACTGCTACGGGAGAGCGAGTCAGAGTACTAACAACACGCTGATCACGCCGCGGGTAGCCATCTCGACGGGGGAAACGAGATCTACCCTTAGAACGGCGAAAGTTATAACCAGGAGCAGCATGAGGACGAAAAACAGAAAACTCAGAAAAACTATGTCCTCGATGCTGCCCAAACCCATCAACAATAGTAACCCTAGACCTCATGCTAGTTCTAGGTGCACTCAGGGTCTGGGGCTGACCCTGAATACGCCTAAGTGCTACTGCACGGTCTCTACGCGCAATCTTGGCGCGCCTGAAGCATCGATCGACTGTGTGTCCATCCTTCTGACAGAAGGTGCAGTGATACTTCACCTTCTGAGAGGTAGAAGTAGCACAGGGAGGTTTCGCCTTCTAAGAGGCCGAAGTAGCAGGTGGAACCACCTTGCTGTCAGAGATCCCCTGGACATAGCCCGCTGACTTAAATTGTACTTTCTCGGTCCTGGGCTCAGTCTCGATCACACACGTGCTATGGGTGCAGCACGGCGGTGGATGCTTCCTCATGTCTTCATAATAATCATATCCTAGACCCTGATTGAATCTGCAGATCTTAGATTAGTCTAGAATAACATTGAGCTTCTTCTTGCCTCCTACAAATCTCTCGAGAGTGTTCATAAGATACTGACACTCCCGAAAGAGAGAGGTGCAAGAAGAGCGAGAGGAAGGAGAGGCGATGAGAGGTAAGGAGTAGAAGAAGAACCAACAGCGGAGGAGCGAATAGCATGTGCACGCACAACCGACCCAGAAGGGACAGTTCTACTGCTAGCAATTTGGTTCACGTCGCTAGGCGTCTCTACCTTACCCTTGGGCTTCTCCCCAACCCCAGTACACACATCACAAGCAGATGGTTGCTTTTCTAGAAGGTCCTTAGTTAGCTTCACATTTTTCATCAATGCAACAAGTTCAAGTTTTAGTTTTCACAACTATTGCATGGTGAGCTAACGAGGTCCTTAGTCGCGTGTTAGCCAACTTGTTGTTATGATCAATCATTTCTTGAAACTGTTTTGAGACGATTCAAGTTCAGTGATTAATTTAGAACAGTTCAAACAGGAAGCAATGGGCTCAAGTAGTGAAGCTTGCAGTTCAGCAATTTTATGATCTGCCCATTTTAGGTTCATCTTTAAATTATTATAGTTTTCACATGACTCGGGCAAATCCAGAAGCATGGCATAAGGTCCTCTAGCAGCAATGTCCTTAACGTCACATGAGGTGGGAGAAGTAGTCTCATCAGTAGTAAGTAGGGTAACAGCCATCCTACTCAGTTCTAACTCGGCAAGCATACTAGCATTCTCCACCTTAACAATATCAAGCTCGGAGGATAAACTATCATGCGAGGTCCTTAATTTCTCCATATCACCCAACAGAGCACAGCATGTATCACACTCATCACAGGAGGGAGTAGATGTAAGAGCAAAAATCTCTAGTGACAATCTATCTACTTCCTTCTCTAACTCAGTCCACCTAGCTTAAGAAAAGTATCATTAAGCTGGTCGTAGGAGGGGTATACCTCATCGGAGTCAGAGTAGAGCTCGCTGTCGCTCACGTCGCCCTCAAGGGCCATGAAGCACATGCCGGTGAAGTCGTCGCCATCCTTGGGTTCTTGATCGTCCCTCTCATCGTCGTCACTCCACCCCTCCACCTCGCTGAGGTTGAGGTCGTCGAAGGCGGTGAGGACGCGGTGGAAGAGTTTCTTGGCTTTGCCAAAGTTGCGGAACTTCTTCTTGCCTTGGGCATGAGCTATGGGCTTCTTGTTGCGGTTCTTGTTGATGTAGTCGTTCTTGCTCACACCGCCATAGTCGCCCTTGCCCTTCTCCAGCTTGGGGCAGTTTGCCCGAATGTGGTTGGGGCCACCACACTCGAAGCAAATGACAGGTCCTCCCCTCTTTCTGTCCCTCCTCCTCTTGTAAGCATGAAAAAACTTCCGAGCTAGAAGGGCTAGTTACTCATCCTCGAGCTGCTCTAACTGATCATCAGTTACATCACAGAGAGCAGCAAGAGAGAAACCACATAGCGAATCAGATGAAAGACTAGAAGCCGAACTGGGATCGGTGACTAGGGCCATCGACTGTGACTTCGACTTGCGAGAGACAATGTCAATCTCGTGAGTCTTAAGACGCGAGTACAACGCATCAAGAGTCAAAGTCGAGAGGTCCGTGGTGTTCTTGATGGTAATCACTTTCATCTCCCAAACACGCAAATCCAAAGCCAAGAGCATTTGACGAGCGTTATCCGAGTCGGGGTATGTGAGACCGACCGCTCGGAGGTTACTCAAAATCTTATGAAATCTCCCAAAGCACTCATCCAGGGACTCTCCAGCGAGCATTTCAAACTTGTTGTAATCTCGCTTGTACTGGTCCTGTCGTACCGTCTTAATTTGGGTTGTGCCCTTATGGTATGCATTGAGGGTCGTTCAAATATCGAAGGCCGACGAAAGATGTGAAATGCGATCAAACTCGTTTCGGCTCAACCCTTGGATGATGATGTTCCTTGCCTTAGCATTCGCCTCAACATCGGGCATGTTATTAATATTGATGTTTTCATCGGCAGGAACAGCAAAGTGAGTTTTGACTTTGCGCCAAATCGCATAGCCCTGAGCCCTGAATGACTCCATCCGACTCTTCCAGAAGGGATAGTCGATCCCATCGAAGATCAGGGGCTTGGTGGAATACTTATCCGTTGCCATAGCTCACAAACTGGTTAAAGATCTATCGAGAAGAGCTAACCGGCTCTGATACCAATTGTAGGATCGAAAATGACAACAGAGGGGGGGTGAATGGTGCCTCTTTAAAAATTGCCCCTAAATTATCCACACAAAAGCTCTTCTCCGATAGCTACAAAAGCTATGAAGAAGGCATTCGCTCAAAGGAAGGTCAACAACCTGCACTAACCAAAGAATAGCCGAGCAATCGCAAAAATAGCACCAAGAGCAGTACACATGCAAACAACACACTGCTGCTCATCCCCTCCCATTTGGGTCCTCTCTGCTCACATACAGTTAGTAAGCAAAGTAGGAGCTACAAGGAGGAGCTAACCGGACAGCACTGACAATCTGAAGAACAGCCGAGGAAAACACCTATTGCACACTCGAATTTCTACACTGAAAATACAGGTTTTGGCTGCTAAAAACTGAGGACAAATCACTGAATATTGCAGCTGCCAAAAACCAAAAGAGTACAAAAACTACTGCTGAAAACTGAAAATACTAGTTGTTGAAAACATAGCCGAGAACTGTAGATACTGCAAAAACCGAACAACAAGAAGATTGTCAAATTACTACTCTCTTTTCTCAGGCCAAATAAGCATGCTTTTATTGAAAACAGCAGCTAAGATTCAGGAAGTAATGACTCAGAGCTGAAAACAAGAAATCCGCGAAAGGTTGTTCTTGACGAGCGATTTTAGTGCAGCGGTTTGGTAGGGAGAGAGTAAGCGGCGAAGAATGAAGAGAGATTGAAAGCACACTGCAGACCGGAACTTTAGAACATGCAGATTGAACGAGAAAGGCAGACTGAAAAGCACGGTTGCAGAAAACACAACAGAAATCAAGAAGTGTGCTGCCTGCAAAAGAAATGCTCACGGTTTGATCTCCCCAAGCTGTGGGACTGACTGCAAAGAAAGTACAGGAAATTAAACACTCATCCGAAACCAACACGCCGCAGTAACGGCACCATGATCACGAAGCGAAAATTGATGGAACTGTACCAACACATTGATGACCGAGAGCAACACTGAAAAAGGACACGCACGCAGCAACAACAACTGAACAATAGTTCAGGTAGGGAGGGAGACTGCAGTTCGGCTGGGAGATAGGTACTGAACACAGCCAAGTACAGAGCAAATGACAGCCAGCCGAAACCTGAAATTCTATCCCATGAGCCGACAACAGCACAACACACAGTAAAAATTGAAAATGCAGTCCACAGGAAATTTGTCAAGAGTTTTGTACTCCTTTTTAGAATAAGAAAACTGCACTACCATCTAAATAACAGAAGGACCACAAAAATCAAAGGATTACCTCATCAGAGCAAGAAATCAAGAGATTGACAAAAGACTGTAACCTTTAATTGAGAAAGAGAAGATTTTCAATTTGCCCATCATTCTTGATTCTTTTCCTTGAGCACCTTTCAAAATGGGAGGGAGATCATCTCAAATAAAAGAACCACACCCTAAACAGAGGTTTGCATCTAGGAAGACAAAAATAAGGAGTCCCCTGCCACCAAGCCCTAGAAATCCCAAGAACAGAGCAAGAGGCACAGAGAGGAACAAAAGCAAGGAAATTCAATCCATTGATTCATCTCCATGAATGATTACACTGAGGAGTCCCGATACACATGGACATTAAAACAAGAGGAATGATTACATGGATTCTCAATTCATTCTCTCCCTCTCCCAAACACAAGACCACACCCACTCTCTACATTCTTACTCATTAGCACACCCTGGAGGCACACACGTAGGAGAGCAAAAAGGAGCTTCTTTCTAGCACATGCTCACTGGAGCCAAGAAGGAAGAACTCACGCAGTGGAGTACTAGCTCAAGCAAACTACACACACAGGCCACTAGAGCACCCTGCAGACAACTACTCTCCCACTCCTACACGTCCAGGAGACAAAAGGAAGAACCAGCTTGCTTCCCATCTCCAAACTGCAAATCAAGAAGTGGCATGCTCATTCCACTCCCTCTCCTCACACCCATATGAGGCAAAGGTCACACTCAGGACAAAATGGAGGGAAACCTCAATTCCACTCCTCTCATTTGCTTGAACCAAATTACCAAAATGCCCTCAAGCATTTTTCCGGAAGCTTCCGCATCCGGTACCTTGACCGTTTGGACCTCCGCTTGTCATCGCCCGTCGTGTTCGTCACGGGTAGCTCCGGTTCCTCGTCTCCCGGCTTGCAACCACTTCAGTAGCTTCGATCATCTTCGGCATATTTGACCGTCTGGACCTCGACACCTCCTGTGCCTAGTCCCGGTCCACCTCGCCTCACCATGACCTAGCTCCGAAGTCCTGCAGTCACACAGACAAGCAAACCATCACATAGCACCGCACGAAACAGTATATTCCACATTAGCACAGATAAAGGTACTCAACCCTAGAATACCCAAAACAAAATCTAACTCACTAAACCAACTGTCAATATCTCATCACAAACATAGGGATACCTCCACATGGTCTCTCATCTTTAACTGAGATAGAGTCCTTGTTAGAAACAACCTTTAGAGGTGGGTTACTTTAGGTACCCTTTTAGCGTCAATTATTACAACACATTATGTTCGCATGTACGTCAATTTGCACTTGAATTCCAACCACTCCTTTTGGCGCCGTTCACTGTGGCGATCATTTGGGCTTATGAGTTTCTGGGCTTTTTTTAATTATAGTGGCAGAAAATATAATGTAGTTACTGTCAATTTTTTAGTATAATTAAATTTAATAAACATAAAAAATTATATTATTACAGACAATGCAAAGGAACAAAGAAAAAAGTTAAAAAACTAAACAACTAAAAAAATTAAGAAGTTAGAAGCAAAAGCTCGTGGGAGCAGCTAAATCGGTTGGCTACTTGACTTCCAAGCACTAAGCGCTAAGCACATATGTTTGCTTCTGTCTTAGGGCCTCGCCTCTTCTTTTTAGCTTCTAAGAGCTACTTTTCGGCTTTTCTACAGTAACTGACTTTCAAACGGAGTGTCTTGTTAAGACAAAGTCTACAAGTTGATCATAGTACATATTGTAATAACTTTATTTTTATCGGTCAAAACCATATGTGTATTTTCTATTACTTCATACTCTCTCTCATAAATAGACAAAAAGTTATAAATCAAAATCAATTACTCTATACTCTCTCTTATAAATAGACAAAAAGTTATAAATCAAAAGATATAAATGGAAGCCAAAAAAAGCAGCCCCTTGGCCTGTTAGTGGTGTTTCGCTTGTAAAAATTCTGTGATGTGATGTCCCAAAGTCCTAATGCGGGTCCAACACGGCAACCGGTCGCCTTCCATGAGAGCGGCAGGCAAGTCAACTGCCGACCGGACGTTAGACGAACGGTGCAGGAATTCAACCACAATTGAATAAGAGCAGGATCGGTTCTGAACATAGCATAGAAAAGTCCATAGTTCACACTTCCACCGGAAATGTTTTAATTGTACTAGCTGAGTGCCTGCTTTTAGCAATGGGAACCATTAAGGCTTACATTTAGAAATTTTTTCTTATACTTTTTTCTTTTTAACGTTTTCGTTTTGATTTTTGCCTTCGGACGTAAGTATGTAGCTCCCACAGCGAAATATGAAGAAACGGATGCGAGCCATGGATCGGAACACAACATGCGAAAAATGGAAGTTGCATCTGGTGAGCGACGCGATGCAATCTAGGGCATTTCCAACAGTGACCATAATGTCACATTAGCCGTCTCTTTCCTGCCCCGTCACCCAAATCCTAGTTAAAGGAGAGAGAAGGTGTAGAGAGAGAATATCTAGAGACAACCTACAAACATAAACCATCGCAATAGTAAGAGGAGAAGTTGTGATGAAATAAAAAAATATTATAAAATAGTGAGATAGAGTTCTTATTTGCCATATAGTGAGATAGAGTTCTTATTTGGCTATATAGAGACGGACAGTTGTAAGCACTGTCGGATGGCAGCGAAAAGAGGGAGGGGAAGAAAGTCTCGTGCAAAGAAATAAAATAGCTATTTGGGATTGTCCCACCTTTAGACCGTGCCATAATCACACTATCTTATATTATAAGAGGGGTTCCGGCTCGCTCAGCTCGCCCACGTGGCATCTCCCGCGAAAAGGCCTCTAAGTTTTTGGTAATTACGTATAGGTCTCTGGTTTTCGCAGAAAGTTCTCTGGATTTTTGCGAAAAAGCCCCTGTGCACTTTTTTTGCTGGGTAACAGCTCGCGGTTTCCCGTAATTACGTACAGGCCCTTATTTCTTCCGCAAAGGTTTCTGATTTTTTACGAAAAAGCCTCTCCGCTCTTCTTTTATTGCGAAAAGGCCCTCAATTTTTGCGAAAAAGCCCCTATGCTTTCCTTTTGCTGCGAATTTTTGTCTCTTTTACTTCGGTCCACACGGTGGCTGGCGCGGTGTGGCGCCACGCCTATGTGGCTAGTTTATCGAGGAGAGGGGGAGCGTGGATGGAAAATGTATACATAAAGTACACCCACTTTGGACGAGTCTTGGCCGACATAGCAGATTTTGGAGCGTTATTAGCAAAAATGGCATTCTTATAGCTGTAATTACAAAAATAACACCTTCATCGCACGGTCATCATACGGTATTAGCCTCGGGCCGATATGTGGTGGAGTACCGCATGGTCACTGTGCGGCATTAGCATGCCACGTGTCGGGCCATGGCTAATGCCGCACGGTGTGTTGGGATACGAGTAAACTACACTAGCGTAAATTAAATTTTCTACCGTATAAATGACGAAGCCATACGAGTAAGAGATCATAGATTGTTACCACTAGACGTGCAGTGCAGCGGAAGTAGAGTTGAAACAGCCGATTCAACGAAGAGCGCGTCGGTGTAGGCGAAAGTAGTCGATCGTCCTCCGGCTAACCATCTCCTCTTGCGATCATCCCGATCAGCGCCGCAGTCATAGTAGCGCCTCTACCGATGTCCACACGTCCAGGGAGGGAACACCATACGTCGGTGTGCTAGCACCAACTCACACGGCAGGGGTTATGAGAGGTGGCGGCTAGGGTTTTTGGGATGTCGCCCTCAGCCCCACACCTCTCATTATATAGCCTCCAATCGGATCCTTATCCGATACGAGTGGAGATCGAATCCCACTCGAAAACTGTCATCCGGACCCTTATCGTTCTAACCCATTAAGTGTATGACCTTATAGGTTCATGTACATTTGGCCATGGGCCGAAACCTCCTTTCCGGTCCATAAGTCGGTAGCAGTCCCTAGCAGGACATAATAACCCTCAAATATACATAAAGATCATATCGAACGAACATATATAATATTTATGTACCGATCCCTTTGCCTCACGATACTAGATCAAACTCAAGGCGAGAAGTGTGCCATCCTATGATAGCTCGATCTTTTACTCGAACCTATGATAGATTACTCAATTGTGATTTACTCTTCAACCACATTCGGTATGGCCATGCATTTCCTTAATCTAACTACATTGAGGGGCCGAGAGATATCTCTCTTGTTCTATAGGAGGGGCAAATTCCATCTTAATTACTCGTATTCCTCCGCATGTTTCATAGTAAACCCGAAAGCTACCTTTATGACCACCCAGTCACGGAGTAGTGTTTGGTAACCCCTAAACAAACTATTACGCATGTAGAAAACAATAACGATCTCAGGTCTAAAAATCGTACATACACTATATATGAGACCAACTGATGACACTTAATGATGAGGACATAGACCCGGTGGTTACAACCATACAAGCTCGTAGTTGGGATCTACTAAAAGGGAAGCCAACCAACATGTCAAGACCATGTCGACGTCTCCCCCAACTCTTCGTTATGGTCACCACGTTACTTTTGGACCAATTCAAGCAAGAGTTCAAGTGGGACACGTTTTGGAATCCAATTCGGCCTCCAGATCAGTTCGGATCAGCCTGACATGTTCCACTTCAAACGAGCATAACTTTCACATACGGAGTCTGTTTGAGGTCCATTAGTATTTGATGGAAAGTTTTTCTCGTCCTCTTTCCAACGGATCCAGCCTTGCCTAAAAATTCCTTCTGTACAGCCCGCAATCGTCAAAAGAAATTGCTATATTACCTGTTTGAGCCAAATCGAACCTTTGTAATGTATGGGCCAAAGGGAGGGTGCTACCCTCACTATTCACGCGTGCTACTGTTCACGTGAACAGTAACAATAGTACCACCCCCTTGTTTCTTAGTTTTGTGTGGCTTCCACTCCCCTATTTAAGGAGGCTGCACCCCCTCTAGTTTTCTTAAATTTCGTTTATGTTTAGTTTGCCATCGTTACAACTTGTATATTCAGTTGTGTCGGACGACCACCTGTTAAGATCCCTATTCGGAATCCCACCACATTGAGTATTTCAATCTTATTTGCAAATTGAGATTGATTTTTTATCTTGTTCTTGCATGTTCTTCGGTTGCATGCAGGAATAGACCTTCGTGGTCAGGTCAACCGCGTTCTTAGCACGGTTGATAACAACTCGGAGTGTGGTTTAGCGATTGCTTGGCGTTCTGGTCGTGACCGGTTAGTAGCCGCATCGTCAAAGTCGTTCTCCTCCAAATCGAAGTTATCATCCTATCGGAAGATCGAGACCCCGTCGCCTCATCACTTAAGAATATAACAATTCCCGCAGTGTCTCATGGTATATTAATTCAATATCATATTCTCTAACATGTGTTCACATTATTGATTTGATATCCAATATCCATGATCCGTGAAACATGATCATCAATCAATATACATGATGATCTGTAAATCATAATTGTCCTATATAATAATATAAGATCAGGAATAATTTAGAATAATATCAAAAATATAAATAAAGAGTTTCACGAATAAGTTACATACTCGTTGATCAATATTAAATATATTTATTCAATGGATAAAATAATATATTATTCAAAAGATCATAAACATAGAAGTAATAGAATCATCTTCATGATTGCCTCTAGGGCATATCTCTAACACGATGACCATGCAGCACTTCACTATATGTCAGCCTGAGGCTAATATCACATGGTGATCGTACGGTAGAGGTACTATTTTTATAAATTCCACATGATAAGTGTCTTTTTTGCTAATCTCATGTCAAATTCGATCATTTCGGCCAAAAACTCACTTTAGACTTAGCTAGTGTACATAAAGATTGTTTGGACCTACAGTAACCACACCCAATTCTACATGCAAGTTTCTGTTTTTCATTTGCGTTGCTGCACCTATCCTGGAGACATTTGTGACTTGGGCCTCTTTTCGGGGGTCTCTGACGCCTTTGGGCCAGCTGCATCCACATCACCAAGGTGATCGATGGTGCTCTACTAGTTCTGGTCGGTCCAATGAAACTCCGTGTCTCGTTGTCACCGGAAAAGAGTCTTAAATGCTCTCTTGCAGTCAAAGGCGACTGCATACAAAAACATGCATAACTACAGGGCGACGTTGCATTGTGTAGGACCTTCAAAGGGCCTAGAAGTTAGGAGTTAGGACACATACATTCTCGTGCGAAAATGTAGTAGTTGTTCATGCGTGCGGCGAAATCTTTGTTTGGGTTACTGACCACTTAGTTCGCGAATCACGATCATGGCATTCAGGCTGGTTTGGGTAGTACTGTTCAATACAAAAATCAAGATCCACAAGAGCATAAACCAAAATACAAACTACTCAGATTACAAATTAATTACGAAAAAGAAAAAATTAGTTATATACCACCGAAAGTTCCTGAGTTTTGAAGTATACAATCAAAGTTTTGTAGCTCAGTTTAGTACCACCAAAAATTTCCGCGGTTAGTTAAAATACCACTCCATCTAATTTAGGTAGTGCTCAATATAATTTCTGCCTTATAGTTAGAAAAATATTATAATGTCTAAAAATATATTATAGCGGTTATTAATTTTTTTTCTAAATAATTAAATTTTAAAAAATAAAAATAAATAAAGAATTATATCATCACAAATAATACAAAAAATAAGAAGAAAAACAAAAAACTAAAAAAAGAGAAAGTAAGAAGTCGCGTTCGAGAGTGGTTTGGAGCAGGGACTAACTCGCTCCAGCGTTAAGGTTGCTCTCGTTCCCTTGTTCTTCATTTGTGTTGCGCCATACGCTCCTCCCCTGTTTCTCGGGCTGGTGCAGAAAACCCAAGCATCAAGCCCCACCCAAATGCACAAAAGATTGAAGGAGCCGAGCATCAAGAACGCATCTTCTTCCTCGCATGCGACCTTGCTGCTGACTAAAGTGAATGGCTTAGCTCGATGAGGGAAGTTGATCTCGTTGGTCACTTGGTCCCCGGTGGCCAAAAATGCTCGGTGCCAAGGAATCGAAGATGATGGCCAGTGCTACACAAAGAGGACGAAGCGGCGACACTAGCATTCTAGCAAGCAAGAAGATGATGGCCAGAGACAACTTGAAAGTGGGCGGCGCTGGAGAAGACAATCGACCGCGGCGTCCAGGTGGCGGAGCGGCCAATGCAAGTGGTCACCGGAGAAATTGAAGACACCACCAGGGGCGGACTCACCGGGGGGTCAGGTGGGGCTGGCGCCCCCCCTACCACCGGCCGCCACCCCACCCCCTCGAGTCGTACGGTAGGCACCCGGAGAGGCGGAGAGCCTGTTGTTCAGGAACAGCACCTCCAACAGCGACGTCGAGGTGTTGTAGATGGAGCGCGGGATGGGGCCGTTGAACTGGTTGTTGGCCACGACGAGGTACTTGGCCCCCGTGCTCCCGAAGTTGTCCGGGATGGCACCGTAGAAGCCGTTGTTGTTGAGGAAGAGCCTCACACCACTAGAATGACCACCAAGAGGTGAACACTATTTGTGGTCGCCGGCGGACAGGAGGGCACGGCAGCGAGCAAATCAAACCGCAGTTAGGTAAGGATGGGGGCGGTGGCGAGGTGCTAATGCGACCAAATACGGATGGTCTCGGGCCAAATTGAAAATGACGGAGAGAAGCTCGACAGACGGGGGGATCTAGGGCAGTGGTCGCCGGTGGACGGAGTGGCGCGACGGCAGCGAATAGGCGGCGGCGATGCTAGGACTGGTGCCATTGATATTCCAGCCACATCTTATTGAGTCGACCTGGTATGTGTATGATGCGTAAGGCGTGGGAGAATTTTGACTGGGGTGCAAGACGGTTTCGTCAAATTACAACCGAGCCCTAATTTAGAAGAAGGCTACTCTTAGCTGGGCTAACAGTTAAACTATACAACGGTCAGCATTTCACACCTGTTTCAACAACAGTAATAGTATAGAATTAACATCCTACATTTCTTATACAATGCACTTACCAACAATAAGCTCGAAATGTCTCAGCTCAGGTTTTGCAACCTGTGCACAACAAGGTCAACAACATATATTTGCTCATATAGGAAACTGTTCTTTAGACCAACATTTTTTTATCATCTATACATATTGTCCTTCCAAATATTAATAGTTCAAAACCATAGATTTTTTCCTGGTCTGACCTTCCTGCAATGAAACTAACGAAAATACATGTATGCCAGATAATCTAAAGCATCAACACTACCAAATCATACATGTGACAGAACTAATAATTCTTACATATAATGCTTTATGAAATCCACAAAAACAGCCTGCCACACCATTATCACATCTTTACTATTATAAAAGAAGGAGTTGGTGGTTGGTACGGCCTCTCTCCTCTTTTTTCAGCCATCCGATTTGATTTAGACCATTCGTCTCTCTCCTCCTTTCTCTCTCAGGATACAATCGCCCACCTCCTCTACTTTTCCCATCTCCTCGCATATTCTGACCACCTTTCTCTCTCTGTCGCTTGCTCTATAATGTTTTGATGTGTGAAGTAAGTTCTGTCTTATTATTTTTATGACTCCGTTGCAACGCACGGGTCTCTAACTAGTCACAGATTAATTCAGAGTCCTAGATACCATTAGTAATAGAGCTACCCTCAGAAAACATACAGTACCGAAAACAATAGAGCTACAACTGTTTAGGCCAGCACTATTTCTATTTCAGTAACTACCTAGAGAATTCAATCACAGTACCTACACTAGCGACCTATAACCAAACCTACAGTACCATCTGCCACTAAAACATATTAGTGTGACATTACTTTGGCCCCAGAAGCAACAATATCATCTAATATTACGCTAACACCATACAGGAATCCTCTGATTGTCCCTTCATATTGCAAATACATTAGTCTTCAAGATTCTTTCTTTTATTTTAGTTGTCGTATGTCCACTTAAGGTAATTTAGGCCACAAATTCACAGGGCTACTCCACAGCACAATCTTACTCCTGCGTTCATCCGTATGAAACTCCTACCTTCCACTATTGTGCATCCTATTTTCATACCGACCCAACACATGCTTATTGCTTAGTGTGCTTCCAAATATATTTTCAAAAAGCTCATACCTGCACAACCTATATCTCTATATATGCTATCCATACTTGAAAGAGCATTAACAACTCCACAGATTGATATACAAGTAAACAATGACTCAAAAATGTCTTCTTTTAGAGATAAGAAACATCTGACACAAAAAAAAGCAACAATCAGTTCTGTTATCGCTTATGCTTACCTAGTGAAAACGGATCGGATTCGGACGGATATTGCTTAAATCGTATCCTAACACACATTTTTTCTTCGGATTCGGAGTCGAATACGGTAAGACCGGATCTGAATCTGAATTCGAATATTCGAGTTTGAATACGATGCTGTCGGGACGGATATATGACGGATTCGGCTCGAAAACGGATAATATAAGCGGATAATAAAGAGAGGTCTCATACCGTAAGATTACAGTTATATCGAGTAAAAAATGAAGCAGTAAGTAACATGAAAAACATTTCGTTTTAACTTCAACCTCACTTTGACAAAGATCACGAGGCTAATTTTAATGTACAAACTACAAGGCAAGTCCCACGGTTAAAGTTAATATTGTTTGCCTTCAGTTTATAAAAACTATCCGCTTATCGAGTTTAAAGTACATGTAAGAACCAAAATTAGACAGTCAAGCAGTCATCCATATCTCGGACATCAATAACCTATTTATGCTACTCGAAAAACATCGCTACTTAAGCAATTAATAGACCCATGAAGATTATAAATCAAAGACTTACTTTTAAATGCGTGGTGTTCCACGACTACCCTTGTATTTGCAGCAATAGATGCTTGCTGCGCAGAAACCAAGGAAAAAGCAATATTAGAAGCAAACAGGGAACCTTTATTGAATATGTAGAAGTGATGTTTCAGCATAGCAACATTTCACCTTTAGGATTTTGAAATTGGATAACCACATCAACCTTAAAAATATTGACCTCCTCAATACCAGGAAAGGTGTTCACTCCTACTCTTTTCAAGGTGGTTTGAAGCCTCTTGTCATCAGTGGTTGTGGTCTTATGAACTGCCTTCTTCTTCCTGTCATCAATGCACAATTGCATAGCTAAGTACAACAGGAAGAAAATTGTTTTCCATTTTCTTCTCTTTTATTAATATGAGTCCATCAAAAACACTCTTAACAGATTAAATCCCAAAATATAACATAGTATGATTAGATGGTTAGATAACTAAGTATGCCTGCGAAGAGCAACATAAAGATATCTCATTACCGTGCTTGTCAAAAGTAAGTTTAACATATAGCGAAAACTCGAGAGAAACACTTCTGGGAAAGAAGGTATCACAAGAACATGTAATCAAGATGTTTAGGTACTAGTTAAAAATGCTCACCTAGTAGTAATTTCCTCCAAGCCAAGCAACGCTCCGCTCTGCCCCCCTAATCTAACGCTGATCTACCTCAAAACTTGAGGGGAAATTGCGTGGAGAAAGATCTGAGGCCTAGCCTTAGCACGCAGCACGATCTACGAGCGGATCAAGCGCGGAACTACGAAACAACAAGTGGGAAAAAAGCCGGCAGCAGACAAACAAGCGCAGCGAATCGAAGGCGGAACCGCTCGGGCGGCGGAACCCAAACGCACGCCGCCGAGGAGTCGGGGGCAGGTCACTCACCTTCTCGTCCGCGGGAGCGGTGGCGCGCGGCTGGTCGACCTGCATCGGGTCGGCTGCGGCGCCGGCGGGGCGGGTCAGCTGCAGCACATACCCAAAGCACAATCAGGATTCAGGAGCCCCAAACTACGACAACATACGATCCAATCTACTTGTTTGCTCCTCACCTTGGCGGAAACCCTAGAAACCGGAGCGGGGCCGAGGTGACCAGAGTTCGAATCGGAGGGCGCCTCAGCGCCCGCGGGCGAGGCCTCGTGGCGGCGAACGGCTATGGCTGAGCTCGGCGGTGGATGGGATCTCGGTGAGGTCTAAGGCGGCGGAGGAGGGCGCCTCGGCGAGTGGTGCCGCGGCGAGAGGCGGCGAGATCGAGGGGGGGCCTAGGGCACGAGGGTTGGGGGCTCCGCTCTTCCTTTCGCCGCCAGCGCGCGCGAATGGGCGGCGAGCGGGGCGGCAGCAGCGGGGCGCGGTAGAGCGGGCGGCGGCACGGGGGCGGCCGGGTGGGGTGAAGGGGCGGGGGCGCCCGGGAGGAGGAACCGAGGAAGTGCCGAAGTGGCTTGGCTTCGTGTGTTGGTGGCAGCTGGGTCCCTGGGAAAGTTGGGTGGACAGGTGGCGCATGGGCCGGCTGGGCCACAGTGCGGTTCGGACTGCGGACTGTGGAGACAGCTCAGACAGGAGACTAATCGGATACTTATTCGGTTTTTATTCGGATAGTATCCAAATAACCGAATACCGACGCTATTCGGTCGGATAGCAACGAAATCGAATTCGCTACCGAATCCGAATACAAAAATCCGAATCCGACCGGATATCAAACCGGTTTACCAAATTCGCTACCAACCGGATTCGGTACCGGATCGGTCGGAAAAAACCCGACCCGTTTTCACCCTTACCTCTAGGTACCACAGCACTGCCATATCAACTTATCTTAAAAACAAAACAGAATCTATCATGATCATATACGAATATAGAAATATGCATACCAGATAGAGATCCTTCCAAAGAAACGAAAATAAATGCTCCAGCTTAAAAAAAGCAGACCAACAGAATCAACAAAACTGATTCTTCAGATCCTTACTAAATCAGACAGTATTCTGTTCTGAGACCATAGCCTCAGATTATCTAAAACATTCCTTACAACTTACATATTTACTCATTGCTATACAACTTACATACCTATTTCTTATAATATGCAGACCAATTATCGCTTCAAGGAAGCACAATCTGCAGGTGGTATATCAATGCAATTCTCCCAGAGGTAGCTGCCTTACAAAACAGGTTATATCATGAATCAGAAAAAAAAAACTACTATTGGTACACAGTCGTCTGACCACCCTGCCTCAGTTTTTTTTTCCTCTTTTGCCTGCAGAGTCTATGACTGCGTATACACACCATGCATGGAATTAATACTATAGGCCCATTGATTCCTACTATATGCCCCATTACTTACCCATTACACAGTTTTGCAGGCATGCCACATGAAGTTAGATGGACCGGCCATCCACCAGCGCAAAGACAGCCTACCGATACTACAGTCCCCAAAATCTATAAGCTTAATCCACATGATGTACTGGTAAGCCCATTTCACCACCACTCCATACTTCATTATACACAAACTGGCTTACAAAAAAAAACTCCTCTGCTTACCAATTGCTACGTCTTTATGTATATAGGGAAACAGTTACATAGTCGATGCCGTTATTACACAGCTTGTTCTAGAACAACCATGGTGGTACTTAGGATGTGTTACATGTAAAAGAGAGGTCAACACCGAAGGAGAAACTTACAGATGTCCTAGATGTGGTACCACAATAGACGAAACACGGTACAATATCATGGATTAGTTACCATACACATTTATATGCAACGCATTTGTTCTTTTCCTTAACATAAAAGGTACCGTATCACTGTCCATGGCGTTGACCCAAATGAAATAGGCAACCGAGAAGCAAAAAATGGCAGAATTCATCGTCTTTGCTGAAATAGGGGAACAGCCCATTGGCTGTCCAGTGCTTCCACTTGTAGCTTCCTCTGAAGGACTTCAGAATTTCATACCCCCGCAGATAGCAGGCATCTATGGAAGACAATATCATTTACAGGCCTCTGTTCCACGAACAGCTCTACAGAAAATCCGGACATCATATCAGGTTGATGCTATATTGAACTTATTACCTACAGCCCCATCCACCTCCATCGATAAAGGTAAACAACATGAAACCGTAGGTGCTTCAGGTCATCTTACCATCACACCAGAAAAAGGTACACACAAACATGCTATACGCATTGCTCCATCAGAGGATCCTGCCATTCCCATGCTCAATATTGAATCACCAAAACTGCAACTAGCTGAGCCTTATCAATGACATTTGCCGAGCTAATTTAATACCATGCCGTCTGTTCACATCAGGAAACACCTGAGAACGCAAAAAGTCATAACCATCCTATACTTAGATGGCCAGTATACAAGGAGAATATTTTGTGTGCCGTTTGTTGAATACACAAGCCTGAAGTTCAGCCTTAACAGCATTCGGTTGCCGCTTTTTGTTGTTGCATACAGCTTCAGATGGCAGCTTTTCCTTACCATCCTATACTCAGCCTATTAGAGTCCAACTGCTAACGGCTGTGTGTAACACAGCACCCTCAGACTTTGAACATTAACCAGCTACATTATCCATTATGCTGTTGTTGCCATCTTCAACCAAATTATGAGGATTTACATAGAGTCCAGCCCAGATTTAGCTCCACTCATTGCATTTACAGATCACATACATCATAGGTGCTGTCTGTTTTCATTCTTGCCTACCGGTTCAGTGCTCAAATGGATAGCACAATCTACAACTACTAATTCGACCTGTCAACTCGTATATTGTTTACATGATCACACGACAATACCATCACCAGTTGTGTCAACTGCAGAATTCTATTGACGTTCTCAACAAAAAAAAAAACAATACTACCTGTCCAGTTCCCTCCTGCCTAATCATTTTCTTCCCTACATCATACACCTAATCACAGAGAACTACACAGGCCGACGCTCCTGTATACGAACTACACCAAAGACAACCGTGCATTTCCCATGATTCTACATGGATTGTGCGACTTCGCCAACTAAACGCAGCGTAGTGCGTTTCCCCTGTCTAGTTAGATTGGAAGTTATTAAAGTAGGAGAGCGTAGGATCGACGTATACATGCATAAGAATCACTTTCTTTTGGCATCCGCAACTAGGTGTTCATTGGACTTCATCCTTATCGGATATTATTAGCATTCTTTCAGAAATCGGAGCAACCAGCGATTTCCTAGGAAAGTATGAAACTCTGGATTCTATCTTAACATCTCTGTCAAGTAGGTTCAATTCTTCGATCATCATGTTCCTCAATTTTTCATATCAAAATAATTGAAATCTATAAGATGATCCTCAACTTTTATATCAAAATAATTGAAATATATAAGAATCACGAGTGGAACCATGGTGGCCCACCCGGTGTCATAGGACACCGGGTCCAAAAGAAATAGTAGCAATTAGCGTCTTTGGTCCATGTGTGAACCCTTCAGCCCAAACTCGATGCACCTGGCAACCAACAACAACACACAGGGAGGTAGACTCACGCTGGCCCATAAGGCAGCACTCAGCCCAAGAAAGAGAATTGCAATAGACCAAGGCATCCAGTGCTGCCCATGAGTGTCAAGACTGTATAAGTCCATTTAATAGATACCGAAGCACCGAGCATGTTGCAGCCCTCCTCAACACCTATTCGTCTCGTATAGTCGTAGTAGCCAGTAGATATGTGCCACGCCCCATGGCTGCACCTAGCCATGTAGCACCTGGTAATCGGAGAAGGGAGAAATCGGTCGCCGCTAGCCGCCCTTGGTTGCCATCTTGCGCGCAGCGTCTCCTAGCCCCGATTCCTGTTGCCTCACACTCTCGTCGGCCAAAGAAGGCTTTGATCCACCCAATTTGTATGTATTTTACTTAAAATTTCTCTTAATTCTTTCAATTTGTTTCAAGAATAATGGCTAGATTTGTGAGTTAGGGATTTGATGTGATGATTTTTTAGTTATTTTTGTCAAATTGTTAGGTTAAGCTTAGAGTTTAAATTTCAATTGTTAGAATACCAGTCGAGTTCATTGCAAATCAGAGATAAAATTGTAGTGATATGTGATTGTGATCATATGCTTATATTGGACCAAGATTTTGATTTAACTTAGAGTTTTTTATTACAATGTCAAGCAAGTAAACTTGACATTAAATGGATTTTAGCATGTTAAGTTGCTCAAGATTGTAGTTTACCCAAAGGTATTAAAAAGTAAGCCAAACTATGTCAATAAACTAAATAGATCCAAGAAACTACAATTGAGTCTATTTAGAGTGCTACAAGCTCTGAATTGAATTATTTTGCTCAAGCACTTAGAATTAAGCATAATCAGCACATTTAGCACTTACTGAAATTCATTTTTTGTTTTATCTTAGCAAAGGTAGTCCCGAACTGAGAGCCATCCATGATTGTCCATATGCTTCAATCATCCTTCATGTTTTTGCTTGCTTAGTCATATGCTAGATCCCAAACCTTACTATAACCATCCTAAGCAAGAAGTTTAATAGAGTGGTTTGGGTTATTCAAAACCCCTCTGAGTTTATACTTGTGCAATGGCAAGCCGTCTTATGAAAAAGAATTGGTAGGATTAGTTTTTGCATAAAAAGAGATCATTTTTTAGTTTTAATTTTTAGTTCAAGAACAATGAGTTATGCCTTAATCTGTAAGCTATACCTAACCTGAGTCGCAAAAGTTTAGGAGAAGTAAACTTATGCATCAACAAAGAACTAGCAAAGCTCGATCTGAAGCTCGATTTAGATTCAAGACTCAACTTAAACCTATTTGACATGATATAAATCATAAGAGAATTAGTAGATGAAAACTAGTTGCACGATTGAACAAGACATGATTTTAGTTCAAGTTTCCCACATTTAAGAAAGCTAGCATGGTAAATCTAAGCTATATATAGAAAGACATGATAAATCTAGTAAACTAGTACAAGACATATAAGATGTACAACAAGATATCATGTCACACAAAGATAACAGTCAAAGCTCCACGTGGTCATATTACAATGCAAGTTGTTGAAATTAGATTATATTATGATATAATGGATGCAAAAGAAGTCAAACTCCCCTTCAAAACCAGCCAAAGGGACCAATAACCCCCAACTCTTCCCACAAAGAAGGAAAACAAGAATCAAATGCCTTAGTGAAAATATCCTTAACCTGTTTCTCTGACTCTACAATGTGAAGCATAACATCACCTTTCTCTGCATGGTGTCTACGAAAATGATATCTAATAAGCTTAATCCTAGAGTGTTACACTGTGTTTTTAGCAATGTTTATAGCGCTAGTGTTATCATAGATAAGAGGAATACTATCTAAGACCAACCCATAGTCCCGTGGAGTAGATAAGATCTAGAGAACCTAAGATCAACAACTAGCTACATCTACATACTCCGCCTTAGCAGTGGACTGTGCAAATGACATGCTATGACATGCATGATATAGCCACAATTGATTCATTAGAAATATAATCACATAGACAATAATGTGTAAAAATAGGCGTGTAGCATAGCAAGACATCTCAATTTAAAGATAGATTATTAACCAAACAATCGGTAATTATAGCGAATGTAGTAAAATTAGTAAGTTAAACTGTAGCAATAACCATTACGTTTACTTGTCTCTATCGAAGGGCCAAGGTTTCAAGCACGGTCAAAAGCGAAGCCACCTGTTCATAAGTCACCACCCAGCATAAAACCATAATATAACATTCACAATAGAAAAGTGCTACTACGCCCAAAACCCGATAACTTCCTCTCAACTGCGTTCTAACACTCAGTTCACTGCAGCAGCACTGCTTATCTTTTTCGTATATTTTATCGACTAGACAAACTACAACAACAAATATCATTTTTGAAATCTACAAAATGAAAGCTACAACTTTTTGCGAAGACACCATATTTTTATTTGGTTGTTAACAAGGCTTAATTCATAGCAAAAGCAGAGGATAAAAACTGCAATAGAGTTTTAGCAATAATTTCTCAGATCACCACCGATAGCACACTGCTCCAAAATTATAAAATTTTACGAGAAGATAGATTACAATATTGTCTACAACTCTTGTTATTATTATAAAATTCATAAAAATCATAAGACCTCTGAACCTGCCCACGAACAGAAACTGCAATCTAAATCCAACTCTGCTACACAGCAAACTTCCAACCTCTATTGCACCCAAACTAATTAGCCAAAAATTCTGAAAACAATATAGAAACTAGATCTCTGCGTCCTCTACAATTTTCATGTTAAAGGGTTCTACAGAAAAAATCATCTTGATCGCCTAAACCACCCGAACAGATGCACTGCCCCGATATGACCACGCGTAGAACAACGATTAAGTGCTAATCGTTGGTTTCTCCTAGATGATCACCCTCTACGACGAGCCAAAAGCCTAAGATCACCCTAAAACAAAGAGAAAAAGATGGAAATTCCATACCTAGGTATCCATGCAAGAATAACTTCCTCCTTCCTTCTTCCTCTCCTTCCCTTCTTCTTCCTCTCTTTTCTTCCCTTCTTCTTCCCCTTTTTTCCAACAGGGCTCAAGATGCACAAATGGAGGGGAGGTGGCGTAGGGAGGCGGCTACAGGGGGTAGGAGTGGCGGCCAAGCCAGGAAAGAGATAAGGGGAGACGACTAGGGTTAGGGGGGAAATTGGGCCTAATGGGCTGGCTTGGCCCAAGGTGGCCAGCCCCCCTCTTTAGACAGCCCATAAATTATTTTTTTAATTAATAATATTATTAAAACAACTATGTAGCTCACAACCTGCCTCCTACTAATCAACAAAAGGAAAGAAAAATTTTACAAATTTGCTAAACAATTCCAGAAATACCGAAACGACGTTTAGGGCATTACAAGAGAGCACACAACACACTCAACTCTCAAACCCTAACTCTAGACATAAAAGCGTAAAAGAGATAGATTGGATGGTTAACACAAGTATATATTCCAATCCCTTTATATAGGTGGGCTAGCCAGCCGCACTTATCTCTTAGTGGATACTATCTACTTAGTCAATGGGGGAAACCGATAACCACATACATACATGTTTTACTTACACATGTTTACTTATGTATACTTTTCAAAACACATAAGTCCAAATCCGCTAAGTCCTTTAGTCTTGATCCATTTTGATCAAGGTAGTTTCTCTTTGACCTAAATCGCTCTCTCAAGCGCCACTCATGCACCTCGCTTTTGATACAAGGCAGATTTTGGTATTTAGCCAAACTACCAAAATACTATTTTTTTGACCAAACCATCTCCTTTCAATGCAAACAATCACCATACTTGCCACATGTAGGTTCACCATTGACTTGCCACGCATTGACAAGTCTCTCTCGCTTTGGTTTCATCGAATCATGTCTCACTTGAACCAACCAAGCCACATGGTGTAAACCCGCCATTTGAATTCGCCTTCAATATTTTTCGTCTTTCTTGTGCCATGCTTGAGCTCACCATCTCACCCGATATTCTTGATCGTTCTGTGGCTCGGCTCTTCCATGAGCGTAATCTCGATCCTCACTGTCGACTATAGTGACTTTAAGAGTCTCTGCACATCCAAAGATAAAGAAATCGTTTTTGGATATAAGTTATTTACAATTTGACCCACATTAACCAAAACATGCATCATACAATCTTAATGTGATGACCCAGGTCACCCTAATTCAATCTATGACACAAAACCCAAAATACTCAATTTTGCCCAAAGCGATAGTACCGCTTCCATAATGCTTAGGTACTACCATATTCTGATACTACCTCTCCCTGGACTGGTACTACCGCACCTCGCACATCAAAATTGGACATCTCTAGAAATAACGTACCACCAACTAGAAATCGAGACTCTCGACCGCTATAACCGGAACCCAAGATCGGTACTACTATCCTATGGTATGACCGCGCCAATACCTACAGAACTCACGATTTTCTGACAGGCTCATAAACAGTCTAGATAAAATGATATTTTTGTAAAACTAAATAACCACTTCACAAAATTTACAATTGTTCATTACAGTAATATATTGGGCTTTATTATATGGTCCTTCAAATATAGCAAACAAGTTTTAAAAATTATAAAAAGTTTTGGGGAGGCTTCTGATCTTATCTATCTTATATTAAAATTAACCCCACTATTTTGTCAGCTTTCTGCTCTTTTAAAAAAACCATTCTGACTGCAGATTTTAGGGAAAGTTTTTATTATTATTTCAAAATGCACGAAAAAGCTCAAAATCATGCCAAAATATTTTAATTCATGTTTCAACAGGGAACACAATTTTGGGCTGTTACAATTGTGTTATTTTTAAAAATGTTGTCAATAAGAAAATGTGAAAAATCTAGTACCAAGTTTGGCAAATCAGATTATAGTTTGACATATTTTGTGATCTAATTGTTAATCCTTCTATATTTCCTCTCATCTGAGTTTTTTCTTAGCTAACTACTACGGTATCTTCTGTTATTTAGAACACAAAAACATCTCCTTTTGCAAAGTGGGTTTAGAAAAAGCAACTACCCAACACCAAAATACGCGACAACAAACGTGGATATCATAACGCAGCGTGATGTCTCTGTCTGGCATTAAGGTGGCTTCCGAAGAGCACATTTTTGTTTCTACTTCAGGACGTATTAGTTTGTTGAACGCATATTGTTTTCAGAGAAAAGAACAGTAAAATCTTCTTGAACTAGTAAATATTCTTGTAACTAATTATACTCTACAACATAGCACGTCATAGCATCTGCAAAATGGCCCTTAGTTTAGATTCAAAGGGAACAATGTGTGCAGCGCAAGGGTTCAGTGGACATACACACATTTCGTATTATTGCACTGTACTCACTAATAGCAGCACAACAGTCCTGGTTTACACAAGATACATGCTAATTCTAATTCAATAGCATGACAATAGTTCCATCTGCACGCCACACAAGAGTACATAAAATGTGTTCTACCATCTTCACACACACACACACACACACACAACTACATACATCTTAGATCACCAGATCACCCATGCTACCATCCAACTGAGCCTTCCTATCTCCTCCATCCACGACCCTTTGGTTACTCCTGTACACGTACCTCCTCGCAAAGAACATGTAGACGAGGAACGACACCAGCTCAAGAACCGCAAGCAGCCCATAGAACCTGTCGAGCTTGCCCCTGTTCAAGTTCGTCCCGTCGAGCCACCCTCCCGTCCCGTCGCCGCGCCTCGTAACCCGGTTCGCCACCTGGATCAGCAGGCTCCCCAGCCAAGCCGACACCCCGAGGATGCAGTAGAAGATGGAGCTCCCGATGGACTTCATCCCCACGGACGCCTCGCTGTAGAAGAACTCGAGGAGCCCCACGAAGGAGGTGACGTCCACCACCCCTAGGAGGAAGAACTGCACCGTCAGCCAGAACACCGACATCGGGATCCCGGTGCTCGCGTCCATGAGGCCGTTCTCCTCTGCCACCCTCTTCCTCTTGGTCTCCACCAGCGCGGCGACGCCCGTGGCCACGGCGGCGGAGACGAACCCGACGCCGATGCGCTGGAGGTGCGTGACGCCGCCGACGTACCCGGTGATCCTGCGCAGGAAGGGGACGATGAACCGGTCGTAGAGGATCAGGATCACCATCTGGAAGACGGTCGGGATGACGAAGAGCGTCGCGGGGGAGATGTGGATTGCGCCGAGCTTGGTGTCCATGGTGTTGCCCTGCTGCACGGTGAAGTTGAGGATCAGCGGCACCGGGATGTAGGCGAGGATGGAACTGACGAAGATGGGCACCATGCGGAGGACGATCTTCGTCTCCTCCACCTGGGTTACGGTGCACAGCGACCATGAGCCTGTCTCTCCGGTGTCTACGGCTGCTTTCTGAAGGCACCTGAAAGAAACGAAAGATGTTTCAGCTTTTGCATTTTGTCAGTTTTCAGAGGAATTTGTACAATGTTCAGATTTGTACTTACTGAAAGCCCTCCGTTCTTTGGAGCACTTCTAGGACAGTGTCATCATCTTGGTTGATTTGCTTCAATTCACTGGGGTCATCCGGTAATTGAGCGTTTCTTTTCTTGAATGCCACCACGAGAACCTAATGTGCAGAATTTGAGCGTAGTAGCACTATTATGGAGAAAGTAAACAAAATGATTTGAAATGATAGAAGAATTTGACATATTCTATATTGCAAGAACGTAATTTCTATGTTACTTGCAAGATTCTTGTGATTGGGCTTCCAGTTGGCAGCTGGTTCCTGTAAAACGGGAACCCGGCAATCCATATTAGCATCCCCAACAGCACAAACAGCGCGCACACGGCGAAGCCCAGGTCCCATCCTCTGCTGTTCTCCACCCACACGATGAACACAGGCCCGACGAACCCGCCGGAGGACACGGCGAAGGTGTACCAGTTGAAGAAGCTCGTCTCCTGCCGCTGCTCGACGGGGTCGGCCGTGTCGAACTGTTCCCCGCCCAGCGCCGGCAGGCACGCCCGCCCCGCGCCGTCGCCGATGGGGATAAGGTACAGGCCCAGCAAGAGCAGGCTGAGGTTGGAGCCGCGGACCGGCTCGCAGGTGTTGCCGGCCTGCTGGCCGTTGGGGCCGCACGGCGGCGGGTGCAGGGAGGGGACGTGCGCTTGGACTGCCAGCAGGATGTATCCCTGCAAACACAATTCACGAGAAGTTGAAGCAATCTGAGACCTGCACACATGCCGATCGAACAAACTGTTTCACCAATTACCAGTTGTCAAATTACAACTATCTGGTTCAGAGTTTGCCGCATAGCAAATCCGTTGCGATGTAGAGAGTTTTGAAGATTTATCTGGAACACAGACGTGAACATTGCCATTACATCTATTGCTGCTTGTGAGATTACAGTTGCTGGATGTCGAGTTTTGCCACATCAAAAACCATTGCAACGTAGAGTTTCGAAAAGTTGTCGTAGCAGTATGCTAGACATTTGATCAACTATTGCCTGTTGGCTAGTTCAACCGGTATTGGCATCCTTGTCGTGTGGCTAACAACCACGGTTCGAGTTACACTAATTAACTACATGTTGGGTGGGCTTATTGAGGATTTTTTTAGAATTTGATCCGGGTGACTACAATAACAAAAAGCGTCCTTCATGAAAAAAGAATAGTCTTTTACATTTGCAGTGAAACACTTCAAAAAACAAAGGATATAAATTGGAAAACTGAGAGCGTAAGTACCCATAGACCATTTGAAGAAAGGAGGAATTTTATAAGTTAGCTGCACCAGAATTTTCTATTAAATCTCTAACTTTTTTTTTTTAAAATGTACCTTTATTAGATTATTAAACCCCTAACCTATGCGTTATATATTTATATGTACACACAATTATTTAACTTTGGTTCCTGTGCATGGATTTGTTAGACACTGAGTAAGCTGACCCCTCGCCAAACCCAAACAGGGTATTTTTCTTAATAGTTCTTAACTTTGGTTCCTGTGCATGTTGTTTGTCAATCAATCATCAGCTATGACGATGTTTTGTCACTTTGTGCCCAACTCTGCCCGCACCATCACCCACCCACCCCACCCCCACTATTTATGAGTGATTTGAGGACATCAACTTCAAACTGAAGCAATCCAAATGCTGAGGGTCTTTTTAGTTTGGTTTACGACGTTTGGCTACGGTTTATATTTTTTGAGTTATTCGTAAGAGAGATTACGGAGTAACAAAAATTTATATGTGTTTTTGACCGATATAAATGAAGTCATTATAATGTGTACTATAAGCAACTTATAAATCCATCCTAAAAAACACTTCGTATGAAAACTAATCACGGTAAAAAGTCAAAAAATAACTTTTAAAAGCTGAAAAAGAAAGTCCCTAAATCAAAAGGCAATAAAAATGTGCAAAGTTGTGAGAAAAGGTAGTGTCTCAGGATCATCTAGAAGTTTTTCTTTTACGAAACTTTCCACCTCATGCCCAACGTGGACATAAGCACAAAACCGAGCTCAATTCGGCCGAGGTGGTTATATGGCCTAGTATTGTTAGTTGAGGGTAGTATTTCGGACGGTTTTGGAGTTGTATATTGTTTTTTTGGACTTAGGTAATAGTTAAGGATTCAAAATTTGGCCAAATCCTTTTTAGAAACGGAGGGCTCTCACCACCCCAGTTCCAATTTATTCAAAAATAAACCAAGTTCAGCAGGACCACATTACTGCCAACCACCCTAATTCTTTGGTTGGGTGCTCGATGAATCACCAAAAGATCTAACCGCGCGTGCATGAATCTCAAGGTATAATCTAGTGGCTCAAAACTTGACTAATTTATTTGGTAGGGAACAGTTAGCCGATTGTTAGTGAAATCTAAAATGAAAATAGCATGTGACTTGTTCCTACCGTCTACTGCTTCCCTTCAAAAATACTAGATATGTAGATCATAACTATCTGATAGGAGTTAATCCAAATTGCTGTATTTTTATTTTCATAAGAGGCGAAAGGGACATCACAAGTGTCTTCACTACACAAATCATACTAAAGTTGACGTTACAAGCATATCAGGTGTACAACATAAGCGACCAAGAAGATTCTTTTCTCTTCCAAAACGCTCCTTCCATGAGAAAATCTAACAAAAAAAAAACCCCACACTGGAAATATAGTTAGAAATTTAGAATATATATACCAGTATCTCGATGGGTCCGAAGATGAGGACGGTGTAAAATCGCTTGATGTACGAGTCGGCGAGGAACGCCGCCGGTACGGAGAACATCTGCAGCGAGGCCATGAAGTTGCTCGCCGTCGTCGAGGCCTCCGCGACGTCCATGTGCATCTGGCCGCGCAGGTAGCTCACCAGGTTCAAGAAGTTGGCTATGTTGGCCGCGTTGCTGAGCAGCACCAGGGCTGCATGCAGGGGGAAGGTTTGCAGAGAAAATGAATAATGAAACAGCGTGAAAAGGGTATCGCAATGTTCTCCGTCTGATTGAAAGATCCATGGCTGAGATCAAGCGTGACTGGCAACGTCAAGAGGGAAGAATTAATCTTTCTGGTCAATCCGATTTGTGGAAAAATACACACTAACAAAGAAAAGTAAGGTGAGAGTAGCTAGCTCGGTGTGGAAAAGGGTTGCCATCTCGATCGAACTAGTCAAACATTTTCTTTTTGTAAATATGCCAATGAAAAAAAAATCTGATAGCTTGTTTGTACATATGATTTGTCATGTAGGTTTACTTAACAAGCAATTACTTTGGAAGCGTTCTCCAGGTAAAACTTATCTTCCAGGGATCATTGCACCCAACATACTAACTAAAAAAGCATATCTTTGTTGACTAGTCGATCTTTGCATTCTAGCTAGAAGGTAACCCAGGAGCTAAGAACTGAGTAGTGAGCAAAGGAGAGAAGAGAACTCAAAACAAAAACCAGCAACATGCAAGCATCACTAGCTAGCTTACCGTGAATGAAGATCGAAGCTCTCACTCCTCCATGCTTCTTGGTATTAACCGGCCTCCCCTTCCAGTCCACAAGCCCTGACGAGCTGCCCATACTCTCTCTCTCTCTCTCTCTCTCTCTCTCTCTCTCCCCCACCAATTATACCAGATTCTGCACAACTTATTGTTTGCTGCCGGTGAAATGCCTCACTCGAGTTGTCCCTGCCGATCAATGATAATAAAGGGGGTGGCGTAGGAGCCAGAAGAAAAGGAAAGCCACTGTCCAATGAAGAAGGAACCAAGCAAATCAAAGGACAGTGAAACGCCACCAACCAGCACAACACCAGTGTCACCATTGACAATTAATTAGTGTTTGATGAAGAATACTCTTATCAGTTAGCCTTGTGATGTCACTACAAGCATGGAAATTCCATCACATTTCACTACAATATATAAAAAGTGTCATCGTAGACGGTTTTTTAAACAGTCTGAATTTATGTGTTAGTGATAATCGAAGCTTATCATAAATGGTTTGTGAGACATTTGTGATAAATACAGTACAGACGATTTGTAACTAGAACCGTCTATGAAGAAAACTATTACAGACGGCTCGAACCAAAAATCGTCTATGATACTTTTCCATCACAGACGGTTAATCGATAGAATCGTCTGTGATGTGCAAGTATCATAGACAGTTTTAGTTAGAGCCGTCTATGATAATTCTTCATAGACGGTTTATACCATAAAACTGTCTCTGATAGTTCATTCTATATATAAAATGTTTTCTGTTTTTTGGTTAGCCCTTTGAAAATAAACAAATACAGCAGCAAACAGAACATCACATTCCATTAAGATTAGAATATACCATTATAACTAACAAGATAATAAGCGTATTACTCATCTAATACAGCAAGAATATGGCAACAACACATCTTCTAATACTACAAATCCAACTCTTTAATATGGCAAGAATATATAAGAAGTACAAATCCTAGTAGATAGTAGAAGCTGGATGCAGCTGGATATCCTTAATGCCTACCATCAAGGAAGAGATGGGAGGGGATCAGATGGTGGTCGGATATCACTGGCAATAAAGGAGAGATGGCGGTAGCGTCACCTTTGTGTCATGATAGTGACAATGCATAAGATACTCTTACGATACTTATGACAAGAGTGTCTTGTGCACTGAATCGTGGTGTCACAACCGGAGGCGGAGGAACTAGCTCACGGTGGTGGATGCAGGAAGTTAGGAAAGAGAGAGAGGGATTAATAGGGGCAAGAGGTGGGAGGAACCGGTGCCTGCTGTTCGATGCAAAGAGAATGGACGGGTGAGATCGAAATCCTAGGGGATATGTTATGGATCGGTGATGTGTCCTTATCACAGATTAATATTCTTTTGATCTCCTTCCTTTCATCTACCATTATGAGTTATTCAACCGCAACCTTACACATGCGGCTAACAACTTACGTCTGGAACAGCTCTTCTGCTCACGCCTTGCTCTTCTTCCTCAACTCGCTTCCATTCGTCATCTGAACCTCATTATCCACCGTCGACAGAGGTGTCTCATTTTTGCTTAGGAAAGAGAAACCGCCCTCAGCCTCGTTCTTCTCTTCAATGTGCGTAAAGCAGAAGAAACTCTTGCAGCAGTGGAGAGACACATGAATAGCCTTGCCAATCAAGTAAAAGTGGCTGATTTTGAGGAAGATTATCATGACATCCTCTTTGAGATTATGGGCCATGCAAATCATTTGCTCAGGCTAGAGGAGAAAGTGGAGAGGGCAAGGACAATCTTCATGACATTCAAGAGCGCAGCCGCTAATCCTACAACTCCAAAAGTAGAAGAGGAAGCATATAGAACCCAGAAGACCAACATCTGGGAATCTCTTAGGACTTTTATAATAAATTTAACATGAATTTGTCTTTTTAAAAGTGACTAGTCACACTTATCTGTTCCAGTTCAATAGCTTCTGTAGTTCATATGACAAAGGACAAAATGCAGATAGTTGTAAATAAAAATCATCTGTGATAGTTTCATAGACGGTTCTAACTAAAAGCCGTCTGTGATAATAGACAAAATACATATGGTTGTATATAAAAATCATCTGTGATATTTTATAGACGGTTCTAATTAAAAGTCATCTGTGATAATGGGAGATATCACAGGCGGCTTTTAAACTTAATCATCTGTGATAGTTTTAGAGATAGTTTTTACCATGAACTGTTTGTGATAATTAAAGCACAGACGGCTCTATATGAACCGTCTATGATGAGGCATACAGTATACCTTGTTTTGTAGTAATGTTTATAGATAACCTCACGCGGTGTCATACAAAAATGAAAACGCACCGACATTTGTCGTCTTATGAGGCTTTATTTGGCACCGCTATAGCTTTTAATCTATAGTTTTATTTTATTGTTTCTGTGCACATGCATTAATTAATTGATAATTTTTGGATTCTACTATGAATGACAAAGTTGTTCTTAACTGACTAGCTAGATTATGCAACGCAGCACCATGATGCCAAACTAGCACTAGACTTTTGAAATACTAGAATCGTCGATGGCAATCAGAGGAGGTAAATGATTATAATTTATAGCGAAAACTTTTTCCTCAAATCTATTATCTTCTAATTATCCAAAGATACCAACACAGCAAAACAAACATAAAAAGATAGCAAATGAAAAGAAAGAAAGAAAAAAATTATTTTTTCTCTGGTACTGTAGCACACCGAGATGTTTACTGTAGCAAACAATACTTAGTACTATAGCAAATCATAGAATGTCTCCTAAACGCGCCCTCCTGCAAGTTCTCCACCAACGTGACCCTCCATGGGTCCTATCAGCTATTGACATAATGGAACATTTGGAAGTCTTCTCCATGTGATGCATAGCCTAGACTTTAAACATGACGGACTAGATGTAGCAGGACTTCTGCTCTCTGTTGTCTCTCGTGACATGCCGCCTGGTGTCTTGCTTTCTACTAGAGAGAGACACCCAAACAAACCGAGGAAGTAATGGATCAAATTGCTTTTGTTGGGAGCACCAAAAGCTGCAGCTGTGGACGCGCCAAGATGGTGTCTATTGTCAATGTGAAGACACAGCAAAGCTCACACGGCAAACAAGAAAGCAAGGAACGAGATGCGCCATCATTAGTTGTTCTTCAAATTATTCTAATTTGTATTTCTAGATCAGCATGTTTTTTGCTACAAAATGCCCTCCTTGCACCGCTCAAAACCTAACATGAAAATTGTATCTCTCGGCCTTCGGGTTAGCACATGACCCCATCTATATTTATAGTCTAGGGCCCAACCATGAGTTCTTATCCAATTTTAACAAATCAGGGACCCAAAACCCTTACGTAACATGGGTTTTTTAACTTTTGTTATGTGTCGTAGCCTCCGGACCGTACCTCTATAGCTCCAACACACATCATTCATCTTTGATTTCCACGTGCCCCAAGTAGAGCACGACTATCTCTTCCAGTATCCTTGACTCTCTGGACCATCACTTTGCACCAAGTCATCTCCCGGTCCTTGTCGTTGACTATGATCGTTTTCGAGTTACCATGCACATGCAAAGACCAAAACAACAATATTTTTCAACACAAGTTCTTTCCAGCTTGACCGATATGAGTTCACACACACCACATGCCTCAAATAACATTGATAAATAATATTGTCAATTATTCATCATCAGAAATATTTTACACCTGACCACATAGTCCAACAATCTCACCTTGATAAATACATTGACAATACCTTAAGATAACATGACTTCAAACAGGTATAAATAAAAAAAACTGGAGCCGGAAAGGTATTTTAAGGCACAAATCTTTCACAAAGCATACCAAAAAGCATTTAGCATTTTGAGTCACAGAACTCTCCCAAATCTCTCCACCTTTGGCATTGTAAGCATCAAGGTACAAAAGTAAGAAATAACAAAGAGAGAACTAACATCTAAGTATCATTGATCCATTTTTTAAGAAAAACACACCATCAAAACTTAAAATATTATTTAAACCAATTGAATTGATGCGGACAAAGTCATACTCTTATAAAGCTTACCTGATCATAAATGCGGATATATAACAAAACAGACCAAAAGAAACTTATAATTAAGCAAATTAATGTATATGGTAGACATTCACAAAAATGACCAGTTAAACTAAAGATCTAACTAAAGGAGAGAGTCATCTAAAAATATAGATTTAAATATAGATGCTAGAATCAAGAACTAAATGATCCACAAATGGCAAATTGAAGCACAAATCTTAATATATATTTATATAACTCAACACATAGCTCTTTATTATTGACGATTATGGCTTATTTCAGTAAAGCACATCCTGGACTGGAAACCATCTACAACGGTCACATGAGCTTTAGTCCAAATTAATTTCTGCACATTTATAATGACTTTTTTGAGCCAACTTAAATCATATTTCATTAATTGTAGTATTTCAAGTCTTACTTTTGGATCATGCTAAGCCCAAAAAAGCTTAAGGTTTCATAATCTTGGTCATACAAACCCCCCCCCCCTAAGTTCATGTCTAGTGAAATGACAAGCTACCTCATGGGAAAGAATTGTTGACATGCATACATAATTAGCAATTTCACCACAATTTGCCACATGTATTTCTAAGAAAGCTAAAAGCAATTCAAGAAGAAACTAGAATGGCTTAAACTTAGACTTTACCTAGAATTTGGTTTAAACTAGGTATTTAAACATGACATATCTCAAGAAGTAATCATTCTAATCAAAACTTAACTAAAGAATTCAGTCTTGCCATGTTGTTTATTCAAGTTGACAAAATTTAATAAATAGCTAATTATGGGCTTGGTAAGCTACACATGTAAAATCATAATCAAGAAAGCTCAGAATACACATCATGCCTTGTTTCGTGATTATTAGCTTAAATAATAATTCAAGTTCTCAAAAATAAAAAATAAAAATAAGCCTTTACAATGATATACAAAAAAAACTCCCCTCAGAACAATCCCATTGGATGACATACCCACAACTCACTTTGCAAACAAACAAACTGAAAAGTATCAAGCGGCTTAGTGAGAATATCACCAATCAAAGCAACATCCTTGAGAATGAATTTATCATTAACACACACTATACTTTTAGACATCGCAGTACCTATTGAGACATTCCCAAAAGTGATCAACTCATCATTGGACGCCTTAGTGAGGGAGGAAAACCATCTTGAATCACCGGTTATGTGCCTGGAATAACCTGAATCCACTAGCCACATATTTCCCTTCCTCATCAGTTGTACCTATATTATAGGAAACATTGGTGTCACAGTACTAGGGTTAGTGAAATAAGATCTTAGAATCCAGTACTGAGACACATGATGTGGAGGAATAACAATAAAACTAGAACCAAAATCATGAGCATATGGGTGATCAGAATGCCAAAAAGAATGTGGATTATTGAATTATATCTCAATCTAGCACGTGAAGCAGATTTATAGTTATCACAAAAGTTCTCTAAAAACCTAGCTTTTGCATTAGTTCTAGGAACAAAAGAGGTTGCACGTTTTTTTTGTCTTAAAGCATTTAATCTTTTCTTCTTATCTTTCTTAGCAGGCCTAAAATACAATTCATGCAAATGCCCATATCTTCCATAGTAGGTGCAATGAAATTTAATATAATTAAAATTATTTTGAGATGATGAACTAGCACCTACAGCACTATTCAATGAACTTTGCACAAAACTAATAGATTTAAACACAGTTTTATGCAGCTCACATTTTGCTTCAATTAGTCTACTTTCAATGACCTTAACAACCTTAGGTGGGTTATTTTTGACATAATTAGTAGCATTAAACCCTATACCAGTGTTTTTGACACTTATTTTTGACTTATCTATAATTATTTTTAGATTTTTCATGCCATAAGAGGCTAAAGTGTTATGTCTAGAATTATGCATTTAACAGGTTCATCCATAAGATTCTTAGAAGCACTAGATTGAGCCAATCTATCTTTTTCAACAAAATAATTAAGTTGTCTAGATAATACTTCTATTTCTGTGCTAAGTTTAGAATAGTTAGAGCAAGAAGATATCTCATGATAAAACATCTATTGAATTGATTTCTGAGATGAATTAAGTCTAACTTTTAGCAATTCACAATTAGAGCAAACTTTAGATTGAGCATTTGAATTACTAGACTCTAAACATGTAGAAGAACTAAATTAAGCTTTTCTATTTCATCATTTGCAAGTTTTAAATTTTCACCACAAGATTCATGTGCCAATCTTAGTTTATCAAGTTTAGCAATGACATTACTAAGGCAAACTAAGTTTGATGTATTAATTATTCTAGCAGACACCAACTTATAATGTAAAACTTTACAAGATTCACAAAATTCATCATTAGAAATAAAAGCTTTAAGTCTATTTATTTCAGAATTTAAGCTATCAAAAATAAGATCATAATTTTTATGTTTTTATACTTTTTGAGCTCCTCTACCAATTTAAGCTCAACATGACATGAATCTGTATAAAAAGATTTTACCTCATCAAGATCACTGTAGAGATCATCATTATTGAGCTCCTAGATGATACGGGGTCGTCCGATCTTCTCGACGCAAGATAGATACTCGCGGGAGTCTTAATGAATCGCAATGATCCTCCAATACTAGTGCAAGAGACAAACACTCTTTAATCCGCCAAAACACACTCATGTCGATTTCACCGACCACCAAACAAAGATCTATCGTACACCAAATTCTCAACGAAAAGGCTAAACAATCTTGATTAAAGAAACTCCCTAATTCCTCACGAAACTCAAGCATGAACAATAGTAGATTTATTCTCAAAGGTGGTCTTGATATATTGGTCGGCTTCCCTTTACGTGGACTCCAACTACGAGCGCGTAGCGTTGATACAATTCTCCTTATATAGCTAGACAAATATATATTTTTATCTTTAGATAGCATCATATTTTCATTTAAAATAAATTGAAACTAAAGAAACGAATTCATTTTTTGTCTATTCTTGGGAGTTATGGTCGTATGTGTTTGTGGCGTGGTCACATCACATGGGCTTTGTTCTTTCATGTCTTTAGCACCTAATGTGGTTAGTTCTAATATCTTCCATTTAATAAATCTGAGAATGCACGATGTGATAACATGAGGTAGTGTTTTATCCTTATGAATAACAACATTATGTTTAGTTTGGAATGAGTTCACCTGACCATATTTTATGCGGTTAAATAATTCTTTCCAGTTGAACAATATATTTAACTGAAAAGTACAACACACGTGCGTATCCACATCATCACTGTTTGTCATAAAACACATCCCTGTGAAGTCCATCTCCTTTGTCTCCTTCCCATTGTCCTCATCGTTGCTTCCTCAATCATCATCACTCAAATCAATCTCATCAAGAGTTGAAGGAATTTTGTTGACCACCTTGCGATAATTACTCTTCTTGCTTGGGTCAATCTTGAATTAAGAGCAATGAGTTGGTGCCTTATTATTCTTGACCTCCTTGCTCTCAGTTTAGGGAAATTCATCTTGATGTAGTTTGGCTTACCACATTCATAGCATCTGATTAGACCTCCCCTCTGCTTTGATCTGATGTTGTTAATTGGCTTGGTCACCATATTAGAGAAGAATATAAGCTACTCTTCTGAAATCTCTTCTAACTATTCATCTAAAATAGAACATAATGCAAAAAAAGAAACAATAGAGGAACTAAAAGAACTGTCAGCTTGATTAGTCACTAAACCTAAAGAACTAGACTTATTTATTCTAGCCAAAACATCAATCTCATGTCTTTTCATTTTGGAATAAAGATCATTCAAATTGAGTGTTTCTATGTTAACAAAATGATTAATAGTAGTGACTAACACTTTCCAAACAGATATATCCAAAGCATTTAAGATTTGATGAGCATTGTTAGAATCAGAATATATGACATCAATAGATTATAAATCACTAACAATTTTATTGAAGTGATTAAATAGCGCATCTGTTGATTCTTCAAATTTCATATTAAATTTAGAGTACTCCTTTTTAAATTGATTCTGCACCTTTAACAAACTTGAAACCTTCTTGATAATCAGTTAGAGTAGTCTAAATTTTATTAGCTGATTTAATATAAGCAATTCTAGCAAACTTGTTTTTTTACTTAGACCTTGCAAAAAAATATTTCTAGTCTTAGCATTAAACATCAGTAGTATTTTTATTTGTAACAATAGGAGGAACTACACATGGATTTTCAACTTTTGCCCAAATAACATTACTTTGCGCTTGTAGAAAAATCTCCATGCATGTTTTCCAATAGACATAATCTGATCCATCAAAAAATGGTGCCATTTTAACATGCTTTGATAACACTTGTCGGATCATTAATTGCAATCAGAGGGGGTAAATGATTGTAATCCGTAGCGAAAGGTTTTTCCTCAAATCTATTGTCTTCTGATTGTCCAAACCTGTCAACACAGCAAAACAGAAACAAAAAGATAGCAAAGGAAAAGAAAGAAAGAAAGTAATTTCTCTGGTACTATAGCAAACTAAGGAGTTTACTATAGCAAATAGTACTCGGTACTTTAGCAAATCAAAGAAAGTCTCCTGAACATGTCCTCCTGCAAGTTTTCCACCAACGTGACCCTTTGTGGGTCCCAGCGGCTGTTGACGCAATGGAACATTAGGAAGTCTTCTCCACGTGATGCACAACCTGGACTTCAATGTCATGGACTAGACGTAGTAGGACTTCTACTCTCTATTGTCTCCTATGATGTGCCGCCTGGTGTCTTGCTTCCTACTAGAAAGAGACACCCAAACAAATCGAGGAAGTAATAGATTGAATTACTTTTCTCGAGAGCACCAAACACTGTAGTTGTTGATGCATCGAGCTGGTGTCTGTTGTCTGTGTGAAGACACGACAAAGCTTGCACGACGAACAAGAAAGCAAGGAATGAGATGCACCACCGCTAGTTTTTCTTCTAAATAGTTCTAATTTTTATTTCTAGATCAGCATGTTTTTTTGCTACAAAGTGCCCTCCTTACACCCCTCAAACCCTAACACAAAAATTGTATCTCTCAACCTTCAGGTTAGCACCTAACCGCATCTCTATTTATAGTCTAGGGTCCAACCATGGGTTCTTATCCAATTCCAATAAATAAGGGGCCCGAAACCCTTACGTAACACAGGTTTCTTACCTTTTGTCATCTATAGCTCCAACACACATCATCTATCTTTATTCTCTACGTGTCCCAACTCGAGCACAACCATCTTCTCCCACATCCTTAACCCTCTAGACTATAATTTCGCACCAAGCTATCTCCTGGTCCCCATTGTAGACCACGACTGCCTCCAAGTTACTCTGCATATGCAAAGATCAAAGCAACATCTTTTTCTAGACAATTTTTTTCTAACTTGATCGACATGAGTCCACACATGCCACATGCCTCAAATAACATCAATAAATAACATTATTAATTATTTATCATCACAAATATTCTAGACCTAGCCACATGATCCAATAAACTTCATGGAAACTTTCAGTCCGATTGTTAAATCTGCTACTATCCATGTTGTGCTCACTCTTGCTATCTCCTCCTATTGGTAAACGCACCAACTAGATGTTTTTTTAGAAACCCTAACTAGATGTTAAAAATGCATTTTTGCATGGCAATCTCTCTCAAACCATCTACAATCAAAAACCTCTTGCGTTCGTCGATCCCTCTCGGTTGGACCTTGTCTATAGTCTCTCTAAGTCACTCTATAGCTTCAAATAGCCCCTCTTGCCTGGTACAAACATTTTGCTTCCTTTGCATCCGCGCTTGGTTTTTTTCTTCTCGCTTGGACATTGCTTTATGTGTCTTCAAATCAGGATCTCATGTTGCATATCTACTCTTAAATGTTGATACATCATTCTTACAACTTCCAACTCATCATTTCTGTCATGTCATCTACACCCTTGTTCATGAGTTCTCGATGGTGGATCTTAGTCCACATCATTATTTCTTGGGCATCTCTATTACTCGCACTTCCGGTGGCCTTTTTCTCTCGCAAAAACAATATGCACAAGAATTGTTGGATCGGGTTGTAATGGAATCCTGCAATCCATGTACCACTCTGGTTGATACAAGATCCAAGATGGACAGTTCAGGGATTCCACTTTTCGATGCCACACAATACCACAACTTAGTTGACCCATTGTAGTACTTGATGATTACTTGTCAGGATATGATTTATGTCATTCAGCAGATCTGGTTTTTCATGCATGATCCTCACAAACCACATCTTCATAAGGGTACACTTGATTTTGGTCTTCACTTGCGAGCTTCTCCTACCTTGACACTTATTGCATACTATGATGTATGAACAAGGTACTCCTTACCTCAAGATATTTACCCTTGAAAATATGTAAAAGAAAATAGAAGTCTCAGGATAGGAAATCAACAAGGCATGAGATGGATTGCCTCCCAACAAGTACTGAACAAATGCTGTAGCTAGTACTGAATAAGTGCACACAAATTCAATACAAGTTTGCACCGAAAAATACAGCTACAAGTACTACTAGTAATCACAAATAATAGGAGTATGGATAAGTACTAGCACTCATCCCAAAATAATCAAAAGCTAGGCACCAAAAAAATTGCAGATTTGGGCAACCAACTTGGAATGGGGAACATGAGGGTAGGGAGAGGGAGACAACCTAGACAGCACTGTAGGTGGAGGAGGACATGATGTTATCGCTGGAGTTGTTGGCGAGGAGGACATCGGGGTTGGGGTCATATTCGTGGTCACCGGAGGTGGCAACGAGGAGGACGCCGCGGTCACCGAGGGGAGGCATGTGATAGGGCCAAGGTCACCAATATAGAGGAGACAAATTTGAAACTACACTAGCCAGTTGTCATCTTCATCATCAGTGTTCACTCCTTGGCTACCACTGCCATCCTTGGTTCCTCACTCATTAGGGTTTGAGAGAATCGGGAGAGGAAGGAGAATGGTGCTGGACATGGGGATTGAACTAAAGCGACATGGTTTTGGTCAGGGTAAGTGGCAGGTATTTTTGGCCCAAGTTTGAGGGTCCAGCTCTACGTGGGGAGCAACCCCTCACCAGCAACAATTCCAGATCCTATGAACTTTGGATTCTATTTTTTAGGAGCTATACCATTTGGCATGGCATCAATTGCTCCAACCAAGAATCCAGGAGCTAGAGCCATGACAAACACCCCCCTAAGCCACAAAAATTTTAGATTTAGATTGAAGGACCATGTGAGAAGATCCTGTTTAATGCTGTGATGAACCATTGTAATGTTTGTGGAGAGGTTATTTGATTTCGCAAAGATCACACTTTGGTAGGATAGGTTTTGGACAGAAATTGAGGATTTTGGGATTTGAGTTATGGATTGAGTTGGGATGACCTGGATCATTGCATTAAGGTTGCACGATGTATGTTTTAGCTAACGTAGGTCAGGTTGTGAAGAACTTGTGTCTAGAAACGATTTCTTTGTCTTTAGATGTGTAGAGTCGCTTAGAGTCAACGGTGGTCATCGGCGAGGATCAGGGTATGCTCATAGAGGAGTTAAGGCATAGAATGATCGAGGATACATGGTGAGATGGTGAGCTCAAGCATAGCACGAGTTCAAACAGCGGGATTGCACCACGAGACTTGGACAGTCCAAGTGAGTCATGGTTCAGTGGAACCAGAATGAGAGAGACTTGATGATGTGTGACAAGCTAGTGGTGCACCTACACGTGATGAGCATGGTGATTACTTGTAATGGATGATAATGGTCGGGTCAATGAGGGGTATTTTTGTAGTTTAGCCAAAATATCGTAAACCACCTTAGATCAAATCCGCGGCATGTGGCGATGCATTGGAAAGCAATTTAGGTCAAGGTGAAGTTGATTTGATCGAGATAGGTCAAGGCAAAAGACTTAATGGATTCGTGTTTATGCGCTTTGAAAAGCATGCATAAGTAACATGTGTGAGTTAAAACCCGTGTGCGTGGAATTAACAGGTTCTTTGCATTGTGCTAAGTGGATAGTATCTGTAACACCCCAAGACCTACATTACTCTGGGATGCCACTAAACCACTCCACAATTAACTAAATTATAAGATAGAATAAATTGACAACAATTTCTAAAAACATGATAAGCTAGGTGAAAGCATACCAAAACAAAAGGCAATGGTAACTAATAATTAAGGAACATCCATTATTAATTTAAACCAAATAAAACGAACCACGGTATAGCATTACAAATTTGAAATAAACATCAATGCGGTAGACAGTTAATTGGCTAGAGGCTCCTCATATTTATTACATCATAAATCATTAAATGAAGTGTAATTGTGTTGTGCCGCTCTACCCTTCCTATGCATGCTCAAGGATTACCTGGAGGAGTGAAAAACAAGAGTGAGATAAAAATCTCAGCAAGAAAACTATTTAATAAGCTAATTAAACTACAACAGTTTAATCGTCAACATTTATTTTCCACAATGACCACAATTATATCCTCAACCATCATCATTATTCCACCGAAGACTCACACGAGTCAAACCTCATAGATTTAAGCAAATAACATATGTATGCAGTTATTCCATCCACAAGTAAATGCATATGCGTACATATGATCCACTGCACCCTTACCCAATAAGGTAAGAGTGCGCATCGTACTACAACAATGTATAATGTTGTACCAGTACGGTCGCAGCTATGTGCGGTGACATCCACGATGCAAATAATATGTCATGATATGATAAACATGGTTCATAAGAATTTAACCATAAAAATCAGCAACATATTCATCATGAATACTATCTCATAATTCACATATATCACATTAAGCACAATACCACATAACCACAAGTAATCCATCAAGGGCATAAACAATTGATTCTTAAATTGCTACCACATATACCACATTAAGAAAGCATGTAACAATGGCATAGCATCTCAAATTAAGAAAAGTATCTAATGTGAATGTAGTGTGATTAACGAGTTAAACGGTAGCACATCCGCTCGTTTACTTACCTCTACCGATGAAGCGAAGCGCTCACGCATGGTCAGGAGCGAAGCCACCTGTCCAAAATTATCTCTTAACACAAGACTATAGCGAGGTATCCACATCTTAAGAAAATAATGCTAATTAACCTACGCGCAGACAGCATAATAATGCTAATCGGCTAATTATCCCGCTAGAACCCTACTAATCCCATACCAAGAACCCTAATTACATCTAAAACAGGGAGAATTGATGTGGAAAAAATTACCTAAGTGATCCCTCAAGATCACCCCTCTTCTCTCTTTTTCTTCCTCTTTTCTCCCCTCCTTCTTCTCCCTTCCCTTCCTTCTCCTCTCCCTTCTCTTGATTGATCTCTCCTTTGCAGCAAGCAGCAGGGCAGCAGGTTGGGGAGCAGGAGGAAGCGCAAGGGGGAGTGGGGGTGGCGGCCAAGGGGTTGGGGGGGTTGGGCCAAGGGGCGCTAGGGTTAGGGGGTGTGGCCCCACTTTGGGCTGGCTGGCCCAAAGTGGCTAGCTCACCCTTCCAGGCAGCATATTTTTTTATTAATTAATTTATTTTTTTATCTGGATAACTCCACAATTTTATTTTCACCTCCCGCGATTTACCAAAAAATTAGGTGACTCCGCGATTCTGCTAAACTTTTCCAAAGACGCCGTAAAGACGTTCAGGGCATTACAGTATCCACTAAGGGATGGATGGAGCTGGCTAACCCATCTATAAAAGGGGGTTGGGATGGAGATATGTGGTTAACAATCCAACCCACCTCTCTTGTGCTTTGATGTTTTAGGATTAGGTTTTGAGTATATGGTGTGCTCTCAGTCCTCCAAGGTGGAGTGGTTGTAAAACTTACCTCTTCAAGTGGCAATACATCAATCTTTGATGATCTCTTTGTCTACTTCATGTTTTGATTGATTTGCTCTTATTTTGGTTGGTTTTGATCTTTATTATTTCTCTTCTTGTGACCTTGCTGTGCCAAGAATATGTAAGAAGTGGAGATAATTCTTGAATCCATCTCCATCTATCTAGGTACTTTGATAACAAGATTCATAAGAAAACCTAGTTTTGCTTGTTTTGGTCTCATCAACTAACTTCTTGTTTCAAGGGTTTTTGGGTAGTGATCTTTGGTGTCATAGTTTGCTGTGATATGTAGGAATACATCTAGAGCCATCTTAGCCGTTATCTACCCACGTGCAAGTTGTATTCACCCTTTAGGGTTTTGGCTCGATTTTGGTGCAACCTTTCAGCAAACTGAAAAAGGTCCCATATTTAGCCATGATTTACCTGACCATTTATTAGAATAGGTTCACAATAACTTAGAGAAGATCCATGAAAAATTTTATATCATTTGGATTTACGGATCAAAAGTTCTTTCGATTTTTCAAATTTAAAATTGAGCTAAAAATACTATTCATCGCCCTGATTTTACTATAGTAGCGGTCAGACCACCACTAGAAGGCCGGTCAGACCATCATTTGGAGGCTAGTCAGATCACCGGAAAGGGTTAGGTTCTAAGTTTTATTGATTTGGGCTAGTTGGTTTGAGTTTTAGTTGGAGATTCTGTGTTCTGCACCTATGTAAATGTCTGAGTATAGAATCTTGAATATTTAAGAAAAATTTAAAGTTTGCACCATTCACCCCCCTGTTGCTATATTCGGTCTTTCAATTAGTATCAGAGCTTGATTTGCTTAAGTTGAAGAATGCTAGCCTGTTAGTTAACTAGAAATGGCTAAGATTGTTTCTTCTCAATTAGATTCTGTTGAGACTATATTCTGCACCTCATATGAGGATAAGGATAATGATTTTAGAGGATTATATATTATGCTTCTTGATTTGCCTAAAACCTGTGTTAGCTGTAACAACTTGAAGATTAATCCAAAGAAGGCATATCATAAAATTGCTGAGATGCAAGGTGCATTAATGGAGCCTATTGTTTTTATGCCAACTATCCTAAATTGACTGTTGAACTTGAATCTGTCTCTAAACAATTTTAGGACATATGTGATCAAAATAAAAAATGGCTCAATATGCCTCTAAGGAATCTGTTAGCTCACCATGCAACAATTATGAAAAACTAAAATCTGAATTGATTGCTTTAGATGAAAAATATGTAAATCTAACTAAGGATTTACTAGAGAAGCCACAATTTGTTTACTCTTTGTGTACTAAGGTAGAGGGAAAATTAGAAAACATGCAAGAGACCTTTAGGAAAAGTTACGAGGCCCAAATGACTAGAATCAAGACTGCCCCTTATGAGGCCCTCAAAGTTTAGGTTGCTTTGTATAAAGGAGATATGCGCGCGTAGTTCGAAATTCTTCTTCAGGCTCTTCATCCTCTTCTTCTGGTTTCTCACCCTCTGCTTTGTCTTGTGCTTCATGTGCCTCTCTTTTTCGGAAGTGTGAGTACCTCATGAACACTCTCAAAAAATTTGCTAGAGGCAAGAAAAGATTCAATCTTATCATAGACAAGTCCAAGATTTGTAAGTTCAATCATGGCCTAGATTATGATTTCTTAGAGGATGTGAGAAAGCATCCACCTGCTGTTGTTAGAGTTGTAGTAGTAGGCATGATCGAGGTTGCACCTGAGCCTAAGAAATAGTGTTTAAGTCTGTGGGTTTTGTCTAGGGGATTTCTGACAGTAAGGATATTTCACCTGCTACTTCGACCTCTCAGAAGGCGAAGTATCATTGTACCTTATATATGAAGGATGGACATGTGGTCGAGTTCTGCTTCAGGTGCATCAAGATTGCACATAGAGACTATGTTCGCGCTCTTAGGGGTATTCAGGGTCAGACCCAGACTCAGAGTGCTCCTAAGATCGACACGAGGTCTAGGGTTGTAGGTAGCTCACCTGACGTTTTTGGTTTTAGGCAGCTTCAATGACATGGTTTTCATGTTCCTTCTAGTTTTGGTCTTCGTGTTGCCTCAGGTCAGGGTTTCCACCGTCTTGAGGATAGACCTCATTTACCCGTCAAGGTAGCCATCCACGGCAAGATCAGCATACTGCTATTGGTCAGATCCGCTCTTCTATAGCGGTCGGGCCTAGCAGAGATTTGAGGTCTGCTCCTAGACCTTCTGAGTTTGTGAGGGGGCAAGGCACGTAGTGTTGCTAGAATTCAGTCTTTTGCTTCTGGGACTCGATCTTTTGCTCATAATGTGACTTAGTACTGGGTTTCTAAATATGCTCTTATGTACCCCTGGTACTGAGCCACCGATGTTTTCTTCTCACTGACTCAGACTCATCAGGTCGGGAAAGGAGAGGTTTGGCTTGTCGACTCTGGCTATTCTCGTCACATGACCGGAAACTCCCGTTAGTTCTCTTCCTTAGTTCGAGCTCCAGGTGATGAGACGATCACTTTTGGAGACGTTTCGTCAAGTCGAGTCATCACTAAAGGTACTATACGCATTAATGATTCTTTTATTCTTAAGGATATTATCTTAGTGAGTAAGCTGTGATATAATTTGCTTTCTATCTCGCAGCTTACCGATGACAACTTCAAGGTAAGCTTTAAGAAAAATGCTTACAAGATTCTTGATTCTTTGGGGAGTCTAGTTTGCAGGATTTCTAGATTTGGGACGATGTTTCTAACTGATTTTGTTGAGTCATTTGGTGATTCTCTCAGGTGCTTAGTTGCTTTAGAGTCTTGTGATCTCTCTTTTTGGCATAGGAGACTTGGTCATATTGGCTTTAATCACTTGACCCAAATTAGCAGCCATGGTCTCATTTGTGGTCTGCCTAAGCTCAAGATGGTCAAAAACATAGTTTGTACTCCCCGCTGGCATGACAAGATGGTTGCCGCTTCTCATTCCCCAGTCACTGTGACTATAACCGATGCACCAGGACAGCTTCTTCATATGGACACTGTTAGTCCAGCTAGAGAGCAGTCGACCGGTAGGAAATGGTATGCTGTGGTTGTGGTTGATGAGTTTTTGAGGTTCTTTTTGGTGTTTTTCTTAGCCTCGAGGGATGAGACCTTCAGTCATTTTTTGTGGGTTGTTTAGTAGATTGTCTATTGAGCTCCCTAGTGCCTTACGAGCGATTCACGGTGACAATAGCACGGATTTCAAGAATTTCTACTTTGAGAGTTTCTATGATGAGATAGGTGTAGAGCATCAATTCTCATCTCCACACATCCCTTAGCAAAGTGACGTTGTGGAGAGTAAGAACTGTACCTTAGTCGAGATGACTAAGACGATGCTCGATGAGTATGTTACACCTAGAAAGTTTTGAGCTAAGGCTATAGCCACCGCGTGCCATGTTTCAAACAGAGTTTTTCTAAGAACAGACTTGCATCGCACTTCTTATGAGTTGAGGTATGGGCGAAAGCCTAGTATCTCTCATTTTCGTATTTTTCATTACAAGTGTTTTATTCTGAAGTCTGGAAACCTAGATAAGTTTGAGTCACGTTCATCTGATGCTATCTTTTTGGGTTACTCGAGTTCTTCGCAGGGTCATAGGGTCTAGAACTGCGAGACAAGTAGGATAGTAGAGACCTGTGAGGTTACTTTTGATGAGGCTAGTCCTAGCACTAGGCCCAACATCTCAGATCCAGTTGTGCAGTCCGAGTCTATCTTTGTAGATGATGATGAGGATGGAGATGAAGGTTCCTTACCTGATCCAATCACTCCTTTTCTTGAGGTGCCTACTGCTACCACTACGCCTCAAGGAGATCAGCCCTTACCTTTTGATTCTTCTGGAGCTTGTAGCTCTACTCCTACCTCCTCAGCTCATGAGGTAGGCCACTTCCTCTTCTCATCCAGGACCTCCCTAACATATTCAACGTCATCATCCCTCTAAGTAGATGATAGGAGATCTTCATTAGCGTGTCACATGCTCAAAATCTGGCTTATCTCTTTTCTGTCTACACTTTATATTTGTCACCACTTTCGAACCCAAGGATATTTGTCATACACTATCTAATGAGTCTTGGGCCAATGCCATACATGACCAGTTAGAATTTTGAGAGGAACGAGATTTGGTCGCTTATTGAGCTCCCTAGCGGTCACAATGTCATAGGAACTAAGTTGGTTTTTAAGAACAAGCAGAGTAAGGATGGGATAGTTATTCGAAATAAGGCTAGGCTAATAGCTCAGGATTTTTCTCAGGTTGAGGGTTTAGACTCTGAGGAGACCTTCGCTACTGTAGCTAGGCTAGAAGCCATTAGGATTCAGCTTACTTCACGACGTCTAAGGGTTTCAAGTTGTAACAGATGGATATCAAGAATGCCTTTCTCAACGGGTATATTGAGGAAAAGGCCTATGTTAGACAACCTCTAGGTTTCAAAAATCCTAAATACCCAAACCATGCCTTCAAGCTTTTTAAAGTTTTGTATGGACTTAAGTAAGCCCTTAGAGCCTTGTATGAGAAGTTTAAGTCCTATCTCTTGAGTCATAGGTTTGAGATGGGTAAGGTAGATAAGACATTATTCATATGTAGGCATGGCTATGATCTTCTACTCGTTCAGATATATGTGGATGACATTATCTTTGGTGGATCCTCTTATGCTCTTGTTTCCCAAATTTTTGATATCATGAGCACAAAGTTTGAGATAAGTATGATGGGCGAGTTGAGCTTCTTCCTCAGCTTCTAGACCAAGCAGACTTGGGAAGGTACCTTCTTGCATCAAGACAAGTACACTCGAGACCTCCTGAGATGCTTCAACATGAGTAATGGCAAGCCGGTGTCAACTTTGATAGTGACCTCGATCACACTTGATTCTGATGATGATAGCGAGTCTGTAGATCAGAAGGAGCACAGCAGTATGATTGGCTCCCTTCTGTACCTCACTGCTTCAAGGCCAGACATATACTTCGTCGTGTGTTTATGCACTCGATTTTAGGCTTCTCCCTATGCCTCTCACTGTCAGGCGGTGAAGCACATCTTTAGGTACCTTCGAACTATTCTAGACTATGGTATTTGGTACTCTTCTACTTCCTATCTTTCCCTTACAGCTTTCTTCGATGCATACTTTACTGGCTGTAGGATAGATAGAAAGAGCACTTCTGGCACTTGCCAATTCATTGGCACTTCTCTTGTTTTTTTGGTCTTTGAGGAAGCAGTCCAGTGTTGCACAATCCATCATAGAGGCCGAGTATGTTACAGCTGCTAGTTGCTGTAGTCGGGTGCTTTGGATGGTTTTGACCTTGCGGGAGTTTGGGTTAACCATAGATAGTGTTCCTCTTTTTTATGATAACACTTATGCTATTAACATTGCCAAGAACCCAGTGCAACACTTTAGGACTAAACACATAGACATCAGATACCATTTCCTTATAGACCATGTGGAGAAAGGTAACATAGTGCTTCCGTTTGTGGAAGGTGACCAACAGTTGGCTGACATTTTCACCAAGCCTTTAGATAACTCAAGGTTCATGACCCTACGAGGAGAGCTTGAGGTGGTATGTCCTTGTGGCTTAATCTGAGGAGAGTATCATGTACTTTCTGTGTTATATGTACATTTACTTTCTATTGTATTTTGCTTATGTGTGCATTTGAGCTAGTCTTTCTAGCATAGACCAGAGTGATTTTCAATCTCAGTAGGTTAGACTTATTCCTCTCATCTTGTGATCCTAGGATGCTGCTTATTAGTTGCTTCTCTTCTCACTAGTTTGAGTTCACTCACTTCTTTTAGGTCTAGTAGGGTTTGGTCCCCTGAGTAGACAGGGAACGTGTTTACTCCCTTGTGTTTAGATGACCAGCTAATAGTCTTAGAGTCATATGGGGTAGATAAGAGCGAGTCTGAGCCATAGTGATCCCTTTATCTCGTCTATGCTTTGAGGACTGCCATTTCTTCATTTTCTCAAGCTTCTTCTCTCTTGCTCTTAGATTTGGATTAGGGGGAGTTAATCTGTGTTTCTCTTGAGCTTAATGTTGACATAACTCAATTTGAATCAAAAAATTTCTAAAATTGAGTCACATGCTGAGGGGGAGCTGGGATCTTTATTGCATCATATTGCATTTTAAATTCAGCAATGTGCATTGTAATATAAATATATGGAGCTTTGATTATTATCCTCGTATGACATGATATCTTGCTTTGATTATTTATCATGTCATTCTATGTATAGCTTAGCTTTTGCCTTGCTAGCTCTATCAAATGTGAACAACTTAAATTAAATCATGTCCTGTTGAATCTTATGACTAGTTTTACTCTAGTGATCCTCTAATGATTCATACCATGTCAAATAAGTTAAGTTGAGTTTTGAACCTACATTGAGCTTTAGATTCAGCTACGCTAGTTCTTTATTGAAGCACGAGTGAGCATTAACTCTTTATTCTTGAACTAAGATAAGAAAACATAAAATGATCTCTTTTGTGTGAAAAAAATGTTCTTACCAATTCTTTCTCATGAGACGGTTTGCCATTACACTAGGCATGAACTCAGAGAGAATTTTGGATGACCAAGATCACTTCCTTAAGCTTCTTGCTTAGGGTGGTCAGATAAGGCTTGAGATCTAGTATATGGCTAAGAAAATAAAATTATGTGAAAAATGGTTTAAGCTCAACAAAAACTAAAAATGAATTTAAGAAAATATCAAATGTGCTAAATTTGCTTAATTGCAAGTGACATCTAGTGCTTAAACAAATTGTTTTCATCCTGAACTAGTAGCACTCTAAATTGACTCAATTGTAGCTCCTTGGTTCCATTTAGAATATTGACATGGCTTGACTCTTTTTGGAAACCTTTGGCAACACTATGATCTTGAATGACTTGACATGTTAAAAATTCATTTAATTTTAGATTATTGCTCATTTGGCTTTAGCTGTACTATATATGGTTTGACACGATTTAGATAGCTTTTTCGTATAATATGGCTTGGTGTAATACTTATAGAATCACTTTGGATAATTTTCATAACTCCTAAAAATAAAATATAGCCACTTCATTTCATTCATACTCTATCTTCTTCCATACACTTTGATAACTCTATTATCAAAGGGAGAGAAAGATCGGTAAAAATACATATCTAGAGTATGATTTGGTATTTTTGTGCAAAATTTTGCTAACTTGGAGCTTGTGATCTCTTCTCACCATGACCAAGGTCAAGTAGAACAATTATCTTTTCATAAGGACCTAAAGTGAGATTTTTGACTCATTTGGTGTTTTTGAAATTGTAACATCCTGATTTTCTGGGATTTTTAAAAGCTTGTTTCAAAAATAAATTTTCTGGAATTTTCTGAAATTAAATCAAGCTTCAAATGAATTTCTGAAATTTAAAAGAATTTAATGTGATTAAAATAAACTTCAACATGAGCTGAAAATATTTTATTTGAATTCTTCATGTCTCAAGGAATTTTCTGGTATTTTTGGTGAATTTTTGGGATTTATTTGCTATTTTCTAAAGCTCCTCGTATTTTAGTTACTTTTTTCTAGAATAAAAATAAAAATAAAAATCCCGCCGCCCGATCTCCTCTCCCTCCACGCGGCAGCAATCCCGCGCCTCCCTCCCCTTCGGCCCGCTCACCCCGCGCCACGCGTTGCCGCGCGCGCGCTCCCACTGCTGCCTCCCCGCACCCTTACCGCTCCCGCCCGATCGGCCGCCCACCGCCATGTGGCGCCCGATCCCGCAGCCCCGCCGCCGCGTGCCCTAGCGCCTGCGCTCGCGCTCGCCCATACGCGCCAAGACCCCATCCCCACCGTCCGTGCTGCCACGCGGCAACACCAGCCCGGTCGACCTCGCCTCGCCTCTACCTCGCTTCCCTGCCGTCGGATTCACCGCCCTTGCCACGTGCCTCGCATCTGCTCGCCCAGTCGCGCCGCTCGCGCAACCCTAACCCTAGCGCCGCCTTCCCTGTGCCGTCGGATCCACCTCACTCTGCGTGTCGCAATCTCGACCGTTCATTTGCGCCGACCACGTCCCGCCCGCGTCCGCGCCATGTCCGGATTGAACTTGCCTCGGTTCACGTGTTTTAACCCGTCGCTCTTCCCCGGTTCGCGTGCCTCGTTCGTCGCCTCCGCCCTCGCCCCGTCCGACCGCCGTCTCCCTCTGCTGTGCGCCCATCCCCGCTGTACCGGAGTTCTCACCGCCACCTCGTCGCGTCCTCACCGCTGCCACGAACCTCGCCGCCGCGAGCGCCCGTGCTAGGCGCCGCCTCGAACTCCGCGCCGCCGCCGCGGCCGTGTCGCCGAGCCTCGCCGCCGTGGCCGCTGCCGACCCCGTCGTCCCCATTCTTGCCGGAGCTTCTTCCGCTCCGCCGCCCCTCGCGCTGGCGCCTGTGCGCTCGCCACACCGCTCGCCGGAACCCGCGGAGCGCCCCTCGGGCGCGTGCTCACGACCCGCACCAGCGCCGCGCCGCGCCCGCCTCGGTCCCACCGCCGCGTTCGCGGCAGCACCAGCAGCGCTCGCGTCGCGCGCTGCGCCAGCGGCGCGCCGCCACGCGTCGGCCATCGACCAACTCCTGCCTCCGCGCCGCGCGATCATGACCGTCCTTCCAGATCCGATCCGACCGCCCGCATTTTGCTGCGTGGCCGTTCCCGAACCGTCGAATCAAGCCACCGCCGCCGCAGCCGGAACCCTCCACGTCAGCCCTAGCCACGTGGCATGCCACGTCAGCCCTAGCGCCATGTGGCAGGCCACATGTCCTGCCACGTCAGCAAAACCCGACCCCCGGGTGCCACGTCAGCAGGGTGACACGTGGCAGCACTAGCAGCTGCCACATCAGCCCTTTCGGCCGCGTCAGCACCGCCTCCCCGCTTGCACTATTCGGTGGACCAGGTTCACCGTAGACCGGATATTCCGTGGACTAGGTTCATAGCACCGTAATTTTTCTGATTTTCTCGATTTAATTTTAGGGTTTATTTTCCGAGAGCCCGTTCTCCTCCGTCCTAGCTCCGATTGACCCCGTTCTTTTTTCTAAATTAATCTAAAATTGAGCTCTAGCTTTTGGTTCTAGTTTCATGATTTTTGGAGTTCATTTACTTATCATTTTATGTGTTTTCTTGTTTCGATCGTTTTCTCTCTCGTTAGATTCGGATTCCGGAGGAGCAGGATCTACGCCCGAAGACCAGGAGTACCTCATTGAGCATATCCAAGGCAAGTCGTGTCCTTTGATCATGTTGAACCCAGTTTGCAATCTATTATTTATTTATTTTGTTTTAAATTACATTGCACCGCTATTTTTATTCAACCGTTGTAATTGGTAGTTATCGTCCCAATTGGATTCATCCCTCCTTGATAATTTGGAATGCCATGATATCATTGTCACCATAGGTTGGGAAACATACTAGTGATGCTAGATTATTTATCACATGGGTTGGTACGATTAGATGCTTAGCTGTGCTTAATTTACGAATGGTCTCATCATCACATGCAAATTAACAATTTGACTTAATGATATATGGAACCGTGATTGGTGCCACGCTTATTAAAATTTGTGCCATGACATTGGTGTGTCGTTAGTTTGGTTATACAAATTGGCTTTGCACTCGGGCGAGTGATCGTGCAGTAAAGGGGGAAATGCAGGTTCACTTCGGGGGATGTGGTAGCCTCGCCCGGGTAGAGTTAAGGACTTAACTTTGTGCATCATTGATCTGAGCCTAATCGTGCAAACCACATATCTAGTATGGGATAGACCTGGCTGATTAATTTATAATATTTCAATTCAATTCTGCCATTGTGATGGACATGGTTGCTGATTTCCATGTGGCGCAAGGGGGTGTGATGCGAAATCCTAGCGGGCAGGATTGGGTTGAGGTAGAGCATTGTAAAGGCCTTGTTGTGATTTCCTGAGATCGAGGGTAATCACATCGTGTGAGTACAGTTGTGCAACCTCTGCAGAGTGTAAAACTATTCGAATAGCCGCGTCCTCTGTCATGGACAATTCTCGGTGATTTCACACGAGGGGTAGTTATTTCTGAAAACTTGTGGATTATGGTTAGACAGTGAATAGTTAATTCACTATTGGTTCAACTTATGGATGGGAGATTCATAAGTGGTTGGTTTAGATTATGGATGGGAGGTCCATAAGTGGTTTATTTTTAATTCCTTTGATTATTTATTTACTATTGTTTTACTTAAAGTTCGCTTTCAATCTATTTACTGTATTTACCTTTAAATATCATTTTATGCAAATTAACCTTTCAGCCTTCCTTTGGTAAGCCTTACATACTATATTGCATTCATTTGTTACAAATGACTTGCTGAGTACCAATGTACTCACGGCTTTATGCCCAATGTTGCTCAGTTGAGGAAGAGGAGTATTATCAGCAGGAGGTTCCAGAAGGAGAGTACTACGACGACTTCACGGATTAGGCTTCGTTCTCCACTCGATAGCCTGTGGGCTTGTCGATTGGCCGCTACGCTTTATTTTGGATTTTCGCTGCTATTTTGTTAAGCCCTTCCGGCTAGAGATATTGTAAGCTTGGCCATAAGGTCGTACCTTTGAGATTTATCGATATTTGAGTTTTACCTTTATTATACCGTGTGTATGGTTGTGATTATATCTATGTTTAACTGTGTGCACTAGTGTGATCCTGGACTAGTGCAGTTTACACAGAGAGTCCGAATTTGCATATTCGGGTCTCGATAGAAACTTTTGTGAAAAATTTGTTATTTTCAGTAGTTTCACTCTATTTCTGCCTAAAATGGTCATTTTTAGCTCATCGTATTCTTATTTTGACCATTTGGAGCTCTCTTTGAAAAATTTGTTTTCTTTGTCTAAAACCACCTCCTATTTGCATTTTTTTAGTATTGCCAATGGGTTCATCAAGGGAGAGATTGAAGGATCATGTGAGAATGTTCTATTTAATGTTGTGATGAACCATTACAATATTTGTGGAGTGGTTATTTGATTTCACAAAGATCACACTTAGCTAGGATTGGTTTTGGGCAGAAATTGAGAATTTTGGGATTTTAGTCATAGATTGAGTTGGGGTGATATGGGTCATTGCATTAAGGTTGCATGATGCATATTTTAGCTAACGTGGGGCAGGTTGTGAAGAACTTATGCCCAAAAATGATTTCTTTGTCTTTGGATGTGCATGGTTGCTTAGAGTCAACCGAGGTCATCGGCGAGGATTAAGGCTAGGCTCATGGAGGAGTTGATGCCCAGAATGATCGAGAATGTCGAGTGAGATGATGAGCTCAAGCATAGCACAAAAAGGCAGAAATTATTAAAGGTGAGTTCGAACGGCGGGATTGCACCATGAGGCTTGAGCGGTCCAAATGTGCCATGGTTCGGTGAAACCGGGATAGGAGAGACTTGGCGATGTGTGGCAAACTAATGGTGCACCTACACATGGCAAGTATGGTGATTGCTTGCAATGGATGGTGATGATCGGGTCAATGAGGGGCATTTTGGTAGTTTGGCAAAATTATCATAAACCACCTTGGATCAAAACCGGGGCATGTGGGCGACGCGTTGGAGAGCAGTTTAGGTCAAGGTGGAGCTGATTTGATCGAGACAGGTTAAGGCAAACGACTTAATGGACTCGGGCTTATGCACTTTAAAAAGTGTGCATAAATGATATGTGTGAGCTAAACCCGTGTGCATGAGGTTAACGGGTTCTTTCTATTATGCTGGATAAGGCTGTCTAGCCCAACTATAAAAGAGGGTTGAGATGGATACATATGGTTAACCACCCAACCCAACTCTCTTGTGTTTTGATATTTTAGGGTTAGGGTTTGAGTATATAGTGTGCTCTCTGTTTTCTAAGGTGGAGTGGTTGTAAAACCTACCTTTTCAAGTGGTAATACATCAATCTTTGATGATTCTTTGTCTATTTCATATTTTGATTGATTTGCTCTTGTTTTTATTGGTTTTGATCTTTGTTCTTTCCCTTCTTGTAACCATGTTTTGCCAAGGACATGTAAGAGGTGAAGATAATTCTTAGGAATCCATCTTCATCCATCTAGGTACTTTAATAGTAAGATTCATGAGAAAACCAGGTTTTGCATGATTTTGGTCTCATCAAGTGTCTTCTTGTTTCAAGGGTTTTTGGGCAGTGATCTTCGGTGTTCTAACTTGCTGTGATATGTGGGAATATATCAAAAGCCATCTCGGCCATCATCTACCCATGAGCAAGTTGTATTCACCGTTTAGGGTTTTTGCTCAGTTTTGGTGCAACCTTCCAATAAGCTGGAAAAGGTCCCATCTTTGGCCATAATTTACTTGATCATTTATTGGAATAGGATCACAATAACCTAGAGAAGATCCATACAAAATTTCGTGTCATTTGGATCTATGGATCAAAAGTTCTTTTGATTTTTGAAATTGAAATCGGGCTAAAAATACTATTCAACGCCCTAATTTTACTGTAGCAGCTGTCAGGCCACCATTAGAAGGCCAGTCAAACCGCCATTTGGAGGCTGATCAGACCGCCCAAAAGGGTTAGGATCCAAGTTTTGTTTATTTGGGCTAGTTGGTTTGATTATTAGCTGGAGATTCTGTGTTCTACACCTCTGTAGGTATCTGAGTATAGAATCTTGAATACTTAAGAAAAAATTCAGAGTTGACACCATTCAACCCCCCCCCTCTGTTGCCATATTCGGTCTTACATAGATATAGATATCTTGTTATGTTTTATCTCTATTTATTTAGGAGCATGATGCATCTCTTTCTATTTATTATACTTTCTCTCTACATCATTATGTCGGGGCTTGAATATGCAAATCTAAATCCTCTATGTATACTATACTAGTCCAAAATCGCACTAGTATACATAGTGGAAACATCAATGTAACATCATCCATACACAGCGATAAATAACTACACAATAGGTTTTGATAAGAAATAAAGGTTTTGATCTTATGATCAAGTTAATATTTATTTAGCCACGCAAGGCTTACGCACTAAACAAATAAACTGCAATGGAACAAAAGATAACTCCAACAGAAAACCCATCTCAAGCCATAAGCAATAGACTAGGGTGCTCAACCTAGCAATCAACCTTCCTCATAGTACTCCTCCTCAAAGAGCGGTGGTGATTTTTCTTCTCTAGCAATTGAGTTATGAGTACAAGGGGTACTCAATAAGTTGTACACATAGAAATCCTCGAGCATGTCCATGACCATGGATATGGCTAGTTGAATAAATTGATTAACACTCTACAGAAGCTGTACAACTTCAACTATGGGATATGATCGACTTATATTGTCGGCCAATGACACGCTTCCTTAGGCATACGATGAAGATGAACATAACAATGTTTTTAGAGGCTTCACCCTAGTACTAACCCTTCCTATTGAATTTGAATATGCCATGCTCACCCCAACACATGCAAGTAGGCCCAAAACTCAACATTGGATTTGTAAATGATAAATTGTCCTTGTGATGCAACTCCACAAATGAGTTCACACCCGCCAACCTGGCACAAACCTTAACCTACCACGTGAGGAGTCAATTACAAAACTAGGAAACTTACTGAGCTAGACCCTTCCCATAGAGCATGTGGTTGTACGATGGGGCTCAATTCACTGGTGCACAAAGTGAAGTCCTTAACTGACGATGATGATACTACCCAATTTACTAACTATATAGTGATTCATAAAGGTTGTACATTGTATGATCACACAGTTCTTTCAATCGCTCTGGTCTAAGGGTATCTTCTTTTCAGTTTCTAAAAGTTGTTTTTGACTTTTTTTACAATAACTAGCTTTCAAACGAAGTATCTTTTTAAGCTGCGATCTATATATTTATTGTAGTACACACTATAGTGACTTCGTTTATATTGGCCAAAATCGTACGTGAGTTTCTGTTACTCCGTACTCTCTTTCATGAACAGCCTAAAAGCTATAAGTTACAGCCAAAAGCCATAAGCTGAAACCAAAAAAAATCCCTAAATCATTTATCTACTAGTTAATTTTATGGTGCAACACATGCCATCAAAGATAACACACAATGCACCTAGCTATTCACAAAGCAATTCCATATATTATTAATCAGGTGTAATTAGATATTCCAAAATGATAGCAATAACCCAACATGGCTAAGCAAGTCTAAACCAACCCACATTGGTGCTACAATTTGACCAACTAGCATAAACCATCCTAGGGTGACAATGGATCATGGCATACAACTATGCTAGGTTGATAAAAAATTACTATGGTTCATTACTATTCCCCAGTAAAACAATTGTTACTGATTCTTGATCATGGCATACAACATAGCAATGAATAATAATTTAAAAAGCAAAATAGTTTTGTAAAAACTAGATTCAACATGATCAAGGTAGCACAACTTGCCTTTGACAAATTCTTGATCTTGACCAACTCCTCTGAAAGCTTCTGATTGTCGAAGTCTACGTGCAATAGGAGAGAGAAAACACAAATAAAGACCAACATAGAGCACAAACAAAATCCAAAATTTATTTACAAATTACTAGATAATAGGCCCTACATTTGTATGAATTTAAAGACTTGAATGGGCTCAATTGGAGTTCGCATGAAAGAGAATAGGCTTCTGGAAGTTGGATCGACTGAAAAAATCGGAAAAGGAAAAGGGGGAGAGAGTATTGTCGCTGACATGTGGGGCTAGGGAATATTCCACAATCTTTCTTTTTTTTGGAATTTCTAAAAAATAGCTGAGACTGACATGTGGGGTTCACATGTCATAGACTCAGTCCACAATGAACTCGATACACCAAACCAATCTAGGTTAGCGCTGATGTGGATAGATACGTGGATGACATGCAGGCAAGCAATGATGACATAGTGGCTTGCGTGGATGCTAGCTAGATGCTGACATGGCTATTGACATGGCTATGCGGCTGAGGTGGTGGCTAACTCAACTACTGAAGTGGACACGGCAATGGCGGCAGCACCTGAGAACTTAGGGTTCCGGCGAACTTCGGTGCTGGATTTAGTGAGGGGCTCAATGGTGAACGATGGGTTTCGTGCGACACTGGCTACTAGATTTGGTGGAGGATGCGACAGCGAATGCAGTGAGATACGCACAGGAAACTATGGTCATTGGGACGGCCGATGAGGAGGAAAAAGAGGTGGTGGATCTAGGGTTTCATGGTAAGCTACTCCAGGGATGTTCGAGGCATGGTGAGGTAGCGGGGAAGATCTCAGTGAGGTGATCACAGTAGTATGGTCAACATGGTTCGAAACTCACCAACAGCGATGAAATCCCTCATGGAAGTTGATGGCAACAGCGGTGAAGCTCAAGCTCAAATCCGATGAATCAGCATAAAATCTGGGTGATAGCTTAGAGTTTTGGGTACGGGGCAGCTCAAGGCGTGGAAGTCAAGGGTCGGACAGTGCTATTTAGACATAGGGAAGGCAGTGCGAAGGTGGAATCCAAGGTTGTCACGATGGCGCAAACGAGTCTGGGTCAAAAACGATGACCCTGATAGGTGGGGCCCACTTGTCGGTGGCAGTGTGGTGACTGGGACATGTGGCACATGCAAGTATAGTGCAGGCAACTAGTTGGGCTTGGCTGGTGCGAATTCAGCCCAAAGGGTTTCTAATAACTTTATTTAGGTTTTCTTTTTAGAAAATAGCAGGAAAGTCGAATAAGCTATGAAAAATAGAAAATGAACTTTGAAAATTCTAAGAAAACTCGAGAAAATAGTTTTTTACACCAAAAACTTAAATAAAACTTTTGAGTTAATTTGACATTTATTTTATTCATACTAAATCATTTTCAATTTCTAAAATTCCCAATTAAGCTTCAATTAATTCAAATAAATAAGATTAAATTTTTGAAAACTTTTCTTAAGCCAAAACTAGGAAAACTGAAAAGTTGGGATGTTACAAACCTCCCCCTAAAAGGGAATCTTAACCCCAAGATTTGGACTGACTAGAGAAAAGGTTAGGGAACTTGGCCTTCAAGTCCTCTTCTCCCTCCTAGGTTGCTTCACTCTCAGAGTGATGGCTCCACTGAACTTTGCAAAAATAGATGGCCTTCCTCCTAGTTAAGCATCTACCTCATCCAAAATCTTAATGGGGTTGCTCCTTGTAAGCGAGATCCTTCTGAAGTTCAATGGCCTCCAATGAAGTCTGCTCTGTTGGGACTCAAAGACACTTCTTAAGCTGAGAAATATGAAACATATCATGTACTCCTGCCATGGACTTTGACAACACTAACTGATAAGCAACATCTACACATTATTGCAAAATCTTGAACGGTCCAACATATCTGGGAGCAAGCTCTCCTTTAGACTGGAACCTTTTGATACCCTTGAGTGGTGTTTTTCTGAGATACATATAATCCTTATGCTCAAAATTTAATTCTCATCGACGATTGTCTACATAGCTCTTCTGCCTAGATTGAGCTATTTTCAGCCTCTCTCTAATCATAGATAATTGGTTTTCAGCTTCCTGGATAACATCAGGTCCAAACACATGATGTTCTCCGGTTTCCTTCCAATTGAGAGGGGTTCTGCACAATTGTCCAGACAAAGCTTCAAATGGTGACATCTGTAGACTGGCTTGATAACTGCTATTGTAACAAAATTCAACATAGGGCAAACACTTGTCCCAACTGGTGCTATGAGCTAAAGCACAAACTCTCAACATATCTTGTAAAATTTGGTTACTCTTTTAGTTTGTCCATCAGTCTGGGGCTGATAAGAAGTACTAAAGTTTATATGAGTGCCCATGGCTTCCTGCAGACTCCGCCAAAATTGTGATGTAAACTGAGTTTCTTTATCTAATGCAATCTTCTTTGGCAGCCAATGCATGACTATTCTTGACATATACAACTCTGTCAAGCAATCTTTAGTGTAGGTGGTCTTTACTGGAATGAAGAGAACAACTTTGGTCAATCGATTCACAATTACCCAAATAGAATCATAACCCAATTGAGTTTGGGTAAACAAGTGATAAAATCAATGCCAATTTCCCCCCACTTCCACTAAGAGATCTTCAGAGGTTGCAGCAAATCTGCCAGTTGCTGAAGTTCTGCCTTTACTGTTTGGCACACATCACACAATGCAACGTACTTGGTGATTTCATGCTTCATACTAGGCCACCAAAATTTGTCCTTGAGATCTTAGTACATCTTAGTACTTCCTAGATGAAATGAGTACCTCGAATTGTGAGCCTTCTTCAGTATCAACTTCTTTAACTCTTCCTAGTCACGCACACAAATTTGGTCCATGAACCACACTACTCCTTGTTTATCTTCCACGAAACACTAAGCTTTACCATGCTTCATGTTAAGCTTGATTTTCTTAACATTTGAGTCATCTTCTATGCTTCTCAAATTTGGTCCTCCAATGTGGGTCTCACCTCCACACTGGTCAAGAATCCTTTAGGGACTAATTCCAATTTTAACTTCTGGAATTCCTCCTGAAGTTTTGGTCTATTATCACTAATCATCATATTATTACAATAGCTCTTCCTACTTAGAGTATCTGCCACAATATTGGCTTTGATAGGATGGTAATAAATTCCAACATCATAATATTTGATCAATTCAAGCCATCTTCTTTGCCTCATATTCGAAACTGACTGAGTAAAATTGTACTTTAGGCTCTTATGATTTGTATAGACTTCACAACAATTACCAATGAGATAATGATGTCATATCTTTAAAGCATGCCCTAAGGCAGCTAATTCCATGTCATAGGTAAGATAGTTTTCTTTATGTGGCCTAAATTGTTATGAAGCATGTGCGACAACTTTGCCTTCTTGCAAAAGCACACAACCAAGTCCTTGACGTGAAATATCTAGTAATACTAGCACCACTACAACATAACACCTTTGTAGAGACATCTTATTTGTAAGCTAGAGATGTTTTATTTCATCTTGAGGGGCTCATAGAGTCATTTTTATATAGCGTCTTAAGAGCGTCTCCCCATAGACCGTGTCAAGGAACATAGAGACGCTTTGTTAAGCATGTGTACAGGATATAAGACATTTCATAGAGACATGAAATTGCTTATCTTCGCATGTAAAAACGTTTTAGTAGATACATTTACATCACACCTCTACTGATATAAACACGTTCTTTATTGCGTGCCAAAAGACATAGAGATGCTTTTACAAATATGTTTAATTCATGTTTGCACAATTATAACTATTTTGTAGAGATGTTATATAACGCCTCTATAGCGTGGAGACGTCTTTTTGTATGCTCTAGCTATAAAAATATTTTATTTCGAAATTGGTTATTGCATTGTGCGAGGTACGGAGGCATATAATCATTTAAAGACATTAATGCATATATCTAATGTAGGCATTTCATATGTAGCATCATATTCTCACTATCAACAAACTAGAAAATAGTGGAGCATGCAACTCACTCCATAGCAGCAATAGGTATTTGTATTAATAGCAACATGAGTTCACAAGGAAATCAAACATTTATATAAAAGGAAAAGAGTACATCTATGAAAGGAAAAGGAAATCAAATATCCATCTAAATAGTTGGAATATATCACATCTATATAAAAGGAAAAGTGTAAATCTATGAAAGGAAAAGGAAATCAAACATCCATCTAAATAGTTGGAATCTATCTATAGGTTTCTTCAGGCAGAAATGAGTCGCCAGCTCCTCCATCTTCACTGCATTCTCCTCATTTTCCTCCACTATCCTACAAAATAAGTTGGTTGAAGAAGAATAAATCCATTGGATAAAAAGCCTTTTGAAAAATATGACAGACCAAGTTCATTTGAATAAATTCATTGGATATACCTTGTCGTGTCTGGGTTGAATTTGTATTCTTAGCTCTTTTAACCTAAAATGCAGAAAGAATTTACATAAATAACAGAGTATAAGAATATATCATATATTGAAAAGTACTCAATGAGTTTATAAAAATGAACTTACATGTGACCGAGGCCAAGCAATAACAGAACCAATAGCATCTCTTACTGTATGAAATGTTTCATATGGTCTAGGTAGACTCTCATCTCCAATACTTGTAACAGTGTGAACAACAACTCCATAGTATTCTTCTCCAAGCATGTTTCCTCCAACCACACATGTTTTATCTTTACTTACTAGACTTCCTTTGGCCACAATTTTATTTATGTTACGCGGATTCACCGAAAACAAGAAGACTTCACTTTTATCCTATCATTTTAAGAAACAAAACACTGTTATCCATGAGCATGAAAGGGATTTTTTATAAAAAGAACTAGGCAAAACACATGCTGAATTTGGACTATGTTCTGGTTATTATATACTTATATTCTTTTAGGTCCATGTGAAAAACATAATTTAAATGATAACACATGTGCATGAGCAAATAAGATTGGTAATATTCCTTGTAAGAAACAATACAACGGCAAAGTGATTTTGATTTATATATAGCTTGCATGTACTTGGTTAGTAACTTGCTCACGTGGTAAAGTTGATTCCACAGAATGCTGATTCATTTTAGCACAGTTTTCAGTCCATGCTTGCTACAATTGAAGTCTAGTTTAGTTCTAAACTTACACTAAAAATAGACATGCTGTGATAACTAAGTACAATTTTCCAACACACCTTAGTAATCATGTTTTCATGTGGTAAAGACGAATTGGCATAACCCTCTTTGGTTTTAGTACGATTGTCAAGACAAAATTGCGGCAAGTTATGATAAACATTAGTTTTATGACATTATGAAGAATTTACATCAAATATTCATTGACGAAGAATGGTAAATAAAAAAACTACTGCATCACCTGCACATTATTTGGTGGAGTATGCACACTGTTATATGATTCTTCAATGTTGTAAACAGATTCATGTTGGATGTCATTATCAACAACTCTTTCAAAAAGATCAACCTGCAATTAAAATATGAGCCGTGGTATAGTAGTGTTCACTAATTAATTGATTGTTTCACAAAGAGATGGAGTTCAGATGCTAACTTCATTATTTTCTGCTGCTACCATTGCATTTCTCCAATCTTCTCTAGGAAACTTGTGTGCTATGAAAGCATGCAGGAGATTCATCTCGCCACTCATGTTTTGTACCTTATTTCCCATTTCTTCTAGTGCAACTTGAAGCACCCTTTCTTGCTCAGATTGCCCAACAAAGGTTAGTCCTTGAGAAACCTTTACTTGGCTCCAATACTTATCATCATAGTACCCTCGTAGTTTTAACTCTTTTCCAATAACATCGTCAAACACTTCGCTATAATCCTTACTTAAAAGATTCCCATTGTTCTTTGTTTTCCTTATTGCTAATGCATCATAAGCTGTTTCCCATTGAAATAAACATGTGTGGTCACCATGCAATGAACTGAATTGCATTTCTGTAATGTAAGTCATAAAAATAGAAATGTACCATTAGTGTCTTCACATTCTCGTTAGCATAGTTGCCATCTTTTTTCTTGTGAGCTTCATCCCAAAGGTCAATCTTGTTGACCTTTGTTTTCCTTATGGTTTCCTGTACAACATAGTAAATTAGAAGCTTAATTAATTTTTTCAGTAAGATCTTTTAATTTATCAAAGTAAAAAAATTAGTGATAGAACAATTATCACCAGCTCTTTCTTTAGTCTAGCATGGCTTTTTCTCCCAGTTGTGTGTGGGTTCTTCTGTTGCTTGGCACATTGAGAGTTTTTCTCACATAATTTCTGCAAATGCAATAGATTTAGTCAATATAGACATTCGCAAACTAATTTTGGCTTCAGTTTAAGCATAAGAAAATGAAGAGATGTAGCCGTGTGTGTATCCTGGCACCAAATTCCAAGTAGGGCACTCCATTGATGTGAATTAACACCCTTTGGAACATTTTTCAAGATTTCATCCAAAGAGCTCTCATGACGATTGTAATATGTTTTCCTCAAATGAGATTTGTAGGCTCTCCACCTTTTGTTACAGTCATTAGGATCCAGTCCCGTGTAAGCTGCTTCGTCTCAGGAGGGTAGACAAATTTCTCCTTTGACAAGTAAAGATAATTGTTAGCAGTCAAATAAGCATAATGATTTATATTAGAACATTATGAACATTTTACCTCCACATCCATGACAATGCTCTCCTTTGGTTTCTCAAATAATTCATTATCCCATCTTGGAATGTGCAATGGTGCAAATGTAGAACTGGTTGCTAGTTCACCAAGATACTTGCCAAGAATGGAAGCTAACCTTTCGTTCGGAACACCATTCTCATCAGTCTCCACAATTACCTTTCCTCCTTGTAATTTTGACAAATTTTTAACTGAAAATTCCCCTAGAATCTGACGCACCTCTCCATTTGGCCCTGCATATAGGAATATCTAGTGATGCGTAATTGGGGTAAATCACAGGTATGTAGATATCTGACAAAGTAAACTATGAAACTTACAAATTATCTTAATTGGCCTAGTAGATTCATGAGGCATCCTTGCTTAGTATGTTATCAATCTCTGGAGGACCTTGTAAATTCTCTTCATTGAGTTGCACATTTTCTGCATCCTGTACTCCAAAGTTCAAGTTCCGCAGTCTTCTAGGTATCCTCGCCATAATGTCTTTAGTAAAGCAACCCAAATTTTCAGAATTCAACCAACAATGTAATGAAATGTAGTTACGTGCATAGGCAAAAACAATCATATCGAGCTATAAAGTGACAGCTTTGATTTGGAGAAGTAAGCGCTTCTCAGTTGCACCAAGTGTCTCTTGAATGCCTTCGAGAACAACATTTTAGAATTCAGCGTGGGTGATGAACAGCAATACTCATATGCTCAAAATCTAAAACTAATAATCGGATCGTTCAATAATCTTGAAATTAAAGAATTGGCCGTAATATCATAGGTCCTTAAGCATTGTTGTGTAAACCATTGAACATATTTGCCTTGTAGCAGATATATATATATATAGATATATATATATATATATTCATCTGCTTGCCAAATGCGCAATGCAAGGGAACTGTGCTATAGTGTGTTACGTTCTGTATGTTAATGCTAAACTGATATTGGTAGTATTAGTGGTTGAGAATTTGAAGTAGTCAAACGAGATTTATTTGCTAAAGTTTTACCGTTGTTGGTAGTGATTTGGGTTGAAGTTATAAATGTAGTAATTGTGGAAAATAATTGTTGATGCTTAAACCATTGTAGTTTAATTAACTTATTAAACAGTTTGCTTGTTGAGATTTTTATCTCACTCTTGTTGTTCCCCCCCCTTTCCAAGTGATTCTCAAGCATGCATGAGAAGGGTAGAGCGGTACATCACTCTCATACACCATATCATGTTTCATATTGTAATAAATAAGTACAATCTCTAGTTATTCATCTTTATATCTCATTGTTGATCATTTTTTTAATTAATAATGTTAGGTTGTGGTTCGTTTTAATTAGTTAAAATTATTAGCGGTTATTCTTTAATTAATAGTGTTCTATTATTTTTGTTTTAGAGCTTATAATGATTTAGAAATTATTGTCAGTTTATGTTATCTTGTAAATTGCCTAGCTTGTATAGTGGTTTAGTGGCATCCCAGGGTAATGTAGGTCTTGGGGTGTTACATGTTCATCTCATATTGTGGCTAAATTAACATATTTTCTTTGGTGTGCAGCAGAGAGATCATGACAAGGCCTTTATGATGGTTAACCTCAACTTGATTCTGCCTTCTAACATTCCACCGCTAAATGGGTTAAATCTCCCCAAGTCAGAAGCCCCTCTTGCGCCAATGTGAATCAATGGTTGCAACCACACCCACATTCATCTCAATGGCATAATCAAAGTTGAAACGTCACAAATTAGTTAGCCAAGTCCATCCTATACTGGACATATGGTTGCACGGTTAGACTCAAATCAATGGCGCATAAAGTTAAGTCTTAATCATTACCCAGAAGAGATATCCACATCACAATGTGCTACAACACCCCCTTTACTACATGATCACTCGTCTAAATGAAAACCATTTTGTTTAACCAACACCAAGGACACTACCTTACCATGGTACACAAATTTTATAATTGTGACTGCCACCATAATTCAATATCTTATTAAATTAAAATTAATTAATTGATCAACATGTGATGATGAAACTAACGTAACAGTAAGCATGGCTAAGCATACTAGACATACAACTCAAGTGGATACTAGTATTACATCACTAGATAGTTAACCATCTTATGGTGACAATGTAATCATAGCATTCAAATTATCAAAAGAGAGATTAATCAAATTGGTTGATAACTACCAAGTACAAAGAGTTGTATTAAATTAGCAATGCATGATAAGTCAAAATAAAGTAATAATAAATAACTTTAAAATAATAGGTTCAATATGATCAAAGGTCATAACTTACCTTGACTTTGCCCAGTTACCACTTCTTGGTCTTCAGTTCCTTTTTCTATTCCTTTGAATACTTTATCTAATGAGCGAATGAAATACAAATAAAATACAAAAATAACAAAACCACAACAAAAATAATAAGGCTTAATTTTAGATAAATTTACAAAGAATAATTAGGTTAATCAGATTTCAGACGGAGGAGAACGGGCTCTTGGAATATTGTTCAGAAAATTAATTCCTAGAAATTTATAAAGGATAGAATATTTCTTGACATCTTTTTGCTGGATTTTCTTGGAATTAATTGAGTATGGCAAGTATAGCCCACTCGCCATGGGCTCTAAGCAAAACAAATGAAGAACTACAGAGGCTTCGCTGGAATGAACACCAAGCAGCACATGGCATTGTGAGTTCACATGACAAATGAGTTCACACCCTTCACTATGGCACACATCTTAACCTACCATCCAAGGAGTCAATACCAAAACTAGGTAAGATATAGCATATGTTTGTAGAATGGGGCTCAGTTCAATGGCCACAAAATTAAGTCCTTAACTGACTAGGATGATACTAACCAAGTCACTAACTATACAGTGATTCATAAAGGTTGTGCAAGGATGTACGTAACTATATAAATCATTTATCTACCTGTTGATTTTATGGTGCAACACTTGCCATCAAAGTTAACACAGTATGCACTTGATGATCACGTTTCATCAGTCATAAATATGGAGATGTCAAATTAATAATATGGATATATATGTTAGTGAACATAGTGTTGGATTGACCTATCTTAAGACATTGTTGATATTGTTATATTTTTATGTGTGATCAGTTGATCTCAAGCACTGATAATGTATAATCCTTATATCTGATATCAGCATAGTTTTATACATGTGTAATATTGTACTTAGAGGTTACCAAATATTACATCATAATTGGGTAGTTATAAAATTAGCTTTCAGGTATCATATGAAACATAAGGAAAGTGACTGGTCAGATATAAGATTTGTCTCTCCTACATAACAAGAGAGATATCCTTAGACCCCTCGATATAATCTGATAAATAAAGTGTATGGTCATGCCACGAGTAGTCAAGGAGTATACCACATGAACTTATCCATCACTAGATCAAGAAAATATTAAACAGTCCATGGATGATATATTTCTCACCTGAAGTTCGATCGGATATCATAGGGCAAAAGAAGAATACAAAAACAGGTCGTTTAGTCCAGCCAAATACGAACTGGTAGCATTCGTATGCTAATTGGCATGCAAACTGGTCGTATGGGGATACAGACTAGTCATAACTAGATATGATCTAGCCTTAAGGAGCTATGAACTGATCATGAGCGAACAGGACCTGGTTGCATATCATATTGTATAAAGTTCATCCAGATTGATCATTGTGTATATTGGCAGGGATAAGCATCTATACCCCAAAGGCACTCCCAGAAAGCTAGGGGGCACTCAAATCACACAAACTTTTGAAAGCAAGCTTTTCCTGTGACTGCAAAATGCAACACCCAAAATAAGAAGGCAGTGCATAGGGTTCAAATAAAACCTTGCAACAGTACAACGTCTAAATGAGAGGTTACACATAAAAGGGCACAAGGTTCAGCGTATTTTGTCTACTCATGAAGAGACCATTTTATCTTTGAGAATATCTTCAATGATCCTATTCTTAGACTTTAGAGTAGGGTAAGAACAGAGATCAGTAATTTCTTTTTGAAAGCATAGATGGAAGAGGAAAGTATTCAAAAGGGATTTAATCGGTGTCAATACTCACTCTTGTATTACCATTTTCTTTGCAAATTAAACTTAGTGGCGAAAATGGATTTTTTAAAGTTGTTTTGAAATACTTGCTTTCGAAAAGGATTTCTTTTCTTTTTTGTCAATATATGGTAATCTTTTGCAATACTTGACCATTAATAAACGGACTAATTTACCTCTAGGTTGCTTCTATGCACAGGCTTAGAATCCAACCTTGAAAAATTTTAACTTCCACTTCTTACCATTTAGAACTAGGCTATTTTCCTCCATCACTTGGTCATAGTATTACTGCTATCTAAAACTCCAAATAGCGACTATCGACATTTATTTAATCCACTGGTCATGTACATTAATTCACTTGATTATATAAATCTTACATAAATCTTAATAACCATTTCGAGTTTATAAATCCAATTTCACATCTGTTAACTACCAATTCAATCTGCTCTATATTCGATGAGCATATAACTCCACTTGGGTCATCCATGGGTTCAATAATCGAATCAGGGTTACCTAATTTCTTGCAAGTATCTTAATTCCCACCACAAGTGTTATGAACGAAATTCTAGATCCTTTATTTGTCAATTATTCAACTGTTCACTTTAGAAAAAAATCCACTATCTTTATTCTCTCAAGTCCACCAACATTCATTTTATCAAGATTTCCTAATAATTCAACTCTTTATCATGGATTCTAAATTATACTTTGCTCTTCTAGTAATCAATCTTGCTTTTTTTTTACTGTCTATTTCAGCTAACTCGTTATCATAACTATCCACCAGGAATAATGTTATTAATTAGGTATATAATTCAAGGGTTATTATCACTTCTTCCACATTCTCAAAAATTTAATCAATCCTTCTCATAATTGATTATATTCTTATTATCCTATCAGAGGGAACATCCACTAGGAGGTATATTATTTATTAGAGCTATAACCAACAAGTTTATCACACTTTCTATATCTTTGAAATTCAATTGGTCTACGTATGTGGTCAATCCAATCATTTAAATTCTTTCGATTTCTCACTAACTCCATTAATCCATCCAGAATTTCACATTTTTATTTCTCTAATAATTGACCAGAATCCACCAACTTGTGTCATCCTGCACATGTTCTCGGAGGGCTAAAGAGAATTTTTGGAATAATCATCGTAAAAAGTTTTTTTTTGAAAACTCCCTCGAACGATCACGTTCGTTGAAATAGGTTTGAATGAATTTTTGCAAACCAACTAAAATCAGACCTTCTTTGATGAAACAGTCTTTGAGAAAGAATTTTAAATATAAGCCTTGGGTTTTAGGTCCAAGGTAGGGTTTTCAAAAGGGGTTTACAAGAGGAGTCCTGACTTGTGGTCATTTAAATTCAAGGTGAGAAGATTTAGAACTTAAAAATGGACAGGGCAGCATATAAATGAGAGGAATCATCTAAGAGGGATGAGAATAAGAAATAGTACCTACATTTTGTACATAGATTTTGGAGAAATAAGTCTAGTTGTGAAACTAACGGCCATGCTAACTAAGATCACGACTTACAGTCGATATACTCTGATACCAGCTCTGTAGGACCCGGATTTTCAATCCAGAATCCTCTGTGATTCCACCGCACCATTCCCTGGATCAGTAGATAGTGTCACAGTTACATTACTAAACATCAAAGTACATATCAAGCGGAAGCATAATAATAATAGAATACTTACACATGGGGCGATCAGGACGAAACAACGAAACCAGCAGCAGAAACGAAGCACACAGGTGGGACCCCCAGAACATGCCCACAGGCAGCCAACTGGGGTTCGCAACCTAGTTCTTGGCCTTTCCATCTTCTTCTCCATCGTGCCTTGGCGCATTGCTGATGTGCAGCGATTCGACTCTGGATTTTGTTATGCGAGAGTGAGCACACTAACCACCGTGCTTAGTGAGCCAATACACAGAATACAGTTATATAACATGTATGGCTTGACAAAGGATAGGCTCGGTTATTTTATTTTGCCAGAAATTGCTTTTCATAAGATGTAAGATATATGTGTAAAAGTTCCTAGACCTAGCACTTTTAAATCATAATACTTTTGAGTAAAAATTTTATAGAATAAGTACAGATCTCATCCATGACCCAAGTCACTTGTTCCACATAGCCAGTTTCAGCATTATAACCGCTCAACTTACCACTGGGACAACACCTAGGCCAACTCAAACCAGAGCAATCTGTCGTCCTTCATTTTCTCATTCCATGTCCCAACCACAAAAATTGTTTTTGAAACAGAACTATATCAGAGTTAAGTTCCCATGTCCGCCCTTGATCGTGGGCACGGCTATTTGAATAGTTTTGACTCTGCAGAGTTTGTACACTTTTACCACAAAAGACAATCCGCTCGTTACCCCGTATGATTCCTTAGTCATGCAGTTGAGTAGACCGTCACAGTAACCTTTCAGTGCTACCTAGCCTTGGGGTCTCATCTCACCCGATGGGTTGCTCCCACTTGCGGTGGGACCCATATGTTTCGCGGGATGTTAATCACTATGCTAGCGCCGTCGGGCTCCCCTCCCCATAATGTTAGCAGGACTGAGAAACAAATCACCCTCCACTCGGTGTCCCTTTAGCCACCCCAGGCTCTGGCCTTCTTTCCCCCAGTCTGTGAGATGAGTCCGACGTTTCGGTAGGATTTACTTAACCAAGTTGCACTTTACAGACTTGTGGTTGTACTATTTTACAATGGGAAGTTATGACCCGATTCGGTTCTTGATTATCTGGGTGATTCTACCACAAACCCCACTCTCGTGCACACCGATGCACCACACCCTCAAACCAGCCGCCCAGCCACATAAGCAATTTGAAGATTTTTGGGAGTATAAAATAATAACCATTTCAGAAATACACAACCATTTCCAACTACCACTTTCCCAAAATTGCTCTTTGCCTTTGCATATGAGGTTGGGGTATTCCTGACTCCCCTGACAACTAAGCCTTTCTAAGCCATATAACATAAACATACTATATATTTTGGAAATAGCTATATCTATATTTTTCTTAACTAGGGTTAACAAGGTTCACAGAATAATATGCCGGAAAGGTATGATAGTGGCATCCATTAAATGGGACAGCTAACTAAAGCAATAAAACGGACATAGCGTAATCACATAAAATAATAGCATGCATTTGATAATTTGAATCTAAATAATTTGCAAGATGGGTATTCAAAATGATCAAAGTATTGACTCGCCTGGCAAGGTTTTACCGCAGTCCTGAGCTCACTCAAAGCTTTCTTGTTTGTTGGTCTCGAACTTCTGATCCTTGTTGTCTTCTGGATCGTCGTCTTGCTGGATCCACTGTTCCTCCAAGATTCCAATCTCTCATTACGCGCTAAGCAATAGAATGCAAATAACTCAAAAAGATTCAAGCAAATTCAAATAAACTCAACTTAACTTTACTTTGAGTTAAAGGTGATTTTTGGTAGGATCGAATGAGCGCGAAGAATTTGACGGAGTTAACAGGGTTGAAATGGAGTGATGATGGCAAAAAGGCAAAGGAAGTATTTGGCGGGAGGAGTATTCACAGGAATATTCCGCTTCAGGTTCAAAAGATGGCTAGGCATAGCCGATTGTAGAATATCATGGCTCGATCTATTTTATTTAATAATTTTTTATAATTTTATATTTATCAAGGAATTTCCATGAGTCAAGTTAGACATATGGACAGGTGTATGAATTTAATGGGACAGTATTTTGTCGAGCGTTATTATTTATAGATTAAAGCATGTGTTATATGCACCATTCATATAATTGTTGATTTATCAAGTTGGTCTTATAATCTAAACTTTTAGCAATTAGAGACGTATTATTTTAATATTAACTTGGTCATTCAGGTGTAGGTTAGCGAGAGTATTTTTAGCGATTAAAGACCCCTGGGATCTTTTTAATGGACGAACGAAGTTATGCTTTAGTTTATGATGCTCAGAGAATTGGGGGCCATTGACGCTTTATTTACATGCTTTTATTACCTTTCACAATTTTAACTTTAGTTAGGACCTATTTTTGTGGACCCAGCTATATAATTCAATTATCATTTTCATCTGCAAAACTACATCGTAACACCACCGATAAGCCAAGCACTCTTAGTTACGATCTTGTGACCTTTAGGTATTTACTCACAGCTATCTTTTACGATGTTTTTATTTAGCCTATCCATTTTAAAATAAATATTTGTAACATATATATATTATTCTTGATCACTTACTAGGCCAATGGCCATGCACTATTCAAGGTTGGCTCTTTCACTATTCTTACTTTTTAGAACCTTGTTTTGATTTTTCACAAATCCATTCCTATTACTTGTCACACACATATATACTCATAACTATATTTATGCCACTATGTTATTACTTGAGTTCATGCTAACTATTTGTTTTAATTATCATTTAAAAGGGCTTTTAGGGTATTTGAATTTCAATTACCTATGGCGCTCATAATGTATAACCAAGGCATACTTTTTATGTTGGGATCTTATCTAATTATATGCAAGACGACCGCTAATCGCAAATGTACAATGGCTAAAACTTGAGTTAATTACTTAATGCTCGAAGAGGGTTCACACAAAGTTCTAATGTCCAGGAATATTATTTACAGTTTAAACATTATATTAGTCATCTACGTAATCTTTATTGTCGTATAGTTTGCGTCAATCTTGTTCATTATAATTCCAAAAGAAATTTTCTCATCCTTGCAAATGTCTACACTTGTACACATTCCTTTTATTAGGCTCTTATTTGATTTTCAACAACTTCTCTCTATTCCTGTCATATATGTATGTATATGTGTATATTCCTAACTAGATTATGTGCTATTGCATTTTCATTTAAGTTTATGTTAATTAAATTGTATTAGCCACCATTAAAAGAGTTTTCATGATATTTAAACTTTAACTACCTATAATTTGCCCAATGTGTAAACAAGGCATGCTTTAACTTACAAGACAACTAATTTGTCACAAGTTGTTAATTGGGTTGCCTCTTAGTTAAGATGAATGGACCCACCTCCCATACAACAAAAAGGAAGAAAACAGAGGGGTGGTGATGTTCGGCCTAGCCAAACCGAACAGAGGAGCAGTGCCAGGGTGTTGGCCGTCGCCGGTGACCGGCGGCCAGAGGGGCGGGCGTGGCCGGCAAAGTGGTTTCCCACCTAGGATGGTAAAGCACTTGGGGCGCTAGCACTAGCCAAGGGCGGCGCCAGGAGTGGTCGGCGATGGCGCAAGTGGCCGGAGGCGGGGTGGAATGGGCCGTCGGCGACTGGGTAAAGGAAGGAAGGAATTTGGGTAAGCATGAGCGAGAAATGGATGCTAGGAATCTTACCATGCAGTCGCCGGGGACGGGGAGACGCCGAGGCAGCCTGGCGGCAAGAGACACGGGCGGCAGTGGGTGACCACCGTGGAGGGGGCACTCCGGCGGGGAAGAGCTCTAGGCGACGGCTGGAGAGGCTCAAGGACGTCGTGGTGATGCTCTCGCCGCAAGGAATCAGGTGAAGGCTCACCGAGATGGATGTGGCGGTGAGAATGGTGGTGGCCGACCGGGAAGGGGAAAGACGGCCGTGCGGCGAGATTGTCTCGGGGAGATTCAAATCGACTGCTTGTGGAGGTGCCTAAGAGGGGAAGGCGCGCTGTGACGCAGGTGGCGAGGGAAGAGCTTCGCCGGAGCAGCGGGGATGGCGTGGAACCATGGCGGTGGCCGATGCTTTGGGCATGGGTGCGGCCGGCCTGGAATGGCGAGGAAGAAGAGGAAAGCACAGGAGACTCAGTAGCTCAGGAGGGTGTCTTATAGCCGCGGAGGAGGAGGCTGTGCAGGTGTTGTGGCTGACGATCGGCACAAGAGGCGGTATGGGCGACACTCGTGGCTGACGGAGGCAGCAGCGAGCGGGAGGTGATGGGGATGGCATGGCTGGAGCAGGGCATGGGCGCAGATGGGACGCGGCATGGGCAGCGACGGGGAATCCACGGAGAGGACGGTGGGAAATCCGGGGAAGGTGGCGCGTGGAGGGGGAAAACCGGGGTGAAGAAGAAAGAAGAGCCAGCAGGGGAGAGAAAAAGAGAGAAGGAAAGGAGAGAGAAGGTGGGGCACCCATGAGAAAAGGAGAGGCTGCCCGGTGGGCCGGTAGGCAGGAGAAGGAGGATTGGGAGAGAAAAAGAAGTAGGGCCCGCACGGAAGAGAGAGAAAAAGAGAAATGGAAGGGAAGAGATTGCCAGTGGAAGGATTGCATAAAATTAAGTTCTCCACTTGAACAAAAACTTAATTCAAAACCAACTTAGAAAAAGGTATTTTCTGTGTTTCGATTATTATTATTTTTTTGTAACTGGGTTTTAATCTTGAAACCTTAGTTTAATGTTCGGATGCGCGGTTTAAGTTTCAGAATTGCCGAGCTTCGAAAAATAGTGTCTAGAATTTGGAATTTAAATTTTTATGCATGGGAATTAGTTGGAAAGTAGGAATATTTGCTTTGACTTAAAAACTTCATTCTTGATCTGAGGATCTGATTTCACCCTTTTGCTTTACTAGCTTGCATCCCATTTATGTTTTTCATCTATTGTATTTTAAATTATTTTGTATCTGCTGTATTTCTTTTGTCCTTATTATTTTCACTTGAGAGTTATGCTCCAATATAAATTTGCATAACTCAATTTTTGGAGAACTCAATTAACATTACAAAGAAATTTTGAACACCAGCAAGATGCAAATAAAAAGTTTTAAAATATTGGCAATTTTGCTCAATCGAAATTTCATGATGTTACAATTGATGAAGCTATTTATTTGCTATGTAACATCATTCTAAAATATCACACGTCGAATGTCACTGGCCAGGATACTAGTGATTTATAAACCAACATATATATTAATTGATGATCACGTTGCATCAGTCATAGATATGGAGATGTCAAATTAATAATATGGATATATATGTTAGTGAACATAGTGTTGGATTGACCCATCTTAAGACACTGTAGAGATTATTATGTTTTTATGTGTGATCAGCTGATCTCAAGCAATGATAATATATAATTCTTGTATCTGTGATCATCATAGTTTTCTACATATATAATAGTATAATTAGGGGTTACCAAATGCTACATCATAATTGGGTTCAAGTATCATATGAAACGTAAGGAAAGTGACTGGTTGGATATAAGATTTGCCCCTCCTACATAACAAGAGAGATATCTTCAGACCCCTCGATATAATCAGATAAATAAAGTGTATGGTCATGACATGAGTATCAAGGAGTAGACCACATGAACTTATCCATCACTAGATCAAGAAAATATTAAACAGTACATAGATAATATATTTCTCACCTAAAGTTCGATCGGATATCATGAGGTAAAAGGAAAATATGCAAACAGATCATTTAGTCTGACCAAATATGAACTGGTAGCATTCGTATACTGACTGGCATGCAAACTGGTCGTATGGAGATACAAACTAGTCATAACTAGATACGATCAAACCTTAAGGAGCTATGAACTGATCGTGAGCGAATAGGACTTGGTTGCACATCATATTGTATAAAGTTCATCCGGATTGATCATTGTGTATATTGGGGGATCAATATATCCTACTAGGGACAGCTACCGACCAGTGATCAGAAAGGTATTTTTGGATTACAACCAAATATACAAGAACATAAAGGGTCATACACTTAATGAGTTGAAATAGTTAGGATTGTTATACAACAGGGGCCCTCAATCTCCCACTTCTCTCGGTCGATCTGTGATTTGTCAGTGGAAGAAGGTGCTCCTCCGAGCTCTTCCACGGCACCGGTGGTTGTGTAACCCGAATCACCCCTTCCTTTGAGGTCCCGTGCCATTTCCCTTTGTGGTTTGGCATTAGGATTTGGGAGCTTCCGACTGATCCTTGCCGAGTAGAGGTGGGAATCCGAGGCTTGTGTTCCTGGGGTTCTTTTGCCGGAGCTCCCGAGTGTCTTGTGTGGCATTCTTCTAATCCTCGGCTTCAACCTCGACGGTGAGAGGTGAAGTGCGGCGTTGTATCTTCGATTGCCTTCATCCTTGCTGGTACAGTAGGGTGCTTGGTTTACTGGGACAGCTCCCTTGCGTGCCTTGCCTCTGTGTGATCTCTTCTGGGTGATTTTGAGTATCACCTCTACCGTGAGTTTTCGGCTACACTCTCTTTGCAATTCAATGTTGATTTTAGTGAATTGCGATTGTTGGTATGGTGGCATAATTGCTCAGTGATGAAATGTCTCAAAAACTTAAGCTATATATGATCGACGGTTAGAGTAGTCTTGAGCTTTATGGCAGGTTTGCTATTAATTATGCTTAGATCATTGAAAGTTGTTATTAACTTTATTTGATGCTCACTGGATAATCTATGTTTTGCAGTTTGTGATTATTTCCAGTCACTTTAGTTGATGCCGAACCATATTGTCTTGTTATAATCAATATTATTCATATTAATTGAATGTTAGATTGGTTATTGCAAACTATATGTCCTGCAAACTATATTCATGATCTGCTAGCTTTTTTCATAGCAAAATTTGATTTAAACTCAAGATCTAGTCTATAAGCGATCATATATAGTTGTGATTACATTTTTCACGACAAAGACGGCCAAGAGTACTTCTTGTGCAACTAGCCTTCTGATAGCAATAAATTACATTCAAAATTGTGATAACATGTCGAATGTGTTTATACATATTATATTCATAATGTTTTTCGATATTTGGATAGCATGATTTAACTTGGTTACATGTATACATGCTTATATATGTTTTGAGCATATGTATGGCTTAAAAGATTCATATGTTTATGTTTTAGTTAAGCCATTTGCATGCTTGTTATATCATACTTTTGTCATTATTCATGCTGAAATTAAAATTAAGTATATGCTTATATCGCACTATATACAATATGTATGTAGGTATGATATGTATGTGTGTGTGTATATATATGTATATATATATATGTATTTGTATATGTGTATATATATGTATATATATACATATAAAACCAGCAAGATCTAGCTTTTGCCTCTTGTTGAGGAAGGAAAGAAAGAATTAACGAAACCGGCATTCATCGATCACTTGCTGTAAATGAAGATCAAGCTCTCACTCCTCCATGCTTCTTGGTGCCAACCGGCCATCCTCTCCAGTCCACGAGCCCTGACGAGCTGCCCATGATCTCTCTCTCACACACACTCAGTGTGCAAGTGTGTCTGTTTGTGTTTATGTGAGTGACTTGAAAACACCAGAATTATTGCCCTGGCTATATAGGCACGTACTGTTTGCTGGTGAAGGGGCCGGGCGTTGGTGATGGAAATGGAATGGTGGATGTCGATCGCTAACAAAAGCACTCTACCTATGTTGTCCCGCGAGAAATTATCGGGGAGAAGGGAAGAAAAGGCTAGCTGGAGACGACGAATGCAATGGAGCGCCCAAACAAGAAGCAAACTCCTCGCAAAGTTGCCGGTTGGTCAGCTACGCCGCGAAAACGAGACGCCAAGACCGCTTTAGAAATCCGAAAACGAGGCGCCACCAACGGCAGCGCGCAGCAGCAAGCGATCGAAAGTGAATTAGCAGCGATTCACTTGCTGTTTTCTTCTTGTAGATTCTCCTGGGCTACTTTTCTTCATATCCTGCAGTAATATTAACCTGAACTGCAGTAATATTAATATAAAAAAAGGTGATGCAAAAGAGTGCAAGGCATGCTCTAGAATTAGTAGTGGGAGCTGCATGCACCTTGTTTTTCTGTTGCGGGTGCGAGGAACAGCTGATCACCGAACACAGATCATGTCACAGGAAAGGAACAAACGCACCATTCGCATCTCGAGTGTGTCAAGCGTAATGCATGTTCTGTGCGTATCATGCGCCAGGTGTTTAGCTTTGCCGATCGAATCTGTCCTTGGGCAACGCCTGGAACAAATTTACAAATCAAGTCCAAGTAGCTCTGTTTTCCAAATCATGTTCTGCAACGTTGTCGTGGTTATTTCAGAGAAGGTTACAAGAAATGCAAGTTAGCTCCAATGATGTTAGCCTCTGTTTCAAAAAGTTTCGATGATTGGTGTGCGCACCAAGGTGATGGAAATAGAATTACCGGGTCCAGAAAACCGCTAGGTAGCGCATAATTAACCAGACCGTAAACACTCAGTAGATTAATACGTGTTGTGCGATTTAGAGCCCTCAATAACTGCTTGTTACAAGGCGAACCAGGTGCTAAGATTATTCTTCACTTATGTGTTTTTTCCTTCAGAACTTACAAAAATAGTAAGTGCCCACTGAGCAAGAACGCAAGATGGATCACGTGGTAGGTGAAGGTCTTTTTTCTCATACTGTGTTGTTTGTGTCTGCCCTAGTACTCTTTTGGAAACGGCCCATTCTCCTTGTAGGGTTCTTAGCATGCTCTTTACTTACAAGTCCGATTCCTTCGCCTCTAATCTTTCTTGCTTGGCTTCTCTTCATTCTTGCCTTTCTTCTCCCTCAATTTTGGTGAAACGAGAAAGGGAAGGCATGCAATTCTTTTCCCCTAAATTGCAGTGTCCTTTTCCTGTGTACGTTCTTCAAGCTCTAATTACCAGTTTGCTGTCTGCATCAGCTTCTTTGAACCCATGTAGCTCTGAAGCAATGGCGGATATGCAGGGAAGCATGTGGAAACTAGCAGCCTAGAGTTCAACAAACCAAAGAAAGAAAGAAAGAAACTAGTTGTAGCCTAATGGTGCACTGCACCTCGTGTGCAGTAGGTGAGAGCCATCTTGGATTCCTGACATGGAAAATCCATTTGCATATGAACATGGGCAGGCAACCAACTAAATGTGGCCTTGTTTCCTTTTTGTCCCTTGGCCGGTTCAGGACAGGGGCGCCATACCAAATCACAGCAGTTAGCTAGCACTGGACTGCTCGTGTTGTAGCTGGCATGAGCATAGGGGGGCGGTTGAAATGGCTTCGGCGGATCAAACTTCGGCTTTTGAAAATGACTTCTGAAAGCGTCTTTTGGAAGTGGCTTCGGCTGGATCAAGCTCCACCACCGCCACGAGCTCTGCCTCTACCCCGTCCGTGCCACCACATGCTCCGTCTCCACCCTGATAGCGCTGCCACTATTGAGAAATCGAGAGAGAGTAGATGAACAGTAACACAATCTACGATTACAATCACCAAGAACAATCGATCAATCACAGTAGACGCCAAATTGAAAGAGAACACCAGAACGTAATCTTTATTGATTCTCATATTGATTTACATGGTACAATACCTCTCTATTTATAGTATAAACCCATCAAGGGCAACTCTGGTATTTACCCACGCCGGAACCTTCTAAGTTTCGTAACACTCCCCATTTAGCAAATACTATGGTATGCATATGTCTCATCAAAAACTCCTCCCAAAAACCCAGTAGAAAAAAAGGGACAGAGAAAAGAATACATTACACCTATTCCTTATGACACTTGTTATCTCATTAAAAATCTTTACGTGAGAAAACTTCAGGAAAAACTCACAAAGAAAAAAAGAGTGTAACATTTAAATCTTCATAATCATATAAGTCTTTTGGTCTTACATATGGACTATGGTTCAGATATTTGCTCCCTCTGAATGTTGTAACTTGAGGCCCCGCTCATTTCAGTTTTTTTCAGTTTTAGCTTCTAACTTCAGCTTTTTTTCACTATTCAGTAATTCGTATTTTTCTGAATTTTTTTAGATTTTTTGGGATTTTTTGTATTTTTTTTTCCGTGTTCTTTTGCATTGTCCATGATAGGCTAACATATTTTTCCTATTTTACATTTTTTAAAATTTAATTATGCCCAAAAAGCCAAATCAGCTATAGTAAAAAAAAATCCAACTACAGTAAAATTTCAGCCAAAATCCAGAAGTCATCGCTAAAACGAACGCCCCCTAAGCCGTCTCATACCTATGCCTCGAACGTATTTATGGAAACTAAAGACTAGAAGTGATTTTGTGAATAAATTTACAAGATTATCACAAGACTTAACTTTTAATACTTTTATCTCTCCATTCTTTTGAAACTCGTGAGGATAAAAGAATTTAGGAGCAATATGCTTTGTAATATTACTCTGAACATTGCCCATTTATATCTGTACAACACAAATGGCATTATCATCATAGATAATAGTAGGGGTCATTAACGGTGCTCGTGCCACATAACTTCTAGATATGGCTAACCATCCGTCTAAGCCAAACATATTCTTGTGAGGCTTCGTATAATGCAATTATTTCTGAGTGTTTTGTAGACGTAGCTACCAAGGTCTGCTTGAATGACCGTCAAAAAATGGTTGTACTAAAACTCCTTCAGGGAGATGTTCTAGCTGCAAGCCTAAGCAAAATATGGTTTGGTCCAACTCTTTCATTTCAAATTCTTTAACAAGATAGGAACTTGCTTTCTTTATGTCCTCTGTTGTTCCGATGATATTCATATCATTGACATATCTTGAAATAATGCGAGAATCTATTCAGGGATTTCTTTATGAATACACAGGGACAGTCTTCACTATTAGTGTATCTCTTCTTGAGGAGGAATTCACTAAGTCGGTTGTACCACATTCTACCGGACTGTTTTAAACTGTACAACGACCTTTCCAATATGACATTGTACAAGTTTTTATTCAGTTTATCTTGATCTGGAATTTTTACTCCTTCTGAGATTGTCATATAAATATCCGAATCAAGTGACCCATATAGGTATGCGGTCACTACATCCATTAACTGCATACTTAAATTCTTACCTGGTGCTATTGATATCAAATATCGGAACATTATCCCACTCATGACAGGAGAATAGGTTTCATCATAATCAATACCGGGTCTCTGCGTGAACCCTTGTGCCACAAGTCTCGCTTTGTATCTCACAAGATTAACTAGATCATAATGAAGCTTAAATAATCTAGAAAACAAAATATATGAAAGAACTTCGGTTTATTGGACTTAATTGCAATTCTAACAATCTTCAGGGTCAAGTTTATAACATTTATGTTTTTCCAGAAAGATTATTTATTTATTTATTTTCCAAAAACCAGGGTCTTATTTGCAAATTTTCCGCCGGCCAGTTTTTCTTTTCTTTTTGCTTTGGGCCAAAGAACTGGCCCATTTGGCCCATGAGCCCCGTTGACCCGATATAACAAATGGCTAGGGTTTACCCTAGCCACCTCAACCATTCGGTGGCTGAAATCGAAAAATGCGGCGGCGGTAGGCGCTTGGTCCTGATCGGCGATGGGAGTCGAGCTCCCGAGCGACGGTGGACAAATAGCCGGTGCAGGGCAGCCGAGCGCGCTGGCAACTTCAGGGGGGGCGGATGGCCGGCCCAAGGCGGTCGAGCGTGCCGGCAGCTTTAGGTGGATGGACAGTCAGCGCAAGGAGCAGAGGTGGCCCGCGGGGCCAGGTTGCCGCGATCAAGCGTGGAGGCGGCCCGCGAGGCTAGACGGTGGCCAGTCGAGTGGCGGGCGAGTTTCCTCCAAGCGCCGGAGTCTTCGGGCAGCAGCCGACATGGGGATCTGCCATTTAGTCTATGATGGCTTCAAGCCTGGAGCGGCAGATACGGTGTTGGAACCAAACCTCAAACTCGGCTTGATCGCGCCAATCTCCCGGCGTCTGGACGTCTCCTTTCTCCTCGCCTGCACTTCACGCAAGAGAAACGAGCCTCCTGCTGCTCCCCATGTGATGCATAAGAGAACACGATACGAAAGCACATACCGCGAACACAGTATTTTGGTTTTGTTTTCTTCAACCTCTCTCGTATTATTTCTCTTGCTACTACATCTTGCTTCTCAGGCCTGTTACGAAGCGTGCATCTTACATACTTATATAGAACACAAAACTGCACATGAGTCGGGCTAGTTCCCGAGCGGCGCGAGGTGTCGTCGGAGAATACAATACGTATACAAGACTACGAAACCAGTTCCGTCTCGTATCCAAACATGCGACCAGAGCAGGCAACTAGATTACAAGCTAACATTTACCCTCTTAATCTTGTTGCTTAGAGTAGCGCTGGGTTTTCGTCGGCATCTGCTTTGATGAGATGTACCTGCGCTTTCTTCCTCTTGTTAGGCTTCTGGCATTCTGAAGCAAAGTGTCCATAATCATTACAATTAAAACACCTTACTTTTACCTTGTCAATTCATCGGTATCGACATCCACTGCCGCCACCAAAACCACCTGAGGAGCCTTCATACTTCGTCGACCGGGCCTCCCACTCTACGCGCGTCAGGAGCAAGTGCTCCTCGTCTCTGTCGTTGTTGCCGTAGCGACGTTCTCCCTCTTCCTGCGTCTTCAAGCGTCCGATTAGCTATTCGATCGACATATTCTTTATGTCTCCGAATTGCTCAATTGTGGTGACGACGAGAGAGAACTTCTTAGGCACTGCACGAAGAAACTTCCGCACGATGTAGGCCTCTTCCATCTTTTCGCCTAGACCTCGTATCTTACTGACGATTGTCGTCAACCTCATCACGAAGTCATCAATCTGTTCGGTGTCCCTCATGCGCAAGTTTTCAAACTCGCTTATGAGGTTTTGTACACGCGCCTCCTTGACGCAATCGGCACCGAGATGCATCACCTTCAGAGTATTCCAGACCTCCTTTGCGGTCTCCTTCTCAGCTAGGGGCAGTAGCATGTCTTCCGGTACCGCGAGGAAGATTGCCGCGAGCGCCATTTGATCTTGCCGCTCATCCACCTCTTTATCTACGACTGCGTTCCACACGCCCTGAGCGCGCATGAACACCTTCATCTTCACAGCCCACGTCGTGTAATTGCTTCTCGTGAGCATGGGATACGGGAGGGAGATGCTGCCCTCGCGCGCCGACGCCTTCGGCACGCTCCCATCGTCGATCTTCAGAACGCCCCCCTTGGTGGTGACGTTTTTCGACGAGCTCAAAGATGACATAGATGAAGGTGTACACGAACCTTGCTCTGATACCAAATGTTGGAACCAAACCTCAAACTCGGCTTGATCGCGCCAATCTCCCGGCGTCTGGACGTCTCCTTTCTCCTCGCCTGCACTTCACGCAAGAGAAACGAGCCTCCTGCTGCTCCCCATGTGATGCATAAGAGAACACGATACGAAAGCACATACCGCAAACACAGTATTTTGGTTTTGTTTTCTTCAACCTCTCTCGTATTATTTCTCTTGCTACTACATCTTGCTTCTCAGGCCTGTTACGAAGCGTGCATCTTACATACTTATATAGAACACAAAACTGCACATGAGTCGGGCTAGTTCCCGAGCGGCGCGAGGTGTCGTCGGAGAATACAATACGTATACGAGACTACGAAACCAGTTCCGTCTCGTATCCAAACATGCGATCAGAGCAGGCAACTAGATTACAAGCTAACATACGGTAGCAAATTTGAGCGCTAGAGGCGAGGGGGGCATCTGGCGTAGGGTACATCGACTGGCAACTTTAGGGCACTGCTGCCAGCGTCGACAGGCGAGCGTGCCATAGTGGGATCTCTGGGCGTGCTTCGGGCGCTGCGCGACAGCGCTGGGTTTGGTGTCAAGCGGCGTCTTTGAGCACCGGAGGGTGACGGCGCTGGGTTCTGTTGCGGATGGCAACGCCGAGGTTCAACCTCGAGCGACGATACGGCGGTGCGAGCTTGGGTGGCGTAGGAGAGGCCGGCAGCGATAGCTTCAAGCATGGGTGGCCGAGCACCTTGGGTGGCGGTTGTTTCAGGCCGTTGGTTTTGGGCCGACCGAGGTCGGTACGGCACTGCCGAGATTCGGTCGCGGTGGTCTCCTGTAGTCGGTGGCTCAGCGCAATCTCAAATGGCGGTCAGCTATTTCTGGCACTGACACCGAAGGCATATTACCGAGGGTTGATCGTGATTTTGATTTCTTCTTTTGTGCATCGACCAAAACCGATTCTAATCTATTTTCAAATCCAATCTAGAACACGAATAATATGCTACATTCTAGATCTAAACCATAAATTACAGATCAATCTACTGCTAGAAATAATTACCACAAGATTAATCTAAATATGGCATTGCTAAATAATATAAAATCAATCTAAATTGAAACATGAATAGCAATACATAATAAATTAGTTCACATTTACATACCGTGCATCTTGTAGAGTTTCGTGCTGATATCCTGTTAAGAAATTGATGGAGGAGTAGATAAATGGTAATGCAATCCACGCAATCAATAGCCAAGATTAATAGATTAATCACAGAAGACACCAATAAGAAAGAACACCAAAATAGTTTTTATTAATTCTTAAAGACGTGTTTACATGGTACAATACCTCTATATTTATAGTTTAATTCCACTAGAGACAATTCTAGTATTTGTCCATACCAGAACTTTCTAGGTTTTATAACAGCAATCACCTCTTGCCATAGAGCATATATTTAGTTGCTGATTTGTGCCAAGTGCTGACAACAACATTACACGTCATCGATTAGTGTAAGAAAGACTATTTTACTCATTTTAGTTGTCCCTAAAATGCTTATATGGTACTTCGATGGTTTTATCTATTTTCAAACAAAATTCAGTCGACTCCAGATAAATTTTCCATTTTTTTGGCTAGTTTAATGTAAAGTATATATATTCCATTCATTTTTGTATTGAGAACCATTAGCAAATCACTTAGAATTTGTTAACTGCCATGTAGCGAGAATCACGTGAAAACTGTCTTTGAAACCCTAATTAGCATTAGCAACAACACTTTGTGTAAGAAAAGAACTAACTAGTGTATGACATATAATAATTTCACTATTTTTATGTCCCTAAAATGCTAATGACTTTGCTTTCTTTCAGGTATCCCTCCACTCCCCTATCCAGTGTCCTTTTCCTTCCTACGCTGATAGGATCGAAGTTACGAGATATGGTATAAGCGTGCATAGTATTAAAAACAAAGTAGATAAATATCGTAGAGAAACCAAATAGCGATGATAAAACAATTGCAATAAAAGAGAAAGATTTGATAAAGCCGAGTGCAAATTCTTAAGCACGACCCAAAAAGAATACAAAGGATTCTTATTCTCTCACAACTCTTTCGAACCTTTTTAGGACCTTCAGATCCTTATCCTATACAAGAATCTAGTGCTAAAGAATAACCTAGTCTCTAATCCTCTTGTGCACTGTCTACTTTGGATGAGTTGTTTTGTGGCCTGGGTTTTCCATGACCATCTCTTTCGGCTTTATATAGTCCTCCACTAGTTCTCTTCCGAAGTGGAGTCAAAATCTTGATGCTATTAGGATTAGGTTAGGATATGACTCACTATACTTAACAATCTTCACATTGACTCTTATCCATTAAAGTCATCGTGCTCCTCTAAGAATTTGCTCCAAGTCGGCTCATCCTTCTTTCTTTTTCCCCCACATTTGGGAGTGCCCCTACAATAGGGACTCATACACATCACCGCAATGTGTGTGTCCGTATCTAGGGTTAACCGCTCGAACCCTCCACCTAAGAGTTCCTTTGGTGTATTGTTTGCCTAACCACACATCTTGTTGCTATAGCCCTCCATGCCATAGGTTTGTTCTAGCTCCAAGCTTTATCTACTTGTCGATACCGCATAGCTGGTCCCACGATATGTACCTTCTAGCATCCCACCACCTTCGTCTTTGCAACTGCTAGGTTTGCAACCATCTTTGCAGTATCGCACGTAACTATAGATGAGATATGAGTATCTATCGTTGACAACACAGTTTCCTTCTCCTAGCTAGGTTTTATACCATACCTCCCATTGACTGCTCTTCCCCTATGATTACCTATCAATTGGTATTCTCCATTACTCTAGATACTTTTCATGATTACCACTCACATGACTCCACCTCGAAGTAATACCTTATAACCTTCAAGTTTAAGCGACCTCACAGATATTATATTCTTCTTTAAGAAGGGAACATACCGAACTCACATCTATGTACGATATGTTTCATTATACATCTCCAATGTAACTATTCCCACCATAGTGACCGCATACTCATTGAAATCCACTAAGTAAACAGTTATATGTACTGAACAAAGTGATCCTTAGTGGAGTATATCCCTCTCCTAACATATATGGAAGCAACAATCTAAATCTAATATCCATTCATAAGAAGGACTTGATTGACTGACAACAAGTACGTCTGAATTATCTTTTGCTACTGTCACTAAACATGCACCCTTCATTGGCTTCAAATTTGGATAATCTTTTTATTATGTGATGTTTCTCGTCACATAGATAGCATAAAATCAATATGATGACCTTGTTGTTCTCCTCAATTTTCTCATCCACACTAATCAGTTGTGTGATAAGATTTGTTGAAGATATTGAAATAGTCAATAAATAGTGTGCCCTCCTCCATGCGTAACCTTGTACAGTTGTCACTTCAACATTTTTCGGATTATTAGCAACTTTGCCACATATAATTCTTCTAAGTCACTCCATAATTTCTTTGATGAATTCTCCTTGATTACCGAAAACTTTACTTTATTGGAGAGACATAGATATATTATACTAATAACCTTCTACTCTATCATCTTCCATTCTTCAACAGATGTCGTTTCTGGTTTGTCCACTACAAGACCATCAATAAACCCTTGTGGGATAAGGACATCTTTCACCACACATTGCCATACACTGAAATTTTCTTCTCCACCAAATTTCTCTACTTGATTCCATATCGTCGATATTGATCTTGATTTTGTGTCACCTGACACTTTGCCTATCTTCTCACAAATCAGATTATTCTGCCCTTGGCTTTGATGCTACATATTATACTTTGATATCCCTCCTTATGCCTAGTAACCCTTAGCATGAAGCATTTTTTTATAGAATGCCCAGCAACCCATAGCTTGAAGCATTTTTTATAGAATGTGCAAGAGTGCTGCGCCTGGTGTGCATGAAGAAGAGGGAAAAGGTTTGCTAGTTCAGCTATTCAATTACGGGGGCATTCAGAAAGCAATAGCTTCTGGCTGATATATCACTATAGCTGACTTATTTTTTACTGTAGCTGAGTTAATTTATTGGCATAATTAAATTTAAAAAAATATATAAAAAATAAAAATGACATGCTAACCTATCACGGACAATGCAAAGGAATACGAGAAAAAAACACACAAAAAAAAAAGCAAAACGACAAAATCGCTACAGTCATTTGGAAGCCGGCCGAACGTCCATCGCTGCTGCCCATCGCTCTTTTGAGCGGGGCCACAAGTAAATTGCATGCATGTGGAGGACCGAGTCGTAGTTCGTTAGGCAAACCCGCCCAGGTACGATCCTTGATCGGACCCAGTGCCTCACCTCACGTGTGTGTGCGAGTGCGTTCAGTATAAAAAATTACGTATCCGCTTTAGTTTTAGTGTTTGTTTTAGTAGGACGCACACACTCGTGTGTAGGTATGGTGTGATTGCGGTGTGTGTGAGTCCACGTCCTCCATTAGGGCATCTCTAATGTATAAGACCCAGGTTGGTCTTAAGGTATGGTGACATGGCTTATTGCAATCTGCTACAATGTATAAGGTCTTTGTGGGTGCTAAGATGGGCCCCATATCCTAATAAAAAAACTGGCCTTTGCCTTATGGTGGGAGGAGAGAGAACACATGATTCAATAAAAAATTGTGTTTTAATGCTTATGGCCAGATCTTTAGTTTGAGGGCTGGTCTTAAGCCTTTTTTGCTTATAGCCTTTTTAAGACCAACCCTGTAATGTATAAGGTTGACCTGGCTTAAGACCCCTTTTTCATACACTACAGATGCCCTTATAATCTCAAAAAAATTGCAAAGTTTTAATGTGTGTTTCAGTTGGACGTATACACGAGTGTGTATGTATGATGTGAGTGTGGTGTGCGTGAGTCTGCGTTCTCCGTTGTAATCTCAAAAAATTGCGGAGTTCTAGCATGTGTTTTAATATGATGCATACATGCATGTGTATGTCTGATGTGAATGTATTGCGCGTGAGTGCACGTCCTCCATTGTAATCTCAAAAAAAAAAAATTGCATGCCTATGAAAACAACAGGAACCAGCGACCATGAGTACCTTCTTTGAGCATTCTACTTTGATCTTTCTTTTTCTTTTTTCTTTTTTAAAGAAGCCTTCGATTCCTGTATTTAATTTGACACAGGCTTTTTCCTGGAAACAGCATGCTTAATTAGCCTTAAATTTTTGTTTAATGCACGAAGATATGATTGTTCTTGTATGGTATGGCGACAGTATGCATAACATTTATTCATACGAAGAGAACATATGTAATAATAAGAAATAACTTTGGGTCCGGCTAGTGGAGCGCTGGGCTGCGTGAGCTTGAGCTCCGATCTCCAGCCATGCAGCTACGAAAAACACTCTATTTCAACATAGTAGTAGTAGTATTTTGAGATGTGACCTAATCAGACTTATTCCCCACACTTCAAATTTAAGGTAGAGTAGTAGCAGCAGCAGCAGCAACTCTTCATGCTTTTATAATGTATTGCAAATTATATGAATTACCCTTTACCTCCATTTTTTTTACATGAGCGTCGTATCGATCTTAGGGCAAAGACAAAATGATTCCTCGTTACTTGAACTGAACATGGGCATGCTCCATCTAATACTTGAGCATCTCATGAATAATGTTTGATTCTTAGTACATGGGGACTCGGAAAGTTGGGTGTTTCAGTGCTCTGAACATAACGAAATCGTACAAGAATGCTAATTCACATGAACAGCTGATATCGAACAGACCGAAGCTGCTGGCTGGCCATGTTACTTGGCACACACAAACATGCTGTCTCATGTGACAAAAAGCGGTGCTAGATAGACTTCTAGATCCAGTTTGTTCACAGTGTATATGTGTGATGATCATAGCAGGACAAACCATCATCTCAGTTCTGCAATGCAATCAGTTCGGTTAACACTGTTTTCTTTCTGAAGGAAGCAGGGCCTGCCTGACTGAAACTACATAGATGTCAGATTTGTTAGGACAAGCATAGATGCTTTGGAGTTTAGAGGCACATGCCTATTGATTAAGGACAAACTGTTGAACCTGCTAGATTCAATTAGTTGCTTGACTTACATGACAATTTTGGCGCCTTGCGTAAGAACACATTGACGGTCCTCTGTAATGCATGATCTGCTGCCCAGATAAGATCTTTGCTGACTATCAAGAGCGTATACATTCAACACTAACCTACCATGCTTGACCTATTTCGAGGTGGTGACGCAGGAAACGCGTTGAATCTGTAATGCGCTTCGTGAGGCAAGAGCGAGATGATTTAATGTCCGTGCTCAAAGTGTGCTTGTCTGACGATCTCAGAACAAACCGATCAATCAAACCACCTCAATGGAAGTCCAAGCGAAAGCTGAAAAATCCAGACAGATAAAACTGCTATCTCAGTCATTTTTTTTTGTTAGTTTGTCTTCTTCCATTATTTCGTCTAGTTCATCCTTTTTTCTGTGTGTGTGTACTCATAATTTCTTCCAACCCCTCTATCCTTTGTTTATAGGCTTCTCTTGTCTCTCTTCACCCCCAATTCTGGTGAAACCGGAGAGGGAAGGCAGGCATGCAATTCTTTTCCCCCAATTCCGGTATCCTTTCTCTACGCATGTTACCTTAGGCAGAATAATCCAAGCTCTTCAGTTTGCCATGTGCATGTTTGGCATATGCAGGGAGGAAGTATGCTGAAACTAGAAGCCAAGTAGACTGCACCTCGTGTGCAACAGGTGAGCCATCTCGGATCTCATAACGTCGAAGACCCATGGATAGAGCATGCATCTCAAGGTGCAGGACAGATGCAGATCGAACGTGGATGGAAGAAACAACCTCCGCGAAACTCGCAACAGCAACGCTAAGCACACACTGAGTAGCTAGGTTATGTCAATGAACGGCGTACCTAACCAGGACAACCGGGTGCATTACCACCTGGAAGAGAACTGGGTTTTATGTGAGGAAGAAGGAATCAGTGGTCCACGAGGCCTCGGTCGATCCAACGTAATGAAGGACAAACTGACACCACACCGATGTCTGACTTGTTAGGAGAAGCATAGATGCTTTGGAGTTTACTGGCACATGCCTCTTGATTAAGCTTAAACTGTCGAGCCTGCTTGTTCAGTCACTTAGATTGCACAACTGCACTTGATTGCTGGGAAATACGAGCCTTCTCAGTTACTGTTTCAGAATCTTTTCACCGCAATTGTGGCTGACATACCTTGGCATTTTGAGTAGTATCTAATAATCAAATTTCAGGGGGCATAAATGGAGATACAAGGGCTATTTGGACTGTGACCTATGAAAACCCAACCGCAGTTTCATTCCCGTCCTCATACTTTGACTTGCATGAGCACTCAATTAAGAGTTTAGAAACCTCGCGTAAGAAAACATAGTCTTCTGTATTGCATCATCTGCTGCTCAAATAAGACCGTGCTGACTATTAAGAACACAAACATTCAACACTGCTGCCCTCCAAGCTTGACCAATTTCGGGTGTGATGTAACAAAAGCCTAAGTACAATGAGCAATGTGAGGCAAGAGCGATATGCTTTAATGTTTGTGCTCCAAGTGTGCTAAGTCTGATGATGTCAGAATAAACTGATACTGCGATTTGATCAGCTCCCATTCTCTATCTCAATGAAAATCCAAGCAAAAGACTACAAATCCAGACACATAAAACAACTATCTCAAGTCATGTTTTCATTAGTTTGTGTGCACATTGTGTTCTGTCTTCTTCCATTATTTCGTCCGTTTTATCATTTTTCGTTGTGTGTGTGTTCTTATATTTTCTACCACTTCTTTATGGAACTTACGTGGAGACTGTCATCACGAGGAGACCCTGTCAAAAGCCGTCTAATTGTGAGATGTCATATTCCCAAGTTTCATGCCTCCCATTAATTATATCGTACATATCGATCTCATCAGAGATCGTCAAAGATTTCGTTTTCAAGCTATCTTCTAGCCATAACAGTGGAATCAAGATTTTTTTTCTTCTTGTTTTTGGAGCAAACCCAATGGAGTCATGATTCCAAGAAAACAAACAAGCAGTCTGACATAAGTAGTGCCACCTGTGCGTACTCATCCTTAGATGGCTCATTTAGTCTCAACCCAACCTCATGACCCTTCTAATGTATTGTTGTCTGCCCTCTTCATCAGGCTATTGTGACCTAGATGTTTCCAAGCTGCGTACTATTCTGAATGAGTACGAAGTTACAGTGGTTGTTTATTTTGTTGGTAACCTCAACGAAATTAGTTCATTTTGGTTGCTTCTTATGGTATTATACCTAGCTGATACCAGGAACATACAAGAGAAAATTCAAATCAGAATTTGCCATGGCTATCCATAGAACAAAGAAAAAAATTCTTCCCCTCTATAGAACAATGGCTGAATAATCTCTCTCAACTTCCTTTGCTTTGTACATATGTAACTTTTTTTGAACTTACTATATTTATTATAATATATATACAGTAGAATCCTTTCCTACTTTTTTCATTAAAAAAATGCTGCAATCCCATGGGAAGTGACCAACTTGTAATTGTCTATCCATCCTGAAAAACACTGACAAACTACCCTGCATCTTCAGCCTAACATCTAATCAGATTCTATTTTCTGTAATGATTTAAGATATATTAACTCAGAGATGCACATGCATAGGCCGTTATCTCAGTCCAGCTGTTAGTCTGGTTTGCAATCCTTTCCTGAATGGAACAGACCAGCCAGGCAGCCCCAGCACATGTTGCAACCTGCAGATCTCAGGTTGAAACTCAGAAGGTGGAGTTTGATGCTTTCACACTTGAACAAAACAATTGCCTGATGAATAGGAAAGGAACAAACTAATGGGCATATTATGTTGACACCTTCCAGTTGATTTGGTCCATTTGCCTATCAATGGAGCAGTTGATTTGGTCCATTTGCCTCCCAATGAAGCAAAGTAGCTGGCACACAGCAGGATGTATTTAAGAATAGATTAACAGAGACGAGAGAAAAGAAGGTACAGCTCAGCCTGGAATGCCATTATTTTTTCACTGAATTGAGAACAGGTTACACATGTTGTTTACATGAACAGCTACTAGCCTACTACGATGGATCAAGGATTCATATGTGAGCGAAACATTGGAAATGGGTAGTGTCATTAGCATCCCTTGACCCTCTCTGTCTCTCGCATCCTCCTCGCTTCCAACCATCGTGGCAAAATTCCCAATCCGCGTCGACATGATCCGACAATATGACGCGTGCATGCTTGTGTTTATCGTGATGATGAGGACGATGCAATGCGATTTCCAGGAAACATGACAGAGAGCATGTTCTTGTGTTCATGGGTGATCAAAATTGAGATGCCGCGCGCAAGCCCTGTAATCACAACATTTGCCATGTCCCTTCGTCTTCCCATGTTTGCATGGTTGATGATGCAATTGATTAGCTGCACAGCCTGACGGTGAACGCCACCGCCTGCGCCCAGTACTTGAGCCTCGCCTTCACCTCATCGGGGCTGTCCCCTGCAACAACACATCCAAGAACACATGAGCTCACATGGTCAGACATAGCCAAGAATGAAGTAAGCAGAACAAATCAACAATTAGTTCAGTTCTTGTTACAATAAGAATTGGTTCTTCCACAAGATTTTAGATGAATCATGAACTGTTTTTTATAGGATTGAGGAGATTTTGAACAGATTTGCTTTGTGACATCACAAATCAAGAACAGCTAATTGACTACAAGAAGGGACAGAAACACAGGTCGAACACTCTGTGCTTACCAGGGCTGGAGATCTTCCAGTTGGCAATGGGTTGCGCCGGCGAGGCCGGCACAACGGCCAGCTCCTCCTCGGCCGATTCCTCCTTGAGCGGCGGCTGGTGCTCGTCCAGGAATCTCTGGCTCATGGAGTAGCAGAGCTCGAGCGCGGGTAGCGTGCCGCAGAGCTCGGGGATCTCGTGGTAGCTGAACCCGAACCCCAGATCCACGCACCCCTTGAGCTCCTCCAGGTCGTCGTCCGTCAGGCTCCTGGCCCGCCCCACGCCTCCCTCCCCGGAGCCGGCTCCGTTGCCGTCCGGGGACCCCTCCTCCCCGGCGAGCACCACCGGCCGCGCCCGCCGCGGCCACGCCGCCTCCCACTGCGCCCCGCGCCACGCGCCCTCCTCCTCCGCCTCAGCGGACACCGCACCCGCATCGTTCTTGGCGCGGCGGTGGCCGCGGCGGTTGGTACGGTGGCGCCTGCGGCGAGGGGGCGGCGGCGTCTGCGGCTGCAGGGAGGGGGAGGAAGAGGAGGACGACAAGGCGGTGGCCGTCGTCGAGACGGGCTCGTCACGGTCGGAGCCGGAGCTCCACATCATCGCGGCAGAGCTGGTGGTTGCGCACTTGGCTTCCTGCTCTCACGCGGTAGCTCCGCGTCTCCCTCCCTCTCGCGTTGCTCGGTGGCTGTCTAGGTGGGGAAGAGAGAGGGTGGGGGTATAAATAAGGGCGAGCTGGTGTGAGCGAATAAGCGGGCGTCATGTGGGGCCCGCCTGAGTGGCTGTACCGTGTGGTTTGAACGAGGGTGCCCACGGGGATGTGCCGCAGCTAGACGGTTTCAGGCTATCAGCAAATATTTAAATGAAATTTTCGAATTATAAGTAAAAAATAAATCATGTTTCTAGTATATATTAAATGGCATGTGTAAAAATAAAATAATTACAAGATCACCAATCTCTACTATATCATTTGAATATGAAATCCTGCTAAGTATGACTACTAAATATATATCAACAATTAGTATAGTACTTAAATTGTGATTTTCTAATTATTGCTTTTGGATATCAGTTGCATTTGTTTAACACAAGGTCTTCTCAACACAGTGATCTATATTTAATTACAGAATGAAACAATGATCTCTAGATATTTTGTTAGTTTTGAGTCAACTATCTTCCCACAATAATCATATGCAGTTCAATACAATTAAATAAATAATGAATTGCTCTTTCAAAGATTATACTTGAATGATTAAATCAAAGATCAGAAAGAATATACATGCATATATCTTCTGAAGCATGAATATATATACCATAGAAGCTTAACTAAAGCAACAGTCACAATTAGATTAATGATTAAAGCTATAGTAAGAACCAAAATAGCACCACCAGTGGTTGCCAACTACTCAAAGTACTAGTAAAATATCCTAAACATCATCTTAATCTTATATAGATCATGAATCGCCATCGAGCAAACATTAATCCTACAGATTATCATATAATTATCTCCCAAAACTAGTGACTCAATTATCAAATACGAAGTACACAAGAACGGCTCACAATTACACAAATAACAACAACAACAACTGAAGGCCCCTCTCTTTCTTTTTTTTTAATACGAAAATCCAAGTAGAAAATTTTCCAAAATGCCCTTAGCGACAAATAGGATGCAATGTGAGTGCGATGTGGCGGTGGCGGTGAATGGTCGTCTCCTCCAGTCACCTGCACTATGATACTAGGGGCGGAGCCACTGTTGGGGCTCCACCCTACCTCTGGCCAACAGACCCCATGCACCTCCCCTTAGCACCTGGACAAAGAAGAAGTTGTGCGGGCGGCTGGAGGAAGAAGAAAAAGTTGCGTGGGCGATAGGCCTCTCTTGTATATTCTCATCTATGATTTTTTTTTCCCCTCAATTGTAACTGTTGATGGATTGAGCAGAGACAATAGCTATTTTGTTTAATCTACACCTCGATACTCGCATATTTGCAAGTATTTGAGGCACACTATCCATTATATAGGTGTATTTTGCATTTTTATTTTGTTTTCTGTTTTATTTCTATATGAATTTGGATGGCAAAATACCGGTAGGTTTATATCTAGTATACTTATCTCATGTTAGCTTCTACACATGGCACCACTTCTATTTTCATCATGACTTCACCACTGGTCCCACCCGATCCAAGCTGCCAAAGTTTCCTAGAAATCATGAGGGCGTCCTCCTAAAATGTCCAATGTGAAACCACTTTTTTTCAAGTGACGCTAGCCACGAGCAGCTGGGGCGGGGCAGGGGAGTTGGTAATTCAAACAAGATAAATTTTTCTACGCGATGTGAATCGGAAGCAGCCGAACGTGGGATGGGTAATTGGTTGTTTTTGTAGGCGTTGAGTCAGCATAATAGCTGGGGAGCTGACAAGTAAGCACTTCATTGACATAAATTTTTACGATGGTATATAATAATGTTTTTGTAGTCACTCGGTTTTAAGGGAGCGTGGATGCAATTTCACCGTTCTATGTTTCCAGCACCGCATTAAAAAAATCCCCATTAAATAGTAATAACAAATTTAGTGTTTAAGAAGCATTACATTTCATTTTTTTTTCGAGCATTCCACATGAGTCCTAGAAGATCCTAAACCAGCAGCTGCACGTACAAGTAATTTGGTAGGTCTGAAAGCAAGATGACTTCCAAGTAGCATTTGATTTGCTTGGAGGAAGATGACCGCAAGGTAGCCCTAGCTAGAAGGAACGCGCTGCTGGCCAAAATGGCCGTCCCGGTCGCTATCCCGTACAGTATTCGCAATGTGACGCCGTTCTTCCGGGCTTCCGGGCTTTCGACTTTGATTTCTTTAAAAATTGAAATAAATGGAACGGTTTCTTGAAGCGGATTCTTCAAACAGATTTTCGAGTCTAAAACTATATACCACGTCATCCACTACTATCTCAAAAAGTATAAGCAAAAACTATCAACCATAACCAAAACTATCCACTGCAGTTCAAAAGAACAAGACCTAGAATTATAATACTCCAATTAGTCATGATCTCGTGCCTTGCATGGGACACTGTTGAGTTGGCAGAAACCCTAGATTTGGTACCTTTCCTGATGGGTTTGGCCACTGACAGGCATATATTGCATTAAACAAGTACAGTGCAACAGCATCATTCACACGGGGCAGTTCTCACCAAAAGCTAATCATCTTATGAATTATGATCTGCCTGGGTCTTGTGAACTGTACATCCCATCTTTAGCTTCTCCAATAACCCATTGCCCCCCTTTCAGTCGACAAATTCCGCTCAATGTGCACTGAAAGTTGCAAGACAAAATGGGCCAGGGAAAGGTTCGATGATCCTTGATGCAAGTTGATCAAAAGAGGACAGCACTAACACAGCATGAATCCAACTCAGGTGCTTGGAGAACCCTCCTTTTCAAAATGCTTATGCTCGTTAGTTTACTGGTCCTGCTTTTCTTGGGCACTGCATTCTCTAGTGCTGCTGATGATGATGTTTAATTAACTCAATCATGCATGTTTATCTAAAGCAGCAGCATGTACAGGAGGATCCAAATTATGTTCAAATTTTTGAAGCTGACCTGCTGCTTAGTCCTCTTGGTTGCAGCTGAACTTGCAACAAGGTAGAATGTAGAATTTGGAGGCCACTTGGCTGGGCTAAAATTTGGTGGTTTATAGTTGAAATTATATTATAGTTGTATGAAATTATACTGTAGTTAACGGTAGCGTATTTAGCGTAATTAATTTAAAAATAAATAAATATAATAAAAAATAGCTTAGCCCATCACGTATAATGCAAACGAATACAGAAAAAACTGGTAAAAAAGCTCAAAAAATACCAAAAGGTTAGAAAAGGACGAAAATTATAAATAATAAAAAATAAGTCAGAAATCAGAAACTCAAACCCAAATAAGCGAGGCTTTGATCTTTTCTTTATTGGGTATAAATAGGATGTTAATCCCAAGATTTCTTGTTTGATAAAAAGATAAGATTACCATGCATGGGCATCACATGGATTTGATTTGATCCAGAAGGAACATTTGGGTGAGCCTTTCGCATTGAGTTTAAATTAACTGGGAAACATCTTTTCGGTTGCAACTTGCAGCAAGTTGCAATACCATAAATGCCAATATAATGACAATATGGAAGAGCACGTAATAAGTTAATAGCGACCGTTGGGCTTAATGAAACTTAATAATTGAGGTTACACGCTTGCACTTTTGTTCCATAACGGCAGGTCTACTTGCTAATAGAATATGATACGGATTTTGTCTGAGTTAGGTCGCTAGTTATTTTTTAGGAGAACCCTTCAAATAGAAGGTTGGAATATATTACCGGAGTTCGCTAGTTCAAAAATAAGAAAGTTTACCATGAATAATGCGGTAGCAGCCACATCAAAAACACGTGGCAGGCGTGTTATCGATGGATTGATGATGTGGCACGCCATGCCAAGCAATTGACCGTCCGGTCATATCACGTGCGTTCCTCGTTACTTCCTCCGTTCGCACCATAAGATTAACAGTATACCTAAGAGATTATTTAAGTAATATTTAATAAAATTATATTAATTTATCTTTAATAGAAAGAGTAGTACTATGTCTATATAATAGAAGTAACTATAATTTAATTTTATTAACTATTATTTAAATAACATACTTTTTAGGTATGTATGTTGAATTTGTATTGCCAGACGAAGATAGTGTTAATGTGCCATAGACATGATATTGCCATCGAATCTTTAGTGAATTAATTTGACATAGGGGATCCGCTAGCACGTCGTGTTTAGGACTTGATTTTTGAAATTTTGAGTAAAATTTACGCGCATGTCGTGTTCGAACTCTTCTGATCCAATTTCTTTACTAATTACAACCAGTAAAATTAAATCGTTGGTGCATGATGGTAGGGATCGAGCAAAATTAAGTGGGTTGGATCGGGCCGATCCAACAACCCATCCTAGTTCATTTGCATTATTCCTAATGCAAGATCTATGTGTACAGAATAAACTACCAATTAGGTAAAATAAAAAGCGAATTACCAATTACATTAAATTGATAAATGGATCGACCCTCTTGCGTTCCTACTGACATGCTTCCCCCGTAGAAACTACAAAGCTCTGCGAGTGGCTCGTGGTGCGCTACCTGGGACACACAATTCGCGCCCCGATTCTAGCTATCTCCGCTAATTTCGGTCAGTGGCTGGTATGGTGGGGCCCCTCGTCGGTCCGGGACAGGGTGAATATGCCTGAACCTGAGCGGATACGACACATGCATGGTATCTTTCGGCGATCTCCTGGCACATGCAAGGAGATTATGCCTGCCTTCTTGCGTGTACATGCATGCATGGATGTAGCCATGTAGGGCACAAGAATACATTTGACCAAATCATAAAGGTAAACTCATTGCACTAAGGGAAAAGGGGGAAAGTCTACTTTTTCAACTTTAAATTCTAGTCTCGGCCCTATTTTCTATCTTGAACTATAAAATCGTTCGATTTGCAACCTCAAACTGCTGAAACCGTTTATTTCACCCCCCATGACTTACTCTACTTCGATTTTGGGCTGACTCAGACGCCATGTTGGATCCTTGCTGCCAAATGTAGCACTCAGCACGAGGCCCACATGTCACTCTAGTACTCTTTCTTTCTAATCTTCTTCTACGGCAACGACTGCAATGCGCACCGGCGGAGGAGCTATGGTGAACTCAGTCGAATCTGAGGGTGAAAGAGAGAAAAGGAACTGAGGGCAAGGAAGTAGTCATAGCTGCGTAGCTTGGCCACTGTCGCTGCCATGATCGGTGATTTTGGCCAAATCTGAACGAGAGCTGGGAGATGAGAAAAAGAGGAAGAAAGGTGGCGGCTGAGCTCTTGCAGGGAACTTTTACAAAAGAAATGCACCAAATCACACCCAAACAAGAAAGTGAAAAGGAAACAAAAGAAATGCATTCACCAACTAAGAACTTGTTGTGTCATAGTGATTCCTCCTTAGGCATTAACACAAACACTTCTTGTGCCTTTCATCGAGAACTCATCACCCATGGAATGCACTGAATGGTTAAACAAAAGAACAACAAATAACCTTTTGATGCTGGAGCAAGATGCATAATTTAGATCAACTAGGATGCCATGAGGGAAAGAAGAAAAGAAAATATCAATATAAAAAAGGGGAGGCTAATGGATTGCTCATTAGGACCACATTAGCAGAGCAGGGGAGGCTGAGGGATTAATTGCTCTAGCTCCAATGGTTTTGGCAGGATCCATGCTCGGCAGCAAGAGCTGTGCAATGGGGGATGCCACAAGGGTAGACATGAGCGCGAGCAACCGATAACATCTTCACCACCTCCCACAACATCTTCTCCTGGGGCGCCGCCACTGCCTCCTCTTCCAAATCCAAGCGGGCTGATTGTGGGGTCGTCTCCTCCACCTGCTTTTGTGATAGTGAGCCAGTTGAGGAAGAGGGAGATAGATCTGGAGGAGACAATAGGCACTACTACAGAAACACTATTAGTAAACGCAACATCACAAACGATTTTATGAAACCGCCTGTGTAAGGTTAATATCACAGACGGTTCTTGCCAAGAATTGTCTGTGAAGTAGTTTTTAATAAAAACCGTCTGTGATAATATGCACGAACGGTTTTTTTATTAAAAATCATCTGTGATAATCTGGTATATATTATTTGCGCCGCTCAGATCTGCGTCTGTCTTCAGTTCTATCTAGATCTAGGTGCCCTGGCCTCCTCCTCCCCTCGAGCCTAGCGCCCCTCCTCTTCCCCCCAAGCCATTGCCGACCTCCCCGAGCCCGGCGCCCTCCTCCTCCCCTCGAGCCCAGCGCCCTCCCCCTCGAGCCGTCGCCGACTTCCCCGAGCCCGGCACCCTTCTCCTCCCCCTGAGCCCGGTGCCCTCCTCCTTCGCGAGGTGAAGAACATTTGTGATGATGTGCTATTGTTTTATATAGAATAAATATTGTTGTTCATATAGACTAATTATTGTTTCATATAGACTAATTATTGTTTCATATAGACTAATTATTGTTGTTTATATAGATTGATTATTGTTTAATGTAGATTTGTGATGATCTGTTATGCATGTTTCATGTAAATGTTTCTGTTATTTTATGTTATTTTCATGTTGAAGACGACGATGCATGTTATTCATGTAGATACATATTCAATGGGAAGAGTTTACGGCTCTTGCAAGTGTAAGTGCGGCTCTTGCAGGAAGTGTTGAATCTTCCCAAAAATCATTTCAGGCAAGTAGGGTCAATAATTTTGTAAAATACTTCAAAGATATCATTATACATGATACATTCTAAGTGCAAATGCAATTGCTATCTTTTTATTGGTATAGGTATCTATCACTCTGGAATTGAGGTATCGCGAAAGGAACAGATTCACAATCGACGAACTTGTCAGGCTGCACAAGCTAACAATGCTTGGATGGACGATTGCCTGTTTATGATGGAATAAAAGGTGTGTTACCTTCTAAGTGCAAATGTAATAACTATCTTTTTATTGGTCTATCACTCTGGAATCGATGTCTCGCAAAAGTAACAGATCTATAATCAACGAACTTGTCAGGCTGCACAAGCAATATTTGGATGGGCATTGCCTGTTTATAATGGAAAAAATGCATGTTACCTTCTAAGTGCAAATGTAATCGCTATCTTTTTATTGTTCTATCACTCTAGAATTGAGGTCTCGTGAAAGGAACAGATCCATAATCAACGAACTTGTCAGATCTTGCACAAGCTAGCAATGCTTGGATGGACGATTGCTTATTTATGATGGAAGAAAAGGTATGTTTGGGATAAGATTGGCCTTAATTATATATGTATATTTGTTAATGGATATTTTATTTCATTTCAATCAATTGATTTGCGAAATGAATGTTTTTGCTACTGAAATGAATTAAGATGTGAATTGAATGTATACATGTACATGTTGATCTGCTTATTTCAAAGGTTAGCCAATAAATAAAAATAGATTTAGAAGAAAGAAAGAATATCACAGACGGTTTTAGCTACAAACTGTCTGTGATATGTGATTATCACAGATGATTCGTAGCTAAAACCGTCTGTGATATTTATATATCACAGACGATTTTAAGGAAAACCGTCTGTGATAAGCAACTATCATAAACGGTTTTTATTTAAAAATCGTCTGTAATATTTACATCATCATTACTGACCCATCAATTCAGACGACTCATGCAACCGTCTGTGATGACGTTTTGTGTAGTAGTGAGGAGCAGTCTGATCTCCAGAGGAAGAGATTCGAAGGAAGAGCAGTAGGAGTAGTCGACGATTATAGGCTAGGGGCTTTGTGTAGCAGGGTCACCGGTGACTGAAAAGAAAGAGGGAGAGAGAAGGAAGAGGGAGGGGAAAAATAAGAAATGAGGCTGGCATGTGGGACCCATGTGCGCTAACGAGGATTACTTTCATATCTAGGATCCATGTGAGATAACAAGTCAACCGAAGACCAACCCGGTTTGGGTCGAGAAGGTAAAGTTAACGATTTCGTTAGTTTGATGTTCTGGAGTTTAAGGTTGAAAATCGAACTAAAACTAAAGTTTAAGGTTGAAAAGTAGACTTTTCCCTTACAATAATAATGTCTTCTTTCTCTCTTGCTGCATGTATCCACGTAAGGATATATGGGAATTTCAATAGACCAAATGGCATCATTTGTAGTCTGTGTGACTCTATCTCATCAACAATATGAAGATATTTTTCGTACTAGTTTTTATTGTATGGGAAGATATTTTTCGTACTAGTTTTTATTGTATGGCTGGCTAGCTCCATCAAGGAAAAGTAGGACAATATTGACTCTAAGGCATGGATTATAACCCAGCTAAATAAATTGATGACAGGGACAAGTTTCAGTAAGAAAATTTGACAGGGATGGTAATTACTCCAGTCCAGAGAGAATATTCCAAATCTTATGCCACTGGGCCAGGGTTCCAAATTTGCAAGACAATTAGCTCCATCAATCAGCTTATGTTCCAAGAAACACCAAAATTTAATAGAGTGATAAGACATAAAAAAATATCCAGAATTTCATTGCTCGATTGAATGATGATGAAGCTGTCTGGTCCAGCCTTGAAGATATTAATATTAGGAGTCGCTTACGATATGATTAATCAGAAGATTAAAGAAGGCAAATAGAAGTAAAACTTGATGAAAGTAACACATGGAAATATCAAGGAACTTGCAGTGAAGTGAAGCCGTACGTCTTCATTCAGTGTAGATATGGAAGTAATGAGATGAATACATACGCCATGATACTATAATGAGGTTTTCATCAGTTGATTGGTGCTGCCTTGATAGGACCAAACTAATTGTAATGAGGGCTATTTTTTATTTGACAAGGAGAAGTGTGTGTGGAAGGAAGTGATTAGGGGCTGCTCCAACGGACTGTCAGTTTCTGATTTCTATCTAAAATCATATTATATTAGCTATTAGTTTTTTTAGTCATTTTAATTAAAAAATAAAAAATAAGATAAATAATAAAAAAACACCGTTATATCATCACGGACAAATGCAAAGGAATAAAAAAGAAAGAAAAAAGGCAAAAAAACCAAAATTAAGAAGTTGATACGTTCTAATTGGCTTCTGGCTTATGAAAGTTGGAAGTCAGAAGCTGAAGGCTTTTAAGCCGATTGGAGCTACATGTGGATCTGATTCATTCAGATGTAACCATGTTTCAACAAAACAAATCACATGAAGAAGACATATGTATTTATATTTACTGTTGTATATATACTTGCATTTAAGGGTGAAAACGGCTCCGAAAGTTTCTGATCGATCCAGATCATTTTTTTTAATACGGATGTTTTCGGCTCAGATATTTATCAAATAACGTCGGATTGGAAACAAATACTGATTATTTTTTGTCATAAATGAATACATATTTGGTAGCACACTATCCGTCGAATACAAATATGACTTCAGATACCTAGAGATACATAAGTATGGATATCCGGAGGTACTGTTTGAGGCTTCATGTGCAGTGCTGTCTGGAGACCATAACTTTCTTCTTTGAAGTCCAAATAGGCAAATGAGTATGCCAAATTACAGCTCTCAACGAGATTTACAACTTTTTAATTGTGAATATTTTCATCTAAGTCCATCTATTTACCCAAAAATACGTCAAAAGGTTTGGATAATATTTTTTGCACCCGATATTTCTTTAGATTTTACCCAAACATGGCTCCTTTCATCGTTATTCGTTCTTGGTAGTTCCAAAACACATTCATTATGCATAAAATAAACAAATAGCAATAAAAACTGTTTTACAATGAATTATGCAATGTTTATGAGGTAGGCAATAAATATCAAGTTTTAAGCAAAGGTGGTAAATAAAACATATATGAGATAGCATATTGAGACATTTTACATTAAAAACTTATTAGGGAGTGGATGTAAACATGTACGCTAAAAAGTATTTCGGTGATCAACAATCTATAATTCTATTTTGTTTGATGGATATTCTTACTGTTGTTGTGGTCTTACGGTTTCCTATATTCATCGACAATATATAGTATTTGATTACTGAAAATACACTGAATTGGTGAATACTTTGATCGCATATACTAAACATTTGTTTCTTTCTGTTGCTGTCAAGCAAATAGTTTAAGGGGTTTTCGTGTTCCAAGAAATATTCATGTTCATATTCATTTTGATTCGTATTCACTTAGTATCTATATTCATATTCATATCCAGGATACTCGTAGTTGTATCCACATCCACGAAAATGTGAAAACAAAAATGGCAACTATTGTCTGTCCATATTGGATCTATTTTTCCACCCTCACGTGCATTAGGTTTTAACACCGAAGGAAAGATGGTATACAAAATTACACAATAAAGATATTTGAGTGCATAATGGAAAATAGTGATAGTTTTTCAGAAGCTTTTAATGTTTAGAATTAGATATGCATGTAGAACAAATTAATCTGATAACAAATATAAAATAAATGAACATATTATGGAAATGTTAAAGAAACTGACACGGTTTATCAAGAGCTAACATAAATATAACGTTAGGGATGATGCCATAGAAAAACCGCACCAATTTAAATGACATATTTTTGTACAAAAATAAATTAAATATTTTAGCAGTGAAAGAATGTAGTAAAAGAAAAGTCTGATAAACATAACTGGGATATATATTCTAACATTAAAAATACCTTAGGTTACATATCATATGAAGAAGACATTTCCACTTATATTTAGTGTTGTGTTAGGTCCTGATAGTGACTAGAAAACTAGTACGAACGTTACTTAGAAAGATATTTTCAGTGCATAATGAAAAATAATGTTTGTCAGAAGCTTTTCCCTGTCTAGAATTGAGATATAGAAGTAGAACAAATCAACCAGCACAATAAATAGAAAATGAACAAAGTATGAATATGGTAAAATAACTCTCATTGTTTACGGCTAATAGCATCTCAAGAAAATTCTCACGTTATGTCAAAGCAAAGCTACCAATCTATATCCATATAAATAACCGGTGAGATTAAAAGCACCTTCTTAGTATTGACGCTAGAAACTCTTGCAATAATCATAAAAAATAGAAATGCCTAAAAATTCCCTTGTGTAATAAACCATTTGTTTTGTGGGACCTGCGTTGCTACAATTGTGTAATAAAAACCAACGGATCAGTAACAAGCGGCCGGGATCGACGTAAGCAACAAAAACAAAACGGGGCCGAGATGTGATATGCTAGTTACGAGGGGACATATGTGAAAAAGAACAAGCCGTGTACGTAGTACGTGCGGATGCTGTGTGCTCCACGTGGGCGAGGCGAGACCGGGGGCCAAAACCAGCGACGACCGCAAAGTCCGGGGTGGAGCACCGAATCGAGGGCATCGGGCATCAGCATCGATCCCCTCCAAATGCCGATCTACCAGAGGTAGAAGATGGCGCTGCTGACTAGGCTAGCTAGGTCCGCGGAATCCGATTCTTCTTTTTTTTTTCTTTTTTAGAGAGAAAGAGTTATTCTAGTTCGTTCCATTCATTTCGATTTTAGCTTTTAGTTTCTAATTTACTATTATTTAATTTCATCTTTTTTAGTGTATTTTAGCTTATTTTTGAATTTTTTTCGCGTTTTTCTGCATTATTTGTAATAGGATAATTTTTTTAAAAATTTTTTAAGTTTAATTATGTAAAAAAACTACTAACCGCTACATTGTAAAATAAATTAATTATAATAAAAAAATCAACATCTAAAAAAATTAGACACAGCCTAAATTATGCTCGATCAGCGACGCCACTTCATTAGCGCCGAATCAAATCAAAATTTAATTACTAATAGCTCCGTGCATCTCTATCCAAGCAAGCTAGCTAGGGACAGAGCCGGTAAGCTAGCTAATCCTACTCAGCAACTATGCTTGCAATCCTTTACACGTCATCTCGGTGCGTACGTACGGGGCCATACGTACGCGGCCATGTGGGGTCCACTCCCACTACGGAAACGTCAGGAGAGGAAGGTGACAGGTAGGCGCGTACGAAGTACGTAGACTACGCACGTTGGTTTTGAATTTTTTCCAACTCCCAAAATGCCTGTGTGTGGCTACGGATAAAAAAAATTGTATTGTCCTAGTATATATTGAGTCTAACATTGTTAGGATAGACCTGCTGGGCCCACAACTTCAGCTCTGTCTCCATACCCTCGGCTTTGCTATGAGCTCAGTAAAGTAATATTTTTTGTTAGAGAATTTGTAGGATGGAGAAATTTATTTATTTTGGTAGATTGTTTTTTCTATTTTTGTTAGAAATTTTGGCCCTATTTTTTTACTTTCAGTTTCAGCTACAAAGTGGCTTCTCCAAACAGCTTTCCGAGTCCTCCAGCGCGTGCACCGTCTGTGTCAGCGTCGTCGTCGTCGTCGTCTACCAGTGTATTAGGTTAATTTGAATTTTAGAGCTTTTTCATGTGAGAGCTGATTAGGTTTAGATGCGCATGAGTTAGGCATTGAATTTTAGGGCATTTGTATGTTGTAGTCAAAATTACATTTTTAACACTTCTAGTTGTGTTATAGGAGAGTAGATAGAATAGAGAGCATTTTGATATGTATGGCATGATTTATTCGTAAGGGTGTAGTTTAATTTGATTTTTATGAGGCTTGACGTAGGAGGCATAATTTCTATAATTTCACTGTATTCTAATTATTTTTGGGCCATGTGATGGGTATATCAGCTCAACAAGCTTTCAGAGTAAATTGCAGGCATGATGAAGTTCGGCAGGGGCCATATGGGGTTGACTTGAGCAATTTTCTACATACCACACTTTTCACATAGACCGAACAATCTTAAAATTGGGGAGGTGCTGTTATGGTTGACTTATAGCTTCTTGCTGGACCTAGTAGTGTTTAGTGTTACTATGAAATGCTTATAGAGTCGTTCTATAGAAGTAATCCATTGAGAGTTGAGGCCCCTCGACTGAACAAAGTCATGGACGCCCTTCTTGGAAGCATGCAAGCGCCGTGGCTACGAATGTGTTCTGTTGGGGCAAGCCTACTTCAAGGAGATTTCAAGTACAATTGATGATGGCTATTGCTGAGACTCAAATATGTAAATCTGGATTCTCTGTATATACCACACTAGTTTAGAATCACACTAGGACACATAGTATAACATAGATGAAATATCGATCATATACGTGATAAATAAAAGAAAAAATTTAATATTAATAATTATCAGAATAATAGGACCTTGGTCGCGTAGCCGCAATGTAATTAGACCCAGTCGCTTGGTGGGCCTTCAACTGAGGATTATTTCTGTAAAAAAGCAGGTGGTTTATTTTTGTAAGTTGAATTAAAAATTAGTTTATTTAAAAATTCCTTTGGTTTTGCCCCGGGGGATTTAATTCAACTGCGCCTACGTCAGCGTGTATAAAATCGATCGTACACGCTCGGCTTCTCATGGTATGTGAAAGATCATTCCGAGTTCCGGCACTTATACGACTCATCTGTAATCAGTCGTCGCTACTAGTGACATGTAGGTTTGTTCTTTTTTTTGACTGTAGTTTTTGATTTTTGGCTGAAATTTTTAAATTTTATTTGTTTGTGATAGAGATTACGGAGATAGATATTCGCTTGCGATTTTGGATGGTATATATGTTAGATTTTTAACGTGTACTATAATTAACTTATAGACTTCGTCTTAAAAAATATTTCGTTTGAAAGTTAGATACTATAGTAAAAACTAAAAACTATTTTGAGAAGCTAAAAAGAATATATTCGTATTTTGCATAGGTGGTATCAGTGCGTTAATTTAACACGCATACTACTCCAGATTGTTTACGTATACGTACGTGCAATTGACCGCGCGGTGTGTATTAGTTTGGCGCATGCCTACGTATGCAGGGTAAGTTCTACGTACATATACGTCTCTGCTAGGGCGGCGCAAGGTATGCACGACGGATGTGGAAACTACAAGCATGTATGCGCTGGGAGCGAATTAATGGCGGCCACGTGGACATGAGAGGGAGAAAAGGGTTGTGTTCTTTTGGTCATACGGTTTTTGATTTATGCTATATTAACTAGATTTTAAATATTATGTATTTTTAAGACGGAGTTTATAAATTAATTATAGTAGATACTATAATGAATTCATTTATATCGGCTAAAATCACACGCGAGTGTCTCTCTTCGTACTCTTTCTTATAAATAACTAGAATTTAAAATTTTAAGTTAAAATTTATAATTTAAAAAATTATAAATTATAGCCATAAATCGAAGAAAAAAAAAGAACAGCTCGGTTAGCTACTTGCAGCCGTCGTGAGCGGCCTGACGCAAGCGCATGTCTACGCACCACGGCAGATGTCCAACGCACGAAGGTCCACCCCAAACATTTTGCTTCAGATGAGCGACATCAACAAGCCCAACCCACCATGAAAAGAAAAATGGACGGCCCATTACAAATCCACTGAGCCGGCCCGTACTAGATAACTCAATAGTGGATTGGGGCCCAACTCTCAGCCCAAACTGCACTACCATGTTCCATTTCTTTTCAGTTTTCCCTCGTCACTTTACCAAGTAATAAAAAGAATAATTGGATTCATTGGTACTTCAAAACTTGCCACCCTGCGGTATCGCTAACATGTGGGTGATCCTCATTCCAAGATTTGACATCCTATTCTCTCACCGGCGTATAGGACCCACATATTAGTGAAACGCTAAGCGGCACCTAAAGTGAGCGGCAAATCCGTAAAATTCTCATTAATAAAAACACACATATGAGAAGATTCGCTCGATGATCAAATAACGTTATGATCTGAATTGGTTATTTTTGAGAACTTTCTTATGTAAAGCTAACCTAGTATGGCTGATGGATTGTTTAATTAGAGGGTGAATTTTGCAAACAGATTTTTAGTTAGCGAGAGTTCTGAAAAAATGCACCAATTTAAAACCTTTTGTATTTTGTAAAGAAAAAGGAAAAACCTATTTATGGTAGAAACTCATCATTTGGGTGTACCAAAAAAAGGGGGGAAAACCTCCCCCCTATTGAACCTCCATTGAGGAAGCCATCGCGTCGCCAGCAACAATCAGTACCAAGGAAGTTGTTTCTTTTTTTTTTTAAAAAAAAAACAATGGATAGGAGCTCTACCAGATCAATTTGAGAGAAGAAAATAGTTTGGAATGTGCACCTGCTGGATGAACCATGCTACCTAGTGTGGCAGAAGTTGCTCAGTATACCAAGAAAGTTGCTCCTACTGAAGGAACCATGCTAGTGCTGGTCGTCATCGAAGGAAATGACAAGGGAGAGGAGGTATGGGAGAGGCCACCGGAGATAGGAAGATGGCGGCAGCGACTGTGCCGCGGAGGCACTAATAAAGGAGGCGGCACGGTAGAAGGTGAGAGAGAGGAGGAGGCAGTAGCGAAGATGGCGGTGGTGGGCTGGCCGGCGTCGGGGCCGGCGAGGTGGTGGGCCCAAGGGGGGGCTGCCGAAGGTGTGGCGGTGGCGCCCGGTTGTTCGCTCGATCCGATCTAAGTGGAGGAAGCAACGCGCATGGGTACGGGAAATATTGGAGAGGCAAGGCTAGGGATGGCAACGGGTATCCGAAACCCGAATACCCGATGGGTTTTACCCGATAAGGAGGCGGGTATGAAAAGATATTTTCACCCGTGGGTATGCTAATGGGTAAGAAACTCTACCCATCGGGTATGCGGGTACGGGTGCGGGTATATACTACCCGTACCCGCATACCCGCGGGTAAAATATACCCGACCAGGTGTATACTAGAGATTGCAACGGGTACATATACATGTGGCTCGTATATATATATTCGAAATGAAACCGATGGAAATACCCGCGCCCGTATATACCTGTGCCTCGTATATACTCTTATCAATTCGGGTATGGGTTACCCGTCGGGTATAAATACCCGCGCGGGTGCGGGTATGGGTAGGTTTTATACCCCCGGTGCGGTACGGTATTGTAGCGAAAAGCGGTATCGGCACGCGGTATGGGTTGGCAATACCCGACGGGTATTTACCCGTTGCCATCTTGAGGCAAGGCACGTGGCATTCATCAGGATAGGCGGAGGGTTTGATCTAAGGAAAAATTTTGACTGAAATCAATTAATTTTTTAGTTGAGTAAACCTTGATCAAAATTGAGATCTCTCCCGGTCGCGACACCAGCAACCAGGGGCGGAACCAGAAATTGGATATGAAGAGGCAACATGAACAATAAGTAGAGTAGAACCAATGAAACTATGTTGGATTTATCGATCCAATAGTCACATATCAGAGTAATACGTTTCGCAAATTACAATGTAAAGAAAATTACATCTCTATTAATTTAAACTTAGCTCTATGACTACTAGCAAGCTCATAGGCCTTATCCATGAAGGCATATCAACAGCTCTCAGCAGTGACAATTGTTCCGTGAGGACAGAACCTGTTAAGGAATTCTGGGAGTGGGAGATGGGTGATTGGAGAAGTGCCCAGAGCATGAGGATTCTAGCAATTGATTCTGGCCATGTCTCATATACTGATATAGATTTCAGATTTGGATCTAGGGATGTGATCATAGTACCCACCTTTCCATTGGATTAAACCAGATTTTCATCCCCTATTGATTTGAATTGCCAAGCAACGAGCACTAGACATTTAGGGACAGTGAGAGCTCTAGTCTTCTCAAAATACATAATTGAATCAGACGTTAAAGTATATGATTCACATTCGAAGCCTCCATCTAGTACTAGAGCAAGAAATGGAAGGACTAGTGACAAGGGAGCGAGAGGAGCTATGTTTACAGTCCCATGGAATTGGAAAGAATTCGTAGACGAATCACCAGATCGATATTGGCTCCAGATAGAAGCAAAGGATATGACCGAGCAGACTTACTATAGCCAATCGAGGCCGTTTCTTGTAAATGGTCTAACAAAAAAGTTAGTGGACATGGAAAGAATTCGTGTAATGGGTTGCCAATGGAATCAATCAGTATTACCCAATTATGTGGTCTACCCTTGCATTTCTTTTTCATTGATTCTTATTCCTCGCACTTCACTCATGTTTTATGAGAATCGGTTCATGTTGAAATGTCTTACTCGGAAGATAACTCGAGGCAATTCACTTGTCGGCTTTGAATTTTTGCGCTTGAACTTTCAAGATGTATTTAGTATGGTCCGGAATGTTGCTATATTTGGTCTTCTTCCCATGGTTTGTTTGGTTATGTCATATCGAGAATCGCAACAAGATGTATCTGTACTACAAAGGCTGGAGCACTAGTTATATTGCCAACACTAGTACAATGCCATATATTGGTTTGCCTGATGTGATGGTTATTGACATATTGTTCTTCCTCATCTTCTGTTTGTGGTTTTGCCAGCCTTTTTCATTATAGCAGCCATAGCAGCAGAAAGAGCAGCATATCTCGGTCACAATCTCTCCTAGACAGCAAAGAAAGATGATGATAACTACAAAGAGAGAAGAATGTACTGTGCGGACGTCGGGACGTGGGATCCGCGCGTCGCACGGCAAGCTTTTCCACCCGACGCCGAAGTGGCTGCGCGCTCGCCTGCGCCCAAAGCCACAAGCGCCGAAGCGCCGAACGTCCCCAAGGGTCTCATGGAACGGCGGAAGAAAAGAAACGAGCGGGCGCAGGAAGTTGTGCGGTCAGGAAGTTGAGTCAGCTGCCTTGCAAACGCTTTGTCAAATATGAAACGTCGCTGGCTGGCTCGAATAAATTGGCACTAATTAATACACATATAATTACTAATTAATGAAGGATTAGAAGATGATTGGGAGGTGCCAGGCCCCTTGACCCCCTCTCTTCGCCCCTGCCAGCAACTCTCATAATTTTCCTGTCCCACAGCATCGCTTCACTCATATCTCGAAACTATATAGGCTTCGTTCAATTCGATTGTGACGGATGATTTTTATTTTTTAGTTAAAATAATTCCATAGCAGTCGTTAGTTTTTAGTCAAAACATTTAATAAAAAAATATAGAATTATTATATCTTATGAATAATAAAGAAAAAAACTACATTAAAAAATAATGCGTTTGAAATGGCTTCTAGATTTTGAAAGCAAAACGTCTGTAACTTGCCAAACAGGGTAGGCGATATACCGGCCCATGGGCGCGTGGCGGCACCACCAGCAGCATCCGCAGCACCGCGGGCGCATGTGGGCCGCCTCCCCGCCCTTCCGCAGGCAGCTATTCCTGCTCCGCTGCCTCTCTTCTCCCTGCGTCGTCGGCGGCTGCGGCTGCGCCTCCTCGAGCTCCCTTCGGGTCCACGCGATGGCGGCGTCCGCGGCGGCGGGGCCGGTGTACGAGGCGGACGCGGAGGCGGTGGTACGGCGGATCACGCCGCCGCTCGACCGCGCCCGGCACAAGGGACAGGCAGGTGAGTGCGCCGCCCCCGTCCGTCTTGGTCTCTTGCACGCGGCCGCTATGTGTGTGTGTTCGGTTGATGAACCGGGTGGCGGTCATGCGCGCTGTGTTTGTGGGAATGCCTCAGTGTGGAATACTTTGGATGCTATGTCAAGAGGTCGTTTCTTATTCTGTAAATTGAGGTTCTGGATGTCGAACAGATTGGAGGTTAATCCAATCTGAGAAATTTTCGGGGAAACCGTGGGGCATCTTTGGAGAGAATTGGTGTTCCTGTATGGTGATTTGCAGATCGGCTCAAGTTTGGAAGCCCATTCCGCGAGGTGGGGGGTTCATTTTGTGGTGTTATTGGCTCATCGATGACTTGCTGTGGTGGAGAGCTCTTTACTAGTGCGGAGTATGGTGCTTGTACTATTGGGCAAGAAAACCGGATGTTTGAGTAGTATAATCTGGTGCGCTGTACCTAAGTACTTAGTTGCTGGTTTGGAATTTGAACCAAATTGGCGGAAACTTAGGATTGCAATTGTTTTATGGTATGATGATGTTTGGATAAGGGCGTTAAGTAATTCAAGATGAGTTTGGTGCTCTGGTGATGCCATTACTTTTGCTCAATTCGAACTTGAAGTCCCTGTTTGGTATGGGGGTCTGTGGAAGAAAAGTTTCTAGTGGTGTGTGGAAGGGTTTCAGCTCAGGTGTGTGGTAATGCAACCTTAAGAAGTAGAGAAGATAAGCAACTCAATCATAATAAGATTCTTCATTAATACATGATTGTGTTCTTTAAGTGACTCAGTCCAACCCTGAAAGAAATATAGGTGCACAGGTAAGCAAACATATAGCGCAAATTATGTGACCAACGTATTCTTACTGGCATGTTACATGTGACCTCTTTTGTCTCCGTGGCACTGGAAAACTATTCCTTCAGCTCTGGTGTGGACTTATCTGATAGAAAAGTTTGGCAGGACCAATGCATATGCCCAAGAGAAGTGATGTGAACTAAGGATTAAGTCTGCTACTCTTGTAACTATTTTCTTTTTTCTTCAGTAGTGAACTCCAGATGGAGCTCAATCAGTATGTAAGCTAGAGTTTGAGGAATAGGGAGATGACACTTCAAGTTGAGATACCCTTCTACTTAGGTTTTGCAATGGCCATGGCGTGGGCTGGGGCAGGGGACTTCAATTTGAACGAACTTCAAATTTGTTTACTTCTAATTTCGTACATACTTTGCAGGCTTTCACATCTTGTTTGAAGATGTGGCTTGTGCATTCCAATTCATTCTTGGGTGTTTTTAACGAAAAATATATTCTCGGGAGGTAATCTATAATGATGTTTTCCAGGAAAGATAGCAGTAATCGGTGGATGTCGAGAGTACACTGGTGCTCCTTATTTTGCTGCTATCTCTGCCTTGAAAGTTGTCAGTATCTTCTAAAAGTTTAGTCACGTGTATTACACATCGATGCAAATGCTTCACATGATGTCTTTCAGGGTGCAGATCTCTCACATGTTTTCTGCACAAAAGATGCTGCAACAGTAATTAAGAGCTATAGTCCTGAGTTGATTGTACATCCAATACTAGAGGAATCCTACAGCGTAAGGTAACTTAAATTGAATTTATGTTTGCACTTTCATGGTAATATCAATTTGATCTCTTGGAGAACCTCATTCTATTTTGGCAGGGATGATGAAAGAGAATCTGTTTCTTCTAGAATTCTCACTGAAGTTGCAAAGTGGATGGAGCGCTTTGATTGCATTGTTGTTGGTCCTGGCCTTGGAAGGGACTCGTTTCTTCTGGTTTGCTTACATACTTACATTTTCGAAGAACATAGCTAATATCTCTGTCCTATTAAGTTCTTTTTTCTTGTGTGTTACTGGTTGTTACCATTGCAATTTGTCCTGTTTAAGAGCAGTTAATTTGTTATTGACACCTCAAACATCTTTGTATTCCATTTTTTCGCTATTCTTTTTTCATTTATTTTTTACTGTGCAGCATGAACTTTTAATCGAGTGGCATTTGTATTTTTATTTGTGTTAGTTTATTTCAAGAACCAAGATTGACTCTATTTTGGTAATCTTTCCAGTATTTGTAAAGATATTTGCAATCATAATGTTGCTAGATGGTATGAGGTAATATTCTTTGTAAGGGGCAGGTAATATGCATATGTGGATGGTAAACTCTGTCCCATACCTTTCTCGCAGCTGTTTGTACTTGGCCTGCCAACTTCGTGGGTACAATTGTTAGGCATGGAAGTTAACATTGTTCAAGCTCTATAGGAGATATATCCATGCAAAAAATTTCAATATAATTTTTCTGTTTGCATTAGTGCCCCATATCAATGATTTGCTGTTTAGATTCTGTCATCTAGGTCTAAGTAAAATGAGATAATATTGAGATTTATCTTCTGTCTTACCTTTGCTTCACTTAACTTACTGTAGGATTGTGTGAGTAATATCATGAGGCATACACGGCAGGCTAATATCCCAACTGTTGTTGATGGGGTACCATTTGAACTTATTTAACTTACTTTCTGTATTTTGAATCATGTGTCAATTTTGAATTTGTTTTGTGTGATCTGCAGGATGGACTTTTCCTTATAACCAATAATCTTGGTCTTGTTGAAGATTACTCTCTTGCCATCCTAACACCAAATGTATATGAGTACAAGCGTCTTGTTCAGAAGGTTCTTAACTGTGAAGTAAATGAGGAAAGTGCTTCTGAGCAACTGACTGCACTTTGCCAAAAGTATGAACATAACATTTTACTATCAATTTTTCTTTAGTGCTCATTTGTAATGTTTTCTGATTTTTTTGTAATGTTTTCTGATTTTTTTGTTCAGAATTGGTGGTGTGACCATCATGAGGAAAGGAAAAGCAGATCTAATTAGTGATGGTAAAACAGGTATATTAAAAAGCTGCTTGGCTACTTAACTAAAAAGATTGAGCGTGAAATATCTGTGCTTTACTTCAACTGTAACCTCAACTTTCTGTATTCAGTGCTGCATTTCTTTTGGGACTACTACTGACTACTGATTTTTTTGAACTACTGGGTTTTTTTCTTCTAAAGTGACACAAGTGAGTACCTTTGGTTCCCCAAGGCGATGTGGTGGTCAAGGTGACATTCTTTCTGGAAGGTCTGTTGCCTCCTGGGGGCTGAGCATTCCGTTCTCTTAACTATATCCTGTGACGTGTTGACAGTTTATCTTCTTATGGTGATTTGTACAGCTTTATGTCAGCATTCCATGCAACCAAATGAACTAGGATCGGATTCTTATTTCTTTATGTTTCTGTTAGCTTTCACCATAAATAGTGTTTTATTTGGAAACATGCATCGGGTTCTTATTTCTTGTAGTTCCTTTTTTTTGAAAAATCGGAAAATCTTCCTTAGGCAACGAAATGAACTAGGATGTACTGCTTGGGAACTCATCTTGATTGTGTGGTAAAAAGCCTGGTCATTTCTATTCTAACCCACTTTGTTTTTCTCTGTAGAGGCTTTATAATCCTAGTTAGCGTTAAATCACAAACAAGTTCTCAAAGTGTATTTGGGATCACAATTGCTAGGCTACATTTTCCACAGGAAATAGACCAAACCTGTTCCATGCAAGCATACTTTATTGAGCGTGAGATTAGGGGCATTTTCCCTTGCCCTTGTGAGGGGAAAGCTTCCGCTTTTGAAGCTTGTAGCAGCCCCGGTGGACCACTAGTCTTGAAACTCGAGGATGTTCAAGTCTCATCAACCTGCCGCCGAGCAGAGCATCGATGGGTCTAGCACAAGTGGGAGAAGAAGAAAAAGAACAACATAGCTATTAAGTTGTATGCACCAACTAATTCACTTAAAAGCTTAAGCTGATGAGGTAAGGTAGGCAATTCATTTATACTTCAACACTCCCCCTCACGTGTAGGCTCTCTTAGACCTAAGACATGGAATAGAAGTAGGCTGCAATTAATTTTTTTAATTGCGCTAACCGGGTCTCAAACTCAAGACCTCTTGGCTCTGATACTATATTGAATTGCATGCACCAACCAATTCACCAAAAAACTTAAACTTATGAGGAAAGGTGGGCAATTCACTTATACTTTAACAGTAGCAACAAAACACAGCTATAGAACTCCCTCGCTGTTGCCTGTCTCAGGGAAGAGTCACTGGCCAAAGAGATGGTGCATCACCAGGATCCCATGCTGGTGGTTGCCATCAAGGCATCTGGCCACAGAGCGCAGGAGCAATGAGGGGGAAATAATTGGGGGCTGTAGCTGGTTTGTTATGGGTATTTTGGACATTTTACGTGACGGGTATTTTGGACATTTTACCTGTGCTGACACATCATCAGGATCTACATCAAACAGATGGAGGGACAAAAACCAGCCAAAAAGTGAAGTTCAGGGACTGGTTTGGCCAATTTGATAGTTCGGGGACCATTTTGAGCCTCACAGGATAGTTGAGGGACTAAACGTGCTTTTAACCCTTGATTTATGTACCTTTTGCAGAAGTTTGCCCAATATATCTGCAGCTAAGGCTTGAAACATATGTTTTGGAACCATCATTGTCTCTGCATTAATATATTATTGTAGTTGCAGTATCAGAGGTACACTCTATGTGTGGGTTGTGCTTTGAAAATTTTGTAACAGTTCCACTTCTACCGTTGTTAATTGCATAACTTTCTTACGACAATTCTATGTTGTAACGGTTTAATTAGTGTTCCCGGAACAAAGCCATGATAGCTTATCATTAAGTTTCTAACATCGGTATTGTGTATTTGTGTTTTTTGACATCTTTTGTCTGGCAAAATATTTGAGTTTTAGTGTTATATTCAGTTATTTTTTACAATGAATGTGGTCATTTCATACTTTGTAGATCTCAAATACTCTACAGTTGAAATCATCTATGGTTTGTTGTTTAATCTGATTTACTGGTGGCAGTGTGGCGGTATTTTCATCTTGGGCACAACACTTTCTCTCTTCAAATGAGCAATCTACGGAGAAGAGGTTATATTTCATGCCTATCTCCCACTACCCCGGCTTTCTCTTAATAAGATTTGCTTTTGTTTTCGTGCAATGCAGTGTGAATCCTATGATCCTTGGGTGCATAGCTGGCTCTTTATTGCTCAGGAAAGCTGCATCGCTTGCTTTTGATAAGAACAAGAGATCAACTGTCACCACTGACATCATCGAGTTCTTGGGCAAAAGGTCTGTTTTGCTGCACTAGATTTTCAGGTTGTATCACTGTTCATCATTTTCATGTTTTCCACCTTGTCCATTGCAGCTTGGAAGATATCTGCCCTGCTGAACAGTAATTTTGTGTGGGTCTTTACCATCTTGCTGGAACTGCGCATCAGCACCTATAATAATGTTTATCCTGGCATTTTGATACCAGCTTTATCTTTCTGCTTATGTACATATTTCTCGATTAGAAAGTGAATGTTACAATGCTTGGTTGCTATGCTCTATCTCAGCGTTGTTCAGAAACTCTTCGGAATGAAATCTTACATTTCCTCTCAGACTTGAAACTTAATTTTGAAAGACAGCCTTAATTTGCTGGTCTACTAGAACTCTTGTCAACTTATCCCATGCTGGTGGCATAACAGTAGAGTAGCCATGATCATTCTGAATGCATGTGATTCTGGACAGTCGGATAGCAATGCAGCGACCTATAAGTAGGCAGTGTTGGAGGGGAATATGTCTCCCTCGTCTTGTAACTCATTGTTCAATTATTGTCAACTATTGTAGACTGACACAGTTATTGTAGACTGACACAGTTATAAGAGATAGTATTCCCCAGGGTTTAATGTAGACCATATGTTCTCACCAGCCATCCTATCCGCACATCTTTACCACATCAGTCATGGATATATCAACCAACCCTTAGGCCTCCCTAACAACTGTATAAATTGGAGGATGCTGAGGAGCAATAGTAGCAAATAGCAGCCATCGAACTTGAGCAAAGAATTTAGGAGATATGGGAGAAAGGTGGAAACGTTTTAATGGGAACGGTGGGCACCGGGAAAGAAGGGATGATACTAGGTTTATGGTTTTTCTCCTGAACAAAGATGTGCGGATCAAGCCTACTCACTTATTTGTGAAAAAGGCTTCATTGTTGTTGGAAGATGTGCAGATCATCCCTTGTTGATCGCATGACTTTCATATGGTGACTCTGCTCACCACTAAGTTTTAACATTGGTACGGAGCATGCCTTTGACTACTTTTTTGTTGTTTGGAAAAATATTTGAGGTTCGATGTTAGTTATTTTTTGTGTATGAATTTATTTTATTTTATGTTTTCCTAGACCTCAAGTACCCTATCTGCGAAACCCCCACGTCTTCAATGCCCAGTCTCTGACCAAATAAGAATTGCTTTTGTTTTCATGCAATCCAGTGTGAATCCTGCGATCCATGGGGTGCATATATAGCCGGTTCTCTGCTGCTCAGGATTGCTGCATCTTTTGCTTCTAAGAAGAACATGCCATCAATTGTCACCAATGACATTATTGGTTTTCAACCTGTTCTATTGCAGCTTCAGCACCGTGTCCTCTGCTTTTTTTTTTTACGACTTCAGCATCGTGTCCTATGCTTTCTTTTTATCGCAGCATAAGAGATTTCAGCCCGCTAAGAAGTAGCTTGTTTCATCTGGAGCATTGACATCATGCAGCAACTACAATTTTCTTATGTTCTACATATATCTATCAATTAGAATGTGGGTGTCAAAAACATTTGACATATGCTTGGATGCTATGCCTAATCTGATCACTGTTTAAAGAGCTCTGTCTAAAATGAAGTCGTGGGTTTCGTCTCAGAATCAAACATTAGGAAACACATATCTTCTTGTCAACTTTATCTTCATGATTCTTACTATCTTCCTGTCAACTTTATCTTCATAATTCTTACTTATCATGTACAGTTAATGGTCCATAGATGCTGTTGTCAATATAAAAGTAACTCATTGCTCTTTCCTAAAGTTTTTCGTGGATTGTTATTTTTTCCCCGAGGACACCATGTCCACAAGTAGTCTTCAAAAATCCTCATCGTGCGTACAATTACATAGAGTAGATTTGGATCAGCGGGGTTTGTTCACATCTTTACCATGATCTGAATTAGTGTCATAACCAGGGATAGAAATCTCGGTACCGGTCAAAAACCCAGCCAGCGGGCGGTAATGACCAGCCGGTTACCAAAAAAATCAGAAAAATGGGTGAAATTCAGGTATCAAATTTTGAATTTGGGCAATTTTAAAACCGGTAACTGTTTCGGTTATGAGAAAAAAACCAAAAAACCCACTCAAAACCAATAAAAACAAGAGAAAACCTAGCACAAAATGTTAGGACTAATATATTTATGCATATTTAATTTATACAATAGGTAATCTAGCACAAAAAGACCTAAAATAATCTAGAAAGTGGATTATACAGTTATAAATTTAAATTCATATTTGAAAAATTTTAGTCAGTGTTTTTCCTCTTGGTACCCACTGGGATTTTCGGTAACCAGCCGATTTTTTTATCCCTGGTCATAACCACATCATTTGGCATTCTGTGCATCATAATCTCAAGTTGTAACCCGAGATACCTTTGGTTCATATGGACAGTTCGCAATAAGAGATCTTTGAGCATCAAGCACCCTGTGTTTAGAAATGGAAACGATAGTTTCAGACTGAAATTTCCATCATGTTGTATGTGGCAAAAGCTGCAGTGTCTCAAATGCTCATACAAATTGGTGTAACATTTTAGATCTGTAATGGTCTTGTTTCGGTCTTGCCCTTTGGAAGGGTTGTAACTTTGCAACTCTTTTCTAAATTTATATGAATACATACGGAAGCGCTGTCGACCTCCCCTACTGTCTGCCTTAGAAAAGAGTTTAATGTAGAGCTACTTCTCTCAGACTCTCACCAACCATCCATTTCCCTTGCCTTTTGCTCATCAGTTAAAACTGTATTTTTTACTGCAATCAGTCAGGACTATATAAACCAACCCTAGTCTCCATTCTCAATGTCAATGCTCACTGCAGAAGTACTAGTAGGAGGAGCAGCAGCGATAATAGAACATAGCTGCGATGCAAAACGTTTTGATGGGCATGGTAGGCACCGAGAACGAAGAGATGATCCTAGGCTCGTGATTGTGCCACAGCTAGGAAATTGGACATGGAATACATATACGTGCTTCTACCATTGTTGCCGGTACTACTACAAGTCCCTTGGATTGTGCCGCAGGTCACTAGCCAGAAACTCACATTTTAGTTGCTTCATGTTCAACATTATCTTTTGGTTATCATAAATTTGGCTATGGAGTTGTTTGTGTACTTAGTAAGCTCCAAGTTGTGGCTAGCTATATGATGTTTGTAGTTGACTTCATTACACTGTGGCTAGTTTTGATATTTGAATTTTGCCACTTGGTCTGTTCGGTATGAAATTAAGAGACCTAGCTAAATCAGTAAATGCTGAAGCGAGGGAAAACACAAGTACAATTACAATATTTTGATATATATATATATATATATATATATATATATATATATATATATATATATATATATATATATATATATATTGGCTTTACTAAAAGGAAAAGTACAATATTTTTTGCAAGACATCTTATTTGGAATTGCAAGTTACTGAAACAGTCGAAGAGCAACAATCTTTTCCACACATTTCAAATTCTGGACATACATTAGGTCATAAGTAGATGCCCAGTCAGAATGATTGATGTAGTCATATGTCAAAAACATGCGTGCAGGTTCTGAACGTCTACTCTGATCTTTCGGGCAGTAATGTGTCCAGACACGACTAGGACTGGAAAAATAGTTTGAGACTTGCGAACCGGCTCGGCTCGAGTTCGTTATTTTGTGAGCTAAGCCAAGTATGATGTTCAGCTCGCAAGGTAAACGAGCTGAGCTTCAAGCCGCTCGTGAGTTGCTCGTTAGGCTCATGTGGCCGCTGGCCCCAGGAAGGCTCATTTGAACAACAATCGTTGGATGGAGTTCGGATGCTAGCCTTAGTCGTTGGATAGACTCCAAACGTTCGGACCATCCGACCTAGTTGCTATTTGTTGATGAGGCGTGAAGGTTCGGACCGTCCAAACCCCCTCAGTCCAAAGTTTGGCTGGAAACGTTCGGACCGTCCAACCATTCAACTCGCCCCTCATAGTCATAACCCTTGGTGGCTTAAGTGAAGTTGGCGGCAACATTCATAAATCTGACTACCGTTCAATCAGTATCGTGCGAACCGTTTCAGCCCACATGTTAGGACCATCCAAACGTCAAATCACTCTCGGTCACTGGATCTACATCGAAAGCACAACAGATGATTACTATTCATATGATCCGAATATCACCATCGCTATTGGCCGCTGTATCTACATCGGACGCATAGCAGATAATAACTATTTGGATGGTCCGAACATCACCATCGTTATTGGCCGTTGGATCTACATTAGACGCACAGAAGATGATAACCCTTCGGCCGGTCTGAACATTCTCTGAACACTGAGTTGCTCGATCCCACTTACCGTTTCGACTTTGCATCTCGGCCGTCTAGTGCAACTCGGCCCTTCTTCCTTCTTAGCATTTTCAGACCTCAGTCCAAGAGTATGTGCTTCATCTGAAGTCCAAGAGTATGTGCTAGTCCTATTACTAACCCCCTTGCTAGATTCGTGTCGTCCAGACCCGACGCTCTCAGCAATGGTGGCGTGCATGGGTAGAAGAAATGCGTCAATTTTTTCTACTGGCATGTTTGCTGATTTGAGGTTTAATTGATGATTATTTCACTTTAGATGTATGGTGTTTGCATGATGTTGATGTGGGAAGAGAAGCATGGAATTTCCTCACCGATTTGGGAGGTTTTGATGGTGGCATGGCGACGTCTTGCAACTACAATGGGTGAATTGAGATGAATCATTGGGGAACTTGTGCATGCTAGTTACTGCCCAGTTTATTGTGTTTTTGGTGGTGCAATCGAGATGAATCGTTGCTGCTATACTAGAACTAGGCAGTAATAGTCTGATTGAAATGCAACCAGAAATTTGTAGTTGTAGTACACTGAAACGTTGAATGATCAAACTATAATACAATGTTAAATGAAAAATGTCATGTGCTTGTTTCCTATGATTTGTTTTTCTAGATATACTCTGAGTTGAGTACTGAATAAACATAACAATCTAAAAAGCATTGTGTCTTGTACGGCTCACGAGCCTGTTCGAGCCGGCTCGAGCTAGGAAACCAGCCAAGCCGAGCTGGGCTTCTAGCTCGTTTCTTGAATGAGCCGAACCATAGCTCTACATGGGGAAACTTCGTCATATACCCTCCTCACATTTGAGAGTTTCAGGATTTACCCTCCCGAGTCACTGACACGTGGGGTCGGGATGAGTCACTGACATGTGGGCCGGAGGGTAAATCCTGAATTTCAGTCTAAGAGGAGGGTATATGATGAATAATTCCCTCTACATGAGCTCAGCCGAGCCTGGCTCGAGTCAGCTCGGCTCGTTTCTACCCCTAGACAGGGCAATCGACCATTACTCTACTTGCAATCGAGGAAACTAATTCCTTCTCTACTGTGAAGTTTTTTGAGTTTTTAGCCGAAATAGCAGTATTTGACGTGCGATTAGCAAAATAACACTCGTCACATGGAATTTGCAAAAATAGCACCTCCACCGTATGATCGTGCCAGACTACTAAACAGCTAAAATTGAACGGATGCACAGCCACCATTTAGACTACTCGTCACACCTAAGAGATGCCACATGGTGGTCGTGCGGATTAGCCAAAACTGCATGGCCACCATTTAAAATCGCACAATCACCGTGTGATGGTGCACTGTAGCACCTACAACTGCACGACCATAGTACGGATGTGCACTGTAGCACACACCACTTTACGGCTATAGTGCGGATGTGTACTATAGCATCCAAAAAAGAATTTTCTCTAAAAATCATTTAAGTATTTTTATAGAACTTTTTAAATATAGCAAATAAGCTTAAAAAATTATAATTTTTTTTGTAAAACCTTCAAACATAGTGTACTTACTTGTGTAATTATTTTTATAATTTTATCTATTATGAATTTCTCTCAAATATTCCTATAAATATTATAATTAAATGAATTTTTGAGAAAAATTCAAAATGGATAAAACTATGGAAAAATTACAAGTTGATAGGCTCCATAAAAAATTATGATTTTTGAAGCTCATTTACTATATTTAAAAATTGTTACAAAAAGTATAATTAAATGATTTTTGGAGACAATTCTTTTTTGGATGCTACAGTGCACATCCGCACTGTGGTCGGGCGGTGGTCCTGCTTTGGTTTGCTAGCCTTATTCTTAGGTGGAACATTTGACTTACTTTCTGGGCTGTGGCTTGGCCCTTTCTTCCCGTTTTCTTCACTATAGGCTTTTGCACCTAGTAGCTTCCAACGTTGGCCTCACAGCTAGCGGAGCTCTTTGGTAGTTGTGCGATAAAGTTCTTGCGGAGAATTTTATCTTGAGTTTCTGCAACCTACATGATATCGATCAATTCAGCATACTCCTTATAACCGTCTTGACGATAGTTGCGCATAACACTACACTAGGGTGGAAGGTGGAGATAGTCTTTTCAATCTTCTGCTCATCTGTGATCTACCTCCACAAAGTTGAAGATTGGTATAAAGTTTGTGTAGAGTAGAGTTGTACTCACCAACCGTCTTGAAATCAGTAAATCTGAGTCAGATCCATTCCTGCTCTGCCTAAGGAAGGATGGTGTAATTCAACTTCTCAAATCGCTTCTTGAGTGCAGTCCATAATGCTAGTGTGCTCTTATCTGCCACATACTCATTCTTGAGAGTGAGACAGAGGTAGTGCCTGAGGAAGTGAAGTGCTTGATCATTTTCCTCAGGTGTGTGTTTGGCATCCTGCGGTGCACAAATCCCAATGACATCGCGAAGCTTCTTGGCTCCAAATATGATCTTAACATCAGAAGCCCAAGTCAAATAGTTTTACCTATGCTAGGCCAGCTCCTCGAACTCCTGGTTCGTGATGCCTATCATCTACATGTGTATGCAGAAAATATATAAATTTACTGCAGATAAATATGCATGAAATAAATTGGATGATGATGCAAAAAGGTTCTCGTGATATTTCAGAATTTTCTACACATTGTCTATAATTTAACTATTAATTTCAGTGATTTAAGGCAATTTAATTATTATGACTAATAAAAATAGAAAGTAAATATATAAAAGTATAGAAAATAATAACAATAGTGCTAAACAAGCTTTAGATGTGAAAAATAACTTAGAATTTGAATTTTTTAGGCCCTTTTATGCTAGAATTTTTATTTTAGTAAATTCTGCAATTTTTAAGGGCTTCTCTACTAATTTAAATTTAGAGAAAAATTTTTGCATAAATTTTTTGAGGGACCTTTTGCAAAATCTGGGCGCCCCTACCTGCTGGCCTACCGGATGGTCCGAACTTCCCTTAGCCAATACGACAGTCTGAACTTCCCTCTGCCAATCGAACTGATCCGAATGTTCTATGGCCGATCGGACAGTCTATGGCCAATCGGACGGTCCATACTTTCAATGGCCGATCGGACTGGTCCAAACGTCCTATGGCCGATCGGACAGTCCAAATTCCTTTTGACTGATTGGACTAGTCTAAACTTTCTGTGGCCGATTGGATTGTCTAAATTTCTTATAGTCGATTGGACTGGTCCGAACGTCTCATGACCGATTGGACGGTCCATGGCCAATCGGATGGTCTATGGCCAATTAGACGGTCCAGCTTTCTCATGACCGATTCAAGAGGGAGGGGTAGGGGAAAGGTTTCCCCTACCCCTATTCACTTCATGGCGGCATGCACGTGGGAAAAGGGCCAGTGTTCGTGGCGCAGCAAGTGGTCGGGCACCAGCGGCTCAGGCGGCGTGGCGCTGCGTGAAAGTCGTGTGGGGTAGCGCTGGCGGGGACTTGTGCGCAGGTGGCGCGGCACGGAGGCCGTGTGGGGCGGCATCGACTGGGAGTCTGGGGTGACGGCTGCACTCATGCGAGAGGCGACGGCATCAGCTTCACCTGGGGTGACGGTGGCGCTCAATCGATTGACGACTCTACGGGAGCGACGGCGGCGTGCAAGCGGCCTGTCGGTGGATTGGGCAACACGGGTGGCCGACGGCTCATGTGGAAGCGGTGGTGGCGCGCGAGCGACTGGCAGCATGGTTGCCTGAGGCCAACATGGCAGCGGCAGCCATGCGGAGCCGACGACGAGGCTCGACATGGCGCGGAGGGGCCGACGTCACGGCCTCATGCGGGAGGTACGCACGGCGGTGCAGGACTTCTGTGGCGTGTCCAAGACAGTGGTCTGTGAAGGGCCAACGGCGTGTTTGGCCACGTGTAGGCTGCTTGGACGGGCGACGTGACGGCTCGGGCAGTCGACGGGATGTAGGCGGTTCATGCGGGCGGCCAGGCAACGGTTCGTTCGGCGCATACGGGTGTCGCGTGAAGCTATTTTTTTCAATCTACAATGCAATCAACATCTACCCTTTTATCCAATCTATTGATCGACATTGTGTTGACAACTTTCAGTCTGCTCACGGTAGATTAGAGTGGATTTGCACCGTAAAAAATAATTTAGAAAGTGAAATTTGCGAAATTTAAAGCTATCTAGACAGACAATTCAATATATGAGTACTTCGATAATTACCATCGATTCACCAAAGTAATTCATGCTGATAACGTGTTGAAGAACCGTCGCTGACGAGTCCAGTTTGAGCGATTCCTCCTAGGCAAGAGAGATAGATCAAACACAGAATAATGCAAATAATAGATTGAATACAGAGAAATGAGAGGAGAACTCCTTTTTTTATTACTTTCTTTGTTCACATACACTTTCCAATGATTGTGACTCCTATTTATAGATTGAGTGACCCAGCCCCAGATTTCCCAACATCTATAAATGAGTTGGCCCAACAACTGTCTGTACGGGAACTAAATAGCTTGACTGCCAGCCAAATGAGGAGGGGTCTGTTCTTTTCAGCTTCTCAAAACGGCATATATTTCGAAAACAAAAAGAGGAGAAAAAAATAACCACAGTGCATATCGAGGTTAGAATATGAATTGGAGACATTGGGAAAGAAACAAAATTGATTCTTCGTAGACACGGTGTCTATCGAATGGATGGTCTGTCCGCATGAACCACTCCCTGTGCATTTCGAACCACCTGTATCTTAGCATTCGCATGTGGACCGTGGTTGCGAGCCATATATAATAGATGGAGTTGCAATTCTACAAGTTAACCTGGAAATAGTGGTGTGCTGACGCTAGTATAAATCTAGCAGTTCCCTCCGTGTGAATGATAGACCCAAAATGTCCTTGCCAAGCATAGTTTGCCTGCTCAAGGCACACTATATTTGCTCTTTTTGTCTGTGCACAACGATCATGCCGGATGGATGAAACAACTCAAATTTTCGGATTCGAATTGTGCTCTTCAGTGCTTCTTCTTGCTGTTGTCGGTTTCTTCCTCATCCCTCGGATTGCTTTGAGATTCGTGCTTGGCTCCTCCCTCGCCTCCCTGTTTCTCCCTCGCGTAAGCGTCCTCGCCCGAGACGCCTTCGCCCCTCACCTCCCCTCTCTGCGCCGTGCGCCGTCTTTGACTCGCGCCCGTGCACCGCGCCCACTTGCCCTCTCCTGTCCCTTCGCGCGCGTCAGCAACCGCCAGTGGACCCCGCGCTCCACGTCCACGCGCCAACCGCCGCTCGCTTCTCCCTCGCGCCCAGCGGGCACAGCACTCCCTCCGCTCGGCGCTCCCTCCAGACCGGTTCGTGCGGGACGTCATGGCGCCATCCTTGCCGTCCTCTCCCGATCCTGTGGCGCCGAGCTGCGCTGAGGGATTTGAAAACATACCGGTTCGGATGTGGGCAGCGTGGCTGCATCCTCTCCCTTCCCAACCAATCCGACGGCTCCCGACCGTCGTCGCTGTTCCCAGGCCGCGCGCACGCGCGTGGGTGCCCGGTGGGCCGCGCCCGGTAGGCCCGCTCCGCATTTGAATCGCGCGAGGCGCTCCCGCGAAGAGGCAGCCGGCCCAAGATCGCTTCATGTGAACAGTACTCCCTCCGAATTTCCGAGGCCGATTTATTTGATTTATATCTCGTTTGAATCTTTTCGAAGCCCCGATTTCTTATCCGATGTCCATTCCACCTCAATCCACTCCCAAAAATTCAAGTCCATATCCTTCTACTGCATTTGTGTCAATTTAATTTAATTTATTTATTTTCCTTTCCATTGCTTTGTTTAAAAATAAAAGGATTTACTCGTTATTTTTGTGTGGTTGCGTTGCGTTAGTTCGCGAGGAGTCCGAGGCAGCTGTTCAAGATCCCGAGCTAACTTCTACGCACTACGAGATTGTTGAAGTAATCGAGGCACAAGGCAAGTTACAATCTTTGACGCATGTTGAACCCATAAGTTTCCGTATTTATTATTTAAGTTAATTGCATTACTATTACTTACTCAAATTGATTATTTGATTAAACTGAAAAATATTTAGAATGACATGTATATGTTGTAGTTATAACCTACCAGTACAAATGCCATGTTTAGCTTGAGGCCACATTCACCTTGATAGACTTAGAGACATTTAAATTAGTATATATATATTATACAGATACATATAGCTAAGCATCACTTGTCAACCGCATAAAATGACGAGCTATCGAGTAATTGAGATAGTTCGTAGGTTTTCCGAATGATTTAAAATTGGTCTAGGGTAAGGCGGTAATTGTGGAAAGCCCAGTAGAGGACGAGTCCACGACCTTACCCTGGGGTGGAGGGTGCAACAGACGGGTATCAATACAGGATGTATCGATTACCAGTTATGGTTGGCAGTCTCAAGAGCAAATATAAGGACGAGACCCTTATGCTGAATTTAAAGCGCAGTGACCGCTCAACCACAAGTATTGAATTATCAATCCTGGTCCGTTAGCTGCACGCTTTACTTAAACCCCTACAGGAGTTGGGCTGTGGTATGGGTGAGTTATCGCCGTTATACGTAACTCATCGTACACATAACGGTAGGTCCATGTGTGTGGTATGGGGGAGTTATCGCCGTTACACGTAACTCACCATACACACGATGGCCGGTGAGCATCACCACCTATTGGGTAGAGTCTTTAAAGTAAAGTGGGCAGCGAAAGACCCGGTTTTCTCAATGCAGTCGCACACTAATTGTAGTGTGTATATAGCTTGACATTGGAAGTTGAGAAACCTTGTGGGTAAAGCTGAGCAACTCTGCAGAGTGAAATTAATTGTATTCGAATACGCCGTGCTTTCGGTTAATGGAGCTGTGCTTGATGGGTGACACCAGTAGCGAGGCATAAGTAGTTTTCTAGAAATTTGGAACATGTGTAAAGAGAAGAAATCTATGTTCAAACCCCATTTCCTTAATTATGGTATAATGGAGTTTTGTTTCTAAATTGTTTACAAATAAAATTGCATCCACTCATATAAATAAAACCAGTATATACCTTTCGCTTGATATCCCGTGCATATAGTATGTGAGGCTTACCATTGTAACTTGTTGAGTACGGTGGTACTCAAACTTGCTTAAACATAAATTCAGAAAATGCATACCAAGGAGAAGAGCAAGTCTACGAGGAGGTGTCAGAAGGGACTGATGGCGCTAATGAACAGTGGTCGTAGGTTTTAGCCGCACTTAGGCTCGATCGCTGGATTTTCTTTTGTAATGTAAATTATTTGGGCTTGCCGCCCCGCTACGCTAAACTCGACCGACGCGTCGTATGTTGTAATAAACTTTGGATCTTATGTTGTAAGCTTGTTAGCTATGATGTACGTTTCTGTACGGCACGCCGCAACTGTACGGTCTATGGGCAGTTGCGGACCTCCGTACATCCCCGGAAACGGGGGCGTTACAATGGAAACCAGGGTGCAATGGCCATTGGCCATGTCTTCCTGAATCTTAATAGAACTCCTGAATGATCAATGGTCAGCTGTGCTAGCTAACAGTCTAGCTAACACCAATCATCTCATATATTCCTTTGTATTATTGATGATAATCAAGCCTGATTCGATTTGTTTTAGTACAGGACTGCCCCACTAAATAATAACAGTTTTACTTTAAGATTCGTGAACCTCCTCTAATCACAATAATAAACTGATGAGTGATATTTTGCCGTTCGTGGGTTGGTCATTCTCATTATTTCAATTTAAAACTAGTTCTCATTTCGTACGTTCTCCGAAAACGAGAAAATTGATGATTTGCCATCTTCAAGAATGGGCTTCGCACTTTTGCCACTCTCAACGTTGGCTTCGCAAAAATACCATGTAGTACATTAATCTCTTGATTAGTATGCCATTTCATCCCTTTAATTCATTTTCTTTTTCTAATTTCAGGGACTGGAAAAGACCCTTCTACCCCTGACTAATTTCACAAATAATAAATAAATGTATATCACACCCATAGTATTATCTCACAAATATAAAGTCGAGAATAAAAGGAGTTCATCTCACATCCATAGTATGAGAATAAAAATGAGTTCATAAATTATTTGCTTTGAGAACCCACAAAAAGTTTATTTTGTTAGATGTGAACTCACAAATTATTTGCTTTGAGATGTATCCTATTTGTGAGATGAACTCCTTTTTATTCTCATACTATGGATGTGAGATGAACTCCTTTTATTCTCGACTTTATATTTGTGAGATGATACTATGGCTGTGATATGCATTTGTTTATTATTTGTGAAATTAGCCAGGGTAGAAGGGTCTTTTTCAGTCTTTGAAATTAGAAAAAGAAAAAGAAAATGAATTAAAGGGATGAAATGGCATACTAATCAAGAGATTAATGTACTACATGACATTTTTGCGAAGCCAACGTTGAGAGTGGCAAAAGTGCGAAGCCCATTCTTAAAGATGACAAATCATCAATTTTCTCCTCCGATGCTGCTTGTCCATCTGATGAATACATTAAATATGGAATAAACGCTCCACCTATCTCCATCTGTAAAGCGGCAAGGGTACGTAGAGCTCCCCTCCAGACTCCAACTCCACCATTTCTCTTGCCTTTGCTGTGTCTTGCACCCTCATCTTCTGTATGTCCTAACCATGCATGACTCCTTTCTGAACTACACAAGGCATTGCAGAAGCAGCAGCAGCAACAGGTGATGACAATGGAACGGGTTAATCTTCGAAGATACTGGAGATTTAAGAGAAATTGCAGCAAGTATTTCATAGGAATGGTAGACAGACCATGAACTTGAGCTAGTGAACTTCTGCAGAGAGTCCAACTAGCTTCACTTTTGAGCCACACTTAGGATGTGTTTGGTTGCTTCCACATCCCTAGCTTGGCCCGTACAAGCCATCTTGGCTCAGTCTGGCCTGGTTTAGTGAATGCAAGAGATGTTGTTTGTTTGTTTGGTTGAATGAGAAGTTCAAGTGGCTTATTATGGTAGAATAGAATGTAAATCTGAAAATCGAATTATCAGCAGTAGCAAACAACAACAGGACTGGAATTAGCAGCCAAGCGCAAAGAGAGGGGGAAAACCCATACCATATCATCACAATCTGACGATTGGGGTAGCATGCAATCGGGATAAATATTTGCCCAATTCCCTCATCGCAAAAGGCAATAAAACATAGCAATTTGAGGACTAATTGCACTAAAAATCCTGGATTCACTGATCACCAGAAAGGAAGAAAACTCACCAATTCCCAGCATGGGTGGCAAGGTCTGTCACTGTGTGTGCGCGTGTGAAACGGTGGAGGTGGGCGTATGAGGCGAGCCAGGCCGAGGGAAAACTGCCAAAATTTATCGGAGAATAGCGATATCATAAAAAATTATCGGTTACCAATTTTTTGACCAAAATTTTTGAATTAAAATTTAAATTACGAAATTTCTATGGCCAAAATGGACTAAAAACCGGCGAAATTTCAAAAAAAATCGCTGATTACCGGTTCTTTTGTTTTTTTGACAAATTTTTTTGAAATTTTGGTAAATTTTAAATAGATCTAAAATCTTTTTGACCGATATATTTTTTTACCATACTCGCCAATAACACTGAAAACCGCCGATAACCGACGAATTTTGGACACACAGCGCGAGCAATCAACCAAACACCCATAGAGTTTTAATTTCCTGGCAACTGCAGCAAGTACTCGTGTACCGATGTTGATGACGATCATCTCAGTGTCCACCACCGTCGCCCTCTTTTGTAAAACTGGTTTGGAGTTGACACAAAGCTTGGTAAGCTTGTAGTCGAGCAAACTAGTTAGGAAAACAATCAACTTGGGTAAGGTGCACTCAAATTTAATGAAACCTTTCTCAAAAGAAATCGGGAGCTAAGGCACCACTCAATTTAACTTTAGATTTCTAGCTTCTGCTTTTTTCACTATTCATTAATTTCGTCTTTTTCTTCTTTTTTTTTATTTTTAGATTTTTTTTGCCTTTTCTTTTTTTCTCCGTATTCTTTTACATTGTCCGTGATAGGTTAACATTTTTTTTCTATTTTTAAATTTAATTATGCTAAATAAGCTAACTCAGTTATAGTAAAAAATAAACTAGCTACGTTAAAAAAATCATAAATTAACGTCATTCTGAACACCTCTAAGACTTCTTCTAAAAAATATAAAAAAAGTAAGTTGTTAACTGATGTGAAATCACGTAGGCTCTTTTAGGCTCAAGAAGTGTTTAAAAACTCCATTTCAGAGATCGCTCCGTTCTGACATTTTACTTTTTGACTTCTAAAAAAAAATCAAAAATCATCAACCATAGCTGAAAAGAACACCCTATAACTAAGAGTTGCTGAGGCACTAGTAAATTTCTAGAAATTTTCAATTATTTTTATACTTATGATATTTTATTATTTTTGTAATTCATGTAGTTCTCTGAATTTCTTTGTAGTAGTTTTGTTGTATTTTTCTTTAGTTTGGAATTTCGTACTTTAATATGTAGATGTATGACTGAATGATACTATATTAACTGCAAAAGGGAGAGAAATTTGCTACAAGAATTCTTTAGTATTTTTTTCGTTTCTATGGTGGAGTTTTACTGTCCATACAGTGCAAGATGTGACCAGACATCCCTCTGCACTGCACACATTGTAGTACCATCAACAACCATAACATCGTTGGAATGGAGAGAAGAACATAGGAGGTGCAGAGGAATTGTGCAAACAACTATTTGGGAACGGTAAGTATCGAGAACGGAGAGAAGAATTAGGGCCTGTTTGGTACAACTCTAGATTCTCATTTTTCAACTTCTACTCCAGATTCTGAAAGAATCCACTTCTCTGAGAATCTGGAGTTACCTCTGAAAAGCGTTTGGCTAGTGGGTTGGCTCCAGATTCACAAAAGAGAAGATTTGAGGGGAAAAGACTATGTTACCCTTAGTTTTAGCACTTGAAGTTTTTTTCTTTCTTACTCCTTTCTACGTGTACACAAATTCATGAAATTTATCTACAAATATTAGAGCCAAGTCGATTGAAATGTGATATGAAATGATATTGTCGCTGCAATGACAACAAAACAGAACACTCATGCATCCATCTTTTCATAAAAAGCAATCCATTCGTCCATACTATTACAAGTAAATTTCACTGTTCATATAGCAAATTTCACCAACTTTCATCAATTGCCTTTGCAAGGTCATCACGAAACCTATCCATAGCCCTATCACTCGATTGTGATGTTGACACATCTGATGCATCCTGAGAAATGGCATATTTTGCATATCTTGATGGTATGGTTAGCACATAATTAGGATTCCGCTCGAACCGGTGGCGTCGGGGGCGGCCGGGAGGAGGGGAAGGGCGGCGCGGCGGCGCCGAGGAGGAGGGGACGGGGCAGCGCGAGAGGGGAGGAAGGGGCGGCGCGCGATGCGGGGGAAGCGAGGCGACGCGCCGGGTGGGGGTGGGCGACGCGCTCGGGAGGAGGGAGGGGTTGGTTTTGTTTTTATACCAGTGGCATTTTGCGGGTAATTAATCCGAACTTCAATGGGTAAATTTATTTTAAGGACTACTGACCCCCACGAGAATCCACAAAAATGTCGCTTCCTCTCTAGTTCATTTTAGAGAGTGCTTCTCGCGAGAAGCAGAATCTAGCCATTTAGAGAATCGGGGTGTTTGGTACAGCTCCCTGAGAATCTACTGAGAAGCTAGGAGCAGGAGCTGTACCAAACAGGTCCTTAATGTCACTAATCCTCATTCTTATTTTCAAAGCTAGTTCTCATTTGATGAAGGAAACATATCTAATGCTAATGGCTATTTCACTTCAAGCACTTCTATCGTTTGCTAAGGGACTTCGTTATGTCATACATGAATAGTTTTCTGCTTGTGCCACCGCACAATTGCCATTATGCCACTGCACAATTGCCATTAACCCCTATATACTGCTACCAATCAATGGAAATCATTCGTCTCCACCTGCAGTCCCGCGCTATCAATCCCTCATAGCAATGTGAGAAATTAATGTACACTAAATGCTTCACCAATCTTCACATCTATTAATACTGGTTTTCCCCCACCGCTAGCGTAGACACCATACAAAATGGGTTAAAATCAGTTTCTGTTTCTGATTTTTGCTTTTTTATTATTAAGTAATTTCATCTTTTTCTGTTTTTTAGTTTTTTGGGATTTTTTTGCCATTTCTTTTTTCCGTATTCTTTTGTATTGTCTGTGATGGGCTAACATATTTCTTCTATTTTTAAATTTTTAAAATTTTAAAATTTAATTATACCAAATAAGCCAACCCATCTACAGTAAAAAATAAACTAATTACAGTAAAAAACTATAAGTCAATATCAAACTAAGTGCTACCTAAAAATAATTTCTTTCAGTCATTATTAATTATTTTTAGTTAAAAACTACCAATTATAATAAAAAACTATTAGCTGCTGCCAACATAAATAGACACGTAGAGCAGTGAAGGGTGGGTCTCCCCCAAAACTCCAATTCGTTCTACCATTAATTGTCTCAGGCCTTTGCCGTGTCATGTCCTCTAACCTTCTACATCAAAATCACCTCACACCTCTCTCAACTACACAACACATTAGAAGCAACACAGCAACAAGTGATTTTGGAAATGGTAGGCATCAGGAAGAAGTGAACTTCGGTACCGATCGATCCTACTTCTATGCTAAACTGTCGAACTAGAGCCGCTTTTGAGCTGTGCTGGGTTAGATATTTCCTGGCATCGGTTACTCATGTACTCGCGTTGTTGACGTTGATCTCAATATTACCCGAGTTGGGTTAGCTGAGTAAGCAGCATGTGGTCAACTTAAGTAAAGATGCACTTAAATTTAATGCAACCTGCATAAAAGAAATGGCAAACTAAGGATTCTTGTAATAGGTAGACCAGTGTGTTGTTAATTGGCACAAAATCACTTAGGCCCTGTTCAATTCGACTATGTCTTTTAGCTGAAATGGCACTATAGTAGTTGCAAGAAGCTGCGGCTGAACCTAAAGATGTTCGATTAGGCTGTTGGTTTTTTGCTGAGCTGATTTTCAAAATATTGTATTGGACTCACAAGGAGATTGTATGCAACGAAATCATTGAAGAACGTTGTGCCCATATTCATGTATAGAGTAACTTACAAAAAATGCATATGGCAACTGCATTTTTCTAATGTACATAGAAGCATAATCAGTGCGATATATACATCACGCCACCAATGATGCTGCAATCGCGTCACATGTGATGTCTACATCTATAGCTTCTAGACCAACATCCCCTCCATACTGCCTTTGTAGGTCTGTTGCCTCTAATTTGCAGTCTAGAATAAAGTGTTGATGCTCCCCTAGATGTTATCCATTCGCTTAGGTGCCACTGGATTCGATCGCACACTAGCATCTTCCTAGTAGCTATGGCACAAGCCGAATCCTTCCAACCCGCATCTGGTTTGAGAAGCCGGATGCGGGTTGGAACAGAGCCATAGTCAATGGTTAGCAAAAGCAATATGTCAACACATGCATTAATTGCTACTTAACATGTAGGGAACACTACAACAAATATGAGCTTCATTAATAAGCAACTTTTTATGACGCATGTATTTAATTTGTCACTATTGAAAGTAGGGGCGTTTTACCCTAAAACTTTATGATGATTTGAAAAATTTTTATCACAAAATGCAGTTACATATCGTCACACATTGTCAGATCAGAAGGGTGGCTGTGCGTCAATGTGTTTTTGTGATAAATTGTTTTTTGTCATGCATTTATTTTTGTCATGTATCATTTTACTTTTCTATGACGAATTATTAGTACATAGAGGCATGGGCATGGGCAGGGAACACGGACAAAACAAGGGAGCATGGGCATGGCCTCGACTCCCATTACTTAAAGGCATGGGCATGGGCAGAGAACGCGGAGGAAACAAGGGAGCATTGCTGGAGGATGGCCGAAGAAATGAGGCGACAGTGCATGGCGGTGGCCAATGGGGTGGCATTGGTGCTGGAGTTCTACGATGATGCATTGGTCAATTTGAAGCATGAAATATGTAGAGGATGTGCTAGTGTCGGTGTAATTGCAAGAAATCGAAGAATGGCTCACCAGAGATGACAAATCGATGACAAGGAGCGAAGATGGTTGGTTTTAGAAAAATCTCAAGTCCCATTGATTGATTGAACCAAACTCAAATTAACTTGGTAGATGAGTTGCTTAGCGGCTGAAACACGAAATGATGTGAACAAAAAATAAAAAAACTCACTGGAGCGTAAGATGGCGTGGTCAGGTGATGGACAACGCTTAGGAAGACAGTGTTTGGAAGCTCTAGAAAGTCTGCAAAAGTGTGGAAGGGAAGCAACGCAGTTACAGGAAACCAATTTGAAGGCTTGGGTGTTGGGAAACTGACAAGTAATCAAAGAATTTGTTCACGTTTGGTCTCACCGTTGTGGTTGGGATCTACCACAACAAGGGAATACAAGGGGGAAGAGGACACCGACTTCAACCAGGAATCGACTCACCATCGAGGGAAGCTTTGCCTAAATTGGTCTCAGATACAACCAGGGCAGAACACGGTTTTTGTCCCAAGGAGGATTCAGACTCAACCAGGAACATCCAAGACAACGTGGTCTTCACAAAAAAAAGGAAAAAAAAGAGAAAGATCTAACTTTTGCATACGATCTCCGATTGGGGTGTTTTTTAATCCGTTGGAAAGGAAACGAGAAGATACATAGAAAAAAAGCAAAGTTTGGGAACTTTGGAGATTTTATCACACGCGTACGCATCCAGGCACACGAGCGAAAACTTCAACCCCAAAAAACGTCGTTTAGGGTCTCAACGGGCCCGCAAGGTCGAAAAAATTCAACTTCCTCGGAATTCGCTCAAAATTTACAAGGACCTTTTACAAGTGATTCTAAGGTGCCCCGTGAAGATTGCATCCTTTTTTGAGCTTCTAAACTTTGTGTGTGCGATGTTCTCTAATACTTTCACGTCGTATTTTCGTTTTGTGTTCTAGACTCGCGTTTGTAGTATGGTCTAGCCTAGGACCAGCACTAACTGACGTTGAATGATTTTTCAGCTTGCATTCTCTGATTTGATTATTACTACTCTTTGCTACCATACTTGAGCCATCCCAGCTACACCTTTTGTACACCGTACAGGCTGAGCTTCACCTGGCAATCGCTCCACCCAATCTTCAGAGATACGTTGGCATCTCTGAGAGCTGATCACCCCTGTCTGCTTGGTAAGAATTAGTAAGATTTCGATAGAAGGCTTGATTGTGAGCTACTTTTGAACCACCTCATCCTAGTAGTTGTTGTTAGGGACATATTCTTGTGTTTTGCTAACAATGGCATATCCTACAGAGTTGACAGATGAGGATAAATCTCATACTCCTCGTACGAAGGCAATCATACAACATTTCCAGCGCCTCATGAACCATTGTACTCTTGTGGAGGATGTTAGGATCACGAATAAGCGACTTGCTCAACTCGAGGGCACCCAGATTGAGACAAACGCCACGCTCGCCGCGATGGAGAGAGCGCAAGGCGTCACTAACACTTCTTTAGTAGGCATTATGGTGCGCCTTGAGAAGATTGCCCAAGCATCCTTTGCTATTCCCAATGTAGTGCCGATAGAGGAACAAGATGAAATCGACTGCGTGGCTCATACCGAGGCCGATGACCACCGTAACTACAACAACGATCGAGTTCATCGACAGTTGCATTTTAACTGACAAGGTATGCGACAAGAACCCCCACGACGTGAGGTACATGACCACGATGATTCTATTGCTAAGGTTAAATTCACTATATCCTCTTTCAATGGTAAATTTGATCCTGATGACTATCTTAATTGGGAACTAGCTGTTGATAAAAAATTTGCTTGCCATAAATTCCCTGAGAATAGACAAGTTAGGGCTGCTACTAGTGAATTTACCGACTTTACTTCTGTTTGGTGGAAAGAACATTGCCATCAACATCCCAATAACATACCTAACACTTGGGAGGCTTTAAAATTACTTACGTGGCATCGATTTGTTCCCTCATATTATGTTCATGATTTGTTAAATAAACTGCAATGCTTACAATAAGGTGCAAAGTCTATGGAAGACTCATATCAATAATTACAAATTGGTATGTTGCATTGTGGTTTAGTGGAGAATGAGGAGGCATCGATGGCTAGGTTTTTGGGAGGTTTGAATTGAGAAATTCAAGATATCCTTGACTATAAAGATTACAACTCCATTACTATATTATTTCATCTTGCTTGCAAGGCTGAACGTGAAGTGGAAGGACGCCAGACGAGGACACGATCTAACTCTTTTGTAGGTCACACAAACTCATGGATGCCATGCACCTCTACTGTCCCGTCCACTACAGCACCACCACCGCCATCCTTCAACAACAAACAGTGCACTACTACGTCAAACTCAACACCACGAGTTTCTGAATGTAATGCCCTGAACATATTTACGGTGTCCCTGTGAATATTTAGCAGAATCATGGAGTTTCTCGGTTTTTGGTAAATCACAGGAGACGGTAATTATCTAAAGAGAAAAAATAATACTATTAATAATAATAAAAAATATTATAGGCTATTTTAGAGGGAGAGAGATCTCTCATATTTGGACCCAGAGCATCCCACTAGGCCCAGCCACCCCTCCCCCTTTTATTCCCCCTCCCACCCCCTCAAACCCTAGCCGCCACCCCCTCCCACCCCCTTGGCCACCCTCCTTGCCCCCACACGCCCTCCCTGCTCTCTCACTCTCCCCCCATGGCTGAAAGAAAGGAAGGAGGGAGGAAGAGAAGGGAGAAGGAGGGAAGGAAAGAGGAGAAAAGAAGGAGAAGAGGGGAGATCTTGATGGATCCCCTAGATAATTTTTCTCATCTCAATTCTCTCTGTTTAGGTAATTTTAGGGTTCTTAGCACGAGAATTAATGGGGGTTTAGCAATTTGATTCTTTGATTAGGGAATTTCTGTTGTCTGCGTGTAGTTCAATCCGTGCAGCGCCTGTTTGCGCAGATTAGACCTATGAAACGATTTTTCCTGTAGGTCTGACCAAAAGAAAAATTGTAGAGGACGATGAGAGATATTGTTTTTATTTTTTTTAGAATTTTAGGCCACGGGATTTGGGCGTAGCAGTGTCGGGAACCTTGATATCTGTCAGGGGTGCAGACTGGAACAGATTGCTGTTCGGGTGTGATTTAGGAATAGTAGATGATTTTTATGTTTTTGGTCACAATTGTGAAAAATACAGAGAATTCAGTAATCTAACTACTATATAAAAATCATAATTTTTAGAGATTTATACTGTGGTTGGGGTGCGTTAGAAGCTGGTTGCCCAGATTGCCAGGACAGAGAACGTTCTCTCTTTTGCGTGTTAAGTTACACCTTGTTAGTAATAAGATAAAAATAAGTGATCTACTTGAAAGATGAAGATATTTAAGTGTAGATTCCAGAAATATATCTCTCCCTATAAATAGTTTAATAGTTTTAAAGATAAAAAAATTAAGCGGCGCTGCTGCAGCGGGCAGAGTGTATAACCGTTAAGCGGAGAGGGATATTGTGGGGTTTTGGGGTTTAGTGATATCTTTACTTCTTAAGTCGCGTTTTTATAGCTGTAGTATTGTGCTGAGAGGTACTTTTGGACATATGGTTTTGCTCTTGAATGCGCGTGATTGCTTCGCTTCAACGGTAGAGGCAAGTAAACGTAGCGGATGTGCTACTGTTTAGTTCGTTAATCATTCTACATTCACACTAGTTAATTCTCTTAATTTGAGATGTTATGCCATGGTTACAAGCTTCTTTAATGTGGTCTATGTGGTAGCAATTTAGCAATCAATTGGTTATGCTTTGATTAAAATGCTTGTGGTTATGTGGTATAGTTCTTGATGAAATAAATATAGTTGTGAGGTAATATTCTTAATGAACATATTGTGGTCAAGTGGAACAACTTTAGTGAATATATTATGGTCTTAGTGGTGGTATTGTTAATGAATATATGGGGGTCTATGTGGTAGTATTTCCTATGAATTGATGGATTATGATCTTGGTGAATCAAATGTGGATTATGCGGTATTGTCCTTATTGAATCATATGTGGATTATGAGGTTGTATTCTTGATGAATATATTGCTGATCTTTGTGGTTAAATTCTTATGAATCATTCATATTATTCATAACATATCATGACATTTGTATTGTAGATGTCACCGCTTATAGCCGCAACCGTACCGGTAAAGCATCGTACATTGCCGTAGTACAATGCACACTCTTACCTTGTTGGGTAAGGGTGCAGTGGATCATATGCATTCATATGCATTTTCATTGTGGGTGGATCATTTGCATACTTATGGAATGTGTTGTAGATGAATGATTTGCAAACAAATGTAACTTCTTAACTTTATGTGAAATTGGCTCATGAGAATCCTTTGTGGTATAAGGAATGTGGCTGCGGCCATGGAATGGGGGTTCACCTCCTTGTGGTTTGGTAGGGGATGTGATTGCAGCATGATGTATTTTCTCTTGTGATAACTGTTGTTAGCTGTTATGGTTGCGGTTATGAAGTAGGCAATCGAAACCTAATTACTAATATTTTATGGTTGTTGGTAGTAATAGTGGTTAAGGCTATACTTAAGGTCAATGTGGAAATTAAATGTTGAAGCTTAATCTACTGTAGTTTAATTAGCTTGTTAAACAATTTGCTTGCTGTGATTTTTATCTCACTCTTGCTTTTTCCCCTTTCAGGTGATCCTTTAGCATGCATGGGAAGGGTAGAACAATTCATCACAATTGCACATCATCTTATGATTAATAATGTAATAATTGTGGAGTCCTAGTCATAGTTTTAATTCCCTCATTGATGTTTGTTTCAAATTAATAATGCTAGACAATGGTTCATTTTAATTGGTTAAAATTGGTAGTGATGTTTCTTTATTAATAGTTTTCAATTACCTTTGTGTTAGTACGCTTCTGCTTAGCTTATTATGCTTTAGAAAATTATTGTCAGTTTATGTTATCATGTAAATTGGCTAGTTTGTGGAGTGGTTTAGTGGCATCTCAGGGTAATGTGGTTCCTGGGGTGTTACACTGAAGTAGCCAAATCAACACCACAAGCTGCTGCAAAAACCTCATCTTCGGTTGCTTCGATAGGACGAGATAAGGATATCCAATGCTATCATTGCAAAGGCTATGGACACATGATGCGAGACTGTCCAAACAAGTACGTAATGATTATATGTGATGATGGTGGGTATTCCTCTGCTAGTGCTTTTAATGATAAAATATATGCTATGCTTGCAATTGACACTATAGGACATGAAGAAGAATCTAATCATGAGAAGGAACATGTTGGCGTCGAAGATGCCGACAAGTATTTGAGCATTATAGTGCAACGCATACTAAGTGCCCAAGTTTCTTGTGCCGAGCAAAATCAGCGCCATAATTTGTTCCAAATCAAGAGTGTTGTCAAGGAATGCTCGGTTCGCATAATCGTTGATGGTGGGAGTTGTAACAATTTGGCAAGTACGGATATGGTGGAGAAGGTTGCTTTGCCGACCAACCCTCATTCCCACCTATACCATATTCAATAGTTCAACAACAGTGGTAAGTTGAAGGTAACACGGATGGTAAGAGTACATTTTTCTGTGGGTTCCTACCATGATTATGTTGACTGCAACGTTGTGCCTATGCAAGCTTGTTCATTGTTATTAAGTAGACCTTGGCAATACGATACTAATTGTGTGCATCATGGTAGGAATAACCAATACTCATGTTCAAAGCAAAACAATTGTGTAGCATTCTATGACTCTTGAACAAATTGTTAAACATGAACTTGCTAGAGCTAGAAGAGGAAAAAGTCTAGAGAATGTTAAGAGTGAAAATCAGATTGTAGCAAAAGAGCTTGCGCAACATAAGAAGAAAGAACCTAAATTTGCTCATGTGAAGAAAAAGGAAATTGAATTGAAAGGTGCTAGTTTTCTTGCTACCAAATCTGATATGACTGAATTGGATGCTAGTAATTCTGTTTGCTATGCATTAGTTTGTAAAACCGCTTTGTTTTCATTATAGGAGATACCATCTTCTTTGCCTCCTACTGTCACTAACATTTTGCAGGAGTACAAAGATATCTTTTCAAAGGATATATCACCGGGATTGCCACCGCTTCGAGGGAATGAGCATCAAATTGATTTAATTCCCGGTGCATTATTACCCAACCACGCACCATACATGACCAATCTAGAAGAAACTAAAGAAATTCGGTGCCAAATTCAAGAATTACTTGATAAAAGGTATGTGCGTGAATCGCTTAGACTTTGTGCTGTTTCGGTCATTTTAGTATCTAAGAAAGATGGATCATGGTGCATATGTGTGGATTGTAGAGCAATCAATAATATCACCATTAGATATCGTCATCCTATTTCTAGGTTAAATGATATGCTTGATGAATTGAGTGGCTCTGTTGTCTTCTCCAAGGTTGACTTGCGTAGTGGGTATCGTCAAATTCACATAAAATTAGGCGATAAATGAAAAACAACATTTAAAACTAAGTTCGGGTTATATGAGTGGTTAGTAATGCTTTTTGGTTTAACTAATGCACCTAGCACCTTCATGAGACTAATGAACGAAGTTTTGCATGCTTCAATTGGTAGGTTTGTGGTATTTTATTTTGATGACATACTGATATATAACAAATCACAAGAGGAACATCTTGGCCAATTACGTGCTATTTTTAATGCTTTACGTTATTCACGTTTATTTGGTAACCTTGAGAAGTGCACCTTTTCCACTGATCGTATCGTGTTTCTTGACTATGTTGTTACTCCACAGGGAATTAAAGTTGATCAAACGAAGGTTGAAGCAATACAGAGTTGGCCGACTCCTAACACGGTCACATGGGTGAGGAGCTTTCTAGGACTTGCTGGATTCTATCGCCGCTTCATGAAGGATTTTAGCACCATTACTGCACCATTGAATGAGCTCACTAAGAAGGATGTGACATTTGTTTGGAACATCGCACGAGAGAACTCCTTCACCACGTCGAAAGATAAGTTAACATATGCACCACTACTCCAACTCTCTGATTTTAATAAGACTTTTGAACTAGAATGTGATGCTAGTAGAAGTGGTTTAGGGGGCGTGTTAATACAAGAAGGCAAACCTATAGCATACTTCAGTGAGAAATTGAGTGGACCTAACTTAAACTATTCTACTTATGATAAGGAGTTATATGCACTCTTTCGAGCCTTAGAAACTTGGCAACATTATTTATGTCTTAAATAATCTGTTATACATTCTGATCATAAATCCTTAAAGTATATTTGAAGTAAAGGTAAATTGAACTGCAGATATGTAAAGTGGGTTGAATTTATTGAGTCTTTTCCCTAAGAGAAAGAAGAATATTATTGCTGATGTTTTGTCTAGGAGATATACCATGTTTTCACAACTTGACTTCAAAATATTTGGACTGAAAACTATTAAAGAGCAATATGTGCACAATGCTGATTTTATGGATATATTATTGAATTGAAAAGAAGGAAAAACGTGGAACAAATTCTTTATTAATGATGGGTTTGTGTTTAAAGCTAACAAGCTATGCATTACAGCTAGTTCCATTCATTTGTTGTTGTTACAGGAAGTACATGGAGGTGGCTTGATGGGACACTTTGGCGTAAAGAAAACAGAGGATATACTTGCTGATCATTTCTTTTGGCCGAAGATGAGATGGGATGTCGAGCGCTACGTTACTCGCTGCACTACATGTCAAAGAGTTAAGTCACGCCTTAATCCTTAGGGTTTATACATGACTTTACCTGTCTCTAGCATTCCGTAGGAAGATATTTCGATGGACTTTGTCTTAGGATTGCCTAGAACAAAGAAGGGGAAGGATAGTATATTCTTGGTTGTTGATAGATTTTTTTAAGATGGCACACTTTATACCATACCATAAGAACGATGATGCTGCTAATATTGCTGATTTATTCTTTCGTGAAGTTATTCGCTTGTATGGTGTGTCTAATACTATAGTTTCAGATCGTGATGTTAAATTTTTTAACCACTTTTGGAGAATTTTATGGGCTAAACTGGGGACTAAATTGTTATTTTCTACTACTTATCATCCGCAAACTGATGGATAAACTGAAGTTGTGAATAGAATTTTATCTATAATGTTTAGGGCTGTGTTGAAATTTTTTTTTAAAATGTGGGGAAAATACTTGCCTCATATTGAGTTTGCTAACAATCGATCGTTGCATTCTACCACAAAGATGTGCCCTTTTGAAGTTGTTTATAGTTTCATGCCTCGTGCTCCTATCGATTTAATGCGTATTCCATCTTCGGAGAAATTGAACTTTGATGCTAAACAACGTGCTGAATTGATTTTAAAAATGCATGAGACAACGAAGAAGAATATAGAGCACATGAATGTTAAATATAAAATTGCTGATAGTCAGGGGAGAAAATATTTAACTTTTGAACCTAGAGATCTTGTTTGGTTGCACTTGAGAAAAGATAGACTCCCTAAATTGAAAAGGTCAAAATTGATGCCAAGAGCTGATGGTCCTTTCAAAGTATTAGAAAAGATTAATGATAACACATATAAACTTGAGTTAGCTACATATTTGAGGGTTAGTCACACTTTGAATGTTGTAGATTTGAAGCCATACTTGGGAGAAGAGGACGAGTTTGAGTTGCAGATGAATCAAATGCAAGAAGGGAAGGATGATGAGGATATCCCTCCCATGGATACAACTGTGCCTACACACGCAATTCATCTACAGCAAGTGTTACAAGGTCCACTTACTCGAACTTGTGCTCACCAACTTAATTAACAAGTGAATACGTCCCTAGGTTTGTATATTTCTGAGAATAGACTGCTACCTAATGCAATTGATTTAATTGTGCTTAGAAACATGGAAAAGTATGAAGGAGAGGCATGTGGAGTCATGGAGATGCACGGAAGGCACAATGGAGGTCACTACGTCACTTTGGGTCTAAGTCAAGCAAGAGTTGGAGTTGGGCTCGTTTTGGATTCAGATTCGGACTACCGCGATAGTATCAAGTTCAAACGGATATAACTTCTTCATACGAACTCCATTTTGGACGTTCTTGGATTTCATGGAAAGCTTATCAAGTCTACTTTCCAATGGATCTAACCTCATATTCAAATTCCATCCGAGCCAGCCACAATCATCAAAAGAGCCTGTATCTATTTCTAAGATCGAGTTGAAAAGAGTGTTGCAACACCGTTATTTGGGCCCAAGGGCCTTGTAACCCTAGGGATATGCACCCACTTTCCTGGCCACCACGCCTGGTCGTCTCCCTATAAAGTAGTCACCTCCTCCCTTTTCCAAAATTCGGATTTCGTTGAATTTAGGTTTAGCCATTGTGCAAACTTTAGTTCTTCAGTTATGTCAGACGACCACCTGTCAAGACTGTCTTCAGGATCCCACCTTTGTTTTTCAATACCATCTATACTACAATCTTATTCGCAATATCAGTTGCCTACGTCTTATTCTTGCTAGTTCTTCGATTGCTCGCAGGGATTGAACTTCGTATTCAGGTTGATCGCGCTTCCAGCTTGGTCAATAACATCTCAGAGTTAGTTCAACGATTTCTAAGATGCAAGCGTCGTCGTATGGTTGTAGTCGGATTGCGAGTTTCATCTCCACCAAAATCGATAATTATCAATTTCATCGAAAGATCGAGCACCTCGCCTGCATTAGCCCTCCCCTCCAACCACCCCAGCACCTCCTCCTCCCTCGGCCTCCCTCCCCTCCCTCGACTCCTTCCCCCCAACTCGACGCCCCAACCCCGGCTGCCTCCTCCCCACCCTAGCGCCCCTAACCCCGGGACCCCTCCTACCCCGGCCTCCCTCCCCTCTCCCGACCGCCTCCTACCCTTCCCTCTCGGCCACCTCATAGTACCCACCCCAGCGCCCTTCTCCCCTAGCCTCCTCCTCCCCTCAGCTTCCTTCCTCCCCGGCCACCTCCCCTAATGAGGAACCGTAATGCAGCGATGAGGTCGTCGGCACTCTCAGCCAGCAACGATGGGGCTGAAGTACGATGGTCGGTGCCATAGACGCAGGTGTGGCAGTCAAGCGCCTCCGTAGGCAAGATGGGTGGGGAGGCGCGGCCGAGCTCCTCGTCAACGGTGTCCCCACAGAGGCACTAGGCTAAGGTGAGCACGCGCGGGGAGCCGGCGAGGCGGCCGTGGGAGGCGATGACATGCTTGCTTTCCTAGCTGAGGCCAAGCCGGCAGTAGGAGGGAAAGCCGTTGATGACGGCAGGGACGACCTGCAAAACACTCTCCGCCTCACCCGCCATTAGGTATACTCCTTCCCCTGTCCCCTCTACTCCCTTTCTATGCTCTGTGATGGCTTGTGGGGAATCCATGGGATGGCAATGGGAGGCGGGAGGTGAGGCTGAGGTCAAGGCGGCCGTGGGTGCTGGCGTGCCCGCCGTGCTACTAGTGCTTATCGTGCTCCCCATGTCGGGCCAACTCGAGCATGGCACGATTCGCTGTGCCATGTTGTGCCGCCCGATGGACCGACTTTGTAGGCTCGGCCCGACGCGCCGTTCGTGCCATGCTGGCACGACCGCCACGCGGGCGCGCCTCAGATCGCGCTTGGGCCGTGTCAGCCGACTCGTGCCTTGGCCGCCCAAAAATACGGCCTATCTTCCACCTCTACCTTATCTCTTCTTTAATTTTCTCTCCATCTCAACTTGAATTCTGTGTGACACCTTATATTAGTTGCTTTGGGAGTGCCCTAAGTCAATAATAATTGATTTTTTTGAAAGGGTGTTTTTCCACCGGAGGTGCACTTGCTAGGGCTGAAACCCAGGTTGTATGGGTGACACCTCTCATGGTGCTCTTATTGTTAGTCAGAACTCATAATTACTCCTCACAGATTCCCATGATCTCAGAAAAATTTGGAAATATGCCCGTGCTGCGAGCTCCGGCTTTTTAGCTTCTTAATCTTATTTTTCTGATTTTTTAGAGTTTTTTTTTTCTCCTTATTTTTTTACATTATCCGAGATGATATATCTTTTTTATCTTTTTTAATTATACTGAAAAAAGCTCACAATAGTTATAATATAAAATAAATCCAAAACAATATAAAATAGTGCTAAAAAAACTATAAACTTTAAGTCTAAATGAGCAGGTGTACTAACATCTTCCTTTTTCTGGGCTTGCTCCTCACACTCGGCCTTTATGGCCTTAGAACAGGGTTTAAAATTTTGATTGTCAGAAATATCGTGACCCACCAAAATGAAAAAAATTCGCGGTAATTTTGGACCGAATTTCGTTCAAACATTCGGATCAATTTGAACTTTAAAGTGAAGGTTAATTGCTATATAGGCACATGTATGTAACTAGCCCGGTGGCAAGAGCGTTCATAGTCTACCGGCAGGTCATGTTTTGAACCCACATGGTGCAGTTTATGGGTCTGTTCTTTTTGGCTGCGGCTGATGGCTTTTTGGCTGTTTGCGACAGAGATTGCGGAAAGAGAGATACTCGCTTGCGATTTTTGATGGTATAGATATTAGTTTTTTAACGTGTACTACAATTAACTTGTAGACCCCATCTTAAAAAAAATACTCCGTTTAAAAGTTAATTACTGTAGCAAAAGTCAAAAGCGGCTTTTAGAAGCCGCAAAGAACATGCTCTATATTTTGACGTCTTTGATGGTTGTGGGACCCATATGTGAGAGGTAGAAATTGGAAGCAGGTCCTGGGATTCTTTATTTCGAACCTCTTTGTTCTGGTTAGTTTAGCACTTCCAATTTCACCCCCCGCCCACCCGGACGTTCAAAAAAAATGTCAGGTTGACCCACGAAGTACAAAACCATATCAACTTATGCTGTGAGGCAGTTTTTGATGATGATGATGATCTAACTTAGGGTGGTTTAGATCACGTTTACAGTCCTATCATCAATTTTTGCCAACTAAAATCCAACCGAGTGGAGAGACAATGACTGTAATACTCTGATCCAAAATTTACTCAAAGCCTAGCCTACTGTAGAGTGAGCCTACACATATATATCATCCCACTTATACTTTTATTCTCGTTTCATAAAAAAAGGGTTAATCAAGAGGTGCTATGTTTAGAACTAACAAGCATTATATGCTAACTTACATTAGATAAACAATATGGAATTAATCCCACCATAACTCCACATGAGCCACATGGACCAACCATACTAACGGAGTGGGATATTACATTCACCCCTTAAGGACTGACGCCCTCACATCGAACACATGGTAAATGCCCAAAACTACCCCTCGGCCACGCATGCTCTGCACCATATGATCCCCTTCTCGTACGCGTTCATGCAGCGAAGGTTAATGCTCTTAGGGGGTGATCGGAATAGCGATGGCTTTTAGCTTTTGCTTGAAAAACACCAGAGTCGGGTCAAAAACATCAGAATGAGTTGGTTTATTGAGTATAATTAAATGTAAAAATATATATAAAAAAACCGAAAACAAAAAATAAAAAAAGTATAAGTAATTTTTAAAAAAAAGGGGAAAAAATGAAAAAATAAATTTTTCATAACTCTAGCGATTGTTGAAGCTGTATTGAGCGGGCCCTTATACCATTTGTAACACCTAGTCCAAAATTTACTCAAAGCCTAACCCACTTTGGGGCAAGATCACCAATGCATAGCACATCACTCACACTTTCGTCCTTTCTTCATATAAAAAGGTTAACTTAAAAGTGCTGCATTTAGACCCAACAAACATTGTGAACTATCATAACTCACTTTAGACAAGCAATATAATACTAATCCCATCACAACTTTATATGGGCCACCTCTTACTGGCCTGGGTATTACAATGACGTGAAGAAGAATGGAGAGAGTAAGAAAGATGTCCATGATCGATGTGCATGTGAACACTGTTGAGTTGGATCCTCGTCAATAAAACATAATGACATGGCTGCCAATATGACATTAACTACCTTGAGTAGGATCTACAACGTCAAAAACGCTCTGCAAAACCACTTAGGTGTGAATTGAACCAATTTTGTAAATTTAGAGGGTTACATATCTAATTTTGTAGTTGAGAGTATTAAGTAGACTTTTTCAAAGTTCAACGGTGTAAAATAGAATTATTCCAAAACAAGATAACCGGTATGCAAATTTTTGTGAGGGGTTTCGAACATGAGATGAGAAATGGAAGAGCTAGAAATTTTGTGAGGGGTTTTAAACATGAGATGGGCAGAGCTAGAAATTTCGTGAGGGGTTTCGAACATTGAGATGGGAAAGTTTACTAGCTTTCTAGGAGTGCAAAATGTGACACATCAATTTTTGTATTAGGTGGTCTAAAAAAACGTATGTGTATTAGGTGATGTATTCATTGTAGTAGTGTGATTTAAAAAAATATTGGGGTTTGAATTGAATCCCCATCAAATAATGTAGCTCTGCACCTGAACTTGCCGACTGGTAGTCGCTGTCAACATGGAGATGGGCACTGTAATGTGTGGATGGATGTTGTCATGGGGAAAGATCATGGTGAGGTGGGGATAGAGGTAGCAACGGGGTGGGGTTCTTGGGGCAGGCTTCTGTAGCCCTGATCTCTACTAGTTTGTCCTGGCCCTGGAGCCAGCCCCGCTAGCCTTCCTAGGGCGACCAGTCCTCTGGTCCTGTTGGGATCCAATTCCAACGGAATCCCTACAGGGTTAAAAATAGGATAAAATATTTTAAAAATAATAATATGATTTTATTTATTAATTTATAATTATTTAGTCATACCTTTTCACAAAATATATATTCTAACATATAGATTCAAGTTTTAGTACTCCAAATATACAAGAAAAGATATAATCTTTATATTAAAAATTATAAACTATTATTTAAAAATATTTCTAAAATTTTTACCGGGTCTGCGTGGGCCCTGCGAGGGGAGGACGTCCTGCGCCTCATCCTGTTAGCCTAGCAGGGGGCTGTCCCTATTTCCCCGCAAGGTGAAATCGCCCCTCGCCCCCGATGGTCAAATTCCCAGCGGGAGAAATTGCCACCCTTAGTTGGGGAACGAAGAAAGAGAAACCAACAGTGTTGAAAGAATGTGGGACCCACAAAACACAAGGTGGAGGTATGACTTCCACTCCAATCCATTGTTTAAGCCAGCTCTTGTTCCATTTTAAAGGAAAAATTAATTATTTGCTCCAAAGTTGAGAAGCCATTATCAAACTATTCTTTATTATATAGTAACAGATAAAAAGTCTGAGCACCCAATTAATGATTTGCCATTTTTTCTATTTTAAATCAATTTATGAATCATTTTCTTCATAAATGATCGAAATGCCCTCCCTTTCCCTTCCCTTCCCTTCCTCCTCCTCCCAAATGGTCACCATCGCCGCCTCCCTCCTCCCTTCAAGCCCCCTGCGAGAGCGACTGGGAAGGATGCCCCTAGACATCGCTTCCCTAGCCAAATGCTCGCGCTCTGTAGCCTACCCTCGCTCCCTCTGCTGCATGGCCCCACACCCCACCGCCTCCTCGCCACTACTGCCTCCCCACTCCCATAGCCACACCTCCATGCTTGGCGCCAGGCCCCACCTAGCGACCTCCGCTTGTGGGGACCGCACGGCCCATGCACCCTGAACGCCAATGAGGTGAGCCTGTTTGAAGCCATCGCCTGCTCGACAATGACTCGTCCATGGCTGAGATGGATGTCTTTAAGTTGTTCACCGTCACAGCCAATCCTCTCCAATGCACATCTTACCCATGCCACCTTCTTTTGGTGGTCCGGAGCACGAGTCACCCACCACCCCGCCAGGCCGTGTCGCATGGTCACATGGCGGAGAAGGAGGAGATGGAGGAGAGGACGGAAGCGAGGAAGAAGCGGAGGATGCGGCGGCCTATTAACTTGGCACTGGCGTATGGGGGCGATTATGCTAGAGCGTGCATGCAATAGAGAAAGAGGAGAGGGCGAAGAGGAAGGAAGAGAGGGAGAAGCACGAGAGGAAGGAAAAGAGGGAGTCGGTCGGCCAGATTTGGAAAATTAAGAGGAGGGGAGAAGAGTAGGAAGAAGAAGCTGGGGGTATTTGATCTGTTAACATATAATGGAGGGTATTTTATCAAAGACCACTAAACTTTATGCCATATGATAAATTTTTTTTATAGGGAGAGACTGTCCCTTGTACAAGAGGCGACTAAACAGCTTTCTGGCTTCCTCTCCACCTTGTTAACAAATTTCTGATGTGGCATTTGCGGTGGCACAACTGATGTGGAAAGATGGAGATGCCATTAGAACAACTTGGCGCCCAACGAGGCAATACGACATTGGCTCCACTAGTTTCCCAGCTCAGAAATTTACATAAGCAAACATTGCCCACATTTTCATAGAGAGAGACCTGATGGTTAGATGTAAAGCTCTGCTTCTCAAGTTGTGTAAATAAGGTTTCTTGCATTGTGACCAGAAATTATGATTCGAGAGGTCTCCAGGAGTTAATGTCCGGCTAATTCCCTCACCCACCACCCCTTACATGCCACCATCTTCACCATTTACTGCACCACTTTCACTTCTCTACCACATGTCCACATACCATCCCTTAAGTATCTGCCCATGCAAACTATCCTGAGCAGTAACCAGGTATACCGTATACGGCAGAAACAGCAATGAAAAATAGATGGAACAAGGCTTGGAAGGTGTCTGCCGAGATCCAGTCCGGGTATTGTGTCAACTAGTTGTGGGAATGGTAGGCATTGGGGAAGAACTACCCAGGCTTATGCGGATGGCAAGTGCTATAGCGCGCAATGGGCTCTCCACCAGTTCAGGAAGTACCGCATACTTTCAGGAAGTAGGACTATTGTTCCATACCTGGACAATGGGATGCCGTCGCTAACTTAGTAGGCCTGTTTGGGACGTGCGAATGTAGTAACAACTGGATTAAGAGTGCAAATGCTTGTAACTTCTGGAATACCAGAGGGATGCCTCTTGCTGATCTTGGACAGTTGATACAGCCCGTGTGACTGTTCTAATATAAATGGTTATATTGTTATTATTAATATGAATTCATCCCAAATTTAACTGGTCTGAAAATATTTCAAGAGTTTTCTCCTTACATGGATCTACATGTTCCCTGGTTCTGGGCCTTCCAGACATTGCTATGAGATTATTCATACTTATTTGGAGCATCCCTTTCCCCATTGATTTATAGAAACTGATTGATGAAACTCTACCAGCAAAAAAAAAAAAAACTTCAGTTGCAGGTTGTGGGCTTGGCATGTGCTAAGTCTTGGGTTCGATTTTTGCTGTGTTTTCTACCGTTTTTGTTTAAATTCAAATTTTTGTTTAAACAGTTCGGGCGGTACATTGCCAAAATCTCGCCGTATCCCTCCCTTTTTTTCAACCGATATATGATTCCCTGAACTCTGCTCCTCCACTTACAAATGACGGACCACATCTAACCATACATAATTCAGAAATATATTTCTATATACTCTGAAATATATTAAGCCAGGCGATCCCATGCTGGGTCTTCGTTAAAAATCAGAGGATAAAAGATATTTGAAGTAGCCAGACCATTAGAATCTAACCATACATAAGACTTGAAGCTTGCATGCAAACTCCTGGTTTCAAGTTGAAGGCTTGAAGTAAGTAAGCCGGCGGGTCTGCGTCCAGTCCTGCTCGTACACCACTGCCTCATACTTGCCGCTACCAGCGCCACCGTCCGCCGCGTCGAGGACAAGGCGATAGTTGAGCCCTGAGACGACCTGGTCCTCGCCGCTCACCACCTTGCGGAACTGCAGCCGCTCGCCGGCCTGCTTGTTGTGCTCTGCCACGGCCCAGCTGCCGAGCTTCCTGCACGTGCGGGTCGCTCACGTCTATCTTCTTCCAGCCTCCGGCGAGCGTGCTGGGGCCGGCGGCCGCCGACCTGCCGACGGCTGACACGGCAGTGGCCGCAGCAGCGAGGATGACAGCGCGACGCCCCTCCGCTAGAGCGCCGTCGCCCATGGCTGGCTCTGGTTTGCGCTCGCCTTTCGTGGCCCAGCACACCGAGAGGCTGCGGCGGGAGGCAACTGCTCGCCTGCCGGCGACAACCGTCATGGCTGGGATGGACGCCGTCGTGGTGAGGGATGCCATGGCAGCGTTCTTCCCTGGCTGGTCTGTTGAGATTGTGGGTGATCGATTCTGGAGAAAGAACTGCTTGGTTACAAAGATGCTGTTGCCAGTGGTGCATCAGCGCCTGTTGTTTTCGTTGCTGACGAAAGGATTGCTCCAACCCCTTGAAACCACGTGGTGGATCTGGATCCAAGTTGAGCATTTGTTTTGATAGGATTCGTTTATTGCTTTTATTCTTTCCAAGAATTTTTGCGCTGAAGTTGAGATTTGTAGCTGTTTTCACGTGTCATTTACCGTTGTCTAACCGATGTGGACCTTGATTGGAACAGTTTTGCATGTTATCGGACGAACCTGCCCAGTCATCGTGTGCTTATTCTTTTGCCTCTTGATACCAAATCAAACTTGAGTAAAATACATAATATCATATGATATCTTCATATTTCACTCGTTTATGTAGTGGATGTTGAAAATGTAGGCAATATTTTAATTCCAAGTTTTAGTAGGAGACAAAAACAATATACTAGTGATGCACAACTAACTACTAACAGTAGGCTACTCATCATACTTCGGAATAAACACAAGAAAAATATAGTATCAAAGTCGCACGATCACACGAACGACTTCATCGTTGGGCTTGATGAAGAATGTGAAGCAGCGCAGCGTGATGCAGTGAAGACTTACGCAGCGCGGATGTAGTAGGAGCGGTCGCGCAGATGCGCGCCCGAAACCTTATTGCCGCCTCGTGCGTGTCTCTCTCGCGACAATGGTTCGAGATCCCGCTCTCCTCTCTTCCCTGCACGCCGAGAAGAAAGGTCGACGAGGTTCGATAGCTCAACACTTCGTATAAGAGTGGAAGAAGACAATGGGAGAAAGGAGTGAAGGAGATCGGTTCAAACTGGACGTCTCTGTGCCTTTTATAGACGCCTCAATTACTCTCTAGTAATCGACGCTATTATTCACCGAGAATCGGCGCTATTATTCGCCGTAATCGACTCCATTATTCATCGTAATCGACTCCATTATTCACCGTAATCGCCGATTCAAACCGAAAAATAAACAGTTTCATGACCGGTAAAAAGAGAGACGGTACAAGGTTTAGCAAAACAAGGTGGACATGGTTCGCCAAGTGGCGCACCACGCCACGGCGCGGTCGCGCGTCGCAAGTCACAAGTCACGCGATTTTCACGCGAAAATACGCTGAATACACACACGGCGGCGCAGCGCGTGTGTGTATTTAGCCAAAGCCACCATCCACTTCCATAATTCAAGGAGTGGGATGGACTCCACCTTATAAATTGGTCTCCCCACTTTGCCTAAGCAATATGGTACTAAACCTTGCGTGCTTTGGAATTATAGAAAATAGGCCTTGGGCCTAATTTCAACAAATCCCCACCAATTCCAAAGCAGAAGCACAAATATGTCGAAAACATTGTATCAAGTGTTGTTTTAATATACCATCTTATAATGTAAGTCCCGTATGGGTTGAACTTACACCTAGATTAGCAAGATTCATCTTCTCACAGCTAATGAATGGACTATGCCTTGAATTCACAACTTTTAGAATCGACTTCACTTGAAACCTCAATCGATACTAGGCTATCAATGAACCACGCCTAAACGGAGCGTTATATGGTCATGCTCCTTATCTCGCTCATGAGCTTTCTAGAGAATGCCCTGTTCTCGTGAACTGCGACCAAACAGCTTAAGCTCAAGTAGGTGTATTCTTTCTAGGTATCCTGCAGCTAATACCTTTCCTCATGAATACATTAAGGTTTTATACCAACCTTCCATACGCTTGAGAGTACTTTATTTATTTTGGATATGGGTACAATTAATATGTACTCTCTTGTTACAATATCAACTTGTTTTTCCCATTACCTAAGTCACGGATCTCCGCTCATCAAGGCATGGGTTACCATTATGATGTAACTAAATGGGCCTCATTCCCATATCCATAGAAGCAACGGAAATCGCTCTCCGTGCTAATCCCTTGGTAAAAGGGTCGCGATTTTTCTCGGTGTTAATATAATTCACGGCTATTACTCGGAGTTTCTCAATTTTCTCGATGATTTAAGCCACGCTTCACATGTCTAGAGGACTTCATATTATCCTTTGTACTTGTGACTTTGGCCAACACGCTTGATTATCACAAGACATCGATTGCCGATATTGGTTTCTCAACCAACGGTAAGTCCATCGAAGCTCTCTTAGCCATTCACCTCAACAGATGGCTGTGTCAAGTGCTACAAGTTCCGCTCCATGGTTGACCTCGTCAATATAGTCTGCTTACAAGACCTCCATGAAATCAGAAGACCACTAAAGTAAACACATAACCACTTATAGCTTTGATCTCATCAAGATCGAGATCCAATTGAGTCACTATACCCTTCTAATACGTATGATATCCAAGATAATGAATTCCAAAAGATGTTGTGCCTCTCAAGTAGCGCAACACTCTTTCAAGTGCCTCCAGCTGATCATCTCCTGGTTAGAAGTAAACCGACTTAATTTGCTCACAAAGAAATGAAATGTCAGTCTTGTGGCACCAACTAAATACATAAGTGACCCAATAATTTGTGAATATTTCAATTGATCTTTTCCTAACCCTTGATTCTTTCGAGGCTTAATGCTCGCATCATAGGGTGTTGGAGAAACTTTACAATTTTCAAAGCCGGCGGCTCAATATTTTCTCAAAGATAATGAGATTGGCTCAAAGTAATCCCATTCTCATTCTTGATCAATTTAATATTCAAAATAACATCGCCTCTCCTAAATCTTTCATATCAAAACATCGGATAGGAAAGATTTGACCTCACAATTACGGTAGTGTTTGTTCCAAATATAAGTATGTCATCTACATACAAACACAAAATTACTCCTTGACCCCCACCATAGCGGTAATATACACATTTATCACTTCATTCACAATAAAGCCGCGTTTGTCAAAGTCTTATCAAACTTTTCGTGCCATTGTTTAGGTGCTTGCTTTAAACTATACAAGGATTTTAATAGTCTCATACCTTATTTTCCTGTCGAAAATCACAAAACCATCGGGTTGATCCATATAAATTTCTTCCTCTAACTCTCCATTAAGAAAGTCTGTCTTTACGCCCATTTGATGAACATACGTACCATAGGAAGATGCTAATGCAAGGAGTACTGATGGTGGTTAATCTAGCGACAGGAGAATAGGTATCAAGAAATCTTCTCCTCTTTCTCGGTGTAACCCTTAGCTACAAGTCTTGCTTTGTACTTCTCAATAGTACCATCGGGCCTCGCTTTTTAAAAATCCACTTACATCCAACAAGTTTGCACCCAATAGGAAGATTGGTGATCTCCCAAGTCTCATTAGCCATGATTGAATCCATCTCACATGGATCGCCTCTTTCCAATACTCAAGATCGAAGATGCATAAGCTTCCAAAGAGTCTTTGGCACATCATCCACGAGGTATACAATAAAGTCATCACCAAAGGTTTTCTCAACCCTTTGTCTCTTGCTTCTTCGAGGAGCTTCGTGACTAAATTGTTGTCCTCCTTAGGGATATCATAAAATGGTTCGAAATGGTGGAAAGTTTAGAAGTTTGATTGTTCTTATTTTCGATATTATCGATGTGAACATTCTCGATCCGTGTTGAAGTCACGCCATCTGTTCTCATAGGAAAGATATTCTCAAAAATGAAGCATCTCTAGACTCCATTATTGTATTAACAATAATCTCGTGAGTTTCGATTTAACTACTAACAATCTATAGGCCGTGCTATTTTGAGCATATCCTAGAAAAATACAATCGATGCTTTTGGCCCAAGTTTTCTCTTTTCGCAATGGTATATTGACTTTTGCCAAACACCCCAAGTTCGCAGAAAATTAACATTAGGTTTTCTCCCTTCCATCCTCATATGGAGTAATTTTACTCCTTTTAGTGATTACTCTATTTAGGACGAAAGTTGTGTCAATATAGCTTCCCCACCATGCTTTAGGCATACCTAACTCTCTAACATGGCATTGATCAAGTCCGTTAGTGTCCGGTTTTTCCTCTCACTATCCCATTTGATTGGGGTGAGTATGGTGGTGTAAACTCATGGATTATTCCATGCTCGTAATGAATTGGGAGAACTCATGAGAGACATACTCTCCTCCACGATCGATCTCAATCTTTTTATTTTCTTTTCTAATTGGTTCTCAACCTCACCTTATAAGTTTTAAAGTAGTTTAAAGCTTCATCCTTAGTTTTTAGCAAATACACATAGCAAGAGCGTGTTGCATCATCAATAAAAGTTAGAAAATATCTTTTGCCTCCTTTTGTCAATAGTCCATTCATTTCACACAAATCAATGAATAAGATCTAATGGTGCAGATTCTTTTCATCCTCTAATCCTTAAAAGGTTTTCGAGGCTGTTTTGCTTGCACACATGACTGCATTTTGATCCTTTGATAATTTCACATTTTGAATTAAATCTAATTTGGACATTCTCACAATACTATCAAAACTAATATGACAGAAACGGAATGCCAAATATTTGCCTCACATTTATTTAAATTTGTTGCAACATTCAGATTATAACAATACTCTAAAGTACTTAGGCGGAACAAGCCTCCGCTCTCATAGCCTTTACCAACAAAATTTCCAAACTTAGACAATACAATTTTATTCGACTCAAAAACTAGCTTATAACCATCCTTACATAGAAGAGAACCACTAATGAGGTTCTTATTTATTGTAGGAGCATGCTGCACGTTCTTTAAGTGGACAATCTTCCTCAAGTCACCTTCAGATCCACCGTACAACACCAAGAATGTACATGCGAGCCGCTTCCCATTAGGACGGAGGAAGCCCCGCTGCTGGTAAGAAGAAAACAAGGAAATATCGAAACATACGTGAACATTAGCACCGAGATCCACCCACCAATCGGTGGATTGACATGCTGAAAAACAACAGTGGATTACCATACTCTCCGAAGTTGAGGCCTCGCCTATTATCACGCTGATGACCTTCTTCTTTGGTCGTTCACCATCTCGATTTTATGGAATCGATATCCTTCGCCATATGACCATCTTTTCCGCACACAAAGCGGTGATGTTCTTGAAATCCTTTTCTCGCTTTCTTCTTCTTAAAGCTAGTTGTCTTGTTCGGTTTGTTGGATTTGTACTTCTTTGCTATAGTCTTTTCTCAATGAGGTTTGCATTGCTCGCCGGATGTGCTTGGTGCATCCTTTGCTCTAGCTTTTTCTTCCACATCGAGGGCAGCAATGAGATCTTCAACAAAATCTCTTCCTCTTGTGTTTGTGCTAGTGGCAAAATCCCGCCAAGAAGGTGGGAGTTTAGCAACAATACCCGCACCACAAACTTAGGAGGTAACACACAGCCAGTGCGTAATCTCACCGACTAGTAGCTGGAGGTCATGAGCTTGTCCAACTATAGACTTAGCCTCATCCATGCTAAAGTCGAAAAATTGCTCACACATGTAGAGCCAACCGACCTCGCCTCTGCATATTTGTGCTCTAGTGCATTCCACAACTCGTGGCGGACTTATAGTCCATGTACACATCGAGAGCCGATCTGTCGTAGCAGTCAAGATGCAACCAAGAGCGATATTGTTTGCACTATCAAATTGCATGTACTTGCTCAATCAGTAAATGGATCTGCGGATGGACAACCCACCACAGTCCCAAAGACATGAGCCAAAACTTGACTCTAGTCCGCCATCTACGAAAGTTCGACCACAAAACCTCTCGTGTTTCATCGCATCGAAGCGCTAACCATTTCTCAGATTGCAACAAATTCCGCAATAAGGTTTCGGATTGTTGAAAATGTAGGCAATATTTTAATTCCAAGTTTTAGTAGGAGACAAAAATAATATACTAGTGATGCACAACTAACTACTAACAAGAGGCTACTCATCATACTTGGAATAAACACAAGAAAAATATAGTATCAAAGTCGCACGATCACACGAACGACTTCATCGTTGGGCTTGATGAAGAACAGAAGCAGCGCAGCGTGATGCGATGAAGACTTGACGCGAGCGCAGATGTAGTAGGAGCGTCGCGCAGATGCGCTGCCGTAAACCTTATTGCCGCCCGTGCGTGTTCTCTCGCGACAATGGATCGGAGATCCCGCTCCTCTCTTCCCGCACGCCGAGAAGAAAGGTCGACGAGGTTCGATAGCTCAACACTTCGCACAAGAGTGGAAGAAGACAATGGGAGAAAGGAGTGAAGGAGATCGGTTCAAACTCGACGTCTCTGTGCCTTTTATAGACGCCTCAATTACTCTCTAGTAATCGACGCTATTATTCACCGTAATCGCGCTATTATTCACCGATAATCGACTCCATTATTCTCGTAATCGACTCCATTATTTACCGTAATCGCCGTATTCAAACCGAAAAATAAACAGTCTCATGACCAGTAAAAAAAGAGAGAGACGGTACAAGGTTTAGCAAAAACAAGGTGGACATGGTCTGCCAAGTGGCGCACTACGTCACGGCGCGGTCGCGCGTCGCAAGTCACAAGTCACGCGATTTTCGCGAAAATACGCGAATCACAAGGCGCGCTGCGCGCGCGCGTGTGTGTGTTTAGCCAAAGCCACCATCCACTTCCATAATTCAAGGAGTGGGATGGACTCCACCTTATAAATTGGTCTCCCCCACTTTACCTAAGCAATATGGTACTAAACCTTGCGTGCTTTGGAATTATAGAAAATAGGCCTTGGGCCTAATTTCAACAGTGGATTACTTAGTTGTAGTTGACTCTTTAACCAAAATTGGTATGGTTATACACTTCTCTAATTCAACCATATCAAGAGGCCAGAGATATCTCTCATTAAAAAGGATAGACAAATTTCTTCTCTTTTTTTTGAAAGTGGGTGAAGGCTTGCCCTGATAAAATTAGAGGAAAGCAGATTTAATTACAAAAACAAAAGACCCCTTCATAAAGAAGAGGAAGAAAACTGTGTAGCAGCCCTGAGCACGAAAAAGGAAGCCAAAATTACAGGACTAAGGGTAATCCACCAAGTGCTTGGCTCCCACAAGGGTCCAAGCACATATGTCCTCTTTGACTCATATTATAAGAGACTCCGAGGAAGCCTCTGATGAGCGAAAAAGTCTTGTATTTCACTCATTCCAAATTTTCCAGGACACTAACATGAGGAGTGTCGCTAGGGCTTTACGCAAAGCTTCAGGCGTCTGAATGATCGACTCCCATCACTGTCGCATCAAGGACGTGGCCGGCCAACTCATGGGTTCCAAGGCACCGCAAGTAGTCCATCGTGCAGTGGCCATCCGGATTCTTGCGGAGTAGCGACACTTAGCTAGGAGGTGGATTGTCATCTATGATACACATATGCCAAGTGGGCACCACTGTTGATTTGGTCATCCTCGCGTTGATAGGCAGTCGACTGTTCAAATTCTATTTTGTATGATGAACCAGGCAAAGGTTTTGCATTTTTGTGTTGTCCAATTCTTCCAAATTAATCTATCCATGGTTGTTTCCATCACGCCTAAGAATTGAGCCTCATATGCTGATGCAACAGTGTAGATTCCATTTGTAGTGAACTTCCAGATGGCAATGTCTTCATTTCCTTCTTGAAGGTTTGCCATAGAAGTCAAACTCCATAGGGTGGCTAATTCTTGAGCGTGTTGCATCGTGATGCCATTAGGGAAGTGCAGATCCTGAAGCCATGTGTTGTACGAAAGGCTGTCATGTAGGGTACAGTTCTTTCTCCTGGAGGCTTTGTAGATGGTTGGTGCAAGATCTTTAGGCTGGTTCCCTTGCGCCCATGCCGAACTCCAGAAAGGACACCTTTTTTCGTTCCCAATGAGTATGGTGGTCACCACGGCAAAAAAATCTTGATCTTGTTCATCACATGGTGTCCCCGGACCTTGTCAAGGTTTACTTTCTGTAGCCTATTCATACCACAGCCACCTGAGTCTCAAGGCCCGGGCGAAGCAATCTAGGTCTAGGATAGCAAGACCTCCCAAGCTTGTGGGTCTGCAGACTTTGATCTAGTTAACTTTGCATTTACCTCCTGAAAGGGGTTGGGATCCCGCCCTCAAGAACTGTCTTGCTCACTTGTTGAGGGATCTGAGTACGCATTTTGGTGCTTTTATGGCTGTCTAGGAAGTAGGTGATTGAGATGTTAGGACAAAATTTATGAATATTTTTCTACTTGCTAGAGTGAGCATTTTGCTACGCCATCTAGCGAGATGACTGGCATATTTGTCCTCTAGCACTTGGAAGTTGGTTCGACGGAGTTTTCTGAGCAAAAGTGGCAATCTTAGGTATTTCAAGGGGAAGGATGCTCATTTGGCTAGCATGTCTGTAAGATGGCATCGAGGTACTGAGTGTGGCCCTAGCGGTTTCAGTAGCCCAAGGTTTGTGGCAATGTCAAGGATCTTTTGTAAAGGGTCTATTGCAATGATGAATAGAAGCGGCGATAGTGGATCGCCATGTCATAGGCCTCTTCGGTATTGTATTTATTTTCTTAGGACCCCATTGAGGAGGACTGTGGAGGAGGAGATAGTGAGGAGACATGCCACCCAATCTCGCCATTTGGGTGGGAACCCATGTTTTTTAAGGAGGTTTGGAAGATAATCCCATTGTACCGAGTCAAAGGATTTTGCTATGTCGAGTTTGAGGAGAGATGATGTGCCATTCTGGTGGTATCTCCTTATCAGATTTTGCATGTTAAGAAAGTTGTCATGTATGCACCTCCCTTTTATGAATGCAGTTTGGTTCGGAGAAATCAATTGACTCATGAAAGGTACTAATAGTAAGGCTAAGATTGTTGTGATAATTTTGGAGAAGCTGTGAATGAGACGATCAGCCTGTAGTCGGCCACAGATTGAGCCTCCTCTTTTTTGGGGATTAATACCACATTTGCCATATTTGTGGAAGGCAGGTTATTTGTTCTCAGATAGAAGAAACTATGGAGGGCTATCATGAGGTCAGATTTGATAACATTTCAGCATGATAAATAGAAGATCCCATTGAACCCATCTGGTCCCGGAGCTTTGTCAGGCAGTAACTCTAGGACCGCAGTGTGCACCTCCTCCTTAGTGATAGATCTATCTAGGGTGTGGAGATCAAGCTGAGGAAGTTGTAGGAGATCCCAGTTGAAGGTGGTGGTAGATGGGGAGGTGTGGCCGAGCACTCGATGGAAGTGCTACAATAAGATGATGTGGTAGCCATGCGTTGGTCTGTTGTAAGGTGATGTATGAAGTTCTTTCACTTGCGCGAGTTAATCCTGATGTGAAAAAATCTTATGTTCGCGTCGCTCTCTTTCAACCAGTTAATACACGTAACCTGTTTCTTCCTGTACCTTTCTACCACCGCTAGCCCCAAGATCCTAAATTTGAGATGGTTTCGCAATTCAATTTCTTCAGCTAAAAGTCTGCGACTCTCCTGAGCTACCTCAAGGTGTAGGATTATCTCTTGGGCCATGAGCAGTTGTAATCTGGCCTATGGGAGAATCGTTTTCCCCATTCCCTCAGCCTCTTTGCTACCATTTGTAGTTTTTTGTTAAAGAGGAGAATTGGATCTCGGGCCTGCGTTGTTTTTGTCCAAGCGTGTTGGACAACCTCAGAGAATTGCGCCAGCTTTGTCCAAAAGTTTTCAAAACAAAAATGCTTGGGCAGTCATGGGCTGCTAGTATTGGAAAGGAGAAGAGGACAGCGGTCCGAGATGGTTGTGGCTAAAGCATGCAAGGTGTGATTGCTAAAGGCTGTGTCCCAGGAAGAGTTGCAAAATAGCCTATCCAATCCCACGAGTGTTAGGTTCTCTCTTTTGTTGCTCCAAGTGATTTTTCGGTTTTGGAGGTGAATTTCTTTCAATTCGCAAAAGTCAAGAGCATTCCAGAATTGATTCACAATACGCTAGTTGAGATTCTAATTATTTTTGCCACTAGTCTTGTAGATGAGGTTGAAATCCCCCAAGATTAGCCACTTTGTGTCATTTTGTGGTTTTAGCCCTCGGAGTATAGATAAGTACAGATAACACATGCGGTTTATGTTCTGAATTATCTATGATGTATCATAGACGGTTCAGAGCACAAAGCATTTGTGATAAGTAAGTCATCACAGACGGTTCTTTCCATCACGGTAAACTTAGATGATCCATCTTATAAAACCGTCTATGGTAACTTTATCACTGACGATTTGTGTTAAACCGTCTATAATGAGACATCCATGATGACCTTTTTGTAGTAGTGACACTGTGTTCTCAAGATGGGTCAATTCAACCCATTGTTTAACTATGCTAGCTCTTAGCCCATTTTTGTAGGGAGAGAATGTCCCTTGTACAACAGGTGACTAAGGGGGTGTTCATATTAGTTTTTGTTGATGGATTTTGGTTGAAAATGAATAGTAATGGTAGAAAAAGTGAGTGAGAGATGTGTATGCTTGACAGGAGTGGGGTGCATGACGGTAGTGAGATATATGAGAAGCCGCTTCGAGAAGCCAAGTATTCTATTCGATTTTAACTTTTCTAAGCAGAAGCCAATACGAACAAGATCTAAACAACTTTTTGACTTCCACTACACTATGTTAACAAATTCCTGATGTGGCATTTGTGGTGACACAACTATGTGGAATGTTGGAGATGCCTCATTAGAACAACTTGGTGCCCATTGAAGCAATAAGACATATGCGACACTAGTTCCCCAACTCAGAAATTTACGTAACCAAACATCACCCACATTTTCATAGAGGGAGACCTGATAGATAGATGCAGGGTTTGCTATTTTAGGATGTGGCTTATGATTATTTACTGTGGCGTATTAGTCTAACAAATATGATTGCTGAAAGAAGCCAAAGTGAAAAACTGACTAAAAAGCTAAAAAGAAGTTGTGCTTCCCTAGTTGTGTAAATAAGGTTTCTTAGCATTGTGGCAAACAGAGTACTCAGAGGGTTCTCATGCGAAGCATATTGCAGAAAGAAAGATTATTACTCCTTACTGACATACATGGGGGCATCTGTGGTGCTCATGCCTCTTACAGAACACTAATTGGAAAGGCCTTTCAACATGGTTTCTACTGACCAATAACCATCAATGATGCCAAAGAGTTGATTAAGAAGTATATACAATACTAGTTTCGTAGTAGGTAAATACACTAACCAGCTAGGCAAATACACTAATCAGCTGGTTAGTGTATTTGCCTACTACGAAACTAGTATTGTATATACTTCTTAATCAACTCTTTGGCATCATTGATGGTTATTGGTCAGTAGAAACCATGTTGAAAGGCCTTTCCGATTAGTGTTCTATAAGAGGCATGAGCACCATAGATAATTCCTCTGTCTTGGCCTTTTGCTAACTAGGGGCATGATATCCTAACACCGTTCCCTAGAGCACCAGGAGGCTTTGAGTTTCTTTGTGGCTATTGATATATTCACAAAATGGATCCTGATGACTAGGATAACAACAGAAGCTACAAAAAGGTTTATGATGAGGAGGACGATTACTCGATTTGGAGTCCCAAATCGAATAATTATAGACAATGGCAAGTAATTTTTGAGTGCAAAATTCCAAGAATTTTGTAACGAATTAGGTACCAAACTTTGCTATACCTCCATCGCCCATCCTCAAAGCAATGGGGTAATCGAGCGTATGAATGGCTAGATAATGCAAGGGATCAAGACCCGAGTCTTCAACCAGCTTGTAAAGTGCTCGGGGGCTTGGGTACAAGAGTTACCTTCAGTGTTATGGGCTATTCGCACGACTCCGAGTCGGGCGACACGAAAGACGCCTTTTTTTCTAGTCTTTGGGGTTGAAGCCATGCTTCCTCTAGAACTAAAAATCTGGTCGACAAGGGTCGAGAACTTCAACAACTCCAACCAATAGCACCTTCGAGTGGATGACATTAACCTGCTCGAAGAGAAGAGAAATTAAGCCTTAATCTGATTAGCAGTCTACCAACAAGCCATGCGTAAGTACTATGATCGTAAGGTCCAACCTCACAGCCTTGCTGTAGGTGACTTGGTATTAAAGAAAATTCAATCCTATTCTAATCAGAACAAACTTTTCTCTCAGTGGGAAGGTCCTTACACTGTGGTCGAAATCACACATCCAGGCTTGGTATGACTTGCTATAGAGGATGGCCAGATTCTCTAAAACTCTTGGAATATCAATCAATTACGTAAATTTTAATTGTAATATTTCTAATCTTTTTAATAAAATTTTTAGTTTGTGCAAATCTTTATTGTCATATGTTCAACAGAGCTTCTTTTATATATGTTTCAACCACTTCTAGTATATCTAATTTATTTTAAAACTGGTCAAAGAAAGAAATACCACTAGTTGAAGTCTCTCTTTTCTGCATGTGGTCCTACCCACTAGAAGGAGCTTCCTAGTGTCGCGCCGTTGCTAACTCTTGCTATCAGTATAAAATGATTGCGAGCATGTAAGAGAAGGAATTCTTGGTATTTGTCTCATCATCATTTATGACTTCGATTGGATTAACCTGGTCAAAGGGAGATAACATCACCTAATCGAAGCCTTTCCTCTCTGCATGTCGTCCTGCACACTAGAAAGAACTTCCTAGCGTCAACTTATTCCTCACTTTTGCTGCCAGAATATGACAATCGAATTTGACAATGATGGTTGGATGAACTTCTTTGCTCTCTGCATACTTTACTCTATACTATTTGCTTTGTTTATTCATATAAACTAAGTAAATAGTCAAGAGTTAGGATAGAGTTATCAGTATAACTTATTTTTAGTCATAAATTTATTCTCTTTTTTTTCTTTTTTTATCTTACGAGTACTAACTACTCAACCAGATAGATTGTAGGAAAAAGAAGCTAACTTTCATTGATAAATGTATGTTCTTTATAGTTATTTCATTTACAAATTACTCTGAGTAGAGTAGCATCTCCCTTGCAACCTTGTGACTAGTTGGCTCAAATTCTTCAACCAGTCGTGCTGCCTCTGCTTCAGAGCAGCCAAAGCCGTGGTTGATGGGATGAAGGTTTAGGCTTTGGCTACTTGTCTTGAGTTTTGCCAAGACATAGCTCACGATGCCTTTGACCGCATCCCGAATTGAGTCAGCTTGCTTGGTCTTCAGGGTAGTAAGATGCTTCTCGAGCGCTCCTACTTGAAATCCGATCATAATAGTTATGGTGTCCTCGAAAGAACTCATTTTCTTTGTACCAAACTCATCGAGTAGATGGTTGAGGAGTGAAACGTTATCTTGAAGGATGCCCTTCACCGACTTCATTTCCTACTAATTATGAGTTGAGGATTTAGAGAGTTTCTTTATTTCGACCACTGACTCTATGAATAGAGCAAAGGTAGTAAGAAAATTACTTATCTGAAGAACTGATCGAAGGGTAAAGTTATTCTTACCTTCTAGTCAAGTGTCGAGCTTGTACTGGTCTTCAGCAGCTTTCTTCTATGGCTTGAGTCCTTATTCATATGATTAATTTCTTCGATCACCTTATTCTTTTCTTCGACCTCAGTGTGGGGCTTAGCCGTTTTGACCTCTTTTTCTATCATAAAAGGAAAAGGGTTAATAGAAGACAAGAAAGATATCTTAAGTAAGCAGTCTTAAGTTCAGAACTTACTGTTTATTTTCTCTTCTAGAGCTTTGATTGTAGCATTAGCCTTCACGAGGTCGATGATCTCCTTCTTTAGCCTCTGCATCTCGATCTTCTCGTTTTTGATTCCAACGGCCAAGAATTTTTCATCGCTCCTGAACCAGTCAAAGTTACAAATGAGCATAAGAAGTTGGAAAAGTGGTCAAAACTAAATTTGATCATGAGTACCAGAGACTTACCATGCCTCTGCCTTCCTAGAGAGGTCGACATTCTCTTATTGAAGGTGCATGACCTGTTTGTGGTATCGACCACGATTGCCATGTCCTCCAACGCTTTCTGAGTACAAAGGCAGTGAGAAACTAGAAAAACCAAGTATGAATGTCTAAGTACTCAATACTTACATTCATGCCCCTACGGGCAAACTTGGCGAGCACCCCTCTAGAGTCTTTGAGCTGGTTGAGCTCATCGGCTTTGTTCCACCACACCTTCTTGAGACGCTTGTTGTCGAAGATGAGTCTTTTGTCGGGAAGGTCTCTAGGGTGTGGAACTTCGCTCGGGGGCTGATCAAAGTAGATATAGGATTAAAAAATACAGAGAAGAAGTTAGGTCTCTCTTCTTCTTCTCCGACTGCACCTTCTTAAACTCGTGGAGGGGCATCCTCAACGTCCTGCTCCTCAGCTCGGCGATCGAAAGGACCTCTAACTTCATGACACGATATTTCTACCCTGCATTCAGCCGCTTGGACTTCTCTTTCTATGACCATCCCTGTGGTCGTAGCTACTGTAGCTCTGGCAGCAACCTCAATAGCTACGGTGGTCGCTTTTTCGACCACCACCTCCTCCCTTTATTTGGCTGCAAGCAAAGTCGCAAGGGGCTTTTTTGCAGGAACATTCTTGATTGATGGAGGTGCTGATCTAAAGATTACAAAAGCAAGTCAGCTTTTAAGAAGACATAGAGGTAAAATACCATGTTTATGTTTTCATTTTCATACTTTGTTATCTCACCCTTTATCTTGAACTTAGAAGAAACTTTTTCTGAAACTTTTTTTGATTGCTTCACTTCGACCATGTCTGGTTGTGGAGGAATGAGGATACCTTCGACCATGTCTGGTCACAGGTCTTGAGTAGGAACCTCTATTCCTTGTCCCTCCTAGTGGTCGGAATCAATTTCGACCACCTGGAGAACGACCTCCTTCTTGATCATAGGTTCTGCTATAGTAGTAGTCTCCTTTACAAAAGATATAAAACTCTTCTAGTTTTTCTTGATCTTATGAGTTGGTTGCGCAAGCATGGATGCCCCTATCTCGCTTGCAGTAGTCGTCTCCGCATGGAACTGCTGCACAGGGCCGGTCGGAGCAGTAAGGGGAAGGATAGCAAGGGGAACAGCAGTACTCATGCTCCCCTTTAGACGTTCTTCTTTCTCCTTAGCGGACACATCCACCAGGATATGAGGAGCCACCACGTCGAGTGATGGATCCTTCTCGCAAACGAGTTTGACCCGAGTGTTAATTTCCTCCAAGTCAAGATCTGTTCATACAAATAAAGTGATTGATATAAAATGCTCAAAATTTAAATCTACAATTACGAGTATGATTACTACTTACCGTTCTCGTAGTCTCTAGTAGCATCAGCTGCTCTCGAGTATATCTACATAGGATGTGCTCATTTCTTCAGGGGGCTAATATGACAGGTGATGTAATCTTTCACCATGTGCCAGCCGGTGAGCCCCTTGTCCCTCAACTCTTTGATGGCTGAGTTGTAGGGGCCTATCCGAGTGATGTCCTTGGGAACTGAGTTCCAGGACATGTTCTTCTCTGTAGCCTTCCCCATGAAGGAAAGGTTTTCTTCACTGGTGATCTCCCAGTAAAACCACCTCTTCTTCCAACCCGGCAATGATGACTAGGTGAATATTTGGATTTACAGCTCCGTCTTCCCGTCATGGAGCTTCAGTCCCTAACTTCCAATGATTCCAATCTATCGGCTCATTTCATAATAATACCAGAAGAGCTCGAGGTCCACAGGAATGCCTAGGTATACCTCATAGAGATACATGAAAGCGCTAAGCATCGTGATTGAATTGGAGACCAAGTTCACTAATTTGACCCCAAAGTACTTAAGTACTGCTATGAGGAAGGGATGAGCTGGGAGTCAAAGGCCGCACTCACAGTGGTGCTGAAATACGGTAATATATCCTATTTCTTTCATTGGCCAATGTTGTCCGATGGCTTTAATCCATTTGATGAACTTCCGTGGGGGAATCTTTTCAGCGTCCTCCAATGCTCTCAATTTCATCTTGTCCATCTCAGAAACCACCCAAGTGGATGACGATTCTTAGTTGATTGGTTTAGGTTTGGAAGAGATTGGGGGAAGAAGATGACTTGGTCAGCAGCGGAAAGCATGAAAAAGATTGGAGTAGCAGGGGAAAGTGAAGAGATTAAACATTACCTGAGGTAAGCCTTTATAACCATGCGTCGGTTACCCATCTCGGGAATTGCTCCAGTGCACAGGCTTGTGAGAGTTGACTGGAATTCTTTTTGAAGTGCGTCTGTCTTCACAACTTAAGTAAAATTACCTTTTTGACCAAGCGCACTTCCGATTGAAAAGACTTGAATAGGCTTTGCTTTCGACTAATTGTTGTCTATGACTTCTCTCACTCAAGTAGATTATTTTTACTTTAAGTTGGGGGCTAGATTACGAGGATAGAGTAATCATTAAATTATTATATCACTATATACTTTAAATATACCCCTTATTGGTAAGGGAGAAAATTCACAGTATAGTCGTAAGCTCTACTACGACCATCTCACAGTCATAAGCTCTTCTATAACTACCTGGCCTTAAGTCCTTCTACAACCACCTCATGATCGTGAATTCTTCTATGACATGGTGTAGTCATAAGTTGTCTTACAACCATCCTTTGGCGGAGGACCTTCCTGTGACCAGCATATCTCCAACTAGCTTATCTATGACAACCTATGATGTCGTGGGTTTGTCTGATACGGCAGTTAGAATGTGTGCTTATTTCTAATAACCGCATAAGATCTCTCTTTGACAATAACCGTCGCACGACGAACAGGTAATCCCGTCTTTCTGACAATAACCACCCACAGGTAGGGATAGAAATTGTGCCCGTTTACCCATGTGTCCGCGGGTAAATACCCTAATAGAGTCAGGTATAGAATATTTTCTTTACCCACGAGCATAGAAATGGGGGGAACACTCTGTCCGTCAGGTAAACGGGCACAAGCATGGGTAAACTCCACCCGTACCCATCTCACCCGTTTACCCACGATATGGAATGACAGGTGACGTAGCCATAGCAATAGAAGTGTAAAACCCTAGTCTCTAAGACCCCAAGTCCCCAACCCAACTCCTGAAGTCCCGATTCCCAGCCACCACCAACACTCTCAATGAAGCGCCGAGCTACCTCCCAGTTCCTCTCCTCAGTCCTCCTCCTCCGGTCCTCCCTCACCCAGCTACCTCCCATTTCCTCCTCCCAGCTAGCTTCTGCCCCCTCCCCCACCCAGCTACCCCCTACCCCTGCTTTCTACTGCTCCTTCTCACGCAGTCACGCACACTCTTGTCCCTCACTCCCTCCTCACCTCTAGATCTAGATTCGGACCTGTGACCCCATCCTCCTCATGGTGAATTGTTGCCCCTCCTCACGCAATCACGCAAGGTCGCCTCCTCCTGCCTAGCCTCGAAGGTATGTGTAGTGACTACTGAACGAACTCAGCTGACCTGACCTACTTCACTAAAAATTTACAGATTTGAAATTTATACAGTACTTCAGCTTCTAATCTCACAACTAACATATGAAAATGTGGCCATGGCTTAATAGGTTACCCCAATTAGTTATGATCTTATCTGTGTTCGGCCTTATCTTAATGCAAAAAATGTGGCCATTGGAAAGCCTCTTGTCTGAATTGATCTCATCAATGCAGTGATGTCAATGGTATACCTGAATTTCTATTGATTGTTATAAACTTTTTATTTTGCATATCTCTAATTACTATCGATTGTTATAAACTTTTTTGATAGCTAAATTCTAGTTAAGATCAGAGTTGTTCTTCATTTCAATGCATTACACGCTATTGTACTTCTTTTGTATTCAAACAAGGGGTTGCCCTACATAAAATATGATGTCGCCATATCAACAGCATGCCCTGGGCTTGATTATATTGTTATTTATATAGAGAAAATGCGTGTCTTTGAGATAATCGGGACAATTTTTATTGATTGTAATTCTATAATTCTTCTTTTTTTTTTAAACACACTTCATATGTTATGCAAAAGTTGTTCTCTTTGGGTACTGCACTATAGATGAAATAGAAAAAATATTAAAAACATGGTGGCTTAGAAGGACAGATAAAATTTAGCCAGTTATTGCTGTTGTTTTCTGATCAAATATTTAGTTTGTTATTTTTTTCTCTTGACTCATTAAAAGCACTCCTTGTTTGTAATTACCTGGTGCATGATTGCTTGTACATGCATATTTTTAATACTTCAATTAAGGGGAGAATTCCCTTCTCTATTGTTGTTACTTACAATTGATCATAGACTTTTTAGTTTCTGACCTAGGAGATAATTAATTTTCATAATAAATTTGGAAAGGACCTTAGTAAGGAAATATGCTAGTTTGAAACTAAATTTAAACAGAACCACAAAAGATAGCTATTATATTTTCTAACAATGATTGCTGGTCATATGTATCTGTCATAAGTTCAACTCTCAGTTTACGGGTAAACGAGCATGCCCACAGGCGACGAGTACCCACGGACGACGGGCATAGGTGAGGTTCTTCGCCCGTCATCCTTCTGGGCATGCCTGTGGGTGTAAATCAGGGTCGCGGGTATGGGTATAGGCGGGCACTACCTGCGCCCGCCGCGCCCGATTGCCATCCCTACCCACAGGCGGTTATCTTCTGAAACATTGAGACGTCTCTTGACGTGGGATAATGGCAACTGCTTCGTCAACTATATAAGGGTTGATGTCAGAAGAGGAGAGATGAGATCCAACCCTAGTTGAATATGTTTAGAGCGAGAGATAGTGCAAGGCTTTTACACATTACATTCTCAGTTGTAATCTTTCCTTAGTGCAATAGCCATACAAATCTAGGGTTATTATTCTCCTAAGAGAAAGCTTGAACCTATATAAAAATTCCTGTGTCTCTCTGCATACTCGTAGCTAGTTCCTTGAGAGAGTTTCCCTGAATCCAAACAAATCATATGTAAGATCGGTATTAAAACACCGACACCGGGTATTTTACCCCTGAGACCATTCCACTTCGGTTTTCATCTACGTGGCGCTGATATGGCACTAAGGGCCTGTTCTTTTTGGCTGCGGCTGATAGCTTTTTGGCTGTTTGCGATAGAGATTGCGGAAAGAGAGATACTCGTTTGCGATTTTTGATGATACAGATATTAGTTTTTTAACGTGTGCTACAATTAACTTGTAAACCCCATCTTAAAAAAATACTCCGTTTAAAAGTTAGTTACTGCAGCAAAAGCCAAAAGCGACTTTTAGAAACCGCAAAGAACAGACCCTAAGTCATCAAACATGTACAAGTGTGGCATCCAGTCATCACTTACGTAGAAGTGGACCTCTAGTGATTCATAAATAAATTACAAAAATGCACACCATCTCCTCTTCTTCTCTCTTTCCCAATTGTCTGCCTGTCCCAGGTGCATGCCCACGCAGCAAGGGATGATGCACACGGCTGTGAGATGGCCCTCGTTAACCCATCTCCAGCGAGCTCACCATGTTTGGTCGGCTGTGAGTAGATTCATTTGTGATGTGTTCGTGGGTTCGAGGCGGCCTATGAGAGATGCCTAAAAAATAGATCAAATCCATGAGAGGCGGGAGGCAATGCCTGCCGACGACAGCCGTCATGGCTGGAATGGATGCTATCGTGGCGAGGGATGTCATGGAAGCCTTGTTCCCTGGTTGGTCTGCTCGATTGTGGGTGATCGATTCTGGAGAAGAACTGCTTGGTTATAAAGATGCTATTGCTAGTGGTGCATCAGCCCCTGTTGTTTTCATTGCTTCTGAAAGGATTTCTCCAACCCCTTGAAACCATGTTGAGCATTTGTTTTTGATAAGATTTGACGAGGATAGAGTAATCCTCAAATTATTATATCATTATATATTTTAAATATATCCCTTATTCATAAGAGAGAAAATCCACAGTATGGTCATAAGCTCTACTATGATCATTTCACAGTCGTAAGCTCTTCTATGACTATTTGGTCTTAAATTTTTCTACAACTACCTCATGATCTTAAGTTTTCCTACGAGCATGGTGTAGTCATAAGTTGTCCTACAACCATCCATTGGTTGTGGACCTTCCTGCGACTAGTATATCTCCAACTAGCTTATTTACGACAACCTACCACGTCGTGAGTTTGTCTGAGATGGCAGTTAGAACGTACACTTATTCCTAATAACCGCACAGGATCTCTCTCTCTAACAACAACTGTCACACGGCGAACGGGCAACCATGCCTCTCTGGCAATAACCACGCACAGGCGGTTATCTCGTAAAACATTGAGACGTCTTTTGGAGTGGGATAACGGTTACCACTTTGCCAACTATATAAGAATTGATGTCAGAAGAGAAAGGGATCCAACGCTAGTTGAATACGCTTAGAGCGAGAGACAGTGCAAGGCTTTTACATATTACATTCTCAATTGTAACCATTCCTCAGTGCAATAACCACACAGAACGTACGGTTATTATTCTCTTAGGAGAAGGTCAAAACCTATATAAATATTCCCGTGTCTCTCTGCATACTCGTAGCTAGTTCCTTAAGAGTGTTTCTCCGAATTCGAATAAATTATATGTAAAATCGGTATTAAAACATCGATATAATTCGATTATAGGTTTTATTTTTTCCAAGAATTTTTGCGCTGATGCTGAGATATGTAGCTGTTTTTCACGTGTAGTTGTCTGACTGATTTGGACCTTGATTGGAACAGGTTCGCATGCTTCCATGGAAGTCGATTTGGGGTGCATGATTTAATTCTCATGTGCCGTGGAGTGCAAGTTGATTTGACATGTTTTGTCCAGTTGCCACATGTGAAAATGCAGTGAGTGCCTGGAATTCGGACCCTATCCTTGTGGGTTTTCAACTGATGTTTGGTTTCAGTGGCAGCTTTGGAGAATCGGTGGCTAACCGCCCCGTACACCGGAACTGTACCTTCTCTGGTTTTATAAAGGGGATCCATTTTATATCTTTGAAGGTGTTTAGAGTGATGTTGGTTTATAATTTTTTTATTGTAATTGATTTATTTTTTTGTAGTTAAATTAATTTATTTGGTATAATTAAATTTAAAAAATTTAAAAAATAGAAAAAAAACATATTAACCTATCACGAACAATATAAAAGAATATTAAAAAAAGAAAAGATAAAAAAGCAAAAAATAAAAAAATAAAATTAATAAATAGTGAATAAATAGAAATCAGAAACTAAATTAAGCGGTACCTTTAACAACCCTAAACTTCACACCTTCCATGGAAGTAGGTAGTAGAGGAGAAGGATTTTAGTAGAAGGTTTCCGATTGGGAATCGCGGAGAACAAAAGAAAATCAACCGGAGCCGGCCAGTTTCCAAAACCCTGTTCAGTAGCTCTGTAAGAAAGGAAACCGAGATTCCTCTGTCGAGCCAATTTGCCACACTACTCCAATACAGTTATCAACCAGTTATTTCCCATGCTACATTCACTTTGCTCACTCCCTCAATACATATACCACATCCTAGCCCTCCCATCCACCACAGAACTCTCGGTTGAAGAAGCCTCATCAAGTACATGTAGCAACAACGGAATAGATACAGAGGAGTGTTTGGGAAATGTGTAGCAGCTAAGATGGGAATAGTATGCATAGGGAAAGAAATGATCACAAATGATCAAAGATATCTTCCTACAAGACCCAGTGGTGGATCCAGGAATTGATCACAGGGCACGCGGATATGAAAGGTGCAAGTAATGATCACAGGTGACAGTTTTTTTATGATCCACATTTGTGGATCTGAACTGAAGTTCTAAGTAGCTGAAGTTGAATACATCAAGTGTCCAGATTCGACTGTCCCCTTTCGTTTATAATCATCGCATGTCACAAAGGAGAGCTGAAGTCTTCTGTAATACCGCGGGCAAAGCCCAGCCCATCCCGGCCCCCGGCCCAAGCTACCCCATAAAAACCTACCCCAGGTGGAGGAAGCCAAAATCCATTTGCTTAGCCCCGTTGCCGATTTTGCGTCGCCCCCTCTCGTGTTGCCGACGCCGCCACTCCACCCTCGCCTTACCTGTGCCACCGCCGGTGGAGAGGAAGTCGACGGCCAACCTCCCTGGCCGTGCCGTGCCGGCCCCGAACCCCAGCGGTCGGCACCGTCGCTTCTTCGCGCGTCGCCGCTCCTCCTGCATCTCCCTGCCATTCCCGTCCCCTGTCGCCCGCGCGCGCTGCGGCTTCTCTGGCCGTGCCTCGTTCTCGCCGCGAGCTGCTGGCGCCGCTCCGTGCATCTGCACGTAGCCCTGGTGTTGCCAACCTGCGTCGCCGCCTCACCCCAGCGCGCCACCAGGTCAATCGGCGCCGCCGCCTCTTCTTGCCATCACCCTACTCCGCCGGGGGGGAGCCGAGCTCCCCTCGGTGCTGCCGTCGCCACCCACCTCCTCATGTGCCAACCAGCCCCCGCCGTTGTCGTCCAGCGCCGCCCCTCCTGCCGGGGAAGAAGAGAGGGTGGGGAGGAAGTGGGGGCGGCCATGAAGGGAGAAGATGGGAAGGGAGGGGGTCGGCCATGGGGGAAAAGGAGGAGGCGGCTAGCTGAGGAAGAAAAAGTGGGGAAGCAGTCGTCTGAGAAGAGAGAACGAGGGAGGAGAAGAAAGAAGAAGAGGAAGGAGGAGCTCCAGCCGTGAAAGAGGAAAGGAGAAGAAAAGAGGAAGGAGCAAGCCGGCCAAAGAAGAAAAAAAATGCTGCCGTGAGGAAAGAAAAGGAAAAGAGAGGAGAAAAAATAGGAAGGCTGATCTGACGCTCGATCCGCCAGATCCGACCAAAACAAGGGAAAAGGAGCCTCGATCCGGTCAATCGGAGCTAGGGTAACGCCTCGATCCCTTCTCCTTACTTGGTTATTGAGTTTTTGTAGAGATCGAATTATCGATTAGTGAGACTAATTTACATAATGATCAGAACATAGCTAGTAGTTGGGATTCGTATGCAGATTTTTAGATCCCGAGATAGCTATTATCTTAAGTATTGTCATTGAACGCTACGGTTGTCTAACCGCCGGGACAACGGAAAGAGTTTGATTCAATAGTGTTGTATGTGTCGACTTTGCACGTAGGAACTTCGTCGTTCGTCTGTGTGTATATGCTATTATGTATTGAGGACGGATGATGTTTATACAGGTGGCGGTTTGGTTTTGATGTCGTCCACACATCGTCTGCCAGAATAAACAGGCAAGTGCATGGTAAAATAGTGGATTGGGATGAATGCCTGGTATTTACTTCGTATTTTATGCTTTATGTCATTTTGTGAAATGCTATCTCCGATCGCCTGTTGATTATGCTATGACAAAAGAATGCTTATGGTTGATTATCGTGTTGAAGATAGTGTTGCATTGTGCTGTATACTTGTACTAAAGATCTACGTTGCGTAGACATACTGTGGTGGTGGGGTAAAGACCTACTTCGGTAGGCACTCCACGGGGGTGGAGTCTGTGGCCCGCATGAAAGAGGGCGGGGCACGAGTGGGTCACCGACGTGTGAGCACTCAGCTTTACCGGTAAGAGCTCAGGTTGCATATGGACATAGCATTGCTTTACTGTGAATGTTGAAAAGATATTGCATCATTTTCATTTATCTTGACATAAGTTGCATGAGCCAAGCTGGAGACAAAGTCATGTAACTATTCCGGTGAGATCGGTGAGAAAGATACATAACTAGTCCGGAGTGCTCACGAAAAAGACCTACTGAGGTAGGCGCTCCACGGGAGTGGAGTTTGTGGCTCGCATGAAAAAGGGCGGGACCCGAGTGGGCCATCGACGGATGGACACTCAGCTTTACCGGTATGAGCTCGGGGTTGCATGTGGACATGGCATTGCATTGTATTGCATTGCATGGAAGAAAGTGGTGAAGGACCATACACAGAGTTTATGTGGTAATTTTGCAAGATAAATGTTTTACTGATAGTACAAGGATTGTCTTACAAAGATAATTGAATTACTTTTATTGTCGTCATTATTTTATTATGTACTTGCTGAGTCTTCAGACTCACTCTTACCTTTTTGATTTATTTTTAGGTAACTACCGAAGGCGACATGCACGGAAGGGGATAGCACATTCACTCCACATATAACCAGAATTATTTAACCTTGTTTAGCACATGAGTTTCTTTTGATAGTTCGCATATCCCCTGTTTATGCGCTTAGTATCAAGTCTGTGTCTTTTACCGATTGTTTGGTAATTAAAGAATTGAGTCGTTGCGCAAAGCCAGCAGTGAAAGTTCAAATTGGTAACAGCATAGAGTAGATGGTAGCACTTTAGGCTCAGAGAAAGGGCCAGGGTGTTACATCTTCGGATCACAGAGAGTTTCATGCTCCCTCGGGGAGATCCAACGGAAACAAGGACACTACCGAAGTTACCTTCACTGTTACTTTTCACCTCATTGTCGTTTATTGTGTCTGTTGTCATTTTTTGTTTTGCTCCTTCGCACAGTAGCTTTTGCTCAGTTAAATAAAGCAGATGAAGGGAACCCTAAAATAACATTTGAAGATCACCAATGACGTATGTGGCGATGATCTCGTGCCAATCAAGACTGATTTTCCAATTTATCCCGACTCGTATTTTTGCCACAAAGATCATTTCACTAGAATTAGATTATTACAACAGTGCCATATATATTTGTCCAAATTTGACATATATCTCGTAATGCCATCGTTTCTTATCCGTGATGCACATTCATACTAGTTCATCTGACTCTCTAGAAATCTAGCCCCAACAGTCAACACATAAGACTTATTGGTTATATTGGTTCATCTGGCTCTAGAAGCTCCATTGCCTCCTCTCTCTTCCACGGCTCCAGCCTCCACCTTGTCCACCAACTATTGGGTAAAACTTCAGTAACAAAAAAAATATATTCTACATTTGTCTGACAACGTTTGGAATACAAGGAAAAGTTGACGAGGAAAACCAAAACAACATGTACGCAAAAAAAGATCATTTTGCTAAAGCATGTAAATTAGACCGGAGAAATTATACGTAGCTAGGGTGGGTGCACAATAAAGACATGAACAAGAGTAATATCATCCATGCATTGATCTTTTAGGAGCAGATGGGATTGGTGATCTCGGCGGCTTAAGCTCCTCGTACCTGCATTCATTTGCAGTAAAGATTAGTTAGCAGATTGTATAGCATTAATTATACACCAATGAATAAATAAATAAGGTACACTAATTAATCTTGCACACATTAATTATATGGTTGATAATGCCTTAAAAAGCTCTAGAAATGGCTCAAATTTTTTCAAGATGTTTTAGAAACCATCACAAATAGTTAATAAGAGAAAAGTTAATTGTGCTTGTTTAGAGAAACTGATTCACAAGAGAGATAAACCTGAAGAAACCAAAACATCCTCTAAAACATCTGAGGCGCTTTTAGAAGTGCCATCAAATATTATATAAGGCTTCTTTCAAAATGCCTTCAACTTTTAATGTGTTTTCAAAAACCTCAAAATCTTGCCTATACTGAAACGCGCAGAAACTACTAGTGGTTGTTTGCATAATCTACGTCGAAAGTAGATTATTTTTCAGAGTCAATTTTGACCACATTTCGGCTGTCCTGTAGTGGCATAAAAAAATTCAGCCAGAGTGCACGTATGATCATATTTGTGAAATTCTTTTAGAAAGCACACATATGCCAATATGTTCTACATCCGTGATTTTTTTGGGATCTTTTGAGCCATGTTTATGTGCAAACCAGAATATGTGCAGGTGCAACTACGTGCAGAAGATCCACCATGTAGTATTTACTACTGTTACTTGCAAGAATGTGGTAGTAATCATGTGGAAAAAGAGAGAGAGAGAGAGAGATATAGTGTTTAATACCAACTTCATTTGAACTTTCGCTGAAACATACGTGCGAAACAAAAGATAAAAAAATAAAACAAGTCATACACCTCACACAAAGAACAAATAATACCAATAAGTAGCAAGACACAGCAGAAAAAGTCACTAAGTTACCTTGCAAAGTTAATCCAAGAGCAAAGTTGCTACAGAGCAGCTAGGATCTCTCTCATTTCATTCACAGATGTCACTGTTTCATTGGGATATATTTTGGAGATCAATTTGAGGAAGGTTGCATATTTATCGAGAAACTCCTTCTGCAACAACAAAAGCGTCACCCCAAGAAAGAATTAGCAAGATACTTCCCTTAGTTAAATTGAACTAATGAATCAGGATTTTCCTAACTCCAATCATGCTTTACTCACATTGTGGTTCTTTTACAAGCTAAACTTGACTAAGAGTAGCAGTGATCAAATTGAATCAACTCGCACAAAGCTAATTTGTACCAATGTAGAACTGGCATTTGTAGCACCAGCACTTGCAGTATTTTAATCAAGCAATCTATCATAAGGAACTATGCTCCCAGCTCTACTTCTCATTAAAAAAAGCAGTGGAGGATAGTCTCTGAACCTTCATTAGCTTTGCATGGATAGCAGAGTACAAATAGCTCATCTATTCATTTCATTATCTTCAAATTAAGAAGATAAAATACCTTGCATTTTTCCCATAGAGAAGGAAGCAGTTCTTCGGCAGTTATATTCTTCTGTAGTTTTCTATACATTGCATTGATTGTCTTGTCAAGCTGTCGTCCAAAACAAACAGGAATATGGAAAGAAAAAAGATTTGAGACTAGAGTTAATGCAATTTCATAAGAGAGGAAAAAAACGATTCTACTCTTTACTTACACCAGTTAAGCTGGACTTCAACATCTTGCGAAATTCTACCTTCGACATTCCAACTTGGAATGGAATCTGTACAATCATGTAAAAAGCTGAATCCATTAAAAAAATGCATACTGTGTACTAATATTAACAAAAAAATCACTGGACACTAATCCTTGATATGAGAAATTTCATATTATAGCTTAAACAAAATTGGTTATAGGACACTTAAGGGGTATTTAGAATGGCGTTGGCTTATGGTTTTTTTACTGTACCTGAGTTGGCTTATTGGCATAATTAAATTTAAAAAATTTAAAAATAGAAAAAAACATATTAACCATCACGAATAATGCAAAGCAATACGAAAAAAAAGAAAAAAAACCAAAAAATAAAAAATCAGAAAAAGATGAAATTAATGAATAGTGAAAAAACAGAAGCCAGAAGCTAAAGGTTAAATTGAGTGGTGCCTAAATTTTTTTGGGACACGCAGATTCATGGTTCGGCTCCAGAACACTAGAAAATGGAAGCTATTGGCCAAAACATATCGGACATATGTATATGAATAAAAATAATTAGTGATATTCAAGACATCACCTTTGTTTTGAGGACAAAAGAAATTCATAATAATCCTTAAAAAAATCTAGAAATTCTCACATTAATCAAAAGAAAAAAAAGAAGAATCTCCCCCACTTATTTTATTAAGACCAGTTTATAATAGTGCAGATTAATCATATATAGATATTAAAGTTATATAACAAATATAATTGTATTTTAATTATAAGAGGTAGAGTTGTATATCAGGGATAACTGTATTGTAATATGTAGCCGCATAGTTTTACCAGCAATTCTGCTAGTTTATAATATAATTGGATGTCTGTTTGGTTGAGCTCGGGGAGGCACGGTTGAGCACGACGCAGTAAGCGGGCGGCGCAGATCATTCTTTCGTCTTCATCCTCAGCGCCCGCCGTTTCTCCATGGCACGCCGCCGTCGGGTTATCCAGTGTCGCCGCCGTGAGATGTTTATGCCAAACCATCGAAATTCTTCACCTCTTCCGTTCTCAATCCTTCTAACATCCACCTCGCAGCCACAACCACGCCACCGCCTTGCGAAAGCCCTGCCGCCGAAATCCCAAATCCTCTGCAGCCACTCGAACTCGCCATGTCTACTTCATCCCGACCCAAACCAGGCTGCCAATTGACCACCTCCGCATCTCACCGAACAATCCCCAACCATTCCATTCCTGCCCGCGCTGCGCCATCGCTGAGACCCGAGCAATGCCTATTGCCACTGTCGTCGCCGGCTCGCTGCGTAGATCTCTGCCCAATCAGATGCTATCAACAGCTTCCCGACGCGTCGCCATGCGGCATCAACACCACTGTGGTTAGGAAACCTCGCTGCCTCCTGTGAGTGTGCATGGCACGCATGTGCTTGGCAAGCACCAAACCCGCTGCCCTCAGCCCATTAACCGGTGAGCCATTCCTAGAGTTGAAGGAGAAGAAGAAGAAAGGCAAAATAACTGCTGCGGTCGAAGCCTGATGCAGTCTAATGGGTTCAGTCATATCTGGATGGGTTCAGGGGCCAGGGAAAACAATTTTGGACGAAATTTTGTGAAATTTGGTGAATTTCGGTTATCTCAGCCCCCTCTGAGAAAAGCCCACTTAGACCAAAAAAATCGGCCCATTTTAAATTTTTTTGAGATTTGACTGAGATTTCCAAGATTTCACCAAGATTTCTGAGATTTCGTTGTTTTCGTATAATCTTATTTTCTTAAATTTGAACTGCATGTTTGAATTTTTAGACTAAAATTTTCCGAAACGTTCCGAATTTTTTGAAATTTTGGATTTCTTGGAGGGGTCCGAAAATTTTTCTAAACTGAAATGTTTTTCCTTATCGGGGCACCACGAATCATTTAGGAACGTTTTTCTCTCCAAATCAGCCGGATATACTATTATAATAGGCCCAACGTATTTGGCAAATAGCCACCATTTTATAATATTCTCAAGTCGAACCATGAATCTGCAGTGTCCCATGGTCAATGCCACAAATTTAGAGTGTCATGCAGCCAAGTTTACTTTTATCTTAGTGGATCTAGAACAATGAGGAGATCATTAGGGAAAGCACCAAGAATATTTGTGTTGCTATTTTCAATTTTTCATCAAAAAGCAGATTAATTAACTTTTAAGTTACTGTTGGTTGTGACATCTAATTATTATGATTTTCTAGCTAGAACAGAAATCTGGTCAAAACATGCACCATGGTCTGAAAAGGGATTAATATTTTTAGGTGCACAGAATCCTGAAGAAGACAATATTAGCACTGCAATCGGATGTCACAAGAGAATAAACAAGCATGGAAATTACCATAAATCAATGACATCAAATTTCAAATTGAAGTGCAGAGCCAAATGCCGTGACCTACCTCCTCAGGGCTCATGTTGTACATCAGTTCCTCAATTCTCCGAGCGAACTGGAATAATTTTTCAAAGTGCTGCAAAAAAAAAGTGCAAAATTGCCTTCGTATGCGATAGTCTAAATGCCTCAGTATACCCTGTGCATTGCCAAAGGAAAGATGGAACCAGATGGAATTGTGAACAACTTACAATATATATAACCAAATTGATATGGCGCGAGCAAGCTTGTTCATAAGCTTCACTGGCTTGATGATAAAATTTAGCAAGTGTTGGCACAACATTCGCTAAATCATATTGGCTGCGCATCAGATTAAATATATCAAATTAATGAGATGTAGACAGCAGAGACCTCTAGGTGTTCCGGATAGTCATGGCCTCATGGGCAGATATCAGGCAATCTAACGAAAAGTGGCGTAAAATCTGACAAATTTCGAAAGGTGAAGGAGCACCAAGAAAAAAATTGAACGAAACCTGTGCTGGAAAGCTGCATAATTCTCCAAGAGTACAATATCAACATATTTAGGCTCCACTTGAGCAATTTTTTCCAGGGTCACAAACATAATGCTCACCTGTTTCAGTCACAACAACAAATTAAGTAATCCAGGAACATGATTGATAGTATGACTATAACTCCGACCAGTAGCATATTGGAGTGAGGTTGAACAGAATTATCATTGATTATCCATGTAACTGAGGTTGTGCACAAATAAATTTTTTATTCGTTGAGACACAGATACACTTGATTATAGTAAGGTCTTACAATTTTCGTATATGCCTGATCAACTAGATCCCTGGATCCATTGATATGCTGTTCCATACGTGCTGCAAGTTGAGAGAACCTATATAGAAGAAAACAGTTAGACTACATCAATGTCAATGCATCACATATAGCACCATAGTGGCCTTCTTTCTGGGGATTTTACATATATATTATGAAACAAATAGCAATGAACCTGGGAATATAGGGCACCACTCCAATTTGCCGTACATTGCGCTCATACTTTTCTATCTGGTAACAGGCATCATCAACGAACTGTGCTGCCCAAGAAAATGAAACAGTAAGGAACAAATTAAACTCCCCAAAGCAGGAGAAAAACAGCTAGCTGCCTAGCAGTAGTCAAACCCTGCTAAACAAGATGGATATTCTTGTCTCCAGGTCATCAAGCAACACATGTACATATCCTGCAACCTCTGCCTTCTGACCAGAAAGATAGCGATCTGTTATGCCATGCATTGCTATACAGCTCAACGGATCTAGCCTGAATGCCCAGTCGACTAAAGCATAGAAGTCCTCCTGAAAATATATCATATAAAACATGTGAAGCCTCCATCCCTGTAATGGCGTAAATCTCAGCTTTCTGTATCTCCATACTTAGAATCTAACTTGTCTCTCAGTCTCTCAAATTTGCAAGGGGAAAAGACAATAACATCAACCTGAATACCATCAAGCAACTCCTGTAGGCATTCGTTTAGCACTCCCAACTCAGCTGAATTGTTACCTGGAGAAACAAGACGTAAGAATTTAGTTTTACACCATGCGGAAAGCAAGAACAATTAATCGTGAGAAACATTGTTTAAATTGGGTGTTGGTGGTTCATATTACTTGGTTTGACGCTGTTTCCAGAAGGCTCTGAGGTGCTGGGAGAATTACTGTTTGCCTCAGCGGCCGGATTATTATTATCTGAAGAGTCCGATGGAGCAAGAGCAGAAACTTCGAAGCACATAAAATGCGCAAAGAAGGAACTCTATGCCGTAGATATGCATCAAGAAATATTTTTTTTTGCATTGCGAGTAATGTTAGCATACCAGGATTTACTGTAAAATTTCACAACAAAATGCATGGAAAGACTAAACAACCTCATCAACAAGAAGAGGAATGAAAACAGTAATCATCTTGGAGTACACATCTGCAGAACTATCTGTAATACTTGCTGGCTGATTTGCACCTGCAGGACCTTCAAATAATGGTGTGCTGCTTTTTGATGCTTTTGAACTAGCACGGAGTTCATTGGAAAATTCACGGGCCTACAAAACAAACATGCACATGCTATGTCCAGGTTTTGTTTTTGTTGCGGAATTTAATAACGTGCTCGTAAAAATGCTAAGACCGTTTTCAGCTATTATCTTCTGCACATATCAATGCTTTAAAAATAATTCAGAGCACTTCGCACAACATCAAGAAAGTCAATTTTCGTTTCTATCAATATGGCACAAACAGAGTTGTATGCTTGGTCATGGCAGCTCTAGCAGACCAATATGCCAAACGGCTTGAAATACAGTCAACAGAGCCATTTCACTTGAGAAAGTAACCAAAGAACCCTACCTCTCGTCGAATTAGCAAGTTCAGAGAATGGCAGTAAGCCTTCCGTAAAGGGGTCAGACAACTCTTGTCCAGGCTCTAGAAAAGTATGGTATAAAGTGAGCACAAGAATATGGTGTCAAATTTCACAAGTAGCAACCAAATCGTTTCCTGTCTGCAGAAAGATAATAATTTCACACCAAGATAACTTGCAATTTAACCTTGATGTGTTGTAGAAGCCGGGCGTAAGTCCTGCATTTGTACCTCATATCAGCATGGTCAGGCCTCTGTAGCTGCCCTCTCTGCAAGCGTTTAGAAATATGTTCACGCAAGTCCTGGCTTGATCCTAAACTTAAATTCTTTGCAATTGTTGGAGTCAAATTTACCTGAGAGAAGTTGCCTTTGTCATTTAGCATAGAATCAATCAAACTTGGAAAGTAATTCCTTAAAAATTCGGATGCTCTCCGAACAAATGTGCACTTCAGGAGGACAAATTCTGCACGTTTTTCCCTAACCTGTATGAATTTGAGCATAAATTCACCTTGGCTGAGCCAAAATATTGTTTTTATAATATTCAAAAGTTAAATAAAATGCAGATTGCCCGTTATGCATAACTCAGGAGCCATGGATTGGTTAACACTGAGCACATTTTCATGTTATTAGGATGTACCATCACGACTGGAAACTCATAGCAAAAGTTAACTAGAAAAAAGAAGGAACTGAATATTTGGCTTGTGAAGGAATGAGATACCTCACAACAAAGAATCAAAAAATCAGCTTCAATAGGCATCTTTTATGAACGGCTACATTTAATAGATATCTAACAACAAAAAATTATAGTACGATACAAAATTGCTGTCAGCTTTGACCAAAAGGGACAGAGGAGCTTTGAAGGGAAAAGCCGGAGCAAGTTAATCTTTAACAAGGAAGAAATGATGATACAGGTTAAAGAAAAGGACATACAGCACGCAATTTTGCATAGCATGGATCCAGATTGGATGCTTCTAGGTTCTTTATAGCACTGGTCAACCACTCACAGGCTTCAATGTTCTTAACCATATTTCCCTCGTCAAATGACCCTCCAGTCAACGATGCCTCATACTAAAACATGATCAATCACATCAATTTCATAATTTCAAAATCATAAATGGATATAGCGCAGAACATTACTAATCTAATTGGGTGCAAACCTCGGATGGTATTTGCAGGAGTTCAAGCAGTTTGTCAAGCTCATCAATTAATGCCACATTACTTACAGATTGCAGCTCCAACCTGTTATTACGCCATTCTATCTGCAAAACCAAATAAAGGACTTAGTTAAATATATACTTTCGGTGATGTAAGAAATATAAGTGGGTTGTGATATATCCTCAAATCAATTTTTGAAGGGTTTCTTAGTGCAAAATGAGAGACCACAAAAGAAATATGTTTATGATGAACAATTGACACTTTGGTTGAGTTCAATTTTGTGAAAGTTTCAGAAAGTTCAGATTTCAAAATGTATTGTCAGAATTCAGGCGGTCTAACTGGATTTGGGATGGTGGTCAAACTAGACTCGGTCTATTCGTCATGTTTTGTGCTAGGCTGGCTAACCACCATAGGGTGAGTGGTCAGACTGGTTAATAGCGGGCAATCTGACCGCCATGGAGCAAGCAGTTGGATCGGCACTAGGCGGTCTGACCGCTCGTGACACGGCGGTTTGACCAACTTTTCAAGGGCAAACATGTATAGGGGTATCATAGACATGTGTGGAGTGTCTATAGAAGTTCTAGAGAGACCAGACATGTCTAGCATATCCAAGATATGTTGGGGTGTTGATGAAAATGGGTATTGAGTTGATTTGAGTGTGTGCACAGTATGGATGTCAGTACTAAGTTATGTTGTGTTGTATGATGTATCGTTTTGACTAACGTGAGTCAAATGCATGAAACTTGTGCTCGATTTGGTTGCTTGGTCTTTGGATTTGTAGGTGGCTTCAAGAACGACGGTAAGGGATCAGGACTAAGCAGGAGGTCTGGGGCCTGAGCTGTTGTGTAAGTCTGAGTGAGATTATGTGGCTCAAGTGAGAAAGCACATGAAAGATAAGGATCATGAAAAGATGAGTTTGTGCATATAGTGTGTCAAATAACTTTGGACCAGGGCAAGTAGAGATGATCTAGGGGAGACCGGATATATGAAGACTTGACGATAAGTTTTTGAGCGTCATGGGCTATGTGTCAAAACATGTGAAAATACTTTGATGTGAAGGTGACGATGGAGACAAGGGAAGGTGCCTGGAAGCTTCGTCTAGGGTATTTTGGTAGTTTACAAAAATTCTAGGTTTGAGCCTCGGACAACACCGTGGTGCGGAAAGACGCAAAGGAGAAGAGATTTTGGTCAAGGTGAGCTGGTTTGGCCAAGTAGATCAATCGCTAATGGCTTAGCGGGTTGAGTTTTGTAAATACTTTGAGATCATGCATGAGTATGTTAAACCATGTTAGTGAGGTTGATGGGTTTCCCCAATTGCTTAGCGGGTTGAGACCTACTAAGTTGTGCTAGTTATATGAGGGATGAGAGGGGAGAACTAGGGCAAGGCTTTGAGAGAGATATTAAGATCTTGTCTAAGTCTTAAGTAGTTTTTTCTCTCCCTCCTTATGAGAGTAGATCTGGAAAACTTCTTGTCTTAGATCTCTACAAGCAAGAAGTAATTTGGATTTTAGTGTTTGTTAGTGCTCTTGAGTCCCTGGAATTTTTTTTAAATTAGTTAAACCAGGCCCAAGAACCTCGTCTTTGTTACCATGATCTGGTTTCTAAGGGCCTGTTTGTTTTAGCTTCTGGCAGCTGTAGCTACTCCCAGAATCTACAGCTCCCCCAAACTGTCCAGATTTTCATCCAGATTCTAAATAGCGGAAGCTGCGAAATCCGAAAATAAACTAGTAGCCAGAAGCTGGGGTTATCCAGCTTCTCCAGATTCTGACTAGCTAGATACTTACCAGCTGCTTCTCAAAATCTACAGCTGAAACAAACAGGCCCTAAGTCCTTATGTTCACTGCTTCAAGTCATGTGAAGCCTTTTCTAAAAGTTCTATGGATTAGGGTTTGGATTTAAGATGTTTTGTGTTCTGGATGCAAGGTATCGGTGAGACCGTCATTACCCCTGAGGTCAGACTAGTCAGCGATCAGATCGCTATACCTCATATCGGCCGGTGGTCAAAACGGTCCCAAGTGGTGGTCAGACTGGCTTTCTAGCCGCTGTAGCGCTTCGCTATGAATTTGATCTTCGTAGCTGCACATAGTTATTGGAGTGAAAGTTTTGGGGCATCTAAGAAGATAAATTTTGATACAATCATCCCCCCGGATTGCTGGTATCGGTGCTACACAAAACAACACCACATCATGAAAGGTGAACTGGCCCGTTTAATTCACAGTGAAGAATCACCATTTTGAGATGAGTCCAGGCCACCGGAGAGCTTTGTGCATTTACGTCAGGCACGGATAGATCTGCATTATGAAAATGCTATGGACTTGTTCTGGGGAATTTTAGATGGATTTATTGATCATATACCCTCCACTTAGATAGAAATTGAGGATTTACCCTCCTAACCCACGTGTCAGTGACTTATGATGACCCCACATGTCATTGAGTGGGGAGGGTAAATCCTCAATTTCCCAACTAAGGGGAGAGTATATGATCTAAACCCCCATTTTAGATTGGTGTATCTGTTAGTTGGGTAGGATAATTGCAGAAGTCTAGGTGCCATTCACATTGTTCCTCAAGAAAGAAGTAAACCAACGTCCTCCTACATTCCCATCTACCGCCAACCTCAGAGCCTCCCTCCAACGGTTGGGGTGGAGCGCCGCCGCCAGCAAGACGGTGAGCATCGAGCACTCCTCCATCGTTCCACCGTCCTATCTGTTCCAAACCTGAAACCGACTCCCTACTCCGTCCACTGCTCTCAGATCACAAGGCTCGTATCAGAAAATAACGAGGAAGGCAGTTCCTGGCTGGTTCCATCCAAATTCCGGCAGAGGGTGCATACTGAACCATTCAATTCAACTCACTGTGAAACAAGGTTTAAATGTTATCATCCTGTCTGATTATCTTCAGTAGTCTTGCTGCTCACTACGACTTCAAAATTCTAACTACCAGATATACACGTGAAGAAAAACCCCATTGTAGGTTCTAACAGTTAGAATCCCAAAGATTATAGATCGACAGTTAGAATTCCAAAGATTATAGATTGGAATGATTGGCAACTACTTATGTAGATGAACCGAGCTGTGAGCCTGTGACAGCTAAAATTCCAAAGATATAATTAAACTCTCTCTTAGTTTTAGACGTATCAGGCATTCGAGAAGAACATATTTGTCATGCACAAACAATTTAAGAGAAATAAGAGAAGATATTTCACAAATATGGATTAATGGAGGTAAGAGGAAACATACAGATTGTATATCCTCTCTCATATGCCTGAGCTTTACATTGAAAATGCCAAGCCATTCATCCATATCTTCAACACATACACTCGCTATTTCTAAGCCCTGCAATACCTGCAGAACTCAAAATTTACAGCTGTAAGGAATTGGATTTCTCTTTGACAATTAAATAATATGTATGACCAGGTAGAATTTCAAGCAAAAAATACAATTCAGAACTGAGACTTTCAAATGAAGCTACAAAAAATAATCAGATCGAGTAAAATGATAGAAATAAAAGTTAAGTTGTTTAATCTTTCGACATAAAAAGTAAACCATGCCCCTGTAGGAAGTTCAATCGGAGGGTAAAAAGAAGGAAGAACATATGTTATGTTTCCACAATTATTTTTCTGGGCACATTTTTGCACCAGTACATGCAATGACAAAATGGGTCATTATCATGTGAAATTACCAGACGTAAACCTCCTTTTCAAGCCATTCAGGTCTTATAATCCTATAAGCTCTTTATGCTAATGAGAGACTGGCAAATTATCATGACTGCTTTTAGGAGGTAACATTAGAATGTGAATATGGCTATTTAACTTGTTTTTCCAGGAAATTAAGGGGGTAAGGTGAAAAGCGTATAAAGTTGAAATAACTAGCACCTGGGTAGCAGCCTCATGATAATGGGAGATTTAGCAGAATGTGCAAATTGTTATGGACACAACATTAAACTACCTAAAACTCAGTTATCGCATCGACAAAATTGGGTGCTACATGCAGGAGCAACAGTCTGCAATAGGCATATCCAGATGGAATTATTGCATTTGCAGAGTAGCAAAAAATGCTCGCATACCTCTTCTACTACAGATTCAGTTTCCATAAGAGCATAAACATTTGCAGATTCAAGGGCTACGAGTTCACGTTTCATTCTTTGTGAAAATGCTTCTGCTTCACCAATGGCCATGACATACCTGCACCAGTAAAATGACCCGCATCAATATCCTCTTCTTACGTGCAAAGACAGAAGTTTGCGTGCCAAGGAGATGTCTAGTTCCTATTCATATTAGCTTCTAAAAACTATTTTTCTATAGTAAATGACTTTTCTACGGTACTTAACTTTCAAACGGAGTGTCTCTTTAAGATAAGGTTTACTAGTCGATTGTAATATACACTGAAGTGACTTCATTTATATTCGGCTAAAATCACACGTGGGTGTCTCTCTACAAGTTATTACTATTTATAAGTTAAAGCCAAAAGCTAAACCCAAAAGGCAATATGAACGGACTTAAGTATGTCACTAGTGATTTGGTTAACTTACGTGCCGAGGAAAGCCTCAATGTCCTCTTCTTCCGCTTGCGAAACCAGGTCCTTTTCGACGGCAACATGCGAGTCAGCCTCTACCACTACTGATTCGATGGGTCCATCTTTCGTGCTGACTTGAGTAACCTTTGCTGGAGTCATGTTCTCCTGCAATTTAACATTGCACTTTCATGTCATACAAACTTATAGGAGCTTCAGAACTTAAGATAGTACATCCTTTTTGTCAATAGAGTCTTGCACAATCGGACAGTCGAAGCACAAGTACGCATAAAGGGATAAATATAACCTCTTGTGTTTTGAACCTGAAGACTATGGATTATGTGTCCTGCACAGCAACTTCGACGTTAAGTGCAGTCTAAAGCAGTCCAATCTACTCCTACGCTTGTTTCTCTATGAAAAAATTAGCATATTTTTTGGAAATGCCACTGTTAAAACTTCTAGTGCTGAAAATGCCGTAAAAGATCTACTAATTGTAAGTCTTCCACTGGTTTTGCATGATCTTAGGTGAAAATGCCACTTTCACAAGGTCAACAGGCTTCGACTGAGTCAATGTGGCCCTTTTACGCTTCTCAAAACCGGGAAATTTCATACAAGATGCCACCGGGAAATTTCATACATGATCTTAGGCGAAGGATGACTTGGCGATGGCGGCTTGGGTGCACGTTGCTGAGTCTGGAGTCTTTTCTTCGTGAATCGAGACTGCCCCGCTCGTTTGGGTTTTAATTTATGGCTTCTAGCTTCTAGTTTTTTTAATTTTATCTTTTTTTTGCTTTTTTGGGTTTTTTGCACCTTCTTTTTTTCCTATTTCTTTGTATTATCTGGACTAACCTATTTTTTCTATTTTTAATTATTTAAAATTTAATCACGCTAAAAAACTATTAGCAACTATAGTGCAAAATAAGTCAGCTGTGAGGTGGGATACTAATCTACTCTGATTCTCTCTCTGTTCCCAAATAATGGACATATTTCATCAAATTATGTTTACTAAGGTTACCAAGTGTTGCATAAAAATGTGGCCGAAATGACCTTCAATCAACAATATCTTAAGCACGAGAACTGTGGTAACGAAGTGAGGTTACATGAATAGAGTGAATAGAGATAGAGTGAATAGTGGTAGTTTGGAATTACATGCTTTGGGATGCACAAATTGAAGTATATGTGGAAGAAAATCTTAGTCTAAAAGTGCGAACTACATGGAAATTGAGAAAGTAACAGTCACGATCGTTCATCTAGGAATTGAAAGCGCTTGGTGCCAATCATGCATGCCATAAGAGAACGGGGAATAAGAAAGGCATAGCAGCCTTCGTGGATTTTTGGAGAAAAGAAAAGCTTACCCTAACCATGGCATTTTCAGAAGAAAAGTTTAAATGAGTGGCACATCCACTACTACAGGTGAAAACAGATCGGACACAAATTTGATAGTGTTTAAACTATATTCATATCTATTTTTTTCTCAGATTTGAATACGAATTCGACAAATGTCGAATATGAATATGGACCGGACAAATGTCAGATACGAATTTGGATTGAATTATATTTAAAATTGAATAAGATTCAACTATTTTTTGGATTCCAATAATTATTCGTAGCCACTCCTATTTAAAACATGACACCAAATTATTTTAACATTTTATATTGATAAATAGCTGACTCTAACATACAACTACGCATCAAATATTGACTCAACAAATGAATCATTCATCTCACGTATTTGTATAATGCAACTTCTGAGGACAGGTTCATATCCTATGTCACAATGAAGTTTAGCAAATTGACACCAGTTTTATATTAATATTTATGTCTCTTTTTCTCTAGTTTATCACGTAATCATTGATCATTGGTGTTATTTTGTAACTAATTCTAAATATATTGCTAATAAATTGGTTATAAACATATAAAATTTGGTTAAAAAAAGGCATGTAAAAAGTTTTATTGGGGGATGTACCAAAATAAAAATATAAAATACCAAATTACAGTCCACCATGATAACGGGCTCATCGAGATAATCAAAATGCAATATGCCCAATTTAGAAGTCAAATACGAAAGATATGTATTAGCTAACTGCTGGTATTATATCTGCTGAATTGGGATATTATCCGGACATCCGACTTCGAATCTGGATTTTATTCAGATATCCTACTCTGAATCTGTATCAGGTCATATCAAATTCGCATCGACATCCGGGACGTCGCCAATTCAACATCCAAATTTAGATCCATTTTCTATTCGGATTTGGATATTAAATCCGGATTCAGTAGCCAGATATCCAAACAAAGCTGGCTCCGTTTTCACCCTTACACTACACATTTCTTGATGCAGTTTTCAGCAATATTATTGGTTGGACAAGTAGCATTTTCAAAATTTCCCACAGAAATTTGTCATGCAAGCATGGCTGCTCCCTGTTTGCTCCAACACAGATTTGTTACGAGCAAAAGACATGATACGGCCTTTAAGATCATACCTTTGCCCAGATAGCCATCTCCACAATGTCCATGCCTACAACTTTGGGGATGCCACCCAGTATCTCTTTGCACATGTTGAGAATACACATCAGGAAACGGTTCCTATAAGAGATAACTCATCATGCATACATACATAGGACCGGACAGAAGGGAGAACATAATGCCGTGTAGAGTAGAGTGCAGATCGAATAGATGCGTCACCTGTCGTCTTTGTTGCGCATCGTCCATTGAGGAGGCGAAACACTCTGGCTCCTGAGGTTATCAAACCCCTGTAAATGCATGCACAGAAGATATACAAAACACAGTTATTTTTTTTCTGAAAGTGTGTACAGTTAACCCTGAAAGTATGTACGTATACGGTTCCTATGAGATCAATGCGTACCAAGAGAAAGGTGCAGCCGCTGGGATCATTCGGAACGACCTCCACTTTGGAGAGATGCTTTATCTTGTAGACTTTTGCTGGCTGATGCATGCATGCGTTTATAAACATAGCGTGTTATAAAACTTATAATCATCTTCGAAAACTGATTATGTTGTGTAGGTTGGAGAAAGAGAGAGAGAGAAGAGGAGATCACCTCAAGGATTCCACCATTGGAGTACTTGAGAACTCGAAGGAATGCTTTGGTCCTCTGGCCTTTCGCCTTGGCTGCCATGGACGCACATTGGATGAGGAGGAGGAGATACTACGTACGGGGTGGTGGTCATCGATGGGAGTGAGTAATTAGTTACTGACTGGTGATGGCGAGGACGCGGGGCTTGGCCATGTGGCGGGCGGCGAGCTTGCCGGCCATGCCCCATACGCCGCGGCCCTTGGCGACGCGCATGCACATCACCACCTGCTCCCGGTCCTTCTCCTTGCCCAGGATGCCGGCCTCGCACGCGCGCTTCAGCTCCATGTCGTCCGCGCTCGAACGCGCCATGGCGGGCGGGACGGATCGGCCCCGTTCCTATCCTGTCCTCTACCGCAGACGATGGATTCTCGCCGCCGCCTGGCTTCGATTCGGCTGAGCGTTCGTCGGTGGATCGGACTGGGGGAAGGGATGAGTGGAATGGTAGTGAACTAACACGATGGATGGAAGGCGTTCGGGATCAGCCCGCCGTTCCCTCTCTGCGTCCAACTTTTCACCCTCTTTGCTTCCTCGTAACTGACCAACTGCTCGCTGCATGGACAGGACTCATGGCGCCTCGCCCGTTTGTCTCTCTCTCTCTCTCTATTTTTAGCTCACTGACGCTGAGGCAAGCAATGGTGCCGGGGTGTTTGGTTGCGAACATACATAATAGTTTGGCTGAGATTGTACAAAGAAGGGCTGTTTGATTGGATGCTTGTTGTTGAGTTAATCTTGCTGCTGCCGCATAAGGCTGGGCTTCTAGCTATTGTAGCTGCTGCCAAAGTGCGAAACACAAAGCTATTAACTAGCCGTATAAGCCAATGCTGCTGCCACAAAGAAAAAGAAGACACTGGATGTTGGTAGACGTTGCTGTTTTGGTCAGTACCTTGAGGTGCATGCATGTTACAGTGCTATACCTTGAGGTGCACGCGTGTTACAGTGCTGCCGATCGGCATATACATGATACTAGAGCAGAGAAAGTAAGTCGGTTTGCTAGCTGTGTTAATCCTAGAGGTAACTATTGTTAAGAGTATAGAGCCCATAGGGCCCATATGCCTTTGTATATGTATATGATCTTTTCTTTTGGAATTGAACACATAGTATTTTTTTTCTCTTCACATGGTATCAGACCTGGACGCGGCTGCCGGCTCCTTACCTGACCGCCGTCGCCTCTAGTCTCGCCGGCCCCAGTGTCCATCTTCTGTCATCGTCGGCTGCTTCGCATTTGTCATCCCCGGCTGCCTTGCACTTCCCCTTTGCTGGCGTCAACCCGGCTCCTTCCCAACCATCGCCGGCGCCGAGCCGACCTCGGTCCTCCTACGCTGCTGCGCTATCATGTCTCCGTCACCATTGAATTTCCACGCCGTCGGAGCCCCTGCGCCGATCCGTAATGCCTCGCGTCCCGCCGGCTCCGATTCAGCTAGATCCGGTCACGCGCACCGTCTTCCCTTGTTATTGCCAACCTTGGTCATCATTCTTGTTGCTGGATCCGAAATTCTTGTAGCTGTTCATCCTCAAACTGGGGTTGATCTGCTCGATTCCATAGCGCCTCGCCTCTTGGAGCTGGCATCATCGTCTTCGTCTGCACGTCACCGCCACTAGTTGGTGGCCCTTGAGCTCGTTTGCTGGTGGCCTTTTCGCATCGCTTTGACGTGCATCCTCTTCTACAGCATCAATCTGCATCAATCGAAGCGTCACCGGTGCATTCCCGACGGTCAGCTTGCTTGTCATTGGTGGCTTCTTCATCGCGATCATCGCCGGTGGTTTTACTTCTTCAACTCTGGATAGGTATTACGGCCACCTTTACTCTGTACATTACACGCTTCTTCATTAGAGTGTGTTGTGGGAAGTTGGTCCGCAGTCTCTTCGCAAGAGACATTTTGTGTCCATAAGAAGTTTCATCAGGTTGCTGTTGGCCTTCCTCAACATCCCCAGCGCCTTCTTCAAGTTAGCGCCAGCCTTCAACTTCATCTCCGGTGACCCACTTGAGTTACCAAGATTTCCAGTCATCGTAAGCCTCTTTTTCATCTTTGTCAACTTCATCTCCGGTGACCCACTTGAGTTACCAAGATTTCCAGTCATCGTAAGCCTCTTTTTCATCTTTGTCGAGCAGAGGATTATCCTCTCTGCTGTTCTCTACTTCCATGGCAAAGGAAGGCTCTCTCTTGGTCATCGACATCAAGCTAGATGGTTCCAACTAAAGGAGTGGGTCTTTTGGCATGACAGTTGTGAAGGCAGTTGGTCTTAAAGATTACCTAAACGATGATCCTCCTGATTCAAGGGCTGATGCTGCCATCAAGAAGTCTTGGGAAAAAAGGCTGAAGCTAAGGTGATAGTAGCGCTAGTTCTAAGTATTGCTCCTTCACTTCGGAAGAGCCTTGAGCATCACCACTCTGCCAAAGAGATCTGGAAGTATCTTGAACAGTGATATCTTCAACCTAATGGAGCACTTCATTTCTCCTTGCTGCAAAGTTTGCACAATTTTTAGCAGCAGGACATGTCCATAAATGAGTACTATAGAACTTTCACCCGTACTAAAGAGTCACTCAGGATGTGAATCTTGTATGGCTAAAGAAAAGCATGAGCATCTGTAAGATCAAGGATGACCGACTAGAGGGGAGTGAATAGGAGGTTTTAAAATTCTTGTTGTCTAAAACTAATTTACACAAATAATAACAAGGTAAGATTTTAATACAATTTAAACCTACACAGCTTTAGTAGCTAAAGCACCACAAGCACTTGACTATACCAATATATTTCTAGCACAAGCAAATAAATCAATCTTAATAATTACAAAGCTAGAAAAATAAGTGTGAAATATAAAGATAAAGAAATAACTATAAAATGACTCGAGAAGTTTTTTTCGTGGTATCGAAAACTTCCTGGTCTTCACTAGTCCATTTTGAGGAAAGCCTAAGCAACTTAGACCGGTTCCATGAATTAAACCTCATCTCCTCAATCTATTAGTGGTTGTTTTTCCTTCGCTACAGAGATGGTGGACACCAAACCACTCACAAGTCGGCTCTGGGTCTCTTCACAATTTTGTTGAAGAGGTCACCTCGCAATCACCCTCCAAACCATCTAGATACCAGCAAGCATCAAGAGTAATGAATTACATCTTCCCTTGAAGACGATCAAGTGACAAGGATCAATCAAGAGATGAAATACACTTTATGTGGCTCAACTAATTCAAATGAATGCACGATATGAGATTGAGATGTTGAGAGAATGCTCAATGCTCAAAGATATGTAATAGAGTTTTTCCACCTCTGTACTTGAGCTAGTGGGGGAGTATTTATACTCCCACCAACCAAATATAGCTATTGCATAAAATAATTTTAAAAAATCAGAAAAATTGGTAGCACCGCTGTGTAATTTACGAAACTACCCTATTATACTATAGTAACACTAACGGCTATATTAGAGCGTCAAAACTAGCCGACTGAAAGTTGGGATGGCGCATGGGCTACAGATGGGCCAAAACAATGACGGGCCAGACCAACTAGAGAAATTGTGGCCCACAGATGAAAATAATTTCAGTTTTATTTTCTAATTAATTTAATTGCAGAAATCAAGTTTGAATTTTTAAAATTACCAAACCAGCTTCAAAATTCATGAAAATTTTTGTAGAGAAACTTTATGATATTTAGAGCCCAAATAAAGTATTTCTAGGCTCTTATCTAGTTTTAATAAATTTTAGAAATTCATTGTCAGATACTGAAAAGAGAAACCATTTTAAGAAAAGCTGAAAAACTCCAAAACAAAATGCACGAATGATGATTTTAAAATAATTATATTAGTTTTGAAAATTTTGAGATGTTACAACATGCTGAGATGTATTCATGTGAAAGTAAAGGTTCTTTGCTCATCAATTGTGTCAATTGATGATATTGTGTATTGTGCGGTGATACATGATAAGTTATTTGTTGATGGTTTTAGGACTCTGGAGCTAAGTCATGGTGAGACAGATGAAACTTGGACTAAGCTATAGGAACTGAGATCCAGAACAATCTATGTATCACCAGAAGATGATAAGACTAGCGGAGTGGTTACAAGTTAGAAAGACAATAAGCCGAAGTAGAAGCTATCGGTGGTGGACATGGCAAGCAATGATAAGTGGATCAGGAATATGCTCAATGAGGAGCTAAGGTCCAGAACAGTCAAGAAAGCTGGATGCCATCATGGTGCATGGAGAGACATGTGGTGCGCTATGTGACTTGGGTTTGTTTGCACACGAAGACGGTTCGGTGGATCCAGACGCAAGAGAAACTTGGTGGCAAGTCATTAGGGTCATATGGAGTCGAAGATGAAGCATAGGGTTACTTCAAGGCGAAGAAAGCGCGAAGTTTTGTGGAAGGTGGTTTAGGGGCAAAATGATCTTTTTATCCCAAACGTAAATTTGAGACTTAATCAAACCACGATGCAAGGAGGCGCAAGAGAGGTGATTTTGGTCAAGGATGTGTTGAAAATGTTAAATGGATCAAGTGTTGATTCACTAGTGGGTAATGATTGTGTGCACTTTGAGAAGCATGCATGTATAAGTGTAAAACCCAGTATAGTGTCGGATTAACATGTTAGCCCATGTAAGTAGATAAAACCTAACTATAGATGTTGGTTAGTGTTTCTTGTGAGCCTCCATATATAAAGAAAGAGAGGTGTTAGCTTAGGGCTAGGTTGTGAGAAACTTGTATTAAGCCAAGTAGAGAAGGTCAGGGTTCTTGGAGAAAACTCTTGAGAGATGAGTTGTGGCTCTTGTGATTAAGTTTTTTTTGTCATCTTTAGGCTTTCTGAGTGTCTAAAGAGTGGTTATAAATATTCATCTCCAAATATCAATAGGTATCCAAAATTTGTCTAAGTTTTTCTCTTCTTTGTTCAAGTGTTGAAATCTTGATTTGACTTGATTTTTGGTATTTTCCTTCTCCCCTTTTGAACTTCCTTTTGTGCCAATGACGTGTAAGTAATGAAGATATCTTTTGAAGACCAGATTCTATCCATCTAGACACCTTCAATTGTAAGTGTCAAGAGGGTGATTTTGGGGGGTTTTGATCTTGAGAGCGTTTGGATTAGTCCTTGCTGTGATTTAAAGATGCTAGGATGTGTAGGAGACCATCCTTAGCTATCTTGGCTTGATTTCTCCCATTAGTTCCTCTCAATAACCGTTTTTGTATTTTGCCGGATTTTGATGTATTTTGCCTGATTTTGATTTCTCCCATTAGTTCCTCTCAATAACCATTAGTTCCTTAGAATCAAGAAAGGTAAAATCTTTGTGAGGATTTATTTTGATTTCTTGGTGGATTAGATTTATAATATCCTAGACAAAGTGTGTGCAAAAAATTCAAGTAATTTAGAGTTTTGAATTGAAAGTTACATTGATTTTAGGTTTTAAAATCGTACTGAAAATATATTCTATTCTTGAGCAGACGTCATTAGACCGCTAACCAACTGGAGGTCAGACCGCCAACCATATAGCGGTTAGACCGGTCCAAGTGGTCAGACCGCTCTCTAGTTAGAAGTCAAACCGGCAGAATCCTATCAATGCACATTTTGCTCCATTTTTCGTAGATATTTCTCTGTGGTTGCTTAGACTCTGAACTTCTTAGCTAATCATAACTATTGCAGAGAAAAAAAATCTAAGAAACTTGAAGAAAAAAGGTTATAGAGAAACCAGTATTTGTGAGACTCCTATTTAACCCTTCTTCTAGTCGTGGTCCTACAGTTATGATCCAACATTTTACCACAGCATGAGTCTACTCAAGCTGTATACAACATGCCTTTCACTGCCTTGATATATAGCATGCCTAATATAAGCTTCTCTCTAGTGCACACCTATGTATATATGGCTATGATAAGGTAAAATGAAGTTTGACTCGGTGCACCATGAACCCCCTTCGCCTAATGTAGTTCAGCCCATGTGCGCACTCCACGTTGTGTAGTATAGCAGCAGCAATATTCAAAGAGATGGGGAGAAGGATTTCTGACTCTCTGTGATGTGGGGTAGCTTGGTGTAGGAGGCTTGTTAGGCACATAATTTTTTTTATATATATTTGATGGGAATGGTAGGCATCTGGAAATAACCAAGTAGAACGTTGAACATACTCTGCCGGTCAGCACAGTCCCCTGAATCGTCATACTGAAACGATGCAGCTATGTCACTCGCATGTTGGAGACTAGTTCGTCAAGCTTGTAGGATGACTTCCTATGGCTTGACTAATCAATGTGCCAATGGGATTAGATGTCACATTTTTTGGGGGTTGCATCCAGTAAATCTGTAGGGAGGTAAGAGATCTAGCAAATGTTAGAAGCAAACATTTGAGAAAGCGAACTAGAATACAATCAAGCTGAATTTGTGGTTTTGTGCAGACAGAATAAAACTTATCTGTCTTCAGATTTGTTTTTTCCCCCATTTGAGTTCCTCTTCCGAAATACCATAATACCAACAATGACTCACTTCCAACAAAAAAATAAAATCGTGTTTTCTTTTCTGAAAAATTAATTCTTACCCTCCAAACTGGGTGACGTAGATGCATATAGCCTTGCAGTTGTGCATTTGAAGAAATCGAAGATTCTAAGTCTTTACCAGAAACTTCACCCTACAGAGACCAATGAGAGCTTAGTAACTTGTTGGAGCAGATTCTTTTTTAAAAAAACATCTTGTTGAAGCATCAACGCTATCAACGTGCATGTATACGGGACAGACGTTAATTAGACCTTAGACCATGGTGAGTCATGAGTGAGCACTGTCATCATAAGATTTGAGTAGCCATGTTTTGTTGTCATTTAGCTTGTCATTACAGATCTACAATCTCCATTTACAAATGCACATAGTTTTGGGCATGGTCACGATCTAAAAAATATAACTTTCATTTAACTAATCTAGATATTTTTGCTTATATTAGCAGCATGTGTACATTTGCGCGTTAGGATTTTCAATTTTGAATGACATGTATTACATGTTGTCCACATTAGGGGAGCGCTATTATATTTCAGTTGGGATAGTTTAGCATACTATCCGATTCATTTGATACAAATTTTAGAAAATGTTTTTCCCCGTAAAATAAGGAGTAACATTTTTTTTCTGTCATACCTTGCATTATCCAAACGCTTACCAAGTTTAAAACCGTGTACACCATCTACATCAGCGTCTCTAGTATTCGCTACCATATCAAAAAATACAAATAAAAACCATTAGTCGTAGCTAAAAATTATCAACTGCAGTATAAAAGAACACCCTGTATGAAGCCATCTTCAAGCCTATCGCTCATTGCACCCCATCGCGTAGTAGATGCTGCACCATACACTGGCAGATGGATGCGATACGTTCGTCGGGCTGGTTGTGCGGGTGGGGACTGGAGAGTGAGGATTGCCATGCAATACGAGTGGTAGGTATCACGAAAGAAGTAGATAGGAATTTGATTTGGCAATCTCCAGTAATTGTTTCTCCAGCTTGAAGCAAAACTGTCTGTGAACTGCCTTTTTTTCTGGGCATCTGGCACCCACATATGCGTCGGGAGTCACGAGCACTACAGGCTTTAAAAGCACTACGCCACATCTACTGTAGCAGCAGCAGCAGTGGAGGAAATTGAGAGAACCTCTCAAGAGAAGTCGATTTTGGTGCAAGGGCTGTTGTACCTGTATCAACCCATAGGCATGTATCAGGAATGATGTAGGTCTATTTAGTATGGCTATGGCTTTTAGATTTTAGTTGAAATTTTTGAACTTTAGCTGTTTGTAATAAAGATTATGGACAGAGAGATAATCGTTTGCGATTTTAGATTACACAGATGTTGGGATTTTAATGTATACTACAATTAACTTGTAGACCCGTCTTGAAAAAATATCTTGTTTAAAAGTTAGGTACTATAGCAAAAACTAAAAACCGTTTTTTTTTAAGAACAGGCCGTAAACAGATTTTTCACGCACTGTTGTTGCGTCGTCAGCTCGGCTTCAATAGCCTCGCTCGTTTCAGTTTTTTTCGGCTTCAGCTTCTAGTTTCTGCTTTTTTTTCACTATTCAGTATTTCATCTTTTTTTAAATTTTTTTAGATATTTTAAGCTTTTTTGTATTTTCTTTTTTCCCGTGTTCCTTTGTATTGTCCCTAATGGGTTAACATGTTTTTTCTATTTTTATATTTTTTAAAAAATTAATTATACCTAAAAAGTTAAATCAGTTACAGTAAAAAAAAATAGCTACAACCATCATAAAGAGTGAAAAAGACAAAAATATCCTGGCTACCTCCACCGTGATAAAGAATCCTCTAATATTTACCACACTGCTTTACCTGTACTACCATCACCCACTAGTATATAGGCGGCATTGATTCGGCTCGGCTTTTGCCTTATGTGCGGTGATTTTTCTTTTCGTAATCTCTTTTATAATTATAAATAGTCAGAATTCAAAATCACTAGAAGATCAGAGGTAGGATGAGTTGCAGACAAGGGTTTTGAAGATGAGCGGAATTATATGTGGTAACTACTCGATGGGAATGAGAGGCATGTCCGGTCTCTCCAGTCTCCACTAAAAATCAGCCAACCACTGGTCCCTGGGCGGTGTTGCATGGTGCCGCCAACAAGCTGCCATCCTTCTCTCGTGGCATTTCAGAAAATATAGCCCATATATTTCTACAGGATTTGCACAACAACAAGATCCATGAATTCTTACTGTAGCATCTCAATTAGCATGCATATCTGTAGCAATTGAACAATTACGATGCTTACATTTCGCAGAAATTCTCCAGCTGAAGCAACTAGCTAGGATCTATTGCATCTTGACCGATGTAAAGATCCACTCCTGAAAACATATACTCTTTGTTACATGAGACAATACGAGCAAGTGCAAAGCATGTATATTTTCTTTTTGAAGCAGTATGGTACATTACTTAATTAACAAAGCAAGCCAGCTTCTTGCTGGATCTTTCAGAATAATATAAGCTAACAAAGTTATAGCAAGTGCGGAGCAAAACGTACTGGTAGTTGGTACTTAGCTCGTACGAAAATAGAGGATGTCCATTAATTTCTCCCTCCAATGGAGAGCCGAGACAGGTCCGGACCACAGTGACAATGCTAGAAACTGTTCTTATTGATCAAGCACACTCATCCACTCCATTGCTCTTCTGGTCTGCAGCAGTGGAGTTCATTCATTGGGTCTATTCTTTTTACCTTCTCAAACCAATTTTTATCTTTTGATACAGTATCTAACTTTTAAACGGAGTATTTTTTTGAGAAGTTAATTGTAGTACACATTAAAAGCACAATATCTATACCGTCTAAAATCCTAAGCGAGTATCTTTCTCCGTAATCTCTGTCACAAACAGCTAAAATTTAAAAATTTCAGCTAAAAACCATAAGCCACAGCCATATCAAACAGGCCTAATTGTATGTACTTTCCACGTATAGTGAAGCCTACAACATAATAGATGTGTTTTACTTAATAATCAAAAACTTCCACAAAAAAATCAATGTTAATAAAAAGAGGGATCCCAGGATCACGGAGTTTTACAGTTCATGCCCAGGAATTAGCATCCCTCTTGTAATGGCAATTTATAGCTAAACATCCAAAGATATGCGAGTTCACCGTCACCCTCGCACTGTTGTTTAGGGATGCAAGGGGTCCGGTTCGGGTTGACCCTGTTGAAATTAGGCCCAAGGCCTATTTTCTATAATTCCAAAGCACGCAAGGTTTAGTACCATATTGCTTAGGCAAAGTGGAGGAGACCAATTTATAAGGTGGAGTCCATCCCACTCCTTGAATTATGGAAGTGGATGGTGGCTTTGGCTAAACACACGCCTTGCGCGCACGCCGCTGCCGCCAGTGTGTCGCGTATTTTCGCGTGAAAATCGCGTGACTTGTGACTTGCGCGACGCGCGACCGCGCGCGTGGCGTGGTGCGCCACTTGGCGGACCATGTCCACCTTGTTTTTGCTAAACCTTGTACCGTCTCTCTCTTTTTATGGTCATGAGATCGTTTATTTTTCGGTTTGAATACGAGCGATTACGGTGAATAATGGAGTCGATTACGAGGAATAATGGAGTCGATTACGGTGAATAATAGCGCCGATTACGGTGAATAATAGCGTCGATTACTAGAGAGTAATTGAGACGTCTATAAAAGGCACGAGACGTCGTGTTTGAACCGATCTCCTTCACTCCTTTCTCCCATTGTCTTCTTCCACTCTTGTACGAAGTGTTGAGCTATCGAACCTCGTCGACCTTTCTTCTCGGTGTGCACCGGGAAGAGAGAGAGAGCGGGATCTCGAACTATTGTCGCAGAGAGAACCCGCGGGGCGGCAATAAGGTTTCGGCAGCGCATCTGCGCGACCGCTCCTACTACATCCTGCATCTGCGTCAAGTCTTCATCGCATCACGCTGCGCCGCTTCTGCTTCTTCATCAAGCCCAACAATGAAGTCGTTCGTGTGATCGCATTTACTTTGATATTATATTTTTCTTGTGTTTATTCCGAAGTATGATGAGTAGCCTCTTTGTTAGTAGTTAGTTGTGCATCACTAGTATATTGTTTTGTCTCCTACTAAAACTTGGAATTAAAATATTGCCTACATATTCAACAATCCGAAACCTTATTGTGGAATTTATTGCAATCTGAGAAATGGTTAGCGCTTCGATGCGATGAAACACGAGAAGTTTTGTGGTCGAACTTTCGTAGATGGCGACTAGAGTCAAGTTTTGGCTCATGTCTTTGGGACTGTGGTGGGTTGTCCATCCGCAGATCCATTTACGATTGAGCGATACATGCAATTTGATAGTGCAAACAATATCGCTCTTGGTTGCATCTTGACTGCTCGCGCGGATCGGCTCTACGATGTGTACATGGACTATAAGTCCGCCACGAGTTGTGGAATGCACTAGAGCACAAATATGCAGAGGCGAGAGGTGGTCGCCGGCTCTACATGTGTGAGCAATTTTTCGACTTTAGCATGGATGAGACTAAGTCTATAGTTGGACAAGCTCATGACCTCCGGCTACTAGTCGGTGAGATTGCACACAGGGCTGTGTGTTACCTCCTAAGTTTGTGGTGCGGGCATTGTTGCTAAACTCCACCTTCTTGGCGGGATTTTGCCACTAGCCCGAAACACAAGAGGAAGAGATTTCTGTTGAAGATCTCATTGCTGCCCTCGATGTGGAAGAAAAGCTAGAGCAAAGGATGCACCAAGCACATCCGGCGAACAATGCAAACTTCATTGAGAAAAGACTATAGCAAAGAAGTACAAATCCAACAAACCGAACAAGACAACTAGCTTTAAGAAGAAGAAAAGCGAGAAAAAGGATTTCAAGGACATCACCGCTTTGTGTGCGGAAAAGATGGTCATATGGCGAAGGACTATCGATTCCGCAAAATCGAGATGGTGAACGACCAAAGAAGAAGGTCATCAACGTGATAATAGGCGAGGCCTCAACCGGAGGGTATGGTAATCCACCGTTGTTTTTTCAGCATGTCAATCCACCGATTGGTGGGTGGATATGGTGCTAATGTTCACGTATGTTCGATATTTCCTTGTTTTCTTCTTACCAGCAGAGGGCTTCCTCCGTCCTAATGGAAACGGCTCGCATGCTTCATTCTTGGTGTTGTACGGTGGATCTGAAGCTGACTTCAGGGAAGATTGTCCACTTAAAGAACGTGCAGCATGCTCCTACAATAAATAAGAACCTCATTAGTGGTTCTCTTCTATGTAGGGATGGTTATAAGCTAGTTTTTGAGTCGAATAAAATTGTATTGTCTAAGTTTGGAAATTTTGTTGGTAAAGGCTATGAGAGCGGAGGCTTGTTCCGCCTAAGTAGTTTAGAGTATTGTTATAATCTGAATGTTGCAACAAATTTAAATAAATGTGAGGCAAATATTTGGCATTCCCGTTTCTGTCATATTAGTTTTGATAGTATTGTGAGAATGTCCAAATTAGATTTAATTCCAAAATGTGAAATTATCAAAGGATCAAAATGCCAGTCATGTGTGCAAGCAAAACAGCCTCGAAAACCTTTTAAGGGATTAGAGGATGAAAAGAATCTGGCACCATTAGATCTTATTCATTCAGATTTGTGTGAAATGAATGGACTATTAACAAAAGGAGGCAAAAGATATTTTCTAACTTTTATTGATGATGCAACACGCTCATCGCTATGTGTATTTGCTAAAAACTAAGGATGAAGCTTTAAACTACTTTAAAACTTATAAGGTGAGGTTGAGAACCAACTAGAAAAGAAAATAAAAGATTGAGATCGATCGTGGAGGAGAGTATGTCTCTCATGAGTTCTCCCAATTCTGTTCTGAGCATGGAATAATCCATGAGTTCACACCACCATACTCACCCCAATCAAATGGGATAGCTGAGAGGAAAAACCGGACACTAACGGACTTGGTCAATGCCATGTTAGAGAGTTCTGGTATGCCTAAGGCATGGTGGGGGGAAGCTATATTGACAGCAACTTTCGTCCTAAATAGAGTAATCACTAAAAGGAGTGAAATTACTCCATATGAGGGATGGAAGGGGAGAAAACCTAATGTTAATTTTCTGCGAACTTGGGGTGTTTGGCAAAGTCAATATACCATTGCGAAAAGAGAAAACTTGGACCAAAAGCGATCGATTGTATTTTTCTAGGATATGCTCAAAATAGCACGGCCTATAGATTGTTAGTAGTTAAATCGAAACTCCCGAGATTATTGTTAATACAATAATGGAGTCTAGAGATGCTTCATTTTTGAGAATATCTTTCCTATGAGAACGATGGCGATACTTCAACACGGATGAGAATGTTCACATCGATAATATCGAAAATGAGAACAATCAAACTTCGAACTTTCCACCATTTCGAACCATTTTATGATATCCACGAGGAGGACAACAATTTAGTCACGAAGCTCCTCGAAGAAGCAAGAGACAAAGGGTTGAGAAAACCTTTGGTGATGACTTTATTGTATACCTCGTGGATGATGTGCCAAAGACTCTTTCGAAGCTTATGCATCTTCGATCTTGAGTATTGGAAAGAGACAAATCCAGTGCGAGATGGATTCAATCATGGCTAATGAGACTTGGGAGATCACCAATCTTCCTATTGGGTGCAAACCTGTTGGATGTAAGTGGATTTTTAAAAGAAAGCGAGGCCCGATGGTACTATTGAGAAGTACAAAGCAAGACTTGTAGCTAAGGGTTACACCCAGAAAGAGGGAGAAGATTTCTTCGATACCTATTCTCCTGTCGCTAGATTAACCACCATCAGAGTACTCCTTGCATTAGCATCTTCCTATGGTCTGTATGTTCATCAAATGGACGTAAAGACAGCTTTCCTTAATGGAGAGTTGGAGGAAGAAATTTATATGGATCAACCCGATGGTTTTGTGATTTCTGGACAGGAAAATAAGGTATGCAGACTATTAAAATCCTTGTATGGTTTAAAGCAAGCACCTAAACAATGGCACGAAAAGTTTGATAAGACTTTGACAACCGCTGGCTTTATTGTGAATGAAGCTGATAAATGTGTATATTACCGCTATGGTGGGGGTCAAGGAGTAATTTTGTGTTTGTATGTAGATGACATACTTATATTTGAAACAAACACTACCGTAATTGACGAGGTCAAATCTTTCCTATCCCGATGTTTTGATATGAAAGATTTAGGAGAGGCAGATGTTATTTTGAATATTAAATTGATCAAGAATGAGAATGGGATTACTTTGAGCCAATCTCATTATGCTGAGAAAATATTGAGCCGCCGGTTTTGAAAATTGTAAAGTTTCTCCAACACCCTATGATGCGAGTATTAAGCTTGAAAGAATCAAGGGTTAGAAAAGATCAATTGAAATATTCACAAATTATTGGGTCACTTATGTATTTATTGGTGCCACAAGACTGACATTTCATTTCTTTGTGAGCAAATTAAGTCGGTTTACTTCTAACCCAGAGATGATCACTGGAGGCACTTGAAAGAGTGTTGCGCTACTTGAGAGGCACAACATCTTTTGGAATTCATTATCTTGGATATCCTTCGTATTAGAAGGGTGCAGTGACTCAATTGGATCTCGATCTTGATGAGATCAAAGCTACAAGTGGTTATGTGTTTACTTTAGCTGGTGCTGCAGATTTCATGGAGGTCTTGTAAGCAGGACTATATTGACGAGGTCAACCATGGAAGCGGAACTTGTAGCACTTGACACAACCATCGTTGAGGCCGAATGGCTAAGAGAGCTTCGATGGACTTACCGTTGGTTGAGAAACCAATACCGCAATCCTAATGTCTTGTGATAATCAAACCGTGTTGGCCAAAGTCACAAGTACAAAGGATAATATGAAGTCCTCTAGACATGTGAAGCGTAGGCTTAAATCATCGAAAAATTGAGAAACTCGGAGTAATAGGCGTGAATTATATTAACACCGAGAAAATCGCGAGACCCTTTTACAAGGGATTAGCACGGAGAGCGATTTCCGTTGCTTCTATGGATATGGGAATGAGGCCCATTTAGTTACATCACAATGGTAACCCATGCCTTCATGAACGGAGATCCCGTGACTTAGGTAATGGGAAAAACAAGTTGATATTGTAACAAGAGAGTACATATTAATTGTACCCATATCCAAAATAAATAAAGTACTCTCAACTGTATGGAAGGTTGGTATAAAACCTTAATGTATTCATGAGGAAAGGTATTAGCTGCAGGATACCTAGAAAGAATACACCTACTTGAGCTTAAGCTGTTTGGTCGCAGTTCACGAGAACAGAGCATTCTCTAGAAAGCTCATGAGCGGATAAGGAGCATGACCATATAACGCTCCGTTTAGGCGTGGTTCATTGATAGCCTAGTATCGCTTGAGGTTTCAAGTGAAGTCGATTACGAAAAGTTTGTGAATTCAAGGCATAGTCCATTCATTAGCTGTGAGAAGATGAATCTTGCTAATCTAGGTGTAAGTTCAACCCATACGGGACTTACATTATAAGACTGGTATATTAAACAACACTTCAGTACAATTTTTTCGACATATTTGTGCTTCCTGCTTTGGAATTGGTGGGGGACTGTTGAAATTAGGCCCAAGGCCTATTTTCTATAATTCCAAAGCACGCAAGGTTTAGTACCATATTGCTTAGGCAAAGTGGGGGAGACCAATTTATAAGGTGGAGTCCATCCCACTCCTTGAATTATGGAAGTGGATGGTGGCTTTGGCTAAACACACACGCGCGCACGCACGCGCGCGCGCGTATTCGCGTATTTTCGCGTGAAAATCGCGTGACTTGTGACTTGCGACGCGCGACCGCGCCGTGACGTGGTGCGCCACTTGGCAGACCATGTCCACCTTGTTTTTGCTAAACCTTGTACCGTCTCTCTTTTTTTTAGGGGTCATGAGACTGTTTATTTTTCAGTTTGAATACGGCGATTACGGTGAATAATGGAGTCAGTTACCAGGGAATAATGGAGTCAGTTACCGGTGAATAATAGCGCCAGTTACCGGTGAATAATAGCGTCAGTTACTAGAGAGTAATTGAGACGTCTATAAAAGGCCTGGAGACGTCCAGGTTTGAACTGATCTCCTTCACTCCTTTCTCCCATTGTCTTCTTCCACTCTTATGCGAAGTGTTGAGCTATCGAACCTCGTCGACCTTTCTTCTCGGTGTGCACCGGAAGAGAGGAGAGCGGGATCTCCGAACTATTGTCGCAGAGAGAACCTGCACGGGGCGGCAATAAGGTTTCTGGGCAGCGCATCTGCGCGACCGCTCCTACTACATCCTGCACTGCGTCAAGTCTTCACGCATCACGCTGCTGGCTGCTTCTGTTCTTCATCAAGCCCAACGATGAAGTCGTTCGTGTGATCGTGCGACTTTGATATTATATTTTTCTTGTGTTTATTCCGAAGTATGATGAGTAGCCTACTGTTAGTAGTTAGTTGTGCATCACTAGTATATTATTTTTGTCTCCTACTAAAACTTGGAATTAAAATATTGCCTACATATTCAACAGACCCCATCCCTTTCCCGCTGTCCCCATAGAGTTTAGCATAGGGTTTGGCCGGACCGCCCCTCACTTCTTGGCCCTAAGGTCCTTTGGGGTCATGTGGGTCGGCCCTTTTTTCATAGCTTAACCACAGCACAATCGAAGAATCATCAGCAAGCAGTTTCCAGCAAGATTTATCCCTTTCTTTGCAAGATTGTATCTAGAGCATTTTCAGGATGTGAAATACACAGAACTAAAAAGCAGAAAAAAGGTGAGCTAAAGAACTCTTCACATACAGGTTTCACAAAAACATGCTCTCAGATACAGGTTTCACAAAGACCATTAAAACATGCTCTCACATACAGGTTTCACAAAGACCAGGTTTGAGCTAATGGAAAGGAAAGTTGTTTTAAGAAGTAGAGCACTAATTAATCAACATCTGAATTCTTGGTATAAAAAATTTTCTGAAGTAAGCCTAACTATTGCAAAGCTCCCCGTTTTCTCCAAGGAAGGGGATGATCTTCTCTTCTATCCAGAATGGACAGCATTGGTAGGCAAATCTGGTCCAAGACCGAAAGCAACCACTTTTGCATCTCATATATTTCTGCAAACTGGGACAATTTGTTGAAAATAAAAGTGAGGAGGTGATGTCACATATTACTATTTTGCAAAGACGACATAGAGAATGATATACAAGACCAACTGACAAAATAATCAATCAAAATGGTTGGAAGTAGAACAAAGTCTCACATGTGGTTCAGAATGAATTTGCTGAAAAATCTACACAAGTACATATTGGCAATACAACTAATAGTGTTTATAGGGATTTAATTAAACTCATGTCCATTTTATATTGAAATGTGATGCACCACTTCAGTTTTCAGCTAGGCCGTTAGACAGGATATAAAATCCATCTCATATAGACAGGCAGACAGCTACAACCTACAGCATAACATTTCAGATTCTGCACAGAATAGGCTTTTGGTCTCCTGGGCAGAATCAATCTACACAGCTCATAACAGAAACTAATAACAAATCACTAGTGAGTAAAGATGATCTAATGGGGGACATATATGCTTTCTGAAAGTAGTTTATACATGTTCTACAATATTGAAAGTAGTTTATACATGTTCTACCATCTGTTAAAGAAATCAAACATCCATGTCAAAGTTCTTGCTTACATGAGTCAAAGAGAACAGAGAGCTTCTGCTTTATCTACAAATATTGCTAAAGTGTATAAGATCACAAAAGCAGTAAAAAAGTTTGGGATCAGGTTCTGAGCATAATGGATAGCATTTGCAAGGCAAATGTACTAATGAACAACTAATTTGGTCGTGTATTTATAGCTAACCAAAAGCAGTCTTTACAGTACGATACTGCGAAAGTTTCCAATCCACCTGAGTACTTAAATCGAGTTTATCTGAAAAATACAGACAAGATCCTGAACATGCATCATGCTATGAGTTGACAGGGAGTGACCTTCCTGCTCAGTTCCCAACAGACACCGTCCTAACGACACAGCATAGACCTGCTACGACTCTTCCACGCCATTAGTTTGGGTCTTATCAGATTTGACCTAAATAATGCCAATTGCAGTACTGTATCTCATATAATTTGATTCATTCATAACAATCCCAGATGATCCGAACGATTAAGTTAGAATGTAGGGTGGAACGAGATTCCTCCTTCCTTTCGGCCATTGCTTTTAACAGATCACAATATGATAGCAAAAAAGCAATAATGCATCACCGTGATGTGAAAAGGTGTATATTCATGATCTGATCATCTGAAATTCTAAAGGAAGTAGTGAGCGTCTAAAAAGTCCTTCAATTCTCCCAAGTAGCACTCCACATATTACTCTCAAAAACTACTATTTTAGTAACAACTTTTTTCAAATGCAATGCTATTGCATACGCCTTGCATTTGAGAGGTGTGTTAAGGAGATAGAGTTGTATTAGGATATAGAGTTTGTATTCTATTCCATATATATCTTATCTCTATATAACATATCTCATTGTACTCTCTTCTATATATATATATATATATATATATATATATATATATATATATATATATATATATATATATATATATATATATATATATATGATTCTTTGGACCTCATATCAACACACACAATATTCATAACAGATTGAAGGTCCAAATTTCTGAATTAGCATGGGGACATCAAAAGAAAGTTGTGGCTGATATTATCACCCAAAGAGCACAAATGCTTATCTTTTTGACAACACACAGAACATTTACGTATCATTTTATTAAGCTGATCCGTGCTGCAATTACCCGATGTTTACTGGCATTGATTCATCCATGTGGGCCAAACGGGCCGAACCGCCGGCCCACGCTCATCCCTACTGCTGTTGCATCGTCAGCTTGGCTTCAATAAATTTCACGCAACTTTGGCCACTGCTTTTACCTGTACTCCTATCACCCACTGCCACTAGTATATATGGCCACAACTTTGGCAGGCCGGGCTCTATGTAGCAGTAGCACACCATTAGAAGAAGCGCACAGCGAGAAGTGAGTTGTAGAGAAGGATGTAAAAGATGAGCGGGACTATGGTAAACAGTTAACTACTCGATGGGAATGAAAGGCGTCGGGGAAAAGCGATCATTGGAAACTATGGTGAAGAGTGTGTTAGTCGCTCGATTCTTGCTCTTGGTGATAGCAAGATCCTTACTCTTATCGAGAGGATGACACTTGGAGATGGGGCAATTTTCTAGGATTATTTCTCACACAATGCCATACCAACCTGAGGGGTTGAGGATACAAATTTATAGGCTGTTAACCAGTCAAGCATATACTAAGATGCTAGTCTAAGATGCTGTCCTAGATGCTAGTCAAGATGCTGTCCTAAGATGCTTGTCCTAAGATGCTGTCCTAAAGACTAGTCAAGATGCTGTCCTAAGATGCTTGTCCTAAGAGAGATGCGGAGAAGGATTTCTGGCTTTCTGTGATGTGGGGTCAGGGGCGAAGTCAGGGGAGGCTTATGGCCTGTTTTTTTAAGTTTTTCAAAACAGGTTTTAATTTTTACTACAGTATTTAACTTTCAAACGGAGTATTTTTTTTAAGATAGAGTCTACAAGTTAATTATAGTACACATTAAAAGTCTAACATCTATACCATCTAAAATCGCAAACGAGCATCTCTCTCCGTAATCTCTGTTGCAAACAGCTAAAATTCAAAAATTTTAACCAAAAATCATTAGTCACAGTTAAAAAGAACAAACTCTTAGTGAGGCTTAAGCCTCACCTCCCCCTGGCGAGACAACTAGTCTGAGCATGCACACCCTAGCTAAGCAGTAGAGGGCTAGAAGATGAGCAGTATTAGTTCGGCTAATTAAGCTTGGCTGGATAGCTAGCTCTAGATCTCTGGGCTGTCTGCAGACCGGCTGCATTTGTTCTAAGTTGTGTTGCGTATGGGAGGTGATAATAGTGATGGACATCATTTCGTGTATGATTTGCTACCTGCTAAAATGTACGTACAACTGCAAGGATGACGAGATTTCGTTCAAGGATGTAGCTAGAGTGCCACAGAATTTAGCTCGGAACGTGGAAATTACTTGCCTGTCGTTGTTTTACGATATCATGTTTTAGTCAGGGGGTGACTTATCGCTACTCCGCATTCAAGGCAGAATAATTATATATTTTTGGATATGTGCTTTGTATTATCAAGGTACCTACTTTGTATTTTTCTATTTTTTATTGTTTGTCTCTATCCAATTGTGTAATTTCTATGTGCATTTTAAATTCCATACGAGTAAAAGACTAAATTTATGTTATCTTAGTTTAAATCTATAAGTAGTTCAGCCTCCCCTTAAATTTATTCCTAGCTTCGCCACTGTGTGGGGTAGCTTGGTGTAGGAGGCTTGTCAGGCACATAATTTTTTTATATATATTTGATGGGAATGGTAGGCATCTGGAAAAAATTAAGTAGAACATTGGACAAACTCTGCCGGTCAGCACAGTCCCCTGAATCGTCATACCGAAACGATGCAGCTATGTCACTCGCATGTTGGAGACTAGTTCAGCAAGCTTGTAGGATGGCTTCCTATGGCTTGACTAATCAATGTGCCAATGGGATTAGATGTCACATTTTTTGGGGGTTGCATCCAGTAAATCTGTAGGGAGGTAAGAGATCTAGCAAATGTTAGAAGCAAACATTTGAGAAAGTGAACTAGAATATAATCAAGCTGAATTTGTGGTTTTGTGCAGATAGAATAAAACTTATCTGTCTCCAGATTTGTTTTTGTTTCCATTTGAGTTCCTCTTCCGAAATACCATAATACCAACAATGACTCACTTCCAACAAAAAAAATAATATCGTGTTTTCTTTTCTGAAAAATTCTTACCTCCAAACTGGGTGACGTAGATGTATATAGCCTTGCAGTTGTGCGTTTGAAGAAATCGAAGATTCTAAGTCTTTATTACCAGAAACTTTACCCTACAGAGACCAATGAGAGCTTAGTAACTTGTTGGAGCAGATTCTTTTTTAAAAAAACATCTTGTTGAAGCATCAACGCTATCAAGTGCATGTATACGGGACAGACGTTAATTAGACCTTAGACCATGGTGAGTCATGAGTGAGCATTGTCATCATATAAGATTTGAGTAGGCATGTTAATTTTGTTGTCATTTAGCTTGTCATTACAGATCTACAATCTCCATTTACAAATGCCACATAGTTTTGGGCATGGTCACGATCTAAAAAAATATAACTTTCATTTAACTAATCTAGATATATATTTTTGCTTATATTAGCAGCATGTGTACATTTGCGCGTTAGAATCTTCAATTTTGAATGACATGTATTACATGTTGTCCACATTATGGGAGCGCTATTATATTTCAGTTGGGATAGTTTAGCATACTATCCAATTCATTTTATACAAATTTTAGAAAATGTTTTTCCCCGTAAAATAAGGAGTAACATTTTTTTCTAGCATACCTTGCATTAACTGCGGTAGAAATGCACAGAACAAATATAACTCCTACTTGTATAAATACTGATATCTATCACAGTTTTAATTTTATGGTTTTGCTATTCAACACATAGCAGATGGTCTCAGTCTCATCACTGCGGCACCTTATATTTACCATAATGTCTTCACTTTACTCTCACCGTTAAATCCCTATTCTTTTTAGCCTTTGGTTTCTCTGTAAGTCAAAAGACCAAATATCGGAATGAAACGATCTCTTGAATCAGATTATCCAAACGCTTACCAAGTTTAAAACCGTGTACACCATCTATATCAGCGTTTCTAATATCCGCTGCCATATCAAAAAATACAAATAAAAACTATTAGTCGTAGCTAAAAACTATCGGCTGCAGTGTAAAAGAACACCCTGTATGAAGCCATCTTCAAGCCTATCGCTCATTGCACCCCATCGCGTAGTAGATGCTGCACCATACACTGGCAGATGGATGCGATGCGTTCGTCGGGCTGGCTGGTTGTGCGGGTGGGGACTGGAGAGTGAGGATTGCCATGCAATAGGAGTGGTAGGTATCACGAAAGAAGTAGATAGGAATTTGATTTGGCAATCTCCAGTAATTGTTTCTCCAGCTTGAAGCAAAACTGTCTGTGCACTGCCTTTTTTTCTGGGCGTCTGGCACCCACATATGCGTCGGTAGTCATGGGCACTACAGGCTTTAAAAGCACTACGCCACATCTACTGTAGCAGCAGCAGCAGCAGTGGAGGAAATGGAGAGAGCATGTCAAGAGAAGTCGATTTTGGTGCAAGGGCTGTTGTACCTGTATCAACCCATAGGCATGTATCAGGAACGATGTAAACAGATTTTTCTCGTATGCATGTCCAAACTAACGTATGTATTTGGACACCTGGGCAGAACAGCGTGCTCAACGTGTGTGCAATATACACGAATGTATTTATTATTTTTAGTTCTAATATGGTACAATGAAGCCTATAGATAATTATGAGTTTGCCCTCACCGTCGCACTGTTGTTGCGTCGTCAGCTCGGCTTCAATAAATCTCACGCAACATGTGGGAAACAATTAAGGCACCGCTCAATTTAGTTTTAACTTTTAACTTTTGCTTTTTTACTATTCATTAATTTCATCTTTTTCTCTTTTTTTAATTTTTAAGGTTTTTTTTGCTTTTTTTCCGTATTTCTTTGTATTGTTCGTGATGAACTAATATATTTTTTATATTTCTAAATTTTTTAAATTTAATTATACCAAATAAATCAACTTAGCTATAATAAAAAAATAAATTTAATATAATAAAAAAATTATAAATCAACATAATTCTTAACATCATAAAATGCTTTTTATTTCTATGCGCCAACAGAAAGCACTAGCTACTAGCTAGTAGTACGTACGAACATGATCATGAAATTCTTTTTTCCTTCAGTGAGGCAATAGACACCAGATGAACAGGGTCTACAATGAACGCATCATAAAGAGTGAAAAGGACAAAAATGTCCTGGCTACCTCCACCGTGATAAAGAATCCTCTAATATTTACCACGCTGCTTCACCTGTACTACTATCACCCACTAGTATATGGGCAGGTTTGATTCAGCTTAGATTTTTTGATTTATGTACAGTGATACCGTATTTCTCTTCGTAATTTTTCTCGTAAATAGCTAGAATTCAAATCCACCGGAAGAAGAACAGAGGCAGGACGTGAGTTCCAGACACAGGTTTTGGAGATGAGCGGAATTATATGTGGTAACTATTCGATGGGAATGAGAGGCATGTCCGGTCTCTCCAGTCTCCACTAAAAATCAGCCAACCACTGGTCCCTGGGCGGTGTTGCATGGTGCCGCCAACAAGCTGCCATCCTTCTCTCGTAGCATTTCAGAAAATATAGCCCATATTTCTACAGGATTTGCACAACAACAAGATCCATGAATTCTTACTGTAGCATCTCAATTAGCATGCATATCTGTAGCAATTGAACAATTACGATGCTTACATTTCGCAGAAATTCTCCAGCTGAAGCAACTAGCTAGGATCTATTGCATTTTGACCGATGTAAAGATCCACTCCTGAAAACATATACTCTTTGTTACATGAGGTTATACGTCTATACGAGCAAGTGCAAAGCATGTACATTTTCTTTTTGAAGCAGTATGGTACATTACTTAATTAACAAAGCAAGCCAGCTTCTTGCTGGATCTTTCAGAATAATATAAGCTAACAAAGTTATAGCAAGTGCGGAGCAAAACGTACTGGTAGTTGGTACTTAGCTCGTACGAAAATAGAGCATGTCCATTAATTTCTCCCTCCAGTGGAGAGCCGAGACAGGTCCGGACCACAGTGACAATGCTAGAAACTGTTCTTACTGATCAAGCACACTCATCCACTCCATTGCTCTTCTGGTCTGCAGCAGTGGAGTTCATTCATTGGGTCTGCAGCAGTGGATCAAGCACACTCATCCACTCCAGGTTTGAGCTAATGGTAAGGAAAGTTGTTTTAAGCAGTAAAACACTAATTAATCAACATCTGAATTCTTGGTATAAGAAATTTTCTGAAGTAAGCCTATTGCAAAGCTCCCGTTTTCTCAAGGAAGGGGATGATCTTCTCTTCTATCCAGAATGGACAGCATTGGTAGGCAAATCTGGTCCAAGACCGAAAGCAACCACTTTTGCATCTCATATATTTCTGCAAACTGGGACAATTTGTTGAAAATAAAAGTGAGGAGGTGATGTCACATATTACTATTTTGCAAAGACGACATAGAGAATGATATACAAGACCAACTGACAAAATAATCAATCAAAATGGTTGGAAGTAGAACAAAGTCTCACATGTGGTTCAGAATGAATTTGCTGAAAAATCTACACAAGTACATATTGGCAATACTACTAATAGTGTTTATAGGGATTTAATTAAACTCATGTCCATTTTATATTGAAATGTGATGCACCACTTCAGTTTTCAGCTAGGCCGTTAGACAGGATATAAAATCCATCTCATATAGACAGGCAGACAGCTACAACCTACAGCATAACATTTCAGATTCTGCACAGAATAGGCTTTTGGTCTCCTGGGCAGAATCAATCTACACAGCTCATAACAGAAACTAATAACAAATCACTAGTGAGTAAAGATGATCTAATGGGGGACATATATGCTTTCTGAAAGTAGTTTATACATGTTCTACAATATTGAAAGTAGTTTATACATGTTCTACAATCTGTTAAAGAAATCATACATCCATGTCAAAGTTCTTGCTTACATGAGTCAAAGAGAACAGAGAGCTTCTGCTTTATCTACAAATATTGCTAAAGTGTATAAGATCACAAAAGCAGTAAAAAAGTTTGGGATCAGGTTCTGAGCATAATGGATAGCATTTGCAAGGCAAAGGTACTAATGAACAAATAATTTGGTCGTGTATTTATAGCTAACCAAAAGCAGTCTTTACAGTACGATACTGCGAAAGTTTCCAATCCACCTGAGTACTTAAATCGGGTTTATCTGAAAAATACAGACAAGATCCTCAACATGCAGCATGCTATGAGCTGACAGGGAGTGACCTTCCTGCTCAGTTCCCAACAGACACCGTCCTAACGACTCAGCATAGACCTGCTACAACGCTTCCTCGCCATTAGTTTGGGTCTTATCAGATTTGACCTAAATAATACCAATTGCAGTACTGTATCTCATATAATTTGAATCATTCATATTTATTTCAATATTAGACAAACAACGGGAAAAAAAGTCCTACACTGGCTTGATCTTTTTGTTGACCATATTTGTGCTTGCGGCACCAAATTGGCTACAAGAGACAATCCCAGATGATCCAAACCATTAAGTTAGAATGTAGGGCGGAACGAGATTCCTCCTTCCTTTCGACCATTTAGAATGACAGATCACAATATGATAGCAAAAAAGCAATAATGCAACACCGCGATGTGAAAAGGTGTATATTCATGATCTGATCATCTGAAACTCTGAAGGAAGTAGTGAGCGTCTAAAAAGTCCTTCAATTCTCCCAAGTAACACTCCACATATTACTCTCAAAAACTACTCCAGATATGTTGATTGAAGGTCCAAATTACTGAATTAGCATGGGGACGTCAAAAGAAAGTTGTGGCTGATATTATCACCCAAAGAGCACAAATGCCTATCTTTTCGACTGCACACAGAACATTTACGTATCATTTTATTAAGCTGATCCGTGCTGCAATTACGCGATGTTTACTGGCATTGATTCATCCATGTGGGCATACGGGCCGAACCGCCCCACGCTCATCCCTACTGTTGTTGCATCGTCAGCTTGGCTTCAATAAATTTCACGCAACTTTGGCCACTGCTTTTACCTGTACTCCTATCACCCACTGCCACTAGTATATATGGCCACAACTTTGGCAGGCCGGGCTCTATGTAGCAGTAGCACACCATTAGAAGAAGCGCACAGCGAGAAGTGAGTTGTAGACAAGGATGTAAAAGATGAGCGGGACTATGGTAAACAGTTAACTACTCGATGGGAATGAAAGGCGTCGGGGAAAAGCGATCATTGGAAACTATGGTGAAGAGTGTGTTAGTCCCTCGATTCTTACTCTTGGTGATAGCAAGATCTTTACTCTCATCGAGAGGATGACACTTGGAGATGGGGCAATTTTCTAGGATTATTTCTCACACAATGTTATGCCAATCTGAGGGGTTAGGGATACAAATTTATAGGCTGTTAACCAGCCAAGTATATGCTAAGATGCTAGTCTAAGATGCTGTCCTAGATGCTAGTCAAGATGCTGTCCTAAGATGCTTGTCCTAAGATGCTGTCCTAAAGACTAGTCAAGATGCTGTCCTAAAATGCTTGTCCTAAGATGTTGTAAAAGCAAAAAGCAACACAGAGACTTATCCATCAGAGTGCATGAGTTGGTGGAGAATCGGAACCCTCTCTCGCTATTTCCACTCCTCGTCATGGAGGAGAACTGGATAAGCAGATGTGAGAAATTAGGTGATAACATGATAGAATTACTGGAACCTGGGCCTTCCTTATTCTAGACTTAACGATTGGGGGTGGCAGTACTTGTCTCGTCCATGACGAAGAGATAGGAAAAGCACTTTCACCACCAAGCTGCGACCCTTCTCTCGTAGCGTTTCACTATTTCAGCAAATATAGCCCAGACATTTTCTACATGATTTGTACAAGAACAAGATCTATATATTTAGCATCGACATTCGTGTATCAATTAAACAATTACGGTCTTTGCATTTTGCAGAAATCCTGTAACTGAATCTAGCTATTTGTATCTATTACATTTTGACCGGTGTAAGTGCAAAGCAAATATATTTTCTTTTCGAAGCAAGTGCAAAGCATATATATTTTCTTTTCGAAGCAGTATGGTAGATTACTGAGCTAACAAAGCAAGCCAGCTTCTTACTGGATCTTTCAGAAAAGAAATATAGACAAACGAAGTTATCGCAAGTGCAGAGCCAGACATACTGGTATAGTCGGTAGACTAGTAGTTGGCACATATAGATCATATAGCTCGTACGAAAATAGAGCACGTCCATTCATTTTGTCCCTTCAATGAAGAGCTGAGATAGATCTGGAAAACAATTGCAAAATTAAAATGGTTCTTACTGATCAAGCATACATAATTTACCTTTATGGCTAGCGTGGATGTACTAAGCCTCGTAACCCACAGATCACTAATTCAAAGCCCAGAAAATTATACCGGAAAAGCCACACAAATATATGAATAATTTTTTTTACATTTAATCTGATACAATCTAGCCTACAGCATTTTTTGTTTTATCGAAGTTCTTTTCCTGCTGGGACGTATGTTGTTTTTCACCTCACGTTCTGCAGTTTTTGTATTCCAAAGCAGAGTTTGTACTTTTTGCCTATACCCAAGCCTGCAGCATAACGCAGAGGTGACTTACGTAACTGCCAAAAACTTCTACAGACAATTGGATGTAAATAAAAAAGAGGGATCCCAGATGATCACAGACGATGCACACTCATGTAATGGCAGTTTATAGCTAAGCATGAAGAGAGATACGCACGTGGGAAACTAGATTGCATCAAACTGCCACGATTTTTCCTCTTTTTTTGTGTGTGTGTGTGTGTTTGGGGGGGGGGGGGGGGCAGCAATCAGATAGCACTTCCATCTTCCATGAAATTATATTCGCCTTCAGTGCTACAACAGACACAAGATGACCAGGGTGTGCAATGTACAATTAACACTTCCTAAAGAGTGAAAGACAAAAAAAAATGTCCTTGCTACCTCCATCATGATCATGTACCCTCTACTATTCACCACAGTACTTATATTGTCGTGAAAAGAAAATTACAAGAATAAGTGAGACGTTGACAGCGTTGCGTGAAAAGATCGAATAAATCCTCAAAGATCACTGCGAAGACACAATCATGAATGTTATGGTGTAAATGATCTGGCCTGAATTTGACAGTGATATCTGAGCGCCGTTCTCCCTGTGACTTATTGGCCTGTTCCATATACCAAGAGTGTAATTTTTGGCAACTAAGTCCTAGGATTAGGAGGCGCTTTGCCGGGACGATCAGAGACTCGTTTAGCACGAATTTGTGGGCCAATGGCAGGTACGAGATATCATCATTGGTCATCTTTGATTTGCCCCTGCTACCTCAGCTGTAGGTCGATTTCATTGTAGTCGACTGTAAAGGTAGCACCGGTGCAAGTTGCTTCACCAGGAATAGCACCCGTGGACATGGCACCGGTGCAGGTAGTAGTGGCGGAGATAGACCTTCTGGAGATAGCATCAGTGCATGTAGCTCTGATTCGGATTGCCCTTGTGGACCTACCATCGGTGAATAAGTCTCCAAGCAGATGTCGCTTTTGGGCCACTGGATGAATGTTCTAATGCTTGCCCTAGAATCACGAGCTCATCGTTGGAGGGCTTCGGTAGCGGGACGACTTTGAAATTGGCATGCACACCATCCACATGAACTTTTCTGAAACCTGGTGCTAAAGGTACACGGTGCACCATGACCCCGTGAGCAGACAGATATGCCTGACCCCAAGCAGCACACAAGGAAACGGAGGCATATCTCACTTAGAGCTTGCACTTCGTAGGCTCCTACATAACGATACAAAATTAGCTACTCCAATAGGCCTATCAATGGATCGAGCATTCCAGAGATAATAATTATTATCAGGATATCGTCCACAGAAAATCTAGCCTCACTTTCCGTCGTAGGATTGGATGCACAGCTACTCCGATGGTTGAGGGGCTGGCTAGCACAGGAGCGGCGACGGCGACCTGCTGATTTTCTGTAAATCTTCGCATCTCATCTCTGATATAATCAATAAGCTCCTCTTTAAGAGATGCCTTGATCTTCTCTCCTAGCCGTACCTCACGCTCAGCTTTGGTTCTCTTCCTACCTCGATACAATTCGGAGTTATCTGAGAAACTATGTTTCCAGGGAACATAAAGACCAAGGCCTCTCGTACGACCCGGGTGCTCCTTTTTTCCCAGGATCACGGAGAGTATATCTCTCTCTCTACTTGCTTAGAAGGATCATTGGGAAGATTCTACACTTAGTGCATCCTGCAAGAGCCCGACATGTCATTTCACTTCCTACGAAGTTGTGGAGTTATTACAAGCTACCTAGTTCGATATCTTATCAGGCGGTGGGACATTTCCTGGTCTGTAGGATTCCGAAAGGAGATGTCTCCCTACGACGTGGTAGATGACCTCGCTCTAATCCAATTTCAAGCGCACTCATCCGGGATCGTTGCAAATGGCGGGGCGGTGTCCCGCAAGATTGCCTGTTCGTCCTCTTGCCTCCACTGCGGGATTTTACCTGCATACCCAACTGAGCTAAGTGTGGGGGGGTGTGTGTTTTTTGCTTGGAGGGCCTTGTGCGTCGCACTTGTACTTCTAAAATCTTCGGTCGTCTTCATCACATTAAACTCTTCCCATTGTGGTTCCAGAAATGGGTACTTATGAAAAGGCGTTAGATCCTTCTCCACAAACTGCTTGACAAGCACGCTCTTGAATTTCTTCTATGCTTTGCACGCCACTAGCAAGGCATATCGTTGCATGGAGTCGCGGTGTTCTTCTGGGATTTTGAACGATGTAAAAATCTCTGTCAGCAGCTCACATTTCCGAGTCTCACTCACGGTCTTCCACGAATCGAATGTGATCTCAATTCGTTCTCGTGCAACTATTCCGATCATTCTTCGAAATGCGCACGCTGCTCGGCGAGGAAGGAGAGGGGTCTCAGAACCATCGACCTCTGGCTTTTGGAGCAAACGCATCCGGCGATGATGTTGAAGAATGCGTTGATGACATGTTGGCCTTCTCATATATGAGAAGTAAGCACAATTTAGCATATATATATATATATATATATATATATATATATATATATATGTTATGGCTACGGGTCAAACAGTGAAGAAGGGGACTCGTAGGAGAGGAAGAGGAGAGCCAGATCTGGGGGAGAGTTGGTAAGAGTGAGGGGATGTCCCGCCCCTCGGCCCCCTTAGTACTTACAGAGGATAAGGGTACATTGGTATATTTACACCTCTACACTATCGAGCCTATTACATATTATGCCGATTCTGAGGCCCGATCACGGGGTTGAGCCACCCCACAACAATACTCCCTCGTCGATGCGCGAGAGGTCCGATGGCGGTGGCGCGCCACATATCTCAGCCCCCATTCCCGGACAGCCAAGTACCGGCGGGCAAGCAACTAGTAGCTTGCATCCTGTAAGGCAGTGCCTACGAAGAGGTTCGCAGAATCCCACTCCGAAGCCGGGTCGCCGCCTACGAGGCGGGCCGCGAGGAGCTACTCCGAAGCTGAATCGTCCCGCCGAGGCCGTGCCTACTAAGCGGACGATGAAGTCCTGCGTCGTAGCCGAGCTGTCTCGCCGAGGCCTTGCCTACGAGGCGGACGGCGAAGTCGTCATCGCCCCACCGAGGCTATGCCTACGAGGCGGGCGGCAAGGCGCTGCTCCGAAGCCGGGTCACCCCGCCGAGGCCGTGCTTACCAAGCGGACGACGAAGTCGTGCGTCAAAGCTGAGCCGCCTTGCCGAGTCCTTGCCTATGAGGTGGACGGCGAAGCCGTCGCCGCCCCACCGAGGCTATGCCTACGAGGAGGGCGGCGAGGCGCAGCTCCGAAGCTGGGTCGCCCCGCCGAGGCCGTGCCAACCAAGCGGACGATGAAGTCGTGCGTCGAAGCTGAGCCGTCTCGCCGAGGCCTTGCCTACGAGGCGGACGGCAAAGTCGTCGCCGCCCCGCCGAGGTTATGCCTACGAGGCGGGCGGCGAGACGCTGCTCCGAAGCCGGGTCACCCGCCGAGGCCGTGCCTACCAAGCGAACGACGAAGTCATGCGTCGGAGCTGAGCCATCTCGCCGAGGCCTTGCCTACGAGGCAGACGGCGAAGTCGTCTCCGCCCCGCCGAGGCAATGCCTACGAGGCGGGCGGCGAGGCGATGCTCCGAAGCCGGGTCGCCCCGCTGAGGCCGTGCCTACCAAGCGAACGACGAAGTCGTGCGTCGGAGCTGAGCCGTCTCGCCGAGGCCTTGCCTACGAGGCGGACAGCAAAGTCGTCGCCGCCCCGCCGAGGCAACGCCTACGAGGCGGGCGGCGAGGCGCTGCTCTGAAGCCGGGTCGTCCCGCTGAGGCCGTGCCTACCAAGCGGACGACGAAGTCCTGCGTCGGAGCGTCCCCCTACCTGCAAAAATAGTGCCCGCGGATAACACTACTCCGCAGAGAGCAGGCGCTCGAGGCGCAGGCCGAGGGCATGCTTACAGCGTAGGCCGAGGGCACTACGCATGTGGAGGTATGGAGGCGAAGCTGCCGTTCCCTTACCTTCAAAAAGAGTGCCCGCGGGCGGCGCTACTGGCGTAGGCGGCGACGCGCGCGCGAGGCGAGGCGGCTGCCGCCGCCCTACCTTCAAAGGAGTGCCCATGCGGGCGGCGCTCTGGCGTAGGCGAAGGCACTACGCCGCGCGAGTAAGGGAGGCGGTTGCCGTTCCCCTACCTTCAAAAGGAGTGCCCACGGAGGGCGGGCGCTTACAGCGTAGGCCGAAGGCACTACGCACGCGAGGTAGAAGCGGCCGCCGTTCCCTACCTTCAAAAGGAGTGCCCGCGAGGCGGGCGCTCTGGCGTAGGCGAAGGCACTCGCCTTGAGCGAGGAGCGCCGTTCCCCTACCTTCACAAGGAGTGCCCACGGAGGGCTGGCGCTTACAGCGTAGGCCGAAGGCAGTACGCACGCGGAGGCAGGGAGGCGAAGCTGCCGTTCCCCTACCTTCAAAAGGAGTGCCCGTGAAGGGCGGCGCGCTGCGTAGGCGAAGGCACTACGCCTGCGAGCGAGAGGCGGCTGCTGTTCCCCTACCCTCAAAGAGTGCCCGGGGCGGCGCTCTGGCGTAGGCGGCGCTACGCCTGCGAGGAGGGAGGCGGCTGCCGTTCCCCAACCTTCAAAAGGAGTGCCCACGGGGCGGCGCTTACAGCGTAGGCGAAGCGTCTGAACGCGAGGCGAGGAGGCGGCGCCGTTCCCCTACCTTTAAAGGAGTGCCCGGAGGGCGGCGCTCTGGCGTAGGCGAAGGCACTCGCACGCGAGGCAGGGCGAAGCGCATCACTCCCCTACCTTCAAAAGGACAATGCACTCCCTGGTGCAACACGCACGAAGACGCGATACCCAGGCAATGCGCCACAAAAGCGAGGCACTCCCTGGTGTCTTGGCCATCATGTAGCTTTTTATACTCCATAGAGTGCGTGGGAACATCAACCATGTCTTATTTATACTCCGGAGAGTACGTGTAGTGACAGCACTAGCGCATATACGAAAGATTATGCGGAGTGATACCATTAGCGCGTGCGCAGGACATCCGCGTCTTGTTTATACTCAAGTAGAGTGCGCAGGGACAACATCCGCCACGTCTCGTTTGTACTCCGGAGGGGGCGTGATTCTTCAATCACGACTTACCGGGTACTCACGGAGGGTACACCGTCGCGTGCGTGGGACATCTGCGTCTTGTTTAGACTCAGTAGAGTGCGCAGGAAAAACATCGGCGTCTTTGTTTATACTCCGGAGAAGGCGTGGGACTATCATTTAGGCTCCGGAGGGTACGCCATCGCGCGCGGGACATCCGCGTCTTGTTTATACTCAGTAGAGTGCGTGGGGAGGCGAACCTCAACGCTACGTCTTATTTATATTCCGTAGAGTGCGCGCGGAAGTGTCCCCCCGCTACGTCTTATTTATACTCCGTAGAGTGCGTGCGGAGGCGGACCTCGACGCTACGTCTTATTTATACTCCGTAGAGTGCGCACGTGAATCCGGGAGGCAGAGACCGTGCATCTTATTCTATACTCCGGAGAGTGCGTGCGGAGGCGGACCTCGATGCTACGTCTTATTTATACTCCGTAGAGTGCGCACATGAATCCGGGAGACGGAGACCGTGCGTCTTATTCTATACTCCGGAGAGTGCGTGCGGAGGCGGACCTCGACGCTACGTCTTATTTATACTCCGTAGAGTGCGTGCGGAGGCGGACCTCGACGCTACGTCTTATTTATACTCCGTAGAGTGCGCACATGAATCCAGGAGGCGAAGACCGTGCGTCTTATTCTATACTCCGGAGAGTGCGTGTGGAGGCGGACCTCGACGCTACGTCTTATTTATACTCCGTAGAGTGCGTGCGGAGGCGGACTCGACGCTACGTCTTATTTATACTCTGTAGAGTGCGCACGTGAATCCGGAAGGCGGAGACCGTGCGTCTTATTCTATATTTCGGAGAGTGCGTGCGGAGCCGAGGTCGACGCCGCCAACGCGAAGTCGCGAAGCCAATGTCGATGCCGCCGACGCGAAGTCGCAGAGCCGAGGTCGACGCCACCAACACGGTTACCACGGGCGGCGGCGTAGAACCGGGGTCGACGCCGCCAACGCGAAGTTGCGAAGCCGATGTCGATGCCGCCGACCCGGAGACGCCCATGCGGAGGTTGCTCTTCTTGCTCCAATGTAGTTATACCGATAGCGGAGACTGCGAGCCAGGAGGGCCGCGTGTACTACCGGATATCGGCGTCTCGCGATCTTTGGTCTTCGATGGCAATGGCTTTGATCCTTTGGGAGGTTGGGCAGCGAAGATGCTCCAAGTATTCGACCTCACCACAATGACCTCTCCAGCGCATCTCGCCGGGCTCGGCCTCTCCAAGCTCTGATTCTTGACCTTCATCGAACACCACTGCGTGGACATCCGTCGAGCAGCTCAACGAGACAGTGCCTAGTGGAGCGGGAGTTCGAGTGGAGGTGGAGGTCCCATCGCCCGCGCCACGAGAACCTTGTCCCGCTCCATGGCCGCCCGACGCGGCCTCGGTCTTGGCGCGGCTGGATTGGCGCGCCACTCAACATACTAAGATATCAAGTCGAGCAACAGCCTTCTCGACGAGGCGCGCGAGGCCTATGCCGTGGATTTCGACCAAGCGAGGCTGATTCTCCCCGACAGGACCCATGTTACGACGGAGTTTGGCGGAGTCAACGCGATGTCCGTCCATGGACGTAGGAGCTGACACGGGGCTCGGCGAAGTTGATGCGTAGACCGACCGTGGACATCGAAGTCGGCGTAGGGCTCGATGAAGATGATGCGAAGTCCAGACCTCGCCAACGCCGAGCACGAGCCAACGCCAAGCATGAGACTTGCTGCCAGCGGAGGCACAAAAGCCGTCATTGCGGAGTCTACACATGCGTGGTACCAAGGCATACACGCATGCACACGCACCAGGCGTGCATGCATGCGCACGCGTTGCTATCAAGTATAAGAGGAAACAAAACTACATCAGGAAATTCCAGGACTATTCCTACTACTCCCCTGTTATCTCTTTCCTCGACAGAGAGTACGGACGCCGCGGCGAAGGCTTCAGAGACCGCGGAGGAAGCTCCGAATGCCTCGGTGAAGACCGCTCTTCGACCTCTACGGGGACCACGGACATCGCGATTGGGGAGGAGCCGCGGTAGCTAATGGTTGGCTCGGAGTGACGAAGTCTTTGGTAATCGGAGGATGCTGTCGCGGAGTCCACTGTGGTAGAGCTCAATCGAAGAGCGGGGGTCGCAGTCCAGCACGTGGAGGCAGTGGCACCGCCAAGGGTCTTCGGTGCGAGGTGGCCCTCGTGGCTCATAAAGGCCCCGGTTGTGGGATCAAGGATAACCGACTAGAGGGGGTGAATAGGAGGTTTTAAAATTTGTTTACTAAATTTAACAATTAAGGGCTAGATGACACTAAGCAATCAATTAACCTATGAGCAAGTCTACACAACGATAAATAATCTAGGCAATTGACAATAAGCAATAATGAGCAAGATAAATTACTCTAAAAACAAGAGACAATCTCGGAGACACTTGATGTTTTTACCGTGGTATCGCAAACTTGCCGGTTTCCACTAATCCACGTTGAGGTTAGCCCAAACTAATCGGACCGGCTCCACGGATTAAGCTGAAGCACCTCGATCACTCTTGGTAGCTCTTCCTCCGCTCCGGAGATGGCGAGCTCCACACCACTCACAAACTTGCCCGGGTTTCTTCACAAGCTTCTTTGAAGAAATCACCGGCAATCGATCTTCCCGCCGTCTAGGTGCCAGTAAGCACCAAGAGAATAGACCTTGATTTCGCTTCATGGCTCACAAGTGCACAAAGGATCAATTAGAATTGAATGCACTCGAAAAATCTCTCCACTAGCTCAAAATGAATGCTCAAGTGTGCAAAGAGAGTGGAGTGAATGCTCTAGGGCTCAAATGAGTTCAATGAACATCAGCAACCTGCCCAAGAGCAGGTGGAGGTGTATTTATAGCCTCACCAACCAAAACTAGCCGTTGGATAAAATTAATCCTGAAAAATCAGGGAAATCGGTACTACCGCCGTTGAAAGTGCGGTACTACCGATTTTTTATCAGTAACAAACGATATGACTATGTCGGTGGTCGAGAACTAGCCGTTGGATTTTAGTGCGGTACTACGCGTTGAAAATCTTGGTACTACCGCAAGAAGTGTGATACTACCGCGCTCATGGATGTACCGCCATGCATAAATCGGTACTACCGATTTCTTTTCGGCTAAGTTCTTTTTGAGGAGCTTTCTGGAAAAAAGGTTCCGACAATCGGTATTACCTCTGTACCATGCGGTACTACCGTCGTTTATATTATGGTATTACCGATTTATTTTAGGTGAAGTCCCCAAGGAGATGCTTTCTAGAAAAAGGTACATGAGATAAATCGATACTACCGTGGTGCGGTAGTACCGCTGTTTATCGCCGGTACTACGCGATCATGCGGTAGTACATTGGAGGGTGCGGTGCTACCGATTTTCTTGAGAGAGCACAGTGAGTTTTCAAACACATTTTCAAATGCATGTATGATCCTAGATTGATCCAATGTGCACCCAAACATGCTATCAAGCTACTTTCAATGATCTTAATAGTACGGCATCTAATCTATAATCCGGTCTTCCAACCTTTCTCCTAAGACCGGTAAACCGAAAAAAAGAGATCCTAAAATTTATGTACCTTAATCTTGATGCCTCTTGAGCTTCAAGTTTCATTTGTAGCTTGTTCTTCACTTTTGCACATGTGTGACCTTAGCTATACATTCTCAACACACATGTTAGTCCAATATTCGTAATTTGTCATTAATTACCAAAACACTAAATTAGGGGCCTAGATGCTTTCAATCTCCCCCTTTTTGGTAATTTTATAAGAGAAGAAGGGTTTGAACATACTACTTGTATTCTAACAAGTTGCATATTCAACTTTGTTGACTTATGAAAGGTAGAAATTGAATTTTTTATTGTAAATTAATGAATATAAGAGATACAATTTCATTCTAGAGTAAAAGGAACACTCCTCCTAAGTGTATGCGAGGATTTTGCAAGAGTGCAGCATGAGAGTGCGATAAGATTTTAAATTTCACATATCGTAAACATTCAATAATGAAGATTAAGAGCTGAAATTTGATAGCATAATCAACGGAAGCATTGAGTTCATTACACACTTACTAAGTTCATCACACATAAAGAAATAAACATTCAAAGTGTTATTACACCACATAAACTATTACAACAATAGCAAAAGATAAAGCTTCGTCTTTTCTTAGCAAATTCTTCTTTTTCTTCCACGTCTTTTCTTCCACTTCTCTTTTCTTCCACTTCTCTTCTTCTTCCACTTCTCCCCCTTTGGCATCAAGGACCAAAAAGATCATTCTTCAGGAGCGGGGTCTTGGGCTGAAGGAGAGGGACCACGGCGAGCACGGGGTCTACGCACGTTCTCAAGAGCGGTCATCCGGTCGCTGAGAGTGGTGACATGCCCAGAGAGGGAAGAGATATCACCGGAGAGAGAAGAAAACTGCTCGGTGAGAGAAGTTATGTTGCCGCTCATTGTTGTCATGGTATCCGTCATGTAATTCATGCTGCCACTTAGCCCCATGAGCGCAGAATAAAGCTGGGCCATAGATATATCATCACCTTGCGGCCCTTGCTCCCCTGAGGCTGAGAAGAGGAGGAAGCTCCAGGATGTGCACTCGGGCGAGGAGGCAACACAATCTCTCTTGGCTTATATGCCTTATGCACTCCTCCTTTGCCGCCTCTGAATGGACCAGTCTTGTGAATGATAAGCTTCATGATGTATGGTACATAATTGATCCTTCGAGACCTATCATTCTTGGATTCGTCCATCCCACGAATCATCAAGTCAATAACATCAAACCGTGTCCCTGAGGTGATGTAGTGGATTAAGTTCCAAATATGGCCTCTAACAGCATCAAAGTTTCCACTCTTTGGCATGATGGTTTGATTGATAATCTTGTTGATCAAAGCGGGAATGGGCAAAAGATGATTGGCCTTACCAAGCACAAATCTCTGGCTTTGATCATAGAAGTGAGAGCATTGGTAAAGAGCAATCGCCGGGCTGTCAAACACCTTGACATAGGCGCTAGAGAAAGTGGTTAGTGCTGCCTCAAAATCTGCCTTGTTTGCACTTATGTACTGCTCTCCAGTCATCCATTCCAAGTGCTTAAAATTTGGAGAAATCCACAAGGTGGCATAAAACTGCCGAATCAACTCCTCGTTGTAGTCCGACTTGAGAGTAACGAGATGGTGAATTCCTGAGTCTTGGAACAAGCGCCAAAGACCAGCATATGCAGGAATGCCATCGATGTGCTCCCAATCCATATACTTGTGATTTGCAAACTTAGTGTTGAGAAAGAACTCTTCATACACTTGTTCCTAAAACTGTGTATGAAACTTTGGATTTCCAGTGTTCTTAGGGAGGAGTGACTGTCGTCGAGATCTCAGAATTGCATAGTCATCACTATGCATGCTTTGAATGTCATCTCTCCGATCACTGATAAGAGGACCCTGATCCTCATCATCACTATCTCCTTCATCTTCCTCCCCTTCCTCAGCGACATCAGGTAATTCGCTCTCAGAGGAGTTCTCATACTGGTCAGACTCGGTATCGGAACCATTGGGGGTTCCATTATCGCTGTCCTCATAAGTCTGCTCCGGCATCTCCTCATCCTCTGGCTCAATAGGAGGAGGAACACGAGCAGGAGCTTGATGGGAGGAACCTTATCCTGCACTCCCGCCACTTGCATAAGTCTTCCTCACCGGATTCTGCTTTCAGCCACTTTTCTGACGGCGTTTCGGGTCTTGGGAGCCATCTTGAGATAAACAAGAGAAAATAGGGAGTCAAGGAGTGCTGGAGAGTATGAAAATTTGGTTGAAATTGAATGCAGACAAGTTTCTGCAATTTTTCAAGAAATCGGTAATCTGCAGTTCAAGGGGCGGTAATGCCGGGTGCGATAATACCGCTGACCGCCGTGATAATCTTGGGTGCGGTAGTACGCAGGCAGTCTTGATAGTACCGCCTGCGGTAGTACCGCGCTCTCGAGCGGTATTACCGATTTTCCTGAAGTTTTCTAGGGCAGATTAATCTATGATTCTATGTGATATTTTTGATGGATATGATCCAATAGGAAGATGTTAAAACATCAAACATCACTAATCCTAGCAATTTGCCCAAGAATATTGCATCAAAACATCAACATTTCAAAATTTAACCGAAATTCATAAAGGAGATCGAAAAGAGATAAAACTTCGGGTTTGATTCGAGATACCTCGAGGAGTGGAGGAGGACACTTGAGATGCAGAAAAACGTCCAAGAACCACAAGAATCCCACCGGATTTGGAGATCGGGGTGGAAGATTGAGAGTGTTCTTGGGGGTGAGAGAGAGGAGAGAGGAAGAGAGAGAGTTCGGGCGTTTGAAGTAATGAGGAGAGATGGAACGGTTTTTAGAATGAGAGGGAGAAAAATCCGGAAGTAACCGACCTCCCTTAGAAAAACCGGTAGTACCGCACTTACCCGCGGTAGTACCGCACTGCAGTAGTACCGCGCCTCACAGCGGTAGTACCGCTCAGCGGTAGTACCGCGCAATGAACTGCGGTAGTACCGATTTTTCTGGGACTTCCTGATTTTGAGGTTGACAAAAGGAATTTTTTTGCAAATGATCTCTAGTTTTGCACTCAAATAAGAATCATTCAGGATCATTATGCATTTGGAACCTATTTGAAGGCTAATCAAATAATTTTTATGAAAGTACAAGATTTTGGCAACGGTTTTTTTTGTTGATAAATCAACACAAAATTACTCAAATGACCAAAATAACACTTAAATGCATGCAACAAGGGTTCAAGCAATATTTGAGAAATCTAATACATTTAATTCATTTCTCAACTTGCAAAAGCGGCTTTCATCTAATGGTTTGGTGAAAATATCCGCTAATTGGTTTTCGTTTCTTATATGGTTAATGTCAATATCCCCTTTACTAATATGATCTCTCAAGAAATGATGTCTAATATCTATATGCTTGGTTCTTGAGTGTTGGACGGGGTTATTGGCTATTTTTACCGCACTTTCGTTGTCACATAAAAGAGGCGTCTTATCAAATTTAATTCTATAATCCATCAAAGTTTGCCTCATCCATAATAATTGTGCACAACAACTTCCTGCAGAGATATATTCGGCTTCGGCGGTTGAAAGAGCTACGGAGTTTTGTTTCTTTGAGGACCAAGATACTACGAATCTTCCTAACAATTGAAAACTTCCAGAGATGCTCTTTCTATCCACTTTGCAACCCGCATAGTCAGAATCCGAATATCCAATTAAATCAAACTTTGCACCTTTTGGAAACCACAAGTCTATACTAGAGGAATGTTTTAAATATCTTAGAATTTTCTTTACGGCCACTAAATTGCACTTTTTTGGAGATACTTGAAACCTTGCACACATGTACACACACTAAACATAATATCGGGCCTAGATACGGTAAGGTAAAGTAAACTACCAATCATGGATCTACAAAGCTTTAAATCTACCGACTTACCTCCTTCATTTAAGTCCAAATGCCCGTTGGTTGCCATATGAGTCTTGATGGGCTTTGCATCCTCCATGCCAAACTTTTTGAGTAAGTCTCTTTTATACTTGGTTTGGCTAATGAATGTTCCATTCTTGAGTTGTTTGATTTGAAGCACAAGGAAGTAACTCAATTGTCCTATCATTGACATTTCAAACTCTCTAGACATCATATCACCAAATTCTTTGCAAAAGTCTTGGTTAGTAGAACCAAATATGATATCATCAACGTAAATTTAACATACAAAGAATTCATCATTAATAATTTTAGTAAACAATGTAGTATCAACCTTCCCGATTTCGAATCCTTTTGATATTAGAAAATCTCAAAGACGCTCATACCAAGCTCTAGGGGCTTGTTTGAGTCCGTATAGCGTCTTTGAGAGTTTGTAAACATGATTAAGATTATTTGGATCCTCAAATCCGGGAGGTTGTTCAACAAACACAAAGTTCGGTTATTTTTCCATTTAGAAATGCACTTTTGACATCCATTTGATAAAGTTTAATATCAAAGCATGATGCAAAAGTAAGCAAGATTCTAATTGACTTAAGTCTAGCTACGGGAGCAAAAGTTTCATCATAATCTAGTCCCTCGACTTGAGTGTAACCTTGAGCAACTAATCTTGCTTTGTTTCTTACCACAATTCCGTTTTCATCTTGTTTGTTGCGGAAAACCCATTTAGTGCCAATTACGTTTTGTTCCTCGGGTCTTTCCACCAAACTCTATACTTCATTTCTTGCGAAGTTGTTTAGCTCCTCATGCATGGCATTAACCCAATCGGGGTCTTCTAATGCATCATCTACCACCTTCGGTTCAATGGAGGAGACAAACGAGTAATGTTCGCAAAATGAAACTAATCTAGAACGGGTTGGAACACCCTTACCCACATCACCCAATATTTGATCTATTAGATGATCTCTAGATAATTCGTTGTGAACTCTCAATGGTTGAGATTGCTCATCCTTTTCTTCATCTAGAACTTGAATAGTACTTGGAATAGTAGATGTAGGAGGTTGAACTTGAGTTGATGAAGATGGATCATTTGAATCCTCTTTTGGCTTGATGCTCCCAACTTGCATGTTCTCTATAGCTTTTCTCAGTCCCTCATCACCTACATCATCTAAATTTTCTTGCTCTTCTTGAGAGCCATTAGTCTCATCAAATTGAACATCACAAGATTCTACAATTATACCGGTATTTTTGTTGAATACTCTATATGCTTTGCTATTAGATGAATAACCTAAAAGAAAACATTCATCACATCGACTTTGAAATTTTGAGAGCCGAATACCTTTTCTTAAAATAAAGTATTTGCATCCAAATACTCTAAAATAAGATATGTTTGGCCTCCTTCCCATGAGAAGTTCATAGGAAGTCTTTTTCAAAAGACGATGTAGATAAAGGCGATTTATGGCATGACAAGCGGTATTGATTGCTTCCGCCCAAAAGATATCGGAAGTGTTATATTCATCAAGCATTGTCCTAGCTATTTCAATTAATGTACGATTTTTCTCCGGAGTGTTTGTTGAAGAAAATTCGTGCTTTATTCCAAGTTCATCACAAAAATTCTCAATTTTTGCATTCTTGAACTCGGAACCATTGTCACTCCTAACTTTCTTTATTTTAAAATCAAATTTATTTTGAGCCCTTTTTGCAAAGCTTTTGAAAATCTCGGGGACATCACTCTTGTCATTTAGGAAGAAGACCCATGTATATCGAGAATAATCATCCACAATGACCAAACAATAGTTGTTGCCCCCTAAGCTCTTGTAGGATGTTGGCCCAAACAAATCCATATGTAAGAGCTCTAATGGTCTAGGTGTTGACATGATACTTTTGGAAGGATGAGAATTAGCCACTTGTTTACCGGCTTGGCAAGCACTACAAAACTTATTTTTCTCAAACTTTACATCCTTCAAGCCAACAACTAAATCATTTTTGAAAAGCTTCTTGAGTTGAATCATGCCTACATGACCCAATCTTCTATGCCATAACCAACCCAAGGAGGTTTAGCTAACAAACAAGTTTTCAATCCGGAATCATTTGAGCTAAAATCTACTAAATAAAGATTTCCAAAACGAAAACCTTTGAAAATAATTTCATTATCCTTTTCTTTTGAAATTGATACACTATCTTTTGAGAATGAGCAAATTAAGCCTAGATCACATAATTGAGTAATAGATAGCAAGTTGAAATTTAATGTTTCTACTAAAGAGACATTAAAAATGAAAAGGTTATTGGAGATAGCAATCTTACCCAAACCTAATACCTTTTCTTTGCTATTATCGTCAAAAGTGATCTTCTCATTGCTCCCATTTTCAAATGTGGTGAACATCGTCCGGTCTCCGGTCATGTGTTGAGTACACCCGCTATCTAGTACCCAATGTCGACCACCGGTCTTGTAGTTCACCTACAAAATAAAATTAATTTCTTTTAGGTACCCAAATTTGTTTGGGTCCTTGGAGGTTAGTAACCAAGGCTTTGGGCACCCAAATAGCATTCTTTTTAGCGTGTAAACTTGAAGTGCCAATGAATTTAGCAATAATCTTCCAACTAGTAGATTTCTTTAGCAAATAGCAAGAGTCAAATAAATGAGTAGAAGCAGTTTTTATTTCTTAGTTTTGCTTACCAATTGGCCTCACAAACCTTGTGACCGGTTTTGAGAGATTCTTACCTTTCTTAGGCACATACCCAAGTCCCTCCTTATTGAATGAGCATCTTTGCTCACTCAATAATTTGTCAAGGGTGGCCTTACCCTTGAAGCATCTTTCCAAACTTTTATTCAATTGATTAACTTGATCCTTTAGTTTGCAATTTTCAACAACAAGTTCTTCATCACATAGATTTACAAAATTATTAGTACTTGAACTGCAAGATATGGTATTTAAATCATCACATGAAGTAGAAGTATTAATTTTAGCATTTTCTAGCCTAGGCATATCATCCATAATGTCACAAGAAATTCCAATACTAGAATTAGATTTGCTTGATGTTTCTTGGATAAGCAAGGTATGAGATTCAATTAACTCCTCATGTAACTCTTTAAGAGTTTCATGCTCTTTCTTGAGCTCCTTGAATTTTGCCTTTTCTTTTCCAAGAAAATCATTCAAATCAATAAGCATATCCATTAACTTATCGTATGAAGGCTCATCATCATCATCACAAAGTTTTACCTTTTTTCCCTTGACCATGAGGCATGTGGGAGTGGAGAATAGTGATGGTGCTTCCTTGATGGCTATGCCGACAAGTTCCTTCTTTTTGGAGGACTCTTCTTCATCGAAGTCAGAATCCGAATAATCTTCATCGGAGTTCCATTCTCCAATGTGAGCTTCATTTTTGCCATCCTTGTGAAGCTTCTTGAAAAGCTTTTTCTTCGGGTTGAACTCCTTTTTCTTGAATGACTTACCCTTGTCGTCCTTCTTTGTGGGGCATTGTGAAGCGATGTGTCCCTTTTCATTCCACTCATAGCAACGAATGTTGCTATATCGCTTCTTGTTGTCGAAGGATCGTTCCCTTTTGCTTGATCCTTGTCCTCCACTTCGGTGTGGATATCTTCTCATGAACCTCTTCATTCTCCTCACAAGGAGAGCCATTTCCTCCTCGGAGTCATCTTCCTCATCCTCGGATTCTTCACTTGAAACCGCCTTGGCCTTGAAAGCGGTGACCTTCTTGCCCTTGGAGGAGGATTGCTCCAAAAATTCCTCCTTGTCCTTTTTGCACAACTCATTGGTAATTAAATTACCCAATAGTTGCGTTGGTATCATCTTTGGCAAGTCGGGTGAGTTGAGGAAGAGGGTCACCAACATCTCATATTTTTCCGGTAACGTCCTAAGCATTTTTCTCACAACATCAAGATCGGTTAATGACGTGCCGAGGCCTTTGAGCTCATTTACAATATAGTTCAAGCGAGAGTACATCTCATTGATACCCTCGTGTGGCAACATTGTAAATGTTTCATATTTGATCCTAAGTCGATGCAATTTGGCTTTTTTGACCGTAGATGTTCCCTCATGGATTTCCGAGAGGGTTGTCCAAATAGCATGAGCAGTTTGTAGGTTGCTCACCCTATTGAACTCATCCGCGTTCAATGCTCCAAATAATGCATTCATTGCTTGGACATCTAAATAAGAGTTACGAGTATCTTGATCCGTGAGGTGTGATGGATCAAGTGGCATAACATAACCCTCACTTACTATTTTCCATATGCTCGAGCTCATGGCTTTGAGATAAATTGACATTCTATTTTTCCAATATGAATAATTTGTGCCATCAAATTGTGGTGCCTTGCCTATTGCGATCCCCTCGTTAGCCATCCTTTTCTCTCTAGACGGTTAAGTCTAATGAATGAGAGACCAAGCTCTGATACCACTTGTAGGATCAAGGATAACCGACTAGAGGGGGGTGAATAGGAGGTTTTAAAATTTCTTTACTAAATTTAACAATTAAGGGCTAGATGACACTAAGCAATCAATTAACCTATGAACAATTCTACACAACGATAAATAATGTAGGCAATTGACAATAAGCAATAATGAGCAAGATAAATTACTCTAAAAAAAGAGACAATCTCGGAGACACTTGGTGTTTTTACCGTGGTATCGGAAACTTGCCGGTTTCCACTAATCCACGTTGAGGTTAGCCCGAACTAATCGGACCGGCTCCACGGATTAAGTCGAAGCAACTCGATCACTCTTGGTAGCTCTTCCTCCGCTCCGGAGATGCGAGCTCCACACCACTCACAAACTTGCCCGGGTTTCTTCACAAGTTTCTTTGAAGAAATCACCGGCAATCGATCTTCCCGCCGTCTAGGTGCCAGCAAGCACCAAGAAAATAGACCTTGATTTCGCTTGATGGCTCACAAGTGCACAAAGGATCAACTAGAATTGAATGCACTCGAAAAATCTCTCCACTAGCTCAAAATGAATGCTCAAGTGTGCAAAGAGAGTGGAGTGAATGCTCTAGGGCTCAAATGAGTTTAATGAACATCAGCAACCTGCCCAAGAGCAGGTGGAGGTGTATTTATAGCCTCACCAACCAAAACTAGCCGTTGGATAAAATTAATCCTGAAAAATCAGGGAAATCGGTACTACCGCCGTTGAAAGTGCGGTACTACCGATTTTTATCAGAAGTAACAACGATAGCTGACTATGTCGGTGGTCGAACTAGCATTGGATTTTAGTGCGGTACTACCACCGTTGAAAAAGGTACATGAGATAAATCGGTACTACCGTGGTGCGGTAGTACCGCTGTTTATCGCGGTACTACCGCCTTCAGCGGTAGTACCATTTGGAAGAAATCTTGATGCTACCGATTTTCTGAGAGAGCACAGTGAGTTTTCAAACATATTTTCAAATGCATGTATGATCCTAGATTGATCCAATGTGCACCCAAACATGCTATCAAGCTACTTTCAATGATCCCTCTTAATAGTACAGCATCTAACCTATAATCCGGTCTTACAACCTTTCTCCTAAGACCGGTGAACCGAAAAAAAGAGATCTTAAAATTTATGTACCTCAATCTTGATGCCTTTTGAGCTTCAAGTTTCATTTGTAGCTTGTTCTTCACTTTTGCACATGTGTGACCTTAGCTATACATTCTCAACACACATGTTAGTCCCATATTCGTAATTTATCATTAATTACCAAAACACTAAATTAGGGGCGTAGATGCTTTCACCAGCGTGAGGCGCGGAGACTGACTCAGCCTCTGGTGCTAGTCCTCGCCGGGACGGATGATGCGGCAGCGCCATATGCTCGGGCCTGCATTCCATGGTGATATATGTATACGGGGATACGTACCGTGGCGAAACCGATGGACGCAGAGGCCGAGTGGCGTCTGGCCGAGAGCTCCATGATGTAGATGCAGACCCATGGCATGGCGTGGACGCCAAGGTGTTGACGCGGAGCGTAGTAAGTGGAGTGCAAGGAGGCATCCGCTGCTTGACGACACGAGGGGTCGACGTTTGGGCACCAAGCGAGTCCTTTAGTCTTTTCCCTTGCTGTAGCTTCTTGTCCTGTCCGCACGTGAAAGCCAGAGCCGATCTTCGCCGGTACGGAGACACACACGTGCATTCTTCGTAGCTGCATGGATGGACACGTGGGCGGGCCTGCCGCCATGTCTGCACGTGCATACTCGCGAAGACTGTCAAAGGCGTGGAGCCGAGGTCGACGAGATAGCAGGACGGGCCATGCAGTAGTCGGAGCCTGCCAACGCGGAGACCTCGCGAGGTGGTGGCACTGCACAGAGACTTAGCGGGGACACCTCGCGACGCGGAGGTTCGGCGTGAAGGCTGGACGCGAAGACCTCTTGGCAGCGTGTTAAATGGACGCATGCATGTAATACGAAGACGCCGCCTACTACGAGCGCCTGCTGCTATCCACAGGGCAACTCAAACATGGTAGAATGCATGTAGGAATGTGATGGAATAGCAACACCACGCATCATGTATGCAAGGATGGATATTCCATGCATGCACGTGGTGGCGCATGAACAAATATGTGAGTGCACGCATGTATGGAGATGCGGATAAATACTCTGGACGCGTTGCTTGGCACGGAGACTCCACATCCAGTGGAGGTTCGGCGCGGAGGCTCGACGCGCGGCTCTACACCGTGCGGAGGCGCTTCGACGCGGAAGGCTACAGCGCGGTGGTTGAGGCCGAGACCCCGTCGCTACACTTCACCTACTCAGGCTTCTCGCCTCAGTAAGACCTCGCCGGTTTGGAGACTCGGCGTGGAGGCTGCGGCGCGAAGGCCCGCTTAGCGAGGTACACTCCGCACGGAATCTGGCGTGGGGAGTCGAAGGCGCACGGGCTGGCTACGCGAAGACCGAAGTGGCGAGGCCTCACCAAACGAGGTCCCCAAATAGCACCTCTGTGCCAAGCTGAATGGTGCCTCGGTGACTTCGGCATCTTCTACCCGTTTTCCCCTACCCGATCGGATCTGCCAGATCTGGATCTGGAAAAGAAATGAGAGCTCACAACAGATCTGTATGCTCACAACACCTCTACTATATTTATAGGCTAGCGACAAGGTAAACTTATCTGCGATGCCTCACGATAAGAGCGGCCTGAGATCCTTCCGCTCCGCGCTAGGAAGCTCCTTCGGTGGCAGCTACCCCTAGCATCCTTGCGTAGCTTCTCGCTCAGTCCCCACGGACGGCGCCATCTGTTGTGGCTACGGGCCAAACAGTGAAGAAGGAGACTCGTAGGAGAGGAAGAGGAGAGCCAGATCTAGGGGAGAGTTGGTAAGAGTGAGGGGATGTCCCGCCCCTCGGCCCCTCCTGGGGGTTCATATACATGAGTGGGTAGAATGGGAAATCCCCATTCTACCCCTTAGTACTTACAGAGGATAAGGGTACATTGGTATATTTACACCTCTACACTATCAAGCCTATTACATATTATGCCAGTTGCGAGGCCCAGTCACGGGGGGTTGAGCCACCCCCACAACAACATATATATCAATACGAAAATAACATGGAATCACATAAATGTACATATATTCATAAGTATATATATTCATTTCTTTATTTAAGATCCATTGTGATATAAGCATATAATCCATTTTAATTCCAGCATATACAAATACAAAGGCATGAAATAATATACATGTATATGACTTAACTAAAACATAAACCAAGTTGGATCATGCCAATTAAAGATCAAAAGCATTATGAACATAACATGTATGACAATGTTCTCCATGTTAATACTATTGAAAGTAGTTATCGCTCTAAGAAGGCTAGTTGCACAAGAGTTGTTCTTGGCCATCTCCGCCATAACCAATATCAATCTTGATTATATATATGGCAGTTATAAATTTGACCTTGAGCCTTAATTTCAAAATTAGCTATTCAAGTGAGCAATCAGATCATGAACCAATTGCTATAAACAGTATATGACCTCTTTTAATCAATCTACTAATTCAATTAAGCATGAATTATATTGATTAAAGCTGGACAATCAAGTTACTACAGCCGAAATGAACCAAGTCTAAAACAGCACGTTCATATGCAACTCAATGAGTACCAAATATACAGCACATCTAGTGATAAGAGCATATAGCTAATGCACAACTCAAGGTCCATTTACCATCACATCCACATATATATATAATCTCAGTTGTTTGCCTTCATCACAGAGCATTTAGGCAACCATTCCAACAATTGCAATTCATTGAAATCAATATTGAATTGCACAAAGAGTATAGTCGAAATTCTCACAGTGGTAGGTGGCTGACAAAGAGTATAGCTCAGGGAAGGTGACAGGGTCGGGGGACGGAGGCAGTGACGGGTTCAGGGAAGGCGGCCGGCGATGGGCTCGGGGGACGAAGGCGGCGACGGGCTTGGGGGACGGAGGCGACGACTGGCTCGGGGAAGGCGGCAGCGATGGGCTCGAGGGACCGCGGCGGCAATGGGCTCGATCGGGAGAGCGCGCGACGACTAAGTCTCTAGTTGGTATAGCAAAGAACTACAGTGTACGCGCAAAACCCTAGTTTGAGGGTATATATAGGAAGATTATTACAGACGGTTCTAGTTTAGAACCGTCTGTGATATACATATCACAGACGGTTCTAAACTAGAATCGTCCGTGGTATTTATTATCACAGACAGTTCTATTTTAGAACCGTCTGTGTAACGATATCACAGACAGTTCTAAAATAGAACCATCTGTAATAAGCCCTTTGCCTCCCCTGCACGCACTAGAGTTATTACCTACACCAACCACCAGGCCACTGTAATAAGACCTCACACATGCATAAATGCATGCATGTTACTAACTCATTCTCAAAATTCACTTATATATCACACATTTTCACATATACATAAATGCAAATTCCCAAATACATCACACATGCATTGTTATATACATAAATGCAAATTCACATATACATAAATGTAAATTCGTATATACATCACACACATGCATTGTTATATACATAAATGCAAATTCTCACATATATATCGCACATTCTCATACCGCTTGCTTATTTCCTTTAAAAATTAGCCCTTCATGATGATCAATGCGTATGTAACTAGTTTCGTCACGTTGTTCGTCATCGACCCTTATGCCATTTCTAAAAGGAGATAACTCGTCAAATTGATTATATTCTTCCTCGTCAACTACATTCTCTACTCCGATAATTCTCCTTTTTCCATGAAGAACTATATGACGCTTCTTATTTGCCAGGTTGGTTACATAGAAAACTTGAACAACTTGGCTGGCGAGTACGAATGGTTCGTCTTTGTACCCGACACGTTGGAGGTCCACGGTAGTGACACCATACTTGTCAACCTTCACCCATGGGAGATACACCCAACGGCACCGAAATAAGGGGATCTTGAAAGCCACGTAATCGAGCTCCTAAATCTCTTCTATGAACCCATAGTACGAGTTTCTCAATCCATCGGTACTAAACGCATCTATGCAAACACCGCTGTTCTGGTTAGTGCTCTTTACATTCTGAGCCTATGTATAGAATGTGTACCCATTTATATCATATCCTTGTCATATCATAACTGTAAATGTTGGCCCTTTTGCACATAGGACTTGAGAATTCCCATGAACCTCTCAAACGAGTACATACTACGTAGGAATATGGGCCCGCACATTTTTATCTCTCACACAACATAAACAATGAGATGGACTATGATATCGAAAAATGAAGAAGAAAAATACATCTCAAGATGACATAGAGTCATCACCACCTCGTCCTGCAGAGCCTCATAATTGTCTCTCGGATCGATAACCTTCTGAGCAATTGTGTTAAAGAAATAACATAGCCTCATAATTGTCTCTCGGATTTTAACCGGTAAAATATTTCTAATTGCAATAGGGAGCATCCGTGTCATCAACACATGATAATCATGAGACTTCATGCCATTTAACTTAAAATCTTGCATCGAAACAAGTTTCTTCATGTTGTCAGAGTAACCAGACGGAACTTTGACATAATACAAGCACAAGCACAGTTCTTTTTTCTCGGCCTTGGACAGAGTGTAACACATAGGGGGAAGGTACGTTCGTCTATTATCTGTTTTTGTCGGTGCTAACTCAGGACTGATGTCCATATCAGCCAAGTCAAGCCGTGCGTTGACGATGCCCTTTGTTTTATCACGAATGTTCAGTCAGAGACTAATCAAGCTGTCACATATATTCTTTTCTACGTGCATGACATCAATGCAGTGTCAAACATCTAGGTATTCCCAACAAGGTAAGTCTTAAAATATTGATCTCTTCTTACAAATGTTCTTCTCATGATCCTTTAATTTACGTCCATTTCTGAAGACAACATCTAAATTCTTAACCATATTATAAATCTCTTTTCCGTTTAAATACTTTGGAGCCGAACCGTCCTCCTTCTCTCCATCAAATTTTTTCTTCATCTTGCAGTATGGGTGAGCCATCCAAAGGAACCGACGGTGACGCATGTACACGGTTTTATGTGAGTGTTTCAGTTACACACTCTTAGTACCATCTAAGCAGTGAGTACAAGCTTTGGCACCTTTTGTACTGTCCCGACAGGTTAGTAAGGGCAGGATAATCATTTGTGGTGCAAAACAAGAAGGAGCGCAAAGTAAACTTTTTTCGTTTGTATGCATCCCATACCTGTACCCTTTCGTTCCACAATACTTTTGGATCTTCCACCAACGGTGCTAGGTACACATCAATATCATTCCTAGGTTGCTTTGACTCTTAGATAAACATCGACAGCAAAATATATACTTTCGCTTCATACACAACCGAGGAGGAAGGTTATAGATGCAGAGAGTCACGGGCCAAGTGCTATGTCGGCTGCTCATACTACTGAAAGGATTCATTCCATCTTTACTCATTTCAAACCTTATATTCCTCGGTTCTGCACCGAAATCTGCAAAACTCCTATTGATGTTTCTCCACTGGGTAGAATCAGCAAAGTGTCTCAGCATTCCATCCTTCTTACGCTCCTCCGAGTGGCAACGCAGCAATTTTGCCTTCGTTGGATTCGCAAAAAACTACTTCTAATGGGGAATTATAGGAAGATACCATATCACCTTTGCAGGAGGTCCTTTCTTCACCTATGTTCCCTCGCCATCATCATCCGATTGATTGTTACGTTTGTATCGGAATGTGTTGCACACCAGACAGACATGCATGTTTGCATACTCTTTACAGTAGAGGATACAGTCGTTCGGATATACATGTATTCTTTCTACTTCTATTTTCAATGGACAAAGAACCTTCTTGAATTTATACGTGATTTTAGACAACTCATTTCCCTCCGGAAGCGTATCCGCTAAATGACCTAGCAGCACCGTGAAACTCTTGTCGGACCAACAGTTGCTTGCCTTCAATTTCAACAGTCAAGCACAGCTAATAACTTCGTGTACTTTGACCTGCAGCACGTGAACAAAGGTTTCTCCGAGCCCTCCATCAAGCCCCGGAATTTAACACTCTTTCTTATTATAGTTTTCTTCTACATCACGAAGCATCTGATCCAGATTGTCATCATGCAGTCTATCCGAATCCGAACCATAATCGACATTATCCGGCGGCATATCATTGACTTCATCGGTGATGTCATCCGGCGGCATATCATTAAATTCACACGTAGGTACTTCTTCACGGCCACGGACTCCTCCATCTTGTCGCCAAGGGAAACCATCTGATTGTATAATGAAGTCAACTTACCAGCGAACTCGTCCACCGACTGGGTTTCTCCCATCTGGAGATTCTCGAACTCATTCCGTAAATTCTGGAGCCGCACTTCCTTCACACGATCAACTCCCTCGTGCATCTTCTGGAGCGTCTCCCACGCCTCTCGTGCCGTCTCCTTCCCGACGAGCTGAAGCATCATCGAGTCTGGCACCGCTTGGTAGATGATAGCCAAAGCCGCTTGATCCACCTTGTCTTCTAGCTCCTTGTCCTTCCCTTTCGGATCGACTGCACCCCAGACTCCCTGGGCGCGCATGTTCGCCTTCATCTTCATTGCCCACACCGGGTAATTATCGGTCGTCAGGAGAGGGTACTGGAGGGAGATTAGCCCATCCTGGGCCTTCACCTTCTTATCCATATTCTTCAGGCACTAAGATCAACACGCTCTGATACCAATTGTTAGAATATTTTTAGGCAATACCTACCCAAACCTTTCTGTTCTTCCGAACCACTCCGTGTTCCGATCTCCTTCTGCAAAATCAAATAGCTAATTGCTTTTTTTTCTTCACATGCAGAAGACCTCACGTCTTCTTTTTTCTTTGTCTCACATGCATGCACCTTTTCCTTGTTGTTCTGCCTTACGTCTTCGCAAGTTCTACGCCGCCACTTCGCAGCCTCAAAAAGCAGCAGCGCTGCACCTCCCTCCTACTGCCGTGGGACCCGCTCGTCCTCTTCACGTGATGAATCCTGTTGCTGGTTTCCTCTCTGCTAAAATCTGCAGCGCCCTGCCTCACGTCTTCTTTTTTCGTCGAGCGCTCGTCTGCGCCTTTCTTCTTCTCTTGAGGCTCGCTTCTCTTGAGTCTCGCTTCTCTTCTTTCTCTGCTTCCTCACGATGGCTTGCTTCTATTGCTCTCTCTTGCTAACGCTCGCTTTCTCTTCTTTCTCGTTGTTGTTTTTCTCTCCCAAGCTTACAGGCCTTTTAAAGGCTACTTACATCCTAACAGACGGACTCCATGTGTGCACAAACTCAACATCTACTCGGATACGTATACACGGCAAGATGACTCGTATACGTACTCGAATACGGTAAAGAACTGAAACAAGATTAGGCTCTAACAAGGAACAAGAGGGAAATTAACCTTTTGCCCAGGGTCGATCAAGCACAAATTTGATTTAGACTCGATCACTCCAATACATTTGCCTTTGATACCAAATGCTAACCTCCATTACAGGTACCCATTCTGCAGTGCGCTCTCTCTCTCTCTCTCTCTCTCCTTTTCTTAGAGCAGGTCGAGCTTTAAGCTTTATTGATCATGGCAAAAAGGGTTGCAAACCGATCCTTGGATGCAACTGAAGAAAGGAAATCCGGAACCCCATCTAGCCATAATTATCGGATTGCCCGACGTCGCATGCTGGCCACGAGCGTGTGCTAGCTGCAGCTTTCGCCGTTCTACAAACAACAGAAAACGAGAATTCCTCGAAGCCTTTGCTCACTTGTTCATGTAATTCAAAAAAGCAGAAATTGCCCATCTTCCAAGGTGATGTCCGGCCAACAAATTCGGAGACCGTCTCGGGATGACTGACATGAGCCCCTTTCCTGTAGCAAGGATAGGCCATCTCTGCGAGCCATCTCTGTACCTCTCCTCGACTGGACCGAATAACAACCAATCCATCCCTGTTGCGTTCTCTTCTCGCTAAGTGTTCTCTCCTTGATTAGACAACAAGCCTACTATGCGTACACGTATGACACAAGCAATCACTTTGATTCATCCGTCAATGTGCCCGTCGCATGGTCTGTTCTGCTGCTACACCGTGCTCGATCGAGCGCGTCAGGAGCCTGCTTGTTAGGTACTTGTTGTGTACGAATCGGTGCCATGAAACGATGCGGGTCTGTTTGCATTTGTGCTCCCTTTCGTCCAAGGGTTTCCGGATCGTTCCGAAGACATGGGTTTTCCTTGCACTTATTGTTAGACTAGTAAGGTGCCCGTGCGTTGCAATAAAAAATCAAATAAAAGTGATGCATACTATCAAGGCAAAAAACAATACAAACGTCTCCTTAGTCCGCCAAAGTTAGTCTAGAGTCACTACATTTGCACCTTTGGTTTGTACATACTGACCAAAGGTACCTAAACCATTAGCGCCAAGACACGCTATGCCTACAAAGATGCTCGAAGCGGTCCGTGTAGCTCTATACGAGACTGAAATTCAAAGAGAATATTGGCACGGAGCAGTGTTTGCAGCGTAATGATATTTGAATATGACATGTGCTAGCCTCCTATCAGTAAAATCATAGACACACAAGCAGTATGCATTATATTTGTATGGCTCATAATGTAGCAACCGATCTCGATGAATGAATTGGACGATTATATGAGGTAGAATGCAATGCAGATCATAAGCCATGGGGCAGTTTAGCGGTATAAGTTCACAGAAAATTTCCATAGCTGTTGATTGATGAGGCGTACCTTCCAAAACTCTATAGCTTTGTTATCTGTGGACATAAGAAACAATGCGCCATTTGCTGCTGGGCACCACTTTAGCTTGTTAATCCACTTTAGCTTGTTAATATTCTCTTCAATTTCCAAGATTTTAAGATAATCAAATTATTTCGAAAGCAACACCACTTGGTCGAATTATTGGTAATTTAGAAAACAAATACTGCCACTTAGCAATTCACATAGAGCATACCTCTGGTTCAAGGCTTTGAAATTCAGTTTTGTAGCAAAATGTAGGATGCTGTTGTGACGAATAACCACTTTCTCACCTCTTTTCTCTGAGACATTCGAAGGAAAATAGAAGGAAATATATTTAGCCATCGAGCACAAAGACAGTAAATCGAGAAGCGAGTTCATAGTTTGAAAAGAATTAAAAATGGGACAACCAGTTCTGTATACATACATCTCTGGCATCTGTCCTTTCAAACAAAACAATTCAGCCCCTTCTGTCTCCAGTGGCAAGATGATGTCCTGATTTACTGAACTATATTGCTAAGGTGATATCAACAACAAATATTTGCAACAAACTAAGAAGAAAAGAAACAGCGAGAAATGCGATGGTTTATGCACATGCCTCTTATCATGAGAATTACAATTCATGAGAATTATCCAAATAGAGGATCTACAGTATAATACAAAGCATGATGTTCTCACAAACAGTCCCACACACTTCACTCTAGATCCTAATGTGAATGGAGCAGAAATTCACCAGAGATTAAGCAACACCCAAGTGGTGTTTGTCCAAAGAACATAAAGTTGTATACTGTCAACTTTCAGACATATCTTTGCAATATAACAGCCCATGCATTTTTTCCATACTTCACTGGCCTAACACTTTTCTCCACCAATCAAACAGATGTGGATATTAGAGCAGTGAAGAGATGAGCTCACCATCCCACCTATATGATGCGGGTTCCTTGTCCCACTTCTTGTATTTTGCCTCTGCCGACTCACCTTATCAAGCATGTAAGACTTTGACATGTCCAACCCGTTCGAGTCGAGCAGCTTCGATCTTCTTCTTCCTATTTTCCACCATTTCGCTAGAAACACCTCTACTCTCGTGGTGAGGCTCCATCCTCTTCTTCTCCGCAACCATCGCTTTCGATTTGCCTTCCTAGCCTCGTTCGCAAAGCACAATCAAACACCATGGATATGAATATCCTAGGCAGCAAATGGACCAGTGCATTATCTAAATGACGGACACAAAATCACCGATTCACCATACCATCTTAAGCGTAGTTCGAACAGCTTCTTACGCTTTTCGGTCATCCGCAGTAACCATCATCTGCGGGCGTCCTCTCGCCGTCCGGCATCACCATCACCGGTGCAGGGCGACGTCAGATTTGCGGAACCTCCGGCAGTGATTTTGCTCCCGCGCTCCAATCCTAACAAGTCGTCAATTGATAAGTACGTGATCAACTTCAGCATTCAGGACGGAATAAATCAACCCAAATAATATCTATTGGCGAAGAATGCAGGGGGCGGCGGGGAGGAGGCGGCGCGGGGTGGGGAGGCGAGAGGGGAGGCGGGAAGGCGTTGGCGGTGGGAAGGAGGCGCGTGAGGCGGCGCGCCGAGGTGGAGGCGGAGAAGGCGTTGGCGGGGGGAGGCGGCGCGCGGGTGGGAGGCGTCGAGTGGGAGGCGGGGAAGGCTGTTGGCGGCGGGGGGAGGCGGCGCGCGGGTGGGAGGCGCGAGGGGAGGCGGGAAGGCTGTTGGCGGCGGGAGGAGGCGGCACGCGGGTTGGGTGGCGTCGAGGGGAGGCGGGAAGGCTGGTGGCGGGGGAGGCGGCGCGGGGGTGGGGAGGCGCGAGGGGAGGCGGGGAGAACGATGGGGAGAGCGAGGAGGTGGGGGAACGAGGCGGCGAGGTGGGGAGAGAGCGAAGGGAAGCGGGGAGGGGAGGAGGACGGTGGGGCGGCTGGGGAGGGGAGGAGGGGGCGGCGGGGAGAGGAGGGGGCGGGGAGGCCGGAGGGGCGGCGGGAGAGGAGGAGGAGCGAGGGGAGGAAGGCGGGGGCGACGGGGAGGGGGAAGAGGGGAGGCCGGGAGGGGGAGGGGGAGGAGGGGCGACGGTTGGATTGTTTTAGGGTTGGTTGGGAGGGGGAGAGGGAGGGAAAATCCGACGGTTTAGATTGGATGGAGGCTTCGGTAACCACCAACTCCTTCTTTTTAAATAGTAAAGAAATGTGGAAAATATTTTAATTTTAGATTTTATTATGAAGTAAATATTGTACATAACTAATGATGTATAAATCAATACTAACAGCAGATAACCCATTGTCCAAAATATATGCAGAAACAACTAGAATTTAAATAGATCGATCGGTCACATGATTGACTTACAGTTAGGAACGATGAAAAAAAGAAAACAGTGCATAATGCATATGACATAGCGAAGCGAGCGGTCACGTAAATGTGCGCTGTCCATAAACCTTATTACTGCCCCTTATGTGGGTCTTTAAGGAAGCAACGGTTTGGAGATACAGCTCCCCTCTTTTAGGATCAAGGATAACCGACTAGAGGGGTTAATAGGAGGTTATAAAATTTTTGCTTTTTAAAATAAATTATAACGAGATGAACTTAACCCATTTAATTTTAGTAATCTCAAGGCACAACTTCAAATAGAGATTGCAACAATCTACAAGCACGATAATATATGCCAATTGCAAAGCTACAAATGTAGTCACTAAAAGAGATGAGAAATAACCACAAGTAGACACACGATGTTTTTCCCGTGATATCGAAGACTTGCTGGTTTTCACTAATCCACGTTGAGCAAAGGTCAAACGCTCTTAGACTGGCTCCACGAATTAAGCCTCAATTCCTCGATCACTATTGGTTACTCTTGCTCCTCTCTGAAGATGGCGAGCACCAACCCACTCACAATCTTGCTCGGGCCTCTTTACAAGCTTCTTGAAGAGATCACCTAGCGATCAACCTTCGGGCCGTCTAGGTGCCGACAAGCACCAAGAGTAAAAGATCACCTTGACGGCGCTCAAGTGCCAAGGATCAATCTAGAAGATGTATGCATTTGAAAAATGACTCACAACACCTCAAAAGAATACACAAAAGAGAAACAGGTGTGGAATGAATGCTCAAGGCTTAAATATGTTCAAATGCTAGCTCAGCACACTGTCCTTGAGCTGGTGGGGGTATTTATACCCTCACCAATCAAAACTAGCTATTGCAAAAATTTAATCTGAAAATTCAGAAAAATTGGAACTACCGACGTTCAAAGTGCAGTACTACCGCAGTTCACTATAGCACACAGTAACGGCTTTGTCAGAATTTCAAAACTAGCCGTTGAAAAAATAGTGCGGTACTACCTGAAACAGCCCCAAAATTCAAATTTTTGAATTTTATTTGTTGGATCTTTGTTTGAAACCTCAAGCCAATCCTAACCCTTGCCACTGCTTTGAGATTTGTGCTCACCTCTCCTCCTTTTCGCTGCACAATCGAAGCCGCCGCTCGCTCCTACGCGCCCGCGCCTCCTCGCGTAAGATTGCGGCACCACGACTCTTCTGGCGTCCGCGCCAGCGTTAGCTTTTGCAGGCGTGGTCCCCACCCTCCAGAGCCTCCCTCTCTACCGGCTCTGCCACCCCTTCTCGCCCTTCGCACCATCTTTGATGGAGGAGCTTCCCGCCGTGCGCTTAAGCCTCTCCGACCGTCCGCACGTCACCGCCCGTACTCGAGCAGTCACTTCTTCGCCAAACCTTGCAGTGGTCGTACTCGAGCTCACCTGCTGTTCTCTTCCCCTGGGCGAAGCCCGTCGCACCTCCCTTTCCATGCGCCAGCGGCTCCCGAGGGACCCCACTGTTGGAACCGCCTCTCCCGACCTTGTTAAATACAATTGCCGCTGCAGACCACCTCCCACCACTCCCAGCAATCTTCTGGAGCAGCCGATTGCTCCCTCTTGCACCGAGGCTCTCGCACCGTCGCCCCCTGGTACCGGTGAGCTCCCGAGCAATTCCTCCTCTTCAACCGATTAAATTCCAATTGCTTCGGGCCAAAGCATCACCACACCATCGCAACCTCGGCGCCCCACTTAATTTAATGAAAGCATTCGTCATCTGTCCCCGCACCATGCACCCCCTTCACCGCCACCACCTCACCGTGGACAGCCCAGCTGGAGCTTTTCCACGTTGGGCCCCTGCCTCCCCCTTGATACTTATCCCCCATGGATGCTCAAACCACAGCCCTTCAGGCCTGTGCGTTTCTAGAACCTCCCGAAGCATCACCTCAACCGCCACTTTCCTCCCCGCTCGCGATCGTCGTCATGAATCCTCTCGCCGGTTTGAGACCAAAAATGGGATCACCTTACTCCCAGGAACCCATTGGTACCGGCCTTAGCCTTGGAGATCAACCACCGAAGCCAAATCGCAGTAGGGAGCGGCGCCCTGTTTTCCGTCGCCGCGCCCGTTCGGAGGTAGACGACGACCTCCTCGTCACGACGTGGCTGCCTCAGGACCGTCCGTGCGGGATCCAGCGGCAACCGCGCCCGTGCGCTCACTCACTCGGCCTGTCGGCCGTTCGCTCGCGCTAATGGGCCGCGCCCGAAGGCCCACCCGCCGGATTCAAACAGCGCCACAGGCGTCTTGCGTGCTCTCACAGATAAACCGGGCCAAGCCGGCTTTGTCACTCATCAGAGCAAATCCAGCAAATACAAATATTTGTTTTTCCAGCTCCAGAAAATTACAAAAAAATATTCGTTTGATTCGTCTCGCCATTCTAAACCCATTTCCGCAATCCGAAGCCCCAAGATCCACTTCCAAAAATTCCAAACCAAGCCATTTAAATTTTATTTGCATTTATTTCTTTTTATTAGATTGTAAATTTTATTTCCTCGCTTGACTAGTTACAAGCCGGAATTGAATTTATGCTTAATTTGTTTTCGTTAGCCTCGACTTAACGAGTCCGAGGTGACAGTCCAAGGTCCGGATCCAGGCTCTGCAGTCTACGACCTCGTTGAAATTGTCGACCCGCAAGGTAAGTTGCATGTTTTTGAGCATATTGAACCCACGATTTTCATATTATTTAATTACGATATTTGCATTACTGTTATTTGCTAAATGTATTTAATTAAAACAAATGTTTAGAATGACATGTTAATTTTTAGTTATTTCCTACCACTGTACAAATGCTCTGTTTACTTTGAGGCAACATTCACCTTGACAAATTTAGGATTACTTAATTAATGTATAAAAACAAATGTCACATCTCCTCACATAAAATAACGAGCTATCAATTAATTGGTAGTTCGTCGGTAAAATATTTTAGACTGGTTCTAGGGTAGGGCGGAAGTTGTGGATCGGGTGCCCTATAGTGGTCATGTCCACAACCCTGCCCTAGGGTGGAGAGTGCAGCAGACGGGGTATCGGTTTCAAGATTGGCCGATACCGGTCGTGGTTGGCAGTCTCAGGAGCAAACGTAAGGACTAGACCCTTATGCTGAGTATAGAGCACAGTAATCGCTCAACCACGAGTATTGATTATCAATGCTGGTTTAGTACCTGCTCAAATCGGTCTTACCTCTAGGCATGTATAGGAGGAAGCATTTGGTATGGGAGGGGGTATAAGCATATCAAATACGGTAGATTCCACTCGGACAGGGAAAACGTTCGGCCTGGATAGGAGATGTTTCCCCATGTCCGAAGTGGGGGTCTACCGAGCGGAGGTTAATTAAAGAATTGAGCAACGAAAAACCTTGTTTTCTCGATTCAGTCGCACGCTGGATGAGCGTGTCTATTACATGACATGAGAAATTGAGAAATCCTGTGGCTAAAGATGAGCAACTCTGCAGAGTGAAAATAAATTGTATTCGAATACGCCGTGCTTCCGGTTAATGAAGCTGTGTTTGATGGGTGAATCCAGTATTGAGGCATAAGTAGTGTTGTGGTATTTTAATCTGTATAATGGAAGAAGTTAATGTTTTAGACCTCTCAATTTCTTAATTATTATTATTGTTTTTGTTTTGAAGTTGTTTACAAATTAAAACTGCATCCATATAAAATAATAAACCATGTTACCCTTTTCCTTGTTGAATTCATGCATGTATTTATTTAAGGTTTACCCCTGTAACTTGCTGGGTAAAATGTACTCACTGTTTTGCAAATCAACATCAGAAAGCACCCAAGAGGTCAACGTGCAGTTCGTGGAGCAGGACTCCGATGATCAAGCTTCTGCGGAAGATCCGTGGTTTTAGGCGTTAGTCGCGTTCAGGCTCGTTGTTGGGACTTTTGTGATGTATTATATTTGGGCTTGCCGCCGTTGCGTCGAAACCTAGCCGATGGGCATTATGTGTAAATATAAACTGGATCTCTTTTGCCTATAAGTGTGATCTGTTGTGCTATCATTGCTGTACGGTACCCCGCAATTGTGCATTTCTGTACGGATGCAGGTTTACTGGCGCACCCGGAAACGGGGGCGTTACACTACCGCATTGCGGTAATTCCGTATGTCGATGCGGTACTACCGCACCGCGGTTGTTCTGTCGTGCAATGTCCGGTGCTTCTGATTTCTGCCAGCTTAAGTTTTTCAAAGGGTACTTTCTAGAAAAAACGTACCGTTGGAATAGGCCAGTACTTCCGAACGTCAGTAGTTCCGCTAACAGGGCTCTCCGCTCTAGACATCTCCAGGCATATATATAGATGCAAACTGTGAACCGACAAGATTAATAAGTCGTTTACCCACTAGTAACCAACTCATTTAACAAGCCTTTTACCCACTAGTAACTACCTATCATCAACACCCAATAAATCCTTAGAGTCAAACGTTTGAATCTCATTCAAATAGAGAGAGATACACAGTTTAACAAAAAATAAGGTAGATTTGGTCTGCCAAGTGGCACGTTACAAGTAACAAGTCACACGATTTTCCATGAGAAAATACGCAAATACACATGTGTGTGTGTCTAGCCAAAGTCCCTCTCATGTTATCCCTATACCATGTGTCACATGTTTAATGAATGGCAAAGACCCCACCATATAAATTATTTTTCCTCCACTTGGCTAGGTAATATGGCACTAAACCATGCATGCTTTGGGATTATAAGAAATAGGCCTCACACTCATATCGGTCGGGATCAAAATGGCTTTTCACGTGGCTTATGGCTTAGGCTTCGGGCGCGGGAAGCTTAAAGCTATGTTGAAAGGAACAGCTACAAAAGCCATCGACACAAGGAATCGATTCCCCACCCGAAGAACCACTCCTCTCTCGCATTCCTCTCTCATGATTCTAGGGCTCATCTCCCTCGCCGTGTGTCGCGCCCCTCGCCAATGGCATATTCTATCTTCCCCCTCCCCTAGCCTCCACCCACTTCCCAGCCCATCCTCCATAGGGTTGTAAAAGAGCCGAGCTCAAGCAAGCCTGACCTCCCAAGCTCGAGCTCGGTAGAAGCTCGAGCTGAACTCGAGCGAGCCTGAGTTGGGGTCCTAGCCTAGAGTTTTGCTCAAATAAACTCGATAATAGTTAAAATAATTTAATATGCACTAATTTTTAACAATAAGAAAAACTTGAGCTCGAGTTCGGCTCGAGTAACCTCGATAACAATAAAAATAATTTAATATACACTAAATTTCAATAATAGAAAAGCTCGAGCTTGGCTCGACTAAACTCGATAAAAGTTAGTATGTATCTAGGGCTGTAAGAAAAGCTCAATTCTCACAAGCTATTCGAACTCAACTCGTTGAAACTTGCAAGCTCGAGATTAAGCTCGAGCTCAGCTCGTTTGGAGCTCGAGCCGAGCTCGAATCGAGCCTAGAGCGAGCCCAGCTTAATTAGCTTGCGAGACCCGAGCTTTTTATACAACCCTAATCCTCCACCCCGCCCCCACCTTCGTGTTCTGCATGCCCTCCCTAACCCGTAAGAGAGGTGAGTAGTAACATAGTAATGGGTGGGTATGTTTTCAAGCCTAGTGAACCGTATTTTGTTTAACCATGTGCACTTATCTCGTTGCATGTAGAGTCGCCATGTTAGGGCACGACGATGAGGATGACAACCACGATGCATTGCCTCCACCACCCTTGGAATTTGCTGTCCTCTAAAGACTCTGGATTCAAGCGCAAAGTCATCACAGAGGCCTCATAGACAACCGATGCAAACCGGCTAGGAGTGGCTTGACGAGCAGCTAGTCACACCGAACCTATGTCACGAGATGTTTAGGATGGATGGGCTTTGTTTCGAGTTGTTGCACAACTGTCCCGTCGCCCACCATGGCTTGCAGTCTACAGTAGAGGTTTCTTCCTAAGAGACTTTGGCGATGTTTTTGTGGACTGTGGTTGCACCTCAAACCAACAGTTAGGTGAGCAATCGTTTTGTCCACTCATCCTGCACTAGTAGTACCAAGTTTGGCCATGTGCTTGTGTACATGTACGACTTGGCAGGTTACAACGTGAGGCCACTAGATTCCTTGTTCAACACATTGCATAAATCTTTGCGGTCATGTCGGTTTTGCCCACACTTTGCAGAAGCCATCAGAGCAATAGATGGTACACATGTTCGTGTAACTATTCCTGACAATGTCGAGTGGCATACACAAACCAGCATGGCTATACAAGTTAGAATATAAAGGTCGTGTGCGGCACGAGGTTCACATATGTTACCGTCGACTAGTCAAGCTTAGCTCATGATATGTGGATCCTGATGGATACATTGGCCAGCTTCCCCCATTTGTTCCCACACCCTCCATCAGGTACAACCATTACAACAAATGGTTTTCATCATTAGTGCACACTACTTTCCGAACCCATTTTCTTTATTGAACATCGTTGCACATAAATACTACCTCGTCAACTCTAGGTATCTGAATAGGACAGGATACCTTGCTCTGTACAAAAACAACCGGTACCATGTGGAGGACTTCAAGAGTGGGCCACGGCCACGCAGGCGGAAAGAGATGCTCAACTTTCACCATTTGTCGCTCTGTAACATTACCGAACTCATGTTCGGCGTGTGGAAGATGAAATGACACATACTACACAACATAAATGCATATCCAGTAGAGCGGTAGACACAGATAATTTCTGCTACTATGGCACCGCACAATTTCGTCATTAACACGATGTTGGAGGATCGAAATTTCGAAGATCCCACCCTAAGGCCTAGATACATGACCAACGAACCAAACACACGACAGAGCTGACAGAAATAAAGGGGAATGGGGATGCACACATGGATCACGTACGGAATACCTTTTCATACAATCTTGTTGTGCGACCTCCACAACAGAAGTGCACCATGTAATAGTTTCTATTTATATGCTCATCGTAGGTCATGTACGTTTGTATGCACGGAACAATGTTTGTCAGGGGTGTACATGTATACCTATGTTTGTAAACATTTAGTATCGTTTCATCATTCGTAGCGGCCTTTTGCTTTGTCGTCTCTCTATTAGGAAACATCTGTGTTTTCGTGCAATCACTTTCTGGTATAGCATTTTGTTTCCCTGGTATATTTAGCAAAATAAATAATAGGTCATAAATCATTAGCCCAAAAGAATGCAACAACTTTAGCCATAAACCATTAGCTAAAAAGAATACAACTTTAGCCATAAACCACAGCCAAAAAAATCCACTATCATTTCACTTTAGCCATAATCCACAGTCGAAAAAAACACATCCATCATTTCTGTGTGATTGCTGTTATCTGGTTTGAAAAGGTCCCGGCGCCAACAGTCCGCCAAAGGGGGCCGGGCGAAATTGACTTGGGCTGTCTATGAACAATTGGGACCATAATGGATTGGAGATAGTTGAACGTCTAATCATATCAAGTCCAATATAAAGTATGGATGATTGGACCGTCTTCGAATTGGACTTTGGACAGTCCAATTAGGGCCATACCTGCATAGCATGGCTGCCTACCAACCTACGATCAATATAAACACCTTATTTATCCTATATGGAAAAAATACACAGTTTTTAGTTGCTAAACACCTGCATTGTAGGTGCTCTTACTAAGCTCGTTACCTCCCAGATGGCAAGTCAGTGACAACAGTACTGATTACATACATTAGCACAAACATTTGGATATATGCACATCTAGAGTAGCAATTATGCTGATAATCGAAAGTCAATCATACAATTAACGGCCAACTGACCTATTCGTTAACTACCCTCAAGCATACAACTCAAAACCATCCCTGTGACAGGATCAACAGCCTCGACAGAGCATGCATAGATACCAGAGGGTGGGTCCTTACAATTAGAGGGGCTTCAATCCGTTCCGTCGTGACCAATCATTATGTTAGGTCAAATAATAACAAAAGCACAACAGTCTTCATATGAGATACTCTTGACCGAAATCTGTTTTTGTCAACTCTTAGGCGCAGAGAACTGAGATGAACTGCTGCTGTGTTAGTGCATAGGCATCCATGTCCATGCATCTGAAGCCCGCAGGTTGCATCAACAGCCAGCTTCCAAGCTCAATGGCAACTGGCAGAAGATGGAAACAAATCCATGGTGAAACACGTCTGAAGATCAATGCCCACAAGCAGGACTGCAGGACACTGGCCACTAGCCACACGCTGATGTTTCAGTTAAAATTGTCAGTAATAAACTTATGTGGACATAAGCTTAAGGCGGGGAAGAAGACAATGCAAGGTCAGAGCAATATATGCCAGAAGTTCGATGCAAGTCCGAACAGGCCTTCTAAAAGATCTTTCAGCCTCCCTCCCACACTACAATTCTACGAACAAGCCAACACCCAGAAAAGGAACAAAGGAAAGAAGAAATGCAAAAAAAAGTTGGAAAATGTCTTGGAAGGCAACAAAAGTAGCCTGGTAATAGTACCAAACACATGACTACCCATGGTTTACTTAAACAAAGGGGAATAATTTATGCTACTGCAGAATAGTAGACAATGAGAAGATATCAGAACATGTAACACTAATTTCAGTAATTAGAACTTTAATTCTTAAGCAGAAGCACTACTTTGACAAAACAAACAAAATAGCAGCAAAGGAGAACATGACAAGGGACAGCAAGTACTGACAATCTTGGTAGTAAAAGGAAAGACTAATGAGTCTCCTCATCTCCAAGTTCACCATCTTCAAGCTCCTCGTGCGCACCATTTCTGCGGGAACTATCTCGATCCCTTCTATGTCTTTTGTGCCGGTTTTCACTATCTGAGTCTGAAGCATGGGTATGCTGCATGAATGACAATCAATCTCAATACATGTTTTAACCATCTGTATTCAACCATGCTAATTCTCGATGTGATTTATGCAGGAGATATTTTACATATTAGAACAATCATATATCAATAGTGGCAGTAATAAACAACATTTCAGTTAATTTTGATAGTGATCCAAGAATTCTGGTTGTGGTCAGGTGAATTCTTCTGCTACCAGCACCTACAGATTGGTGGCAGCATGAGTTAGTACTCCAATTCACCCTTATGTAGTCCAAATTGTGAACATTGAACCAATGTTTTAATTCTGTACAATAGGAATCAGTGGGGTTAATTTGGTGGTACATACGCTGAAGAATGCTCAAGCTGGTATCATAAGAAAAAATTGAACAAACATTATACTAGTCTGGACGTCCTTACATAAGTGTGCCACATAGGGACTCCAATACTCCATGTTATTTTCCCCCATTCAATGGATGCATTCAAGTGAGACAACTCCTTATATTTTTGGAAGGGGTGGAGTGATGGCAGTGTTACTTTCCAACAATTCTCCTACAGTCATGGAGCGAATTTGTAGTGTCCTAGAGCCAATTTCCCATTTACCAATATAAAACACACTACTACAATACTAAATTATACTAAAAAATTTGGCGGAAGGGATGGAGTGATGATTTGCAACGATTCTCCTACAGTTACGGGGAGAATTTGTAGTGCCCTACAGCTATTTACCAATATAAAATACACTACTATAATAATAAAGTATACTGATACATATATAAATGCATCAAATATTGGTCCAGTTAAGATCACAAGATGAAGGCAAGCATGTCCTAAGTTTAATAACACAAGTTGGAAATTGGAGAGCACTAAAATTTGGTGTGAAGACTAAAAAGGAGTCGGTCTTTGAGCCGAGGCGGCAAGGCTGCTGATATATCAGCACTAAATGCGATAAGTCATATACTGAATCTGTTTTTTTGTATTATCTTAGCACCAAGGGTTGTATACATGATACAACACTGTAGCGGCATTAATCACCAATGTTTAGAACCTTGATTTGCACAAAAGGAATAACTGTTATACCTTCCTAGATTTCTTGCGATCACTGCTATGTCTTCGAGACTTCTTTGAGTCGTCCTTCTCATCCCTTTCAGAGCTTACTTCATCTGTGATGTCATGGTGGCGTCTTTTATGCTTCTTTTCTTTATCTTTCTCCTTTTTCTTGTCTTTTGAACCATGGGTGTCCATATCAGCACCATCAATCTCCATTTCATCTCTCCTTGACCGATCCTTTCCTTTTTCCGTTTCTCTTTCTTTCTCTCGGTCTCTTTCTTTTTCTTTGCGCTCTTTCTCCTTCCTTTCTTTCTCTTTCTCTTTCTTCCTCTCTTTCTCTTCACGTTCTCTCTCTTTTTTTGCCTACAAGAAAATTTCCAAAAAGAAGGCATAAGCAGATGAACAATACAACTGACAAGAAGAATAGTATGCTGCAGCTATTAAAAGTAATTAAGTTGCATTCACGCATATACACATTTGGATTGGCAGCGTAGCATAAGGTAATACATTGAGCCTACAAGTTGGTAACAAGTGTGCTTGCTGTCCACCTAATAACAATGATTGACTATGGTATGTGTTTGTATGAGTGACTATGGTACATGTGTTTGTATTTTGTGCACTTTCCATATACTTTTCAACCATCCACTACACATCTTACATGTGGAGGGGGCGAAGTGGGAAAAGCTGCAAGGGGAGAAAAGGTAGAGAAACTTTTGTAGCTAAAAGTTGTTTGTACCATAGCCATCCCCATAGTAAAAAATTCTAAAAAGGAACCAAAAACGTGTTACAAGCACTGACAGTAAATGATTCAACACATTATAGTACAACCATTACCTTTTCTTCCTCCCTCATGCGTTCTTTCTCTTTGAACCTTTCTTTCAGGTGGACAACACACTCTTCAAAAAGCTCTTTAGCATAAGTCTCGCTGTCCAAGGCCCTAATAAAACAAATCCAACAAATAAATCATTCCCTATCCAAACAGACAAAAATAACAAATAAAAAAAATCTGATATCAGACACTATCACACAGCAGCTCAAACATCCATTTTACCGAGTAACTGTTGTTAACATCTGAGGCCCCAATCAACATTTTGCATATCATGTTTGTAAATAGGTACTGGTACAACCATTGTTTCACCAGAGTTGTTTCAATGTACCAATATTACATAGGACACCAGAATTGTTTCAATGTGCCAATACTGCATAGGACACCAGAATTGTTTCAATGTGCCAATATTGCATAGGACATTAAGACACACTGATTTTATTTACAGGTAGGCCCCAAATAAATTTGAAAGGACACATCTAATATTTAGTACCAATTACCAAAGAATCTGGCTTTAAAAAGTTTCAAAATGTACAAACAAAAACATAAAAAATGACTATCTCGTAACAAGTATACTACAAATCTAAATCTCAAGACCTTCCCAAATAATTTTCTTAAGATTTGCAAACTCAGCTTGTTTTTCGCATACCAAACTAAACAAATTTGATCTGCAACTGTAAGCAAGTGACCAAGTTAACATTAACAATAACACCAGTATAAAATTCTCTGTACTGTACCAGAAAACAGTCAGGATTAGTAACAATTTTTCTTTTCCGGCTGGCAATGCCAGTGCACCAACCAATTTAGTGTAACTAGGTAGCGTGGAAAACTGTTGTCATAATACTTAAAAGAGGATTGCCTATACCTGTACTCCTGGCTATCTTCAAATAGTGGTTTAGAATCATCCCAAGTTGAAGAAGCTGATATTTCCTGCAAATTTTCAAAGAAACAAATCAGATCAAAAGGATGACATCTCCAAACAAAACTATCTTCCAACTTATCTCATTGAGAACTCTGGATTATCTAATTATAATGTTGCTCTCAGTATGAAGCAAAACATACACTGATAAATGTGGTCCCACACAACGTTCACGATTCCCCTGGAAACCAGCCGGTTTTCACAAACCAGTCTAGCTGGTTTGGGCACATATGGCCAAAACTGAGATGGTGTGCTATTTCAATGGAATGTCTATTGTTCAGAGCATATAAACTTCAAAACCAAATAAATTTTTTTTCAGTTTCTAGCCAGTTACCGGAACCACAGGATCTGGGTTTAGGACTGGTCCTGGGAACCTGTACTGTGATCTCACATTTAGGATCCAAACTGATGTCCTAAATTTTGTCAGTTTCTCGTTGGTTATCAGAACCAAAGGATTTGAGAATAGGACTGGTACTGAACCTGTACTGTGATCTCACATTTAGGACCCAAACTAATGTCCTATTAAGTGACTAACGCAAAATCAATTATCAAAACAGAAAGCTATTGCTAGTAAACAGATGAGAACAGAAAAGAGCCATAAGAAAACAATGTTATAATCAGCCCAACAGATCATGTTTAGTAAACAGAGGGCAGCCAATTGGGCAGACCAACAGTACCCCAAGGGTCCCACAGGCCAGAGAAGGATTGAGGGTTGGGCCAACCAACAACCCACAAAGTACCACTTTGGCACAACAGGGAAGATCTCAAGCCACAGCCCAACCCGCCCCACTTGCCCACCTAATTATTTGAATATTACAATGTATACATGGAAGCGACAAAGCATACAATTTAGCCAGTAAATACCAAGTACAGCCAATTTTCCAAGGTATTTTATCATCCATGACCAGACTTCCTATAAGATTACCTTAAAGATTATAACATACAACTTCATTAACATGCTAATTGCATGTATCAATAATATTATTTACAAAGTAAATTTCTTTATGAAATTGACAAATAGTAAATTTCTTTGTGAAATTGATAAATAATACTAAGTGGAACAAAAGTAAAAATGCCCTTATGGATCATGTTGGCTACCTATAAAAAATGCCTGTTAGTCTGATAGACTTCAAACATGTTTTCTGTCCTACACTCCTAAGCATGACAACTTGGCACTTTATTGCTAAGTATAGCAGGACCATTTGATGAAGGCAATCAACTGGTGTGGCTATTGATACCTTTATTGAGTACAGAAGATCTGAAAAATTTTCACCCAGTCGCTGGCGCTTCTTAGCCTCCTTGACCTCCTTTTCCCTGAGCCTTTCAATTTGGTCATCATAAATAAGCTGCAGCACAACCAGCAAAGATAAACAACACCATCAGGAAGGAAAACTGCAGTCATAGCCTAGGAAGCACCGATACGTCGCAGAAGTGCCGTACCCGTGCTCAATACATATCCGATACGACGATACGTGTCGATACGGTATAGGCGAAGTATCGGTGCATTTCAGCCAAAAAATAAATAGTAAATATCCCAATACGTCTCTGATACACAGCAATACGGCGTCGATACGTTTTGGCCCATTACATTATGGCCCAACAGACGACCGGCCCGGCCCTCCTCCCTATCGCACGGAGGCTACTAATCCTCCCTAACCCTAATCATAGCGACGCCAACGCAGTCACGCCCCGAGCCGCTCGTTCGCATCACCCCTCCCCCCACCAGCGGAACGAGCTCGCCGTCACCGCCGAACTCGTTCGCTCCCTGCGGAGGCACCGACATCTGCGCCACCATCGGCAAGCCACAGCACCCACACTTGGCCTCGACTCTGCCGGATCCTCGGCAGCGCCCAGTCCTCGGCCTTCTGCGCGTCAAATTTTTGGAGGGGAGGCTGTTTACTGGAGGTTGGCATGGAGTGTACAAGGAGATCCGGTGTCCAGCTGATTTCGTTTGTTGGTATGGAAGCCCTAACTCCTGCTGTTTCTCAACATCCATTCTCCTGTTGGCTATTTCAACATGTTTCTCAACATTTTGGATTTTGAATCCCGTCCATTTCATTTGGTTGGTTAAATTACTTCTGTTTAGTTTTGTTTTTCTGGGTTCAGATGAAGATATAAATCCAGCTGCTCTTGAAAGTTGCTGCATGGCATCTGTTTACTCCTTTCATGGACTATCATTCAGCTTTGGACTTGTAATAGAGTAAGAGCCACTGCTAGTTTTGTATTGCATTCTGTCATACAGGCAATCTTCTGGGCAGAATGTAGCTTCCGCCCATCACTGTTGCACCTCAATATGGTCCATGAAAGCTCATTGTCAATAAAATTCACCATCCCAAACATGACTAGTCCTATGAATATCTGTTAGCAACAATGACAGTAGAGAAGAAAATGAAGGGTGGGAAACAGAATATCTCACTGTCATTGTTGTCAATGCTTGAGCCTTGCAAGTTGTAACCTATTCCTATCGTGTATCAACCTATCTTATGTTATGTTGCAAAGAATGTTATCTAATTGGCTAATTCTCCATGATCTGTTATTTAGTTGTTCACTAATGCTTTTTTTGGTAAGATTTATCGTGTACAAGGTTAGCGATTAGAGGATTCAACTGATATGAGGTCATACTTTTGATTGCCTAGGTCAAACCATGGATTAAAAGAAGTCTTGCAATCAGGATCAGGAGTTGTTACCAAATATTTTCTTGCAACCAAGTGGGTATGTGCCAAGTGGTATGCCATTTAAACTTTTCAATTTTCATTTTTTCTTTACTAGACAAGCATTGATGGTCATACCACTGGAAATCTGAGATACAAGGAAATCTGATGCGTATCCTTGTTTTTAGAAAATATCGTATCGCCGTACCCGTATTGCGTATCAGGACATCCTAGGTCATAGCTAAAACTCAATATCGAAAATTGGCAATCACTGCTAATAAAAAAATACCGCTACAGCATATCTATAGTTTATGTTCAGACATTGATCAGAACTTCAGACTACACCTTGATGTTTATGTTTGATATTCCTTTAAAAGTATCATCCTCTGTAACAGCAGCTCGGAAATCCTCCAATGTCCATGAGGTCGTCATAGGAATCTAGAAGAAATAAGAAGGTTGTCAACCATCATAGGAATCTAGAAGAAATAAGAAGGTTGTCAACCATACATGCGACAAATATATGCTGCATTAATACTGTATAGTAAGATGCAGCACATAAGTGGAAAAATATCGAAAAGAAACGATACCTTTCCAGACTTCACTGCATCTTTAATTAGGGTCTTGTCATCTTGATACTGAGATAAAAAAGATAGCAGGAAACCATCAGTTTGCACAGACAAGTAAAAGAAGTATCTGAAAGGACTTTTTTCATGAATAGAACAACAGAATAAAATACATAGTGGATTTTTTCCATCATTAATATCAACATAAATTAACAACTACGAATTTACAGAAAATGTTCGATTGAAATGGAAATAATATGATTCAACATCAGATAAAATATATTTAAAAACAAGCTTGCAACTGCTGGAAGCAACAGGCTCTCTAAAGAAGTGAAGGTTGCATGCAAAAGAGAACGATGTACAAGAAAGTTTCATACATCAATTTGATTGAGACGTAACTATTTGAAATTTAATAACAAAAGGAGCAGGATTATCAAATGGAGCTGCAAGGCAAAATTGTGACAGTCCTAATTGAATCAACAAAGAACAAACGGACACAAATGACAATCTGACAGATATAATACCACCTTCAAAAATCAAAACACTGTTCCAAAACCCCATTGCAGTTATTGTTTCTTCGATGGGTGGAATAGGCCAAAGAGCAAGGTTTCATTTCAAGAAAATGCCTATTTTGCTATGTATTAGTAACTAAAGATTAGTGTGTCCCAGAGATAACAAACCCAGGTACAGCTATGTTAGTGTTTTCATATTGGCATTTTTTGTCCCGCAACAATGATTAAGTCCCACCCAGAGTTCCATTGATTTAAGTAAATGATTAGTTTCATGCTTTTTAAATAATGTTTCAGTGCAGAGTGTATTGTAGATCTTTGATACAATATGGGAACCTCTCATCCAAGTACCAAAATAAACAAACAATAGTATAACGATAATTTATACATTGATAAACTATTACAAGAATATACTCAGAATTTTCAGAAAGTAACCTGTTTATCAAGCTCCTCCATGACATCTTCAAAGAGTTCTTTTGGCATTGAACCAGACATGTTTGAGGCTACTGACAAGTAAGCATGTGAATCCTTGACCTGTAAATTGATAACATGTAAACAACAAGGACAAAAATGTTTATCATTTTATCTTGTCACCAAAAACAATATTTCAAGAACCTGTGCACAGTAGTCACGCCAATGAGTTTTTGCGGTAAGTGTGCCATCAGCAACATGTTCTTCCAACATCTTACGAAACTCATCACGGTTTTTCCGCTCTTGTCTCCTAGCTTGATACTGCATTTATATACTATTGTAACATACATCCATAGGAGTAAAAAATTAGAATTATAGAAGTGATAAGAGACCGCAATACCTTTTGAATCCGCTTCTGCTCTTCCTCTTCTTTTTCCAGATCTCGTATATACTCCTGTAATGCACAAAAATGTTTAGTTGAACCAGAAAATGGCAAAAGTTGATATAGCGCATAGAAAATACTAACTTGAAAAATCTCCAAGCGAAAAAACTTTTCAAGTCGGGAATAGCGTTCATCATCCTCTAGCCGATCTTGAACTTTTCTCCATTGGGTGTTTGCCTGCAGGCATATCAAAAGAATTCTCAGTGATGAAATTCTGAGCATACTAATTGACTAAATGATAATAACAAAGAAATAACCTTGATGAAGTCACATGATTCAAGAAAAGCTCTATATTCCGCTACGTGCCTTTTGTGTTCTTCAGCAGCCTTGGCTTTTTCCTACAATACAGAACTTGTTAGATCAAGATCAGCATGTGGCATTCATGTCATAAAGCTAATTTATTATCAACATGTGGAAATTCAAAAGCCAGAAGTCCATTATTGTTTTTGAGAAACTGATGTGTTTGGTTTGAGGAATGGGTTGGTCAATATGGGATCATATAATCCTAACGTATCCTATCCTTCTTGTTTGGTTTAAGGAATGGAATCGGTTAGTTCTTCATTATGCCATTCATAATTACTGCAATGCCAACAGAAAATGAAGAATAAGATCACGCCACAAAAATCATGGGATGACCCCATGATGGACTGCATGAGTTATCACAGTTCCAATTCAATAATAACAACTACCACAATTATAAGTCAGTTTCTAGCTCATATAACCTTCTTTTGTAGTTCCACAAGATAGTTCTCAAATAAATCTTCACGCTCCCTTGGACGCTCAACAGCATTGAACCTTTCATCGTCTTCAAACATAGTTATCGCTTTGCTGCACAGCGAAAAACAAAAAACTAAGTGTGTCTACAACAGAAACAGAAAAAAGCAATACTGAAAATGAAACAAGAATTATTATAAAAACTTATGAAAAGCGCATATATGGTTGTCATATCCAAAAGATGGCCTGGAGTTGGAGAAATATACCTCCATCTTGTTGATGACATAAGCTCCTTGCATTCCTGAAATACACAATAAAGCATTCAATATGGTAGAAGTAATAAGAAAAGAAAAGGGGAAAGCTTACTAGAACTATCTTACTTCCAGCATTGTGAGAAAATCATCACGTGCTTTCCTCTGTTTAACACGTCTTTCCTCAGCTTCAAGCTTTTTCCGCTGGTTTAAGTACTGCAAAAACAGCAGATATGACCCTCAGTGAACCATTTACTACAAAACTTAATAATTATATTACAGACTTGAAGGATTCCATGATATTGTTATCTTATAAGAAAGAAAGGCTAACCTCATTAAAAGCTTGCTTTCTCTCTCCAAGAGTTTTCAGGGCACCGTATCTTTTGTCATTTATGATAACTCTCATAGCCTGGGAATATTATCTGTCAGGCATTTCAATAATTGATATTAATTCAACTAAAGTTACATACCTGATCCCATGTCCAATCAGACTCAACATTGGCTGATTCAAGCAGGGACTTGAATGCATTTTTGGCTTCCTACATTTCAAAAAATAAGAAATATAAATTAGATTAACACTTGTAAATGAAATGGCTGATTCTTAATGTACTTCTGTACTAATGTTCCTCACCAACTTATTAGCATAAACCACAGGTTCTTCTTCACTTGCTTTCTCCTCCAGTGGAGTGACATTGATCTTCCCTGCAACTGGCATGGTCTTTTTCGCCTCCTACAGTGCAGCAAGAGGAAACAGCATTCATGTAGAGAGAAAGAGATGCTTCTCATAGGCCACTAACAGTAACAAATATAAGAAAATACAATTACATGCACTAAAAAAGGATAGTCCAATCCAAACAATTCAAATTTCCTTCAAAGAAAAATCAAATGAAAACTTGCAAATGTCTAAATGTGTAAAAATAGCAGCGCTTACTGTTATTAAGTCGGCGACTAATCGGCGACTAATCCATGACTAGTCGTCGAGTCGGCACAGGATGAACGACTAGAGAGCCCGACTCGACTGGAGCGACTAGTCAGGCGTCCGGACGACTAATCGGCGACTAATCTCGACTAATCATGTTTGTCCGGTCAGACGACTGGAGGCCCACTCGCACGCAGTGTCTTGCCCAGTTGCCCCGGCTTGACCCAAGTCTGTTCGTGCGTGTATAAGGTAACCCTAACCCTTATCCATTCAATTCCCGTCATCCCGTGCGCGTCTCTCCTCTCTCATCTTGTCTCTCGTCCCGTGGGAGCCGCCACAGGCGAAGCAGTAGCAACTGTCAGCGCCATCTCCTCCAGTGGCCACCGCTGCCACAGGCAAAGTAGTAGCAGCTGTCGGCGCTGTCTTCTCTAGTGACCGCCGCCACCGCAAGCGAAGCAGTAGCAGTTGTCGGCGCTGTCTTCTCCAGTGGCCGCCGCCGCCTTCTCCGGTCAGTTCTTCCTGTCTTGCCTCCCTCCTCCCTCTTCTCTCCTTCCCCCCTCTTCCCTCCTTCCTCCCCTACTCTAAGCCTCTAATCTTCTGCAGTCTCCTTCTCCAGTGGCCGCCGGACCACCGCCTCCTTCTCTAGTGACCACCGCCGTGCCGTGACTGCCGTCCAAGTAGTGCTGTCTTCTCCAATAAACCCTACGGCCTCCTCCTCCAGATCTACACTGGCCACCGCCGCCTTCTCCAGTCAGTGTCCAGTGACTGAGTGCAGCCTCCTGCCTCCCTCCTCCCCTCTCCTCCCCCCTCTTCCCTCCTTCGTCCCTTGCTCTACTGATCTACTCTGATCTGTAATATGTGGGATAGTTGATACTTAGTCATTACACCTGACAAGTCGCGACTAGGCCAGACTAGTCGGTCGACTAGTCTCCCTAGCCGCCCACTAAGCGACTCGACTCGACTTTACGACTTAATAACCATGCCAGCGCTGCCACTATTCAGGATGCTGCATTGCTGCCATACACCCAACACAAGAGGGCCCCTCAGAATATCCAAGAAACTTTTGTTGACGAAAAGAGTAGAGGGCACAACTGATATATATATACACACACACACTACATGATTTCTAGCTTTTTAAAAGACATCTGCACCCACATAAGGAAACAAAGGAGAATTTCTTACTACTTTCTATAAATTGAGTCACAATATGGGATTTTGTACTATGCAATCCTTGTACACTTTTGCTTTGAGTGCCAATTCTGAAGTAAGAAGCATGCAAGTTGCAAGGTGATACCAGTAACACTAGATATTTTCCAGTCATCCAGTGTAAACATCTCCTTCACCATTAGGGGAACATTCCACCATAAACTAAAGCTACTTGATGTTCTCAAAATCTCTAAATCAATCTATGAGGTGAATGCTTCAGAGTTATTGTAAAGGATCAAGGTAATGTTTTTTCATAGGGAAAAAATGTTAAAAGTACAATGTATGCCTCATTACTACTTTTCCCAGAATAGCTAAAACAAATAGGCAAAGTGAAAAAATATATAACAGCTTGTTTAAATAGGGGGATGCGGATCGAGATCCTTAGGATAATTTGAACTAAATCCCAAAATTTCCCAAAGCAATCCCCCTCATCGACACCCCCTTAGAGAATAGAGGAAAGCAAGAAAAAACAGCTAAGAACCATGTACCAAGCAAGATAAAGATATCGTATAGGATAATAGTTCACACACGAATCAAAGCAATGACACAAATATTATGACAGTAAGACAAACTCATAACAATGCAGGCCTAGCACAAAATGGGAGAACAGAATTATTCTATAAAAACAAATAGATTGACTCAGTTACCATACACTTGCTAATTTTACTACTCAAACAAAAACATGCAAAAAGGTAACATACCTCCAAATCTTCAGCAGATGCATCTTGTTTGTCGGTAGTGCTTGGTAGAGATGAATTTTCATTGTTTCTGTACAATTCAACAAACAAAGGCGTATCAGCTGCATTCAAATGGTGTGAGAAAGAATTAAGGGAAAACATTAAAACATCTGCAAATACCTGCTTGGCCCTGCATCACTTGCAACCAATGGAACTTCTGTGCTCATTGTAACAGGGGCAACAACAGCACTACTTGGACCACCGTTTTGCATGGCAACATAGGAAGAAGTGCTGTCCACATTGTGTGATGGGCCAGCACTAGGAGGAACAGAGTTTGCTGTTGCATCATGTGTGCTTGAAGAAACTATACCTGCTGTAGATGAAGACTGGGTGGCAGGTACAGAAGGCTCCACAGAAACAGAAGTAGATCCAACAGGAGCACCAGGAGTTGTTTCCGTTTCTCGATCAGGTTGTTGATTTGATACCTTTTCAGCTAATTCACGTGCAATCTAAACAGAAAGACAAAAAGTAAGTGTAGAATTTGTAATCTCCAATTAGAAAAATATAGATGTCACATTAAAAGAACAAGAACCTTCAGCTCAGCAGGAATAGACCATTTGGATTGCTTTGTCACTTTGTTATAATAGTACCTGGAACAATAGAATAGTGAGAATACGCAAGAAAGAAAATTCATGACTCGCCAAATAACAAAACATTAGTGGCAATTATTTCCAGTATGAACTTACTTTCGTCCTTCTGGTGTAGTAAATTCTTTCCATTCAGTTGAGGAGTCAGCCCTCTGTTGCATCACCAAAAATATGTAATGAGAACCATAGAAGCGCATTTAATATACCAAAGAAGAAGAAAAAACTCAGAAGTGAAATGGTACTACGGAAAACACACAATTCATTTCTTCAATTAGAATATGCACTACCCACTGGAGGGGAAAAATTAAGAATGCATTCTTTGTTCATTGTAAATACTCCTCCACAAAAGTTGACAGATAATTATGGTAAAGAGATAGAAAACCAAAACTAAGCAAAATGGGAATAAAACACATTGCACTTATCATATGAAAGAAGTCAGGGTACTAAATGCTAATGCCACTGATGAAAGAAAGCAAAATCATATAAGTATTGTTCCATAATGTTTATCAATTTTTAATCTTTAGAAATGAGTCCTGTGAAAAATGAGTAGACAAATGCAAGGGCAAAATGCAAAAGTTGAATATGTTACTGATGCTGTCATGAACCGGGGTAAACACCACCAAGAAAATGGCCGGATGGCGTCGGCGTAGGAGAGAGAGGAGCTATAGACGAGGAAGACTTTAGTATTTCTCTGATTGGTTCCAATAGCATATGGTAGCCCTCTTATATAGATGGGCTCCCCTATGAGATAGAATCTAATCTCAATTACAACTCTAACAATTATAGTAACTAATATCATATCTCTAATTATATCTCTAACACAAGGGAACTAATCTCTAACTCAAATAGAATCTAATCTCTAATTCCTAATAATAACTTGATGGGCCTTGGGCCCAAGGCCCACACCCCGATGATGCAGATAAATATTCAGTTTGCAAGCAAAGTTCTAAAGCTTAATTGTTGAAGCATAGCATCATTGAACATAGCAATATCATAGGTGAATTGTACCAGCTAAACATCATATGATAATCCCATGGTCATTCTGCAACTACAGTTCCCGGAAATTGGTAAAATGAACATCAATATATTGAAATAGCAAATTGAAATTACAGGTTAAGACTTAAGAGAACAAAAGACAACAAAAGCAACGGAAAGAAAAAATAAATGATGCATATAAGCACACAGCACAACTAACCTCCAAAGGTGTCATCAACTCAGCAGGTTTCTCCCAACTTGATTGCCTTGTCTTCTTATTGTAATAGTAGCTGTAAAAAGATAATTAGCAAACAAAGCAAAAAAGACCAAAACATGGTATAATTAAATTGTGATTAAGGAAGTTGATAAAGAAAGTAATACAAAGATGACTTACCTTTTTCCATCAGTTGAAGTGTGCTCCTGCCAATCTGAAGAGCTAGGTTCAGTGGAGCTGACCTGGGCATTTGCAAACTGAATTATTGCAAGGTCAAGGATATCCAGTTTTATATAGTAGACAAAATTGAATGATGCGGCAGAGGTCTTAAATTTTATATAATAGACAAAAATCAAGTGATCAACATTACCGGAGGTCTTGCAGTACTTACTGAAGGCAATGCAGCTGAAGCTGCCATGGGCTGATGCCCAGGCTGCACCAGCGGTGTCACAAGAGGTACACTCTGACCGGGAGCTGTACCCCAGGGTTGAACTACAGGAGGAGGAACCAATGTTGGTTGATACTGAAATGCAACATTTCAGCATTAATAACTTATCAGCAGAAAAAAACAATCTATATATACTAATAGCCAAATTCGACATACGTACATGAAAGAAAAACAGTAAACTTTGCAAGTAACAACTGCAAGAAAAATAACAATACTTACTGTATAAGACGGAGGCGGCATAGGGGCACCCATGGTGAGCAAATGGCCACCAGGGAAAGCAGTTTGCTGCTGCGGCTGCATAGGTGCTGATGACATTGGTCTAGCCGGCTGATACGCCATAGGAACCGCTTGTGATGCAGGTGGAACTTGACCGGAATGAGGCAAATGCTGCCCAGGTTGTTGAAAATGTGGCGCCTGCCCTGGCATGCCAATACTACCTCCTGGCATGGCCTGACCAACAGGTCGAAACTGTTGTGCCGCCGGTTGCATGAACTGAGCAGGCTGCTGTGGAGGAACCACTGGCCTAAACTGAAAATGGAGCACAAAATAGCAATATTAGAAATCTGACATAAGATTACAAAGGTGCATAGTGCAGAAAGAAGCAAAAAAAATCCAAAGTTCCAGTTCACCTGCATGGGCATTTGCGGTCCCAAATTTTGTGGTGGAGCGCTAGAACCCATCATAGGAGGCCTGGGAGGCTGCTTAGAAGTTGGAAGGGAATAAAGGGACTTACCACATCAGTACCACACACAACAAAATAAAACCATCACACTGAAAATCACCATCTTACAAACAACAGGAGACAGCAGTTACCTGCGGCGGCCCAGAAGGCTGCATATTACTCGCCATTAAACCGCATCAAATGACGACACAAAAAACAGGAAGAGTGTCTTCCGGAGATTGGCACGGCTGCCAAGTGCAGAAATGAGAGGTTAGAACATAACACGTAGATGAAATATTCAACTACTAAAGAAAACTGCAACCACTAACTTGAACTAAAACAATCTCACTGAGTGCTATGTATATAATATATCAATCTATGAATGCATTGTGTTTGCACATAGGGCAAGAAGAAATTCTAGGTTTTTGCACATCCCCTTCCCCATGGAAACAAGGGAAAGAAACTTCCTTTCTGATTAAAGTAAACAAGCATGCCTGTTTTTTTGTTGATGAGCGTAACTTGGAGCTGGATCAGCTCACACTAACTGCTACAGACTAGCCAACTTGAACCCAACACATCTTCTCACCCCACCACCTGCTCTCATAAGCCTGCCTATCAATGACAGGAAGAAATTATACGCTTTTTTAAGCATCACCTCCTCTCCACTCCTCTCCTCCACCAAAACAACCAAAACCAACCATGCCCTATCAAAAATCAATCATGCCCTTTTCTCCGGATGGCGCTCCACTCAAGGCCAGAAACCCCACCAGCTGGCACATACTAGCCCTCCACATCCACGGGCTGTGCTTGCACACGAGGCAAGAAATTCTAGGGTTTAGTTGAACCCCAAAACTTTCTAGGAAACAAGCTATTAGTAGCAATATGAGTTTACGGTAAGACTCCTTAATACGTTTATCCAATCGAACCGCGGATGGATGTATTAGATTAGTACCTACCAGCCCTAAACCCCAAATCCGCAACTAACCGGATGGATTGGAGTACCCCATCCCACAACGAAAAAGCAAAGATGAGGATTCGATTGCTCGCAGCAAAGAAGAACAAATCCAATCGAATTAGGGTTCCTTGCTTCCCCACAAAAAGGGTAAAAAAAGAAACAAAAAAGAGTTAGGGTTCCTCACCAGCAGAAAGGGATCTCCGCTCCACGCCAATCCAGTAGAGGGGAGGAGGAGGAGGACGAGGGGGAACGAACTCCTTCGAGGTGGCGGCGTTCTCGGGCTCGGCGGGAGGAAGCCTGGATGATGGCTTTGCTCGACAGCGCAGGGTTTGGGAAGGAAACGTATATGCACACGAACGTTTCCGCTCCGAAATCAGGTCATCACGTGCCGCGCGGCCCCTGCAGGTGTGAAATAGTGAATGGCCAAATGGGCGGCCTGCACGCTAAGGCCTGGGCCCGGATTCGGCGAGAGCCACGCCCGGATCCGTTTGGACCGTCAGCTGAAACGGGTCATGCCGGCCTGTGGGCAAACCTCCGGCCCAGACACGGCCAGAAGGGCGTCGTGCTGTGCCGGTCCGAGACACCATTAGTTGTCAGGTTAGGCCGGTACGGCACGCTGGATTAGCCCGTATAGTCTATTCGACTTGAAAAAAAGAAAAACTGATTTGTTAAGAAATACTAGTTATGTACCTGTGCGTTGCAACGAAAAACTAAATAAAAGTGATGCATACTATCAAATATTATCTCAAACTGAATAATAAATATCAATCTTTTCTTACGTCATCATGTATCAAACAAAACATATATGTTCATACTCGTAAATAAATCAAACATCATATTAGTAAGATGTAACAATACTATATATACAATCATACAAAGGTACATATTTTTAGAAAAATTCCAAATCTACAGCTTTAAGTACATGAGCCAAGAGCAATAAAGATTACGCCACACATGGCCAAATTTTGTACTAACAAATGGCTAACATAATCAATAGTGATTACAGAAGAAACATAAATTTTAGCAACATCAAAGTACAAAACTAAAAAACATAGAACTGCAGACAGTAGTAGAGGAACAATGGTAATACATTCCAAGTGGATGAAGGATTTTTTTTCCATTCATGGCATCCCATCAGTATATGTATAATAAAATACATTTGCAAGACAATAATTGAATCAATTTAAGACGAGGTATTTAAGTTAATTTGCTGACAATACACAATGTTCCAATACTGATAATGTCAAGCATTCAGAACAGGAGTATGCTATCAACAACAGAGCTGAGAAATAACAAATACATAAAGGAAAATTATTATTTAGTTGACAAGCAACAGTAAAAAGAACAGTTGCAAATACCTATGAAGTCAATAGTCGTTCCATCTTCAATGGTGACCTCAGAACAGATGCTCCCAAGTCCAGTAACAATTGTACACACTCTACGTGCCTGTTTAACGCCGCCATATGAAGTGGAGTTAAGCCTCCATCTGCCTTCTGATTTACCATCTTGACCAAACCACTACTAAAACATATGTATCATTGCATGATTCGATAAAATAACCCATAACTAATGAGAAACAAGCACAGGACTCAAACATACTCACATCTATGTTGCACGGACATCATCAAAGCATATGGCTAAAATTCAAGTGCTGCCACAACTTCTTTAATCTTTTATTTAAGTTTGGTAATAGATTGGTAGTTAGAAAAGGACCTTGGTTGAGGACCTTTGTGTTGGTTCCCTTAAATAGCATAAGTCCATCGAAATCATGATGATGTACAGCATGCGCCACAACATTATTTGGCATCTGCGGGTTAGAGAAATGCAACTCATCAAGGCCTACCATTTTCGTTGGCTTCATCCACGGAAGTTTGGTTTTCGTAAATTTGAAGCCTCCCAAGCTATCCCATGAAGAAATTGTATTGCTTCTCACTTGACCAAAAGGAGATTGGCTAAAGGAAAGATTCTGTTGCCTAGCATCTGCAATGCAAACAATACCAAAATTAAGGCTAAATTGTTTCAGTACAAGGAAAAATATATATCTAGAGAGAACAAAGATTTGTGAAGGATTTTATGACAGTGTAATTACTATGTATTGTCATCAAATAATACCAAAGAAGTTGGGTTAAGTTCCCTTCCAAAAAAATTGAATCACTGTGTAACACCAAACATGTATCTGCAGAAAACTGAAGCAGTGCTTACTGCGATGCTTAAGTATTGTCCTGTTATTTCTGAAGTGCAAATTTGGTTGAAGAATTCGCATTCAGTCATCAATTAAACTACATGAAGAGAATAAGGCATAATAACAGATAATGTCAAAGCCATGTGTCAAGACGCTGCAATAGGAAAAGTATAAACATGTCCTCCACGATCTAAAATTAGGTTCTTTTCCATGCTTGGAACCATCTCATCAAGTTATAAAGTATAGGGCACCACTGTTGTATAATACCACAAGCATGAAAGTTAAGCGAGTAACGTGCATGAAGATAAGAACAAACTATTTGGCACCAGTTCTCTTTTTGCATGACGAAAAGAACAAACTGTTTGGCACCAGTTCTCTTTTAACATCCAAAGTTATAATAAATGAGTGTCACGCAGTTGGAGATTGATATGGTAAAATAAGAGTTTTGTGCACTATGGATACCAACAACTAAGGGATCAGTGCTACCATAAAACATCGCGGAGAGCCTTGATGAACTGAATGAAATTGTCTCTGGTTGTGGCTTCCTTCTTCATGCATTATGATCAGATAGACGCCCGCGACAGCTTCGCTTTTTCTGGTCAAACTCGGCTAAGCCATGAAATCTAAACCAACGAAGTATTAAAGAAGGAAAAAACGGAAGCAGGTAAGGTCAATTGTTTCAATTAAAGAACAAACTGTAATCATTAGTTGTAATTAACTTCTTTAAATTTATTTTTTTATGACATATAAGGCTTCTTTCTAAGATTCCACTTCCACATTATTAACAAACTTGTATAGTAGTATGCAAACCAAAAATAAATGCCCATTTTGTTCATAGTTCTTATGGCTCCACTGTTTCTGTGTATCTTGATTAGGCAAGCAGGTGATAAATATAAACAGATCTCATGCAAAATAATTCAGCAAACTTAGCATCATCTAATAGTGGTTCATGCTATTATAGAACTGGCTAAATCCTCTCACCTTTTGGCGCGACCATGAAGCAGCGCCTCACCCGTCCGACCTCGCTAAACACCTCCTCGAGCTACACAATACAAAGCATATCTCACATTGTAAATCCAAAGCACTTGCCTCCAAGACTCTAAGCTGTAAATTCGTAAGGGTTAGGAGGAGCTCGCGCTTACGTCAGAAGACTTAAAGGTGTAGGGCAGGTTGGAGACAAAGACGGTGGAGAGGCTGTGCCCTCCAAAGACCGTCGCGGTGGCGGCCATCGACGGCTCTGCGCGCCCGTCGCTGGACCGCCCGATGCTCAAGAAATCAAGAGGCCGCGGCGCTGCTGGCGCTTCTCGAGTGAGGCGCGCGAGGACGGCGACGAATGGTCGCCACGGCGAGGCGACGACGGAGAGCGTCGCGCGCCGACGCCGAGGCTGCGGTCGGGTCGATGAGGTGGAGCCGCACACCTAGGACGGCGACGCAGGGTCTCTCGATGGTGAGCGGGGCGGGCGGCGTCATCGGCGGCGTCGGGAAGAGGTTCTCGCGAGCTTGCGGGAGGCGAGGAAGGCGGGGCGGCCGGGAGGCGAGGGGAGGCGGGGAGAGCGAGGTTAGGCGGATCGGGCGCGGGGGAGAGCGAGGGGAGGTGGGCGCGCGGGGGGGGAGGAGGAGGCGATGGGTGGTGAGGGGAGCGAGGGGAGGCGGAGGAGAGCGAGGAGGAGGCAGGGGTAGGCGGCGGGAGAGCGAGGAGGCGGGGAGCGAGGGGCGAGCGAGGTGGGGGGGAGAGAGCGAAGGAAGCGGGAGAGGGAGGAGGACGGGGCGGCCGGGGAGGGAGGAGGGGCGCGGGGGAGAGCGAGGGGCCGGGGAGGCCAGGAAGGGGAGGGGGCAGCGGGTGTAGAGGGAGGAGCGATGGGGAGGAGGGCGGGGGCCGACGGGGGGAGGGGGAAGAGTGGAGGCCGGGAGGGGGAGGGGGAGGAGGGGGTGGCAGTTGGAGGGTTTTAGGGTTGGCCGGGTGGCGGGAGGGGAAGGGAAGATCCGACGGTCCAGATTAGATGGAGGTTTCGGCAACCACCAATTCCTTATTTTATAATAGTAAAGATATATATAATTTAAAAAAGGCATAATAAATTATAGAAAGTATAAAAATGCATATTAAATTGTAGAAATTATAGAATCTCTACTACATAAAAAAAGTTGATAGTGATTCACCACCAGTAGTTCATCTGCCACTCCCTTCCTCTTATATAAAATATCATACCGACATGTTGGCCTCGCCCCACTCCCTTTCCACCCCGCCGCTCCTCCTTCCTCTCCACTCCGCCGCACAAATCTCTTGGGCTTTCAACCTTCTACCCTCACATTTGCACGAGACGCCGCCTTCCCTCCTTGGCAATGCCTCCCCTTCCCACCTCATTGGCGACCGCGTCGGAGATGCCCTCGCCTCTACGCGGTGGCTCTTTTCTAAAGTTATCTCAATCAAGTTTTATAAAATATCTAGTTCTCATGTAAAATCATCGAGCATTGTCCATAACCTCGGACATAGCTATCCGAATAGTTTTACACTCTGCGAGATATTGTATAACTTAACCTACAGGATATGATCATCCTCTAATTAAAAAAAATCACAACAAGGTCTTTGCAAAGCTCAACCTCAACTCAATTTCGTCCGCTACGATTTAGCATCACACCCCCTTGCTCCTCACGGAAATCAGCATACATGTTCACCACAATGGCGAAATCAAAATTGAAATATCACAAATTAATCAACCAGGTATATCCCATACTAGACATGTGGTTGCACAGTAAGGCTCAAATCAATGGCATAAAAGTTAAATCCTTAACATTACCCAAGCGAAACATCCATATCTCTCGAAGTAAATCCACACTTCTCCCTTTACTGCACGATTACTCTCCCTAGTGAAAACAAATTTTGTATAACTAACATGAATAACACACTAATGCCATGGTACATAAATTTTATAACTGTGGCTACAACCATAATTTAATATTCCATTAAATCAAATTAATAGATTGATCACATGTGATGATGAACCCAACGTGATTATAAGCATGGCTAAGCATATTAATCGTACAACACATGTGACAACTAATATTTTATTACTAAATAATTTTCTATTCTATGATGACAATGGTATCATGGAATCAAATTATCAAATAAGGGATTAATTAAGTAGCATAATAACTATCAGTGTAACATTATGTTTTTCTAGAGTTTTTAAAGTCTTTATTTTAAAAATGAATTATTGGAATTTTTCTGGAATTTAATCAAGCTTAAAATAAATTTTTTAAAATTAAAATAATTTAATATGATTAAAATAAACTTTAATATAAGCTAAAAATATTTTATTTGAGTTTCTTATGTCCTAAGGATTTTCTACAATTTTTGGTGAATTTTTGGGATTTATCTACTATTTTCTAGAGCTCGTTTAGATTTATTTTAGTTTTTGAAAAAGAATAATCGGAGAAAACACCTAAAGCCCCATGAGCCGAATCCCTTCGGCCCACCCCCTGCCACATGTCAACCCCTCGCCACACCCACGCGCTCTCACCAATCTCGGCCCAGCCCAGCTCCCCTCGTCGCGACCCCGCGCCCGAGCTGTTCCGACGTTGTCCGATCCGCTCCTGCACGCCACGCGTCAGACATCCCGTCCATCTGCCCTGCACCCCGCGCCTCCGCCCGGACACCACCGCAGCCGTTCGATCTTCCGCGACCCCATCCTCGCCGTCCACGTGTACTTGGTAGTTATTACCCTTTTGATTAAATTCCTCGTTGATAATTTTGTACATCATGTGCCATTGTAACCACAGGTTAGGAAATTACATAGTGATGTTATGTTAGATGGCACGTGGGTTGTACGACTAGAATACTTAGCCTTACTTATTTTACGAAAGGGTTTATCATCGCATATGAATAATTAATTTGACTTAATGAGATATGAAACCGTGATTGGTGCCACATCTATAAAATTTGTGCCATGATATTGGTGTCACATTGGCGTAGTTATACAAACTTGATTTTCACTCGGACGAGTGATCGTGGAGTAAAGGGGGAAGTGTGTTTCACTTCGGGGGATGTGGTAGTCTCGCCTGAGTAATGTTAAGGACTTAATTTTGTGCGTCATTGATCTGAGCTTTGCCGTGCAAACCACATATCTAATATGAGATAGACCTGGCTGACTAATTTGGGAAATTTTAACTGCAATCTCGCCATTGTGATGATGGCGCAAGGGGGTGTGATGTGAAACCCTAGCGGGCGGGATTGAGTTGGAATTGAACCTTGTAAAGGTCTTGTTGTGATTTTCTTAGGCCGAGGCTAATCACATCATGTGGGTACAGTTGTGCAACCTTTGCAGAGTGTAAAACTATTCGAATAACCGTGTCTTCGGTTATGGACAATGCTCGGTGATTTCACACGAGGTATAGTGATTTCATGAAAACTTGTGAATTATGGTTGAAAAGTGAATGGTTATTTCACTGTTGGTTTAGCTTGTGGATGGGAGGTTCACAAGTGATTTACTACAATTCCTTTGATTATTTATCTATTTATTATTGTCTTACTTAAAGTTTGCTTTCAATCTATTTATCGTATTTACCATCAAATGTCATTTTATGCAAATTAACCTTTCAACCATCCATTGGTAAGCCTTTCATATTATATTGCATTCATTTATTACAAACGACTTGCTGAGTACCAATGTACTCCGGCTTTATGCCCATGTTACTCAGTTGAGGAGAAGGAGTATTACCAGAAAGAGGTACCAGAGGGAGAATACTTCAGCGACTTCACGGATTAGGACTTCGCTCCCAGTCGATTACCTGTGGGTATGTCGAATGACTACTACGCTTATTTTGTTCTTTTCATTAGTAAATTTTAAGCCCTTCGGGCTAGTGATATTGTAAGTTTGGCCATAATGTCGTACCTTTGAGATTTATTATTATTTGAGTTTCCTTTATTTAGCGTGTATATGGTTGTTATATCATCTATGTTTAACTATGCGCACTAGCGTGATCCTGGACTAGTGCAGTATATATAGAGAGTCCGAATTTGCATATTCGGGTCTCGACAATCAAGTACAGGGATTTGCAATGAAATAGCAATGCATGATAATTTAAAATAAAATAATTAATAATAAATTTAGAAACAAGATTCAACATGATCAAAGGACATGACTTGCCTTAGCCTTGCTCAGTTAATTACTCTTAATCTTCAAATCTTGCTTCAGCTCCGTCAAAAACACGATCTAACGAGAGAGAAAACATAATGAAGCACAAAATAAATTGAAATAAAATTTAAATGAACTCCAAAAACTTGAAAACCAGAATGAAAAGGTAGAGCTCAATTTTAGATAAATTTAAAGAAAAGAACAGGGTCAATCAGAGTTAAGACGGAGGAGAACGACTCTCGGAATATTTAAATCTATGGAAAAAGAAAAGAGAATTTGTTGGAATTATTTTTCTAAAGGAAATCCTAAGGGAAAGACAAACCATCACACGATGCTGGTGTGTCCTGGTGTGACAACTGATGTCAGCTAGGCTCTCATGCCGATGCGTCAACGCGCGGACCGAGGAGCGGGGTGACGGGCGAGCGAGTAGGCGAAGCGAGGCGGCAGGCTGGTCAGCCGGTGAGGTTGGGCAATGAAGCTAGTTGGTGGTGCTTACCGGTGGGATGGACAGTGATGGGATGAGCGGTGATGCACTGACGGCGAGTTTGATAGGACAAAAGGCTCGACGGAGCGATCGGCATCGAAGAAGACGACAGCGACGGCGAACACTAGGGCGATGGCAGCGCACGGCGAACTCGACTGTGGGGTGCGAGACATGAGGTAGTGGCATAGCCTTTATAGGCACGGATGTCGAGGGTGGCCAAGTCGGACACGGCCAAGAGTCCATGGCAGGCATGCACACCGAGGTAGATGTGACGTGGACAGCGGCGACGGAGTTCAAATCAAAAGCGAAGGTGAATAGTGCCCGACCACATAGATGGACGACACATGCTCTCACAATAGATCGGACTGCTGTGGTAGATCGCACAGATGAACAGTGCACAGTCAAGTGGGTGCCTACCACGTGTCAAGGAGCGAGATCCATTGGCCTGTGAGACTAGAGATGGCAATGGGTACATACCCGCTGGGTATAGCCACCCCATACCCGCACCCGGCAGATATAACTCTACCCGCTACGATACCCATACCCGCACACGGGTATAGAAACTTACACATATCCGCACCTACGCGGGTATTTGTACCCGACGGGTAACCCATACCCGATAGCACAAAGTCAGAGACACGGATTTCTTTTCCCACAGATTCCACACAACTGACAGGCACAAAGTGAACAAATATGACTAAATAAAAGCAAGACGTAGACCACCAAGTCTCCAAGAAAGAGTACATCACAGACATAGAAGTTTTTGACTCAAATATAGCAGCAGGCATAGAAGTTTTTGACATGGGCCACCGGGTATATTTTACCCACGGGTATGTGGGTATGGGTAGTATACACCCGTACCCGCACCCGCTCTACCCGATGGGTAGAGGTTTTTGCCCATTAGTATACCCGCGGTGAAAATATCTTTCCATGCTCACCTCCTTATCGGGTAAAACCCATCGAGTACTCGGGTTTCAGGTACACATTGCCATCTCTATGTGAGACGCACGGCCAGATGGCTGACACGTGCCTGAGAGAGAATCTGACGGCTGAGCCTAATTGGGTAAAATGAATAGTAACGGGCTCGGCTCGTTACAGTTTTAGGATTTTGGGGTTTTCTATTTCAGAAATTCAAATACAATCAAATGAGTTCTAGAAAATAGCAAATAAATTCAAAAAAAGACACAGAAAATTCTAAAAAATTCCTTCAGATATAAGGAACCCAAATAAAATATTTTCAGCAAATGTTAATGTTTATTTTAGTCATATTAAATTTTTTTAATTATTAATAATTAAATTTAAGCTTGTATTAAATCCAAAAATCCAAATGGCGTATTTTCTTTAAAAAACTTCAAATAAACTATGAAAATTATGATGTTACAGAAAAGGAGACTTCATATTACATGGACCACCATAAATAGGTCTTATGACCAAATTTTACATAACAGGTCGACCGACCGCATTGTATTGTTTATAACAATGCAGTGGAATAGTATGTAAACCAAAAGGTACCTCTATATCTTGCCATAGGCAATCAACTCATGCTAAACCTAGTCCTAGCCATTGTCTGCCACGTCATAGCGGGTAGCATGTATGAATCCATATATCGGGTCATCACTTTCGTCATCTAAATTCATATATTAAGCAACAATGAGTACAAAAGTAATTAGTAAGCCCTTATGGCAGAATGTAAATATATATAAGCCTAAATGCAAGGCTTATCCAAGTGAAGGTATTATGTCTCTTTTAGCATAAAGCCAATTTATCAAATATGCTAATTTAGTTAGATTCCAAACCTACGACTTAGCCATTTTTATCTTAAAACCAAAATCCACTTTTGAGTCAAGTTTATCATCAAAGTAAAATCCCTCTGCTTTCATGTCCATTATTATTAGAGCGAAATCTCTCTACTTTCATTTCCATTTTTTTACTTTGGTTATCACAACCATTGCTACTTTATTATTTATTTATGAAAGCTATGCAAGTGTAACATTTCTACACTTTTACCCATGTTCTATGGCACGGCGTTTCAAATAGATTTCTAACATTCTATAGAAATTGTACAACTTTACCCACAAGATATTATTAACTCATAATGTCGGCCACTATATATCTCCATAGGTGTGCGACTGAGAAAATCATAACAAAGCTGCTATAATGCGTATTACCACTCTAGGGCTAATCATCAACAATGGCAACAGTGACCGCTCCCATCCCGGGTTATGCCTCACCCCAGAATGTTCCTATCCTAAACTACGTTTTCAATAAGAGACCCAGCTATTAGGGAGTCTATGGCCCTTCTTAATAAAATCCACAAGGGCAGTAACCGTTACGGGCGGGTCACTCTCACCAATCACATCAAAAATCTAGAAATCCACCTACTAATCTACTGTGCAAGATTCACACCAAAGATAAGCAAATTAGTGGGCCAGGTCTGTCCCATAACCAGACTTGTGATTACACAATTTGCGTGTAAAAAAGATGAGCAAGAGAATTCAGTCTTTAAACAACTCAAGCGAGACCAATTATAAACCTATAGCTTGTGCAATCCCTACACAATTATTCAAGAAAGGACACACGACTCATCCAAAAATGACACTTACAATCCTTACACGGCCAATCCAAAAATAACATATGCAATCCTTGCACGACCAATCTAATATATGCAATCCCTACACCAGTCTCCAACCAACCACCGTTTGAGTCTCCACCATTTTCAAAAATACTTTTCTATTCCCAATGGTAACCCATGTTACCATTGCTGTCATGTTTTTAAGTTCAGTTGGCAATATTTGTGGCGTACTTCATGTCGAGACCCGATTATGCAAATCCGGACTCTCTGTGTATACCGCACTAGTCCAGAATCACGCTAGTGCATACAGTTAAACATAGATGAAATATCAACCATATACACACTAAAATAAAGAAAAATCTCAAATATTAATAATTGCCCAGAATATGACCTTGTGGCTAAGCTTACAATCTCACTAGCCCGAATGGTTCAAAATCTAGCAGCAGAAAGAAATAATAATAAGCGAAAAGTCATTCGACATGCCCACAGGCAATCGACTGGGCAGCGAAGTCCTAATCCGAGAAGTCGCTGAAGTATCCTCCCTCTGTTACCTCCTGTTGGTATAACTCCTACTCCTCAACTGAGCAACATTGGGCATAAAGCCGTAAGCATATTGGCACTCAGCAAGTCATTTGTAACAAATAAATGCGATATAATATGCAAGTCTTACCAATGAATGACTGAAAGATTAATTTGCATAAAGCAATATTTTGAAGTAAATACGATAAATAGATTGAAAGCGAACTTTAAAGAAAAACAATAATAAATAAATAATCAACGGAATTGAATAAGCCACTTGTGAACCTCTCATCCACAAGCCAAACTCCTAGTGCACTAACCATTCATTTTCCAATAATGACTAACCAGTTCTATACGAAAACTCTACCCCTCATGTGAAATCACCGAGCATTGTCCATAACCGAGGGTGCGGTTATTCGAATAGTTTTACACTCTACAGAGGTAGCACAATTGTACCCACACGATGTGATTAACCTCGTACTAAGAAAATCATAACAAGGCCTTTACAATGTTCAACTTCAACTAAATCTCGCCCGCTAAGATTTCGCATCAAACCCCCTTGCGTCTTATGAAAATCAACAACCATGTTCATCATAATGGTGAGATTGAAATTGAAATATACCAAATTAATCAGCTAAATCTATCCCATACTAGACATGTTATTTGCACGGCAAATCTCAGATCAATAGCGCACAAAGTTAAGTCCTTAATATTACCTAGAGAGACTTCCACATCCCACGAAGTGAATCCACACTTCCCCATTTACTACACGATCACTTGCCGAAGTGAAATCCAGTTTGTATAACCCCCACAAATGACACACCGTTGTCGTGGCATAAATTTTATAACTGTGACACCAACCACGATTCCATATCTCATTAAGTCAAATTAAATATTCACATGTGATGAGGAACCTATCGCATCATAAGCAAGGCTAAGCATACTAAACGTACGACCCATGTGATATCCAACATAGCCTCAATAATTAATTTCCAAACCTATGGTGACAAAGACATCATGATATTCAAATTATCAAGGAGGGATTATTCAATTTGGGACAGTAATTACCAAATACAAAGGTATGTAATAAAATAGCGATGCAAGATAATTTAAATAAAATAATTAAATAATAGATTAAAAATTAGGTTCAACATGATCGAATAACACAACTTGCCTTGCTTTGGCTTAGCGAGGTACTCAGAATCTTCTAGCGGCGCTCCTACTCCTTCGAAGACGGGATCTAAAGAGAGAAAATGACCAAAACTGCAAAAATAAAATCAAATAAATTCAAATGAACTCCAAAAACCTTGAACCAAAAGGTAGAGCTCAATTTTAGATGAATTTAGAAAAAAGAACGGGGTCAATCGGAGTTAGGACGGAGAAGAACGGGCTCTTGAAAAGTTAAATGGGCTAGAAAATAGTAAAAATCGAAAAAGTTACTGTGTTGTGAATTCAGTGCACGGAAAGACGGGTTCACGGTGGGCTTGGCTCATGGAACAGTGCACACGGGGTGATTGCTAACGTGGCGGCTAAGGCTAACATGGTACTAACACATGGCACAATGGGCTGATATGGCACTGACACGTAGCATGCTGACGTGGCATCTAGAGGTCGGTCGGTGCTGGCGTGGCACTCACACGTGGCACCTAGGGCTGACATGGCATGCTGACTCGGCTGCTGACTCGGACAGGACGGGTCCACGGGCCTAGGGAATAGTGCAACTGACTGGTCGGACCAGGCTGTTAGTGGCTTGGCGCACGGCGGATTGGGTGCATCAAGGAGGCGAAGCGTCGGCGGCGCGCGGGTGCGGACTAACGTTAGTGTGATCCGACGGTGACGGCTCAGACACGTGGCGAGATCCGGATTGTTGATCCAGATCTGGATCGATGGTGACGATGGGGAGCATGGACCATCAAATGGCCGACACGTGGTGGCTCATAGCGCGAAGTGTCACGGTGCATGGCGCGAGGCAGCACGGGTGCAAGCGTAGGTCGCGGGCACGTGGCTCGAGGATGGGGTGGTGTGGTCGGGCACGGCGTGACGGCGGGGTGTGCCTAACGGCGATGCGAGCGCAAAGGAGCGCTAGCAAGCGGTGGCAGGGTCCGGGAGAGCGGTGGTGCTTATCGGTGGCTTGGGAGACGGCGACCAGCGCGGAGGAGGGTGGGACGGTGACGGCGGTCAGCGCACGAGGATAGCGGCGGTGCACGGCGCGAGGAATAGCGGTGGTGCAGGCGCCCGTGGTGAGAGGCAACGGCGAGGCAGCGGCTCTTTTAAGCATGCAAACCGAAAACTTCGATGCGGAGACGGCGCAATGTAAGAGTTCGGGTCAAAGACCGCGATGAACAGTACCACGCCCCTCGGATGCGCGACGTGTGGCACGAGTGGGCGATCGGATGGCTGTAGCGAAGCGGCGGGCGTGGGCGTACGGATGGGCGACGCGCGGCAAGGTGGGGATTGGGCGGCGGCAAATGGCTGGGTCGGATGAATAGTACTGGGCTAGGCCTAGTCCTGTTCACAAGGGATTTTGCCGGGTTTTTCTTTTTCAGAAAAACAAATAAATTTAAATGAGCTCTAGAAAATAGCAAATAAATTTAAAATATTCGACAAATATTCCAAAAAAATCTTTGAGGCACAAGGAGTCCAAATAAAATATTTTCAGCTTATGTTAATATTTATTTTAATCATATTAATTCCTTTTTAATTTCTAAAAATTTGATTTAAGCTTTATTAAATTTTAGAAAATTCCATAAATTTATTTTTATTTTAAAACTTGAAAAACTACTAAAAAATAGGATGTTACACTTCATTTTATTACTTTGGCATTTCTAAGCACAACAATAATCTACTAAAGATTAACCAATGGTGGAGTTATCTTTCTTTGTAAGTATCTTATGGTGACATGGCAAGGAAATGTTGATAATCAAGGATGAGAAATATTAGCTATCAAGTGCAAGGCATAACTAGGTAACCAACCTTTAACATAGCACTTTAACAATTATCCATAATAAGCATGCATGTATATTTTAAAGCAAAATATTATCATTTGAAAACTAAGCTCAACATGATCAATTATAAGGACTTACTTTGATCAAATGTAGCTAGAGTGAGATCTTGTTCGTTAGTGATGGGGGTGGCTGAAGCATCAAAATCTATGCACGTGAAACCATATATATTCAATCAAATATTCAAATAAAAATTCAAATGGACTGCAAAAATTATGATTTTGATATTGTTGGAAAGGTTTTTAATTTAGATGAATTTACAAAATATTAATGGATTGGATTTAAAACGAAGAAGTTATGGGCTTTCAAAATTTACATAGAAATTTCAAATTTTCAAAATTTAGAAATTTCTGACCGGTGTGGCCATTTGGAATTTCTTTTTCTTTTTGAATTGTTTTTCTATAGAAAACCCTTGGTGGCTAACAAGTGGGGTCCAGAGGTTTTATTTATATTTTATATTTATTTTAACTTGGGAAAAAGGGTGAGGCTAATAGGTGGGGTCATGGCTCATATAGACTTGGCCCACGTGGCTGTTTTTAGAGAGCAGGGCCCACATGTCGGTGATAGTGGTGCATGAACCATGGGCATAGCTTATGTGACGGTTTAGAAGCATGGGGTCCACATGTCAATGAATTTTAGGCTTTTAACCATAGCTAATTAGGATTCTAATCTTTGTGGGGCCTACATATCATACTAATAGTTAATTTAATCTTTGAGTTTAATAAACTACTAACAGCTTGGGTCCACCAGTCAGTGAGGCTAATTGAAACTATAGAGAGGCTCATGGTGGAGCTCCTTGGTGAGCTCGTCGACGACGAGGGAGAGGTTGGCAAGCTCAGCCATGGCAAAAATAGAGTGCCTAGGTCGAGAGCTAGCTCTGGGTGGTGACAGCGTTCGATGAGGGGCACTGTGGTGGCGGCTAACCGGCGGTGAGTGGTGGTACTAGGCAATAGTGCGATGGTAAGGGCATAGAGCTATGCTCCAACCAAAAATATGAACACACTTGGGTTAGTGAGTTGCCAGGAGCATTCTAGGTGTAGCTCGGGTACCTATGGTCGTCAGAGCAAGATCAGTGGTGAGCCAGGCAGTGGTGACATGGTCGACAATAGTGAACCTTGGATTTCCTACCTAACTTCCTCAAACTGAGGGCGGTTTCATGATCTACAAGATAGGACAAAGCTAATGGATCATTGCTCATGGCTTATCCGTGGTGTGCTATGCTATCCAAGGTGGCTAACGGCGGTGAGATTAGATGAATGTGTTTGAAGGGTTGTGGCCGATTCTAAGGTCCCATGGCTAGCCTATGGAGTTAGCTTTGAACTGAATTGAAAAGGGATGGAACGACTTACCAGAATTCCAAACAAGGTGCAAGAATGGTGACGGCAAAGAGCTTGGTTCACGTTGGGGAAGAAGGATGTGTCTCGGTGGTTCTAAGGCCTGGGAAGCCATCCAAGGGGCGGGTTAGCATATGGGGAAAGTGAGCATGAGGTAAAGAGGGATGAGGAAAACTCAATGTGCACAATAGCATCATCGGAGACTCAATGATGAGGAATCGAGCAGCGGAGCTTGCGGCTGAACTTGGAGAAGATGGGGAAATCCTTCCTCTCTAAAGGCGCTAGTGATGTGTGAGCTTGGGGGAAGTCCGAGTGAGTGAGCAAGAAGCTTTTGACACACAAGGCTAGGCTTAAATAGGGGTGAGGAGGGATAGAGAACTCAAGCACCATGAATGGCTTTGGGCGCTGAGTGCGATATAGCGCAAGAGAGGGTAGCTAGCGATAGGACAATCTCGCAACGATGAGACAAGGTCACAACACACTTGGCTCAAGGCGTAGAGGCCTTCAATGCTTGCTTGCATGTGAACTCACGCGAAGAGATGAGCTCGGGTGTGCGGGTGAGGGAGAAAGAAAGGAGGAAGAAGAACAGCAACCGGCTGATGGGTGGGATCATGGCCTACTTGTCAGTGGCGCATGAGAGAGAAGGGCGCACGGCTGGGCTGGCAAGCATCCGTGTGGAGCAGGCCGACTCGGCTCGCGTGGGTTACGGTAGGGAAGGATCAAGGGAAATGGACTAGACCCGCAAGTGGGTTTTGGCCCATTGGCTTGGAGGGAAATTAAATAGGATTTAAACTTTAATTTTGGTTTGAAATTGAGTTTGAAATTTTAATTTGAATTCCATAAGAAATTTGCACATGAAAGTTTTAAGAAAATTCTTCAGCATCCAATTAACTTTTAGAAATTTTGAGTTCATATTTTTGAGCCAAGGACTTTATTTTAAAAAATCAAAACTCCCAGAAGGCTTTAGGAAATTTTTTAAAAAATGCACCAATATTTTTAAAATTCATGGCAAACCATGCATATTTCTTTGGAAGATAAAATTGGGTTGTTGCATGAAGAGACATCTCTTGGCAAGTGGCAATTGCCACCCCTTCAGAAACTATTTAAGGCAAAGTCAGATGCAAAAAACAAAAGAACAACGAGAAGTACAGTCCAATTTCATTCTCTTTGTAATCAAGGCTCCTTAAGCACCCTTGTAAACATTCCTTTAGCAATAAAGAAGCCCTTGTCTCTTTCACATAGTTTGTTGAGTGATCTTCCTCCTCTTCATACTGGTAAGATTGACTTCTAAATCGTCGATAGTAAGCTCACGTTAGGTTGAAGGTTAGGCATAATGCATAGGGAAGGAGGGTGTGGACTCATTTGTTGGAGTGCATCATGGACGAGTCCCATCCTCAAATCCAACTGTGGGTCTTTTCGTCCGATTCAAATGTGTTGGGGTCCGGTGGTAGGAACTAGCTCATTGGGAGGGTCAACGTTGGGGTGAAGTTTCCAAATAGTCTTGCCATGACCTCTTTACCGCACATCAAAGGAACTATGTCCATAGTTTGGCATAATGGGATGATCATGTCGTGTGGGGGAAGTTGTACAGCCTCTGTAGAGTGTTAATAAAGTTATTCGAATAGCCATGTCCACGGCCATAGACATGCTCGGAGATTTTACACAAGGGATAGATTTTTATAAAACAAATTGGGAAGGAAAGATGTGTGAGTTAAATGGATGGGCTGTGTGAAACAAAGTTTTACTCTTGTAACTTATTATTATTGATTTTAATAGCTCTTTCAATCTGCTTATTGTATTTAAATGTCAAATTCACTTTATGCAAAACAAACCAGGATAGCCATTCCTTTGTAGTCAGCCTTGCATCTATATACTACATTTTGTATGCACAACTTGCTGAGTACTCCATGTATCCACCATCGCAGTAATCACAACTTAGTTGCTTGAGAACAGTCCACACCGCTACTGAAAGAGGAGTACTACAAGGAGGTTGATCGCTAGGTCTTGTATTCCAGTCGATTGCCTATGGTATGAAATGAGTCACGGCTTGGAAGTTCTTTTGTTTTCCGCTGCAGTTTGTTTTATCTAGTACTTAAGCCCTGCGTGATAGAATAATTGTAAACTCAACCATGAGGTGAAAACTCCTATTTATTATCAAAACTCGTAATTAGTTATCTATTGCTGTATATGGATGATATTGCATCGATGTTGATACACTAGTGTGATTCTAGACTTATATGATTACACAAAGGGTCTCGAGTATATGGTCCTGACAACTGGATGGAGATTTTTCCATGTGACATGAACGGAGCACGAAGATGAGCATGAACACAAGTGTCTTGTCTAGCATCGCTCAGCATGAGCGCGACGGGCAACATTATCATACGTCTCCAATTGCTAGCTTGTGAGCATCTAAACTATGATACATAATGTTGAGTGGCTGGAGATTCTTCCATGTGACATGAACGGAACATGAAGATGAGCATGAGCACAAGTGTCTTGTCTAGCATCGCTGAGCATGAGCATGATGGGCAGCATTATCATACACCTCCAATTGCTAGCATGTGAGCGTCTAAACTATGATACGTAATGTTGAGTATGTGATTGTGATTTTCAGTTTCAATTGAATGAAGGTTGCAAATTAACTGTGCATTTTGTGCCTTTTTTTATGTCGTTCTCTTGAAAGACACAGTATCATGGAAGAACAATGAACTGATAGACATAGCAACTAGCAAGTCAAGATGGGAATTTGCTTGTCAGAGAAACAGCTTGATAAGATAATTCAATACATATATCACAGATATGTGTGAAGATGATCTTTTATGTTGTACTAGTATTATACTCACACTACTACAAAAAGACTTATCTTAGACGTCTCATCACAGACGGTTCACAAAAACCGTCAATGTTAAATGCAATCATAGACAGTTTATGGTTACAACCGTCTGTGAAGCAACACAGACGGTTCTTACCAATTATCGTCTATGATATTTGCCATATTACAGACAGTTCTTGGTAAGAACCGTCTGTAATATTGCCAAAATATTACAGACGGTTCTTACCAAGAACCGCTTGTAATATGCTTCATAATTTTCCGCCTAAGTCCGAGTAGAATTTCGTTCCGACATACCTTTAGTAAAATGGGAATAACTTTTGCATACGGTGTCCGTTTTTGACTTTTTTGTACTCGTTGGAAAGCTAACGACGAGCCCAATCCAAAAAAACATACCCTCTTGCATCGATCGCTCTCTAAGACCCTCAAAATCGGCCATCTTTAGTCTCAAATTTGCATCGTAAGTTTTTATTTCTGTTTTTGCCAAAATTTTCGATATTCCCTTTAGAATTTGGAGTTCGTCTCAACTGCAAAGTTGTAGATCTCATCGAAACCGTTCAAATGAGTATATATAAGACATATAGAACTTTACTATTTTATATTTTGAAACTAGTTGTTTATATTGTATCGATATATATATATATATATATATATATATATATATATATATATATATATATATATATATATATATATATATATAGTCTTTATCATAGATGGTTCGTGGTTCAAACCATCTGTGATCAATATGTTTCACAGACGGTTTGTGATTCAAACTGTCTATGATAATTTGGTCTCTGACCGCTGGGCCCGTCGATCCTCTCCAACTTAATTTCAGCCAATAGAAACCGACTAACCCCCACCCCACAGATCGTAGCTCCCACCTCTCCCCTATAAATACTAACCAACTCAGCCAATAAAGGCCTCAAAATCTTAGAACCTACATTATGTGCTCAAAATTTCTTCAGCCTCCTCCTCCCTTGACCCCGACCCCTACTTTATACACTCAAGTCGGCGCCTGCGATTGTGGGCGTCAAGGACATCTAGCTTACGCACTGCATCATGGATGAGAGGCCTCATTGGTGCGGTTGAACTTCATTAGGATCTCTGTTTATTCTATGTTCTTTCTTCTCTGTTACTCAGTTTGTAATGAAAATAGAATGCTCTCTGCTATGTTTGTTTGTAATGTTGTAATAGTGGATTGTAATATTATGATGTTGTAATGGTGGATTGTAATGAAAATAGAATGTTCTCTGCTATATTTGCTGATGTTATCTGCTGTGTTTGCTATTGTATTTACTTATTTTCAAAATGCATAACTAACATTTTCGGAGGCTAACTGAAAAACAGAAAAAATTTTATGTATAGAATGAACTATCACAGACAGTTTTATGGTGTAAACCGTCTGTGAAGAACTATCACAGACGACTCAAAACAAAAACCGTCTGTGATACTCACACATCACAGACGATTTCATTTACCAACCGTCTGTGATGAGAAAGTATCACAGACGGTTTTATATACCAACCGTATGTGATACATATTTAGTATCACAGACGGTTTTATATACCAACCGTATGTGATACATATTTATCACAGACGATTGGTAGTTAGAAACATCTGTGATGTGTGAGTATTATAGACGATTTTTGGTTAGAGCCGTCTGTGATAGTATTCTTCACAGACGTTTCTAGTTACAAACCATCTATATTGTATTTATCATAGACGAATCACAAACCGTTGGTGATAACGTTCAATTATCACTGATCCATAAATTCAGACGGTTCAAAAAACGTCTGTGATGATGTTTTTAAACTATCTGTGATAATGATTTCTATAGTAATGTCAAGTTTGACACACTGCAATGAAATGATCCTTCGAAACACAATCATCAGTATCAGTCATCTTGAACACACATGTAACGAAAAAATACCATATATTTCAAGTTGCATGTAGAGAAAAGCTGAACTAGTCGGTTTCTTTCCATAGTCAAATCATTGTCTATTGTTTGTTGAGTGACACTAATATATTCATCTCAGATTTAAATAGATATTACATTTCATACAACATATAAACTAAAAAAAAGTTACTTTTGCATCCTGTTTTCTTGCCGTCACAGAGCTGCCAAAACAAGAACACTCAAATATATGTAGATATCTTCGTATCGAAGCCAGAGGTTTTTAATTTTATATGGACATTGTATATTTACGAGTTCACATACGAACAAATGCCTTCACTAACCCTCAGGACTATAGTTGTCTGACATTTACAGCCGTGCTGGTTTAGCTTGTACTCCTCTCCCCCTTCAATATATACCGCACCATCTCTAAGCATTTCATGATTTTTTTTACCTCACCTATCCTTGGTAGTAGAAGCACGCTGATGAGTTGGATGGCATTGAGGGAAGAAATTGGGAATTGTTTAATAAAAATGGGAGGCATCTGGAGAGAAGTAACCAGGCAGCCAGAGACGACCTGCAGGCACCGCGCCGTAGCGCTGGAGGGAAATATAATGCCTCCCATTCTCGTCAGCTTAGCTTTTCCTGTTAGTTGGGTCTGTTGTCAGCAGCAATCGGAGCTAAGCTTGAGGAAACTAACCACAATTCAGGCCGTCCGCTACAAATGCTCCTGACGCTGCTGTTTCCTTCGTCGTCCGTGATGTTGCCATGTAACAAGCTGCTGTTTCCTTCATCGTCCTGACCTGCGCGTGCAGATTGCCTCCATGGAAGACAGGTCCGGTACCCTCCATCCCAAAGCTTTCGATCCGTGATTCCCCATTCGGCCGGGCCATTCCCATTCGACGGTCGGTTCCCTACTGTTGGAACCGGGTTTACTCCCTGGGTCATAGGTCTAAATGGGCTGAACATAACTAAGTTCATGGAGACGGAGCAACAACCTTATAAGTGGTATTTGGCCTTCTCCCCCCAAAAGACTAGTCCCATGGGTGGGGGCTCCCTCATACTTATAAGTTGTGCTTTCTCCTCTCCCACAACCAATGTGGGATTATTCCTAACAATCTCCCCCTCACACATTGGTTGGATACTTCTGCAACCCTGAGGTGCAAGGAGATGTTAGACGCCTGGCTCGATGCAAATGTTGGAACCGGGTTTACTCCCCGGGCCACAGGTCTAAATGGGCTGAACACAACTAAGCCCACGGAGACGGAGCAACAACCTTATAAGTGGTATTGGGCCTTCTCCCCCCAAAAGACTAGTCCCATGGGTGGGGGCTCCTTCACACTTATAAGTTGTGCTTTCTCCTCTCCCACAACCAATGTGGGATTATTCCTAACAATCTCCCCCTCACATATTGGTTGGATACTTCTGCAACCTTGAGGTGCAAGGAGATGTTAGACGCCTGGGCTCTGATACCAAATGTTGGAACCGGGTTTACTCCCCGGGCCACAGGTCTAAATGGGCTGAACACAACTAAGCCCACGGAGACGGAGCAACAACCTTATAAGTGTTATTGGGCCTTCTCCCCCAAAAGACTAGTCCCATGGGTGGAGGCTCTCTCACACTTATAAGTTGTGCTTTCTCCTCTCCCACAACCAATATGAGATTATTCCTAACACCTACTTCCCTCTCCCCTCAGATCTCACTCACTCAAAGGCCCACCGTCGACAAGCGATAGCCGGCGTAGGCGGCAACTGGCAAGGCCGCAAGGTGTTGCAATCAGCAGCTGCCCTGGTGCGCATGGTGTTGCAATCGGCGCATGTGATGTCCTTTCCAAATTTAAAACGATTTTTTATCTATTTTTGTCCTTGGAAAAATAAGCCACAAATACTTCAATGCAAAGGTCAAATTGAGTGCACACGTAAATGTATAGATGTTCCATTAAAGGAAGTCAGAAGTTATAACTCGAGCAATATTGAAGAATTATGCAGGAGATCACCAAACAGTCACAGTAATTCTCCCGCAGTTTCCCTGCAAGTTTTGCTTGTACTACTTGCTCCCTTCCATATGTACCACATAACATTAAGCCTTTCTTGATTACATAGCCGGCAGTCATCCACCCTCAGCCGTATGATCGAGAGGCCCTTTCTCTTTAGTTTTTTCATGTAAATAGCTGACCGCATTAGCTTAAGAACTCAGCTGGGAATTCCGGCGAAGAAAATAGGGTGCTTCCACTTAAAAACTTGTATCTTGTTGTCTGCTCAAATTTTTCCATGCCCTTAGGTTGACCAAGTCACTTCCTGATGAGAACATTCTTAGCCATGTTATTCCTTTTAATCCATCAAGTGCTCAGAATAATATAAGCTTACTAAAAGAGCTAGAGCTTTTGCAAAGAAACTTAACATTTAGGTGAATTCATTTCTATCTATTCCTAATGATGTTATTCATGACAATAGGATACTACCTCATATCACTACTTGTGCATTTTCAGGTTTCACAAATGTGAAGACTTTAAAACCAAGAGGGAGGAGAGAGGCAGGGGCCAAAGCAATGGAGGAACACAAGTGGAGCAACTATACTTGCAGCCAAGCATATGGGAAAGCTAGGGGAAGAAGCCCATGCGCCAAAGGGGGAGGCCCATACGGTGGGAGAGCAGAAGAGGAGAAGTCCAAGAATCCAAAACTCAAGTTTCGGATAACATTTTCAAGTCTAATTCAAATCTCCCACAAGTCCAACCAAATTCAAACTCGAAATTAACTCAAAACTCAAGTATTGTTCAGTTTGGGACAACCCACAAGGCCACAAGGCCCATAATAAAAAGATCATAACTTTCACAAACTCGATTCAAGTGTTCTTATTTTTGTTAGAAAGCTTATTCCAAGGCCCACGCAATAGGTAAGGTGCCGGCCTTAGAAATCTTACGGTCACGCTGCTATAACCAAAACAATATGACAAATGTAAATTTAGGTTTTTTTTTGTGAGTTTGAGTCCAATACATATAGAGATGAGTTGGAGTTAGTTTGTATATCTTGTGGCTAACCCTAGAGCTATATAGACTCTAGTTTGCCCAACTGCACTATATATATATATATATATATATATATATATATATATATATATATATATATATATATATATATATATATATATATAGTCCAGTTGGGCAAACTAGAGTTCTTCCAAAAATCGTTTAATCTTTTCGTTGGGAATTGAGAGCACAATAGATTCTCACTTGGTGGTTGGTTAAGATCAACATGTGTGTAATTTGGTGAATTATAGAGTGCTAGTCCATTGCATTGTGTAGCGAAGGATTACTACGATTCAGCAAGCCACACGTGAGTATCTTTAGTTCTATGTCAAGAAGATCAGGCGATCATGTATCATCTTGGTATCAGAGCATGGTTGACTCGATAGGATTACTTATCCCTTGTTTAGATCAATTTTTCTTTGCTATTCTTTATTCCTAGAGTCCAAAAACCAAAAATTGCAACATAAAAATTCCAAGCCATAGTTTCAATTGTTATTTTGTGAGTTTTGTTAGTTTTGAATCCATTAGAAATATGTTTACTTATTGATCAAAGTGCCTCTTTTGTGTACCTTTATCCTTGTGTTTCATCTAAACCTTAAATTCATTGGTTTTGAACTCCTCAAAACCAACACCAAAAATAGATCTAAACAATCAATCTACCCTCACGTGCTACAGTACCATAGGGGAAACAGTTCTGCACGCTACAGTGCCATGAGAATGCGGTAGCACACGTGCTACAGTAGCTCCAGGTGTTCCTTGTCATATTCTTTGGTTGCAAAATAATTTTCTTCACTTATATCCTTTGTGAACCAATCAATCAATTTTTTGTGAACACTATTATCCTATTGAGACTAGCTATTTGATATTGCTTTTCGGCTCCTCTTATAACATCTTGTACATAATTTTGTGAATTGAAAACTGAAGTATTAGTGTTAAGTTTTGTTGTTCATTGTCACATTTTTGGCCGATATAAAAAATAAGTGTAAAGAAATAAAGGAAAAGGGAAAACCGCATGAAAAGATGGGATACAAAAGAAAATAATACCGTACAAAAGAAAGAAGTGCATGCGGTTGCAAATAAAAAGAAGTGAAAATAGAAATAAAAAGAAAAAAAGAAAAGTGGCCAAAAATTGTGCATTTTTACACCTTTTGTCTCTAAATTTTAGATTGTGCATTAGTGTTAAATTAGAGCAATCAAGTGTCTTGTTTATCAATTTGAGTAATTAGCTAGTGTCTCTTCATAACTTTGCAATAAGAGCTAGTTATTATTCACTTATATTTTTAGATTAGCTCATTCCTTTGATTGCATCAAGTTACATAATCCTTATGTGTGAGTTGCTGTCCTAAACACCTATTATGTCTTTTAGATCAGTAACTAAACATTGAATTCTAGTTTGGATTTCTACCTAGTTTTATAATATCTAGAATTTCAGATTGTATAGGATAAACACTTTTTCATACCAAGCTCCATTAAACAACCAATGTTGTGCAATTGAGCTACACTCTTAAATTTGTTTGATCATAACCCTTGCTAGTTGTAGCTACTAACAAGTGTAAGTTTTGATTTCAATTCACTTTGGAATGGTAAGAACTTTACTTTGATAAGAAACAAGTGAGATTGAGTAATTTTCCACAATATTCCACCTATATTGTTGTAGCATATATATGTTGCACAACTAACCATGGTAGGATCTTCAGTATTTCGTTCCTCTTGGTGCAAGCAATATAGGAATATATCTTCAGTATTTTACTCCTCTTAGTGCGTGTAATATCCTAATTTTTAGAGCCTTTTTGAAGTTTTTAAAAATTAAAATACACCATTTAGATTTTTCTTGATTTAATAAAAGCTTAAATTGAATTTTTATTAATTAAATAAAATATTAATATTTGCTAGAAGTATTTATTTGGGTTTCTTGTATCTCAAGGAATTTTTTGGTATTTTCTAGGATTTTTCTTGATTTAGTTGCTATTTTTAGAACTCTTTTGAATTTATTTAAATTTTTGAAATAGAAAAACCCACAAAAATCCTAAAACAGTGATGGGCTGAGCCCATTACAGTTCATCGGCCCACCCAACCCTAGCTGTCCGATTTCCTGACCACCACGTGTCAACCATCGAATCCTCGTCTGTCTCGGCCGCCGGATCATCTCAAGTGCCACGTGTCGAACATTGGGGACACTTAGTATTGTTGATCTGTGCGGTTTGCATCAGCCGTCCATTTCCTCCGCGAGCCACGTGTCACCCATCGATCAATGCTCATCGTTGTATTCATTGCGAACTCGGTCACTGCCATCCGTGTCACCTCTACCTCGGCGTGCGTGCTTGCCCTAGACTCGAGCCATGCTCAAGCTAGCCTTCCTCGATGTTTGTGCCTATAAAGTCGTGCCGCCCCCTTGGGTTCATGTCTCACAATTGTTCGCTTTTCTTGCTGTTTGTGTTGAGCACCACTGCCTCCGTCGTCGTCGGCGATTGTCCGTCGTCCTCCTCGATCAAGTTCCACCACACACCGCTGAGCCGTCTTCGCCACCACTCACCGGTGAGTTCCTTGCTGCCACCGTTCCTCACCAACCTCACCGAACATGGCCACCACATCGTTCGTCTCACTAGCACAACCCCACCAAGTAGCCCTTGGTCTGCATACTCACCGTCGCCCCGCACAACGTTCACTCGCCGAAGCACGCCACATGTCGGCCACGTCAACACCGAGCCGTGTACCAAGCCACATGGCAGTGCCACATCAGTAGCCACGTGTCATGCCACATCAGCCCTAATTGCTAGGTGTCAAGCAACGCATCCGCCACGTCAGCCCTAACTGCCTAATTAGCTGCCACGTCAAATGATGACAACATATGCAGGATTTTCTTTAGAAAAATAATTTAGCCAAAAATAGAAATTAGATATTGATGTCATAATTAGGATTTCCTTTAGAAAAATAATTACAATAAATCCTCTTTTTCATTTCCTTTAGATTTAATTTTTTGAAAGCACATTCTTCTCCATCTTAGCTCTGATTGACCTTGTTCTCTTTTCTAAGTTTATCTAAAATCAATCACTATCTTTTGTTCTAGTTTTGTAATTTTTAGATTTTATTTAAATTTATTTATGTTCATTCGTGCGATAGAAAACGTCTGCGATGGAACTGAAGCAAGATTTGAAGATCAATAATAATTAATTGAGCAAGGCCAAGGTAAATCATGTCTTTTGATCATGTTGAACCTAATTTTTAATCTATTTATTTATTATTTTATTTTAAATTATCATGAATTACTATTTCATTACAAACATTCGTATGTGGTAGTTATCGTCCAATTTGATTAATTCCACTTTGATAATTCGAATTCCATGATACCATTGTTATCATAGAATGAAAAATTATTTAGTGATGCAATACTAGTTGTCACATGGGTTGTACGATTAATATGCTTAGCCATGATTATAGTCTCATTGGGTTCCTCATCACATGTGATCAATTAATTAATTTGACTTAATAAGTTATTGAATTATGGTTGTAGCCATAGTTATAAAATTTATGTGCCATGACATCGGTGTGTCATTGGTGGTGGTTATACAAATTTTATTTTCACTTGGACGAGTGATCGTGCAGTAAAGAAGAAAGTGTAGATTTACCTCAAGAAATATGGAAGTCTCGCCTAGATAATGTCTAAAGACTTAACTTTGTACGTCATTGATTTGAGTCTTATCGTACTACCATATGTCTAGTATGGGATAGATCTGATGATTAATTTGTGATATTTTAATTTTGATTTTGCCATTGTATTAAACATAGATGCTAATTTCTATGAGACGCAAGGGGTATGATGTAAAACCCTAGCGGGCGAAATTGAGTTAAGATTGAGCATTGTAAAGGTCTTGTTGTGATTTTTCTAGCGCGTGATGATCACATCGTGTAGGTAAAGTTGTGCCACCTCTGTAGAGTGTAAAACTATTTAAATAGCGTGTCCCAGTTATAGATAATGCTCGGTGATTTCACACGAAGGGTAGATATTTCATAAAATTTGGTTAGGATAACTTTGAAAAGTGAATGATTAATTCACTAGTGGTTCAATTCGTAAATAGTTAGTTCATGAGTGGTTTATTCAATTCTTTTGATTATGTACTTATTATCATTTTCATTTAAAGTTCACTTTCAATGTAATTACTGTATTTACTTTAAATTATTGCTTTATGCAAAATAAACTTTCAGCCATCTATTGGTAAGCTTGCATACTATATTGCATTTTTGTTACAAGCGACTTGCTAAGTACCAATGTACTTACGGCTTTATACCTACTGTTATTCAGCTAAAGAAGAGGAATCATATCAGCAAGAGGTACCAGAAAGAGAATACTTCGATGACTTCACGGATTAGGATTTTGCTCTCCAGTCGATTGCCTGTGGGTATGTCGAATGACTATTATGCTTATTTCTGTTTTCCACGGCTAGTTTCTTTAGCCCTTTAGGCTATTATTTGTAAACTTAGCCATAAGGTTGTACTCTCATAATTATTAATATTTGAGTTTGTCTCTTTATTAATCGTACGTTTGGTCGATATTTCACCTATGTTTACACTGTGTGCATGAGTGTGATCATGGACTAGTGCAGTATACACAGAGAGTCCGAATTTGCATATTCAGGTCTTGACAGTGCGAGCCCAACTACTTGTATTTTTCTTTCTATGGTAGTACTAATCCAGAGAAATATCTCGAGTGGGTGGGACGGATTGACTGCAACCTCAAATTCCATAAATTACCCAAAGCCAAGAAAGTGATGCAAGCCACAAAGGAGTTCGAAGAATATGCATACACTTGGTGGAAGCGATATCATAAGATGAACTTTGTCATTACTTGGGAAGAATTGAAGGAGATATGAGATAGGAGTTTATACCACTATCCTATGAGCTTGAGCTAATTGATCAAATCATTACCATTAAGCAAGGATCATGATTTGTCCAGGTTTTAATGATGAGCTGAGTTATGCAATGTGACATGCCAACATGATGGATGCATTGGTAGCATGGGTATACTTCAAAAAGGTTTGAATCACAATGTGAAACAGATCATCAACTTTTCACCTTATAACAACATCTATAAATTAGTGCATCAAGTTACAAAGGTAGAACGTTAATTGCAAGAAGATGCAAAGTTTGCACGGTCTACTTCATTTGTTGCTCGTACACCGTCCAACAAGGTAAATTTGTGTCCAATTTACTTATTAGTAAAAGAACAACTTCCAGTGGCAGCTCTAGTTTTCGCAGTTCAACTAGCAATTAAGGGGAGATCGTGGTTGATGGCAATTGTGCCATTGCTAGTGATAAGGGGGTGGCCCGATCTTCCGATGAGAAGGATAAATTCGATTTGATATAACGTTGACGAAGAGGCTACTTGACCGAGACGACCAAGTCCGTCCTGCAATTGCTACACCACACCATAGTCGCTATCAACCGTGCCAAGAACGCGGTTGACCTGAACACGAGGTTCAATTCCTGCAAGCAATCGAAGAACAAGTGAAAGAGCAATCTTATTGCAAATATAACTGAGGAACACAAAGGGGTTGAGGCCTGCAATCGCAGTTGTTGGTCTAGTCGACACAAGAACACACGACGAAGTTTCACGGTGGAAAACTAATCTAAACAAGCCTGAGTTACATGGCCAAATGAGCCTCTATTTATACGGCCACGCAGCTCCTTCCATATGGAAAGTTCTCAACACATGAAAAGTATTCAAATCATAGCTGATTCTATCTCTGTTTCCAAAATCGAAGATTATTTTGTTGATTGCGTCGCGCACAAAAGGAATTTTGGATGGGGTCAGATCTGTTGGAAAGAGGACGGAATAAGCTTTCCATGCTGTACTCACACATTCCAATTGGACTCTTGATGCGAAATCTATGAGCATTTAAAGTGGGACCTGTCAGGCTGAGCCAGCGTTGCCTTGTTTTGGTGATTCCAATGCGCACAGAACGAATTTGGAGGTGAGGCTAAATCCATTGGAAAGTGGACGAGCTCTTCTTTCTTTGCTGTACTTGCACACCTCAAACGGAGTTTTTATGTAAAAGTTATACACATTTGAAGTCCGACCTATCAGGTTGACTCCGAATTGATCCGGAGGCCGAATTGAATTCTAAAATGTGTCCCACTTGAACTCTTGCTTGAATTGATCCAAAAGTAACGTTGTGATCTTGAGTAAGAGTTGGGGAAGGTGTTGACTTGGTCTTGATATATTGGTCGGCTTCCCTTTTAGTGGACCCCAACCACGAGCGCATAGCGTTGATGCAATCCTCGTTATACAGCTAGACAAAAATATATTTTCATCTTTAGATAGCATCATATTCTCAATTAAAATAAATTGAAACCGAAGAAACGAATTCACCATTTGTTTATTTTTGGGAGCTTTGGTTGTATGAGTATGTGGCATGGTCACATCAGCTAGCCCATGGTTAATGGTAGACAAGATGCTTCAAAACCCATATGAGAATGAGAGCCATATAGCTAACTTAAGTGAGAGTGATAAAAAGAGTGAGCTGTGTGATTCCATCATATATGAGATTGAGAGCATCCAAATTAAGAGTATAAGAGATATACAAAGAGAGAGAGAGGTAGACAAAGTGAGGTTGATTATGAAACTAATGATTTACTCTTTACTTCTAGTGTTTTTCTCATATTGTACAGATTGATATTAAAGACGAGGAGCTAAACATTCTACAACAAGCAACATTAGAAGAAAAGGATGAGGAGATCACCATAGTTAGAGAAGGAGTGCTTGCTGCCCAATAGTTACCTCATGACGAATCAGTACCTATAGCACCAACAATAACTGAGAAGGATGTTGAAGGTAACAACATTGGTGCTAACTTGTTAGTTCATCAAGAAAAGGTTAGTAATTGTGAGAACTATTTGAATCAAATGGACATTCCATGTTATGAATTTGATATGCTTAATTTACATAATATGAAGTTGATTACTCATAAGGAAGTTCTTACTAGAATATCTTCCAAATGATTCTTTGTGTTATACCATGTTCGATGAACCTGTAAACTATCTAGTGTGATTGCGAAGGTTTACGAAATTGCATATCAAAATCACTAGTTAGTACCTATAGCTACACATATAAATTCAATCTTATTAGAGATTGTGGTGTAGACAACAAGTTTCACATTTATCGAATATACATCACATGTGATAGGTTTTCTGATTTGAAATTGCATGTTTTAGGCAAATCATCTTTTGTGCATTACCATGTCACTTTGGGATGAGTTTAAATGATAGTGCCTACTGTTTGAAGCATAATATGCTTCTTACTTGTTTTTCTTTCAGCAGTATAAGTAATCAGAGTAGCGTAGCTAAAGCATGAAAGGCATTAAAAAAATTTTCACCCATGTTTAAATAATTTGATATGGTGTTATTCACTACTAACTTGTACGCAACCTTACAAAAGTTGAGGACAAATTTTCTGGACGTGAGGGGAATGATGTGGATGAATCGTGTGCTAATCTAATAACCACTTTATATATGTCCTATGGCTATTATTTATATGCTAATTGTGTTGTGCAAAACAAGGGGAATATTAATACGGATGACAAGATATATACCATGCATATTCATTATTCTCTTTGTTTAGTGCATTTTCAAACTATCAAAGCCAAGGGCACCTTTTCGTGAAGAGGGGAGGATGATGAGGAAATCCTTAGCTATGTTCTTCCTACTTCAGAACAACATGAGCCTACTAAAAGAGGTAAAGCTTTTGCAAATAAGCTTAATATTGAAGTGAATTCATTTCTATTTATTCCTAACGATGTTATTCACGAGAATGGGATACTACCTCAAGCCCAGGGAAAATAATTTTGATTTAGAAAAAATTTTAGAACCATATGAGAAAACTATTTTTTGGAAATTTCAGAATTTTTAGAATTTTTCAAAACAAAATTGATCAAAATATCTAAAAATACAAATTGAATTCAAAAATTACCTAATCCTGGTGAAATGTTGAGCACAGACATGAATTCCTAGGGGAGGCACGGGGGGAGGAATAGGCGGAAGCGCAGCTTTTGGTCATAGTTGGCGGTTGTGTCGATAAGAAGAAGAGGTGGTGGGGCAGGAGCCATAGGGATGGGGATTGGGGCACAGGACGGTGGAGGGAGAGGTGGGGAAGGACGCGGTGGCAGCCATGGGTTTGGTTAGGTTAGGAGGAGGCAGTTGGTAGCATGGGGTGGGGAAGGAAGGAAGAAGGAGAAAGGAGAGGTGGCTCCGGTGGGGTGGCGGCATGGGGGTGCGAGGAGGAAGGAAGAAGGAGAGGGGATCGATTCGGGAGCTAGGAGTTGGGTGAGTTTGAGAGTCTGGTTGGTGGATGAGGCAGCCAATTGCTGGATGGACTGAAAAGTTTTAAAATAGGCCAAAAGTTTGGTTGAATTAGGTTTTTGGGGTGGACCAAGAAAACCGAATTTTGGCGAATTTCATGAAATTCGGCCTAAAATTTTAATCCCTACTCAAGCCACTAATTGTGCATTCTCAAGTTTAAGAAATGCAAAGACTTTGGAACTGAGTGGGAGGCTAGGGCCAAAGCAGTGGAGAAACACAAGGGTGGAGCAGCCATACTTACAAGCAAGCACATGGGAGAGCAAGGGAAAGAAGCCCATGCGGCCAGCAAGGGGAAAGAAGTCCATGCGGCTAGACGGGGGAGGCCTATGTGATGGGAGAGTAAAAGGGGAGAAGCACAAGAATCCAAAGCCCAAATTTTGGATAAGATTTCCAAGCTCAATTCGGACATCCCACAAGTTCAACTAAATTCAAACTCAGAATCAACTCATAACTAAATTCAGATTCGGTTCAGATAGCCTATAGGGCCCATAATAAAACGTCATAACTTTCACAAACGAGTCTGATTCGAGTGTTCTTATGCTTGTTGGAAAGCTTATTTCAAAACCCATGCAATAGGTAAGGTGCTAGCCTCAGAAACCTTACGGTCGTGCCGCTATGACTGAAACAATATGATGACTATAAATTTAAGTTTACATTTTGATGCGGATATGCACGTGTCTTGTATTTTTCCGTCAAATATCTTATTCAACTAGAAAGAATTATTGAGCCGCATGAAATATGGCCAGGTGAACTCATTTCAAACTATATTTAATGTTGTCATTCATAAGGATGAAATATTACATCATGTTATTACTTGGTGTATTCTTAGATTTGTCAATGGCAAAACAATAGAGATGCAAAAGGAAGCAGATAACCATATTATGTGCCAAAGACATGAAGGAACAAAGCCCCACGCGGATGGAGTCAACAAGAACGAAGCACATGTGGCTGGTTGGAGCCCATGTGGAAGGGGGAAAGAAAGCCCATGTGGCGGGAGAGTATAAGGACGGAGCTCAAGAACTTAGAGCACAAGTTTTGGACACTATTTTGAAGCCCAACTCAGACTTCCCATGTGCTCAATCCAATTCCAACTCGGATTCAACTCAGAATTCAATTCGGACTCGGTTCGGGACAGCCTGTCAGGCAGTTACTAAAAAGGTCATAACTTTCACAAACGGAGTCCGATTCAGGCGTTCTTGTACTTGTTGGAAAGATATTTTCAAGGGCTACGCAATGGATCTGGTCCCAGCATCAAATTCATCACGGATCAAAAGTTATGACAGAAACAATACAACTGCTGTAAAATCTAGTTTCCTTTTTTTTAAGAGTTCGTATCTAAAACCATATAGGGTTGAGTTGTACTAGGTTTGGGGGACTCTATGCATGTCCCAAGAGGCTATATAAACCCTGTATTGGCATCCTTAGAGAGGGACCAAGTTTTATGCATCAGATTGAAACATAGCTATTGCTTGTTCTTTCAACACCAGAGTTCATGCGAGGACTTTGAGAGAGAATTAGGCGATCCATTGTTCGTTCTGCAACTCAAGGTCAAGCCGTCGTTCCATTGGGAATTGGGGACTTGGCGTTCGTCGCTTGTGGTCGCGCGACGACAACTATCCGGTGTGTTTTGGGCGTATTCCGGAGAGTTGAGGGTTCGTGCATGGGCACGAGTGTTCAGCTAGCGACATCGTCTACTTCACATCAACTATCCACGGTTCCTCACTGAGAAGATCGGGACCCATCCCCGTATCATATGGTATCAGATTCTAGGTTTACTCGGTGAGAACTTCTTTACCCGTAGTTAGATTCGTTTTTCTGTCCTATCTTCCATTAAACCGAAAATTGCAATACCAAAACCGTAGTTTAATCTGTTTAGTTCTTGTGCGTTTTGTTAAGTTTTCGTCCATTAGAGATTTGTTTTCGTGCTGATCCGTGTGTTTCCTTCGCGTAGCTTGATCTTTGTGTCCACATAAACCCTACAAAATTGTTGATTGAATTCCTCAATTAGCAACAAAAAAAGAGTAAATTGCATTTATTTTTGAATCCTAAATTCCTTGCTGTCCACATTGCTCTCAAGAGATCCATCCAAATTCTCTTTGGGGGAGAGTTTGAGATAGTATTCACTTCCTTCAAAACCGATAGTTTGCTGTGGTTTGGCTTCAAAGAAACAAATCACAACTTGTGCCAAACCCTAGCTGACCGAAAAGAAAGAATTGCTACAGTTGAGCTTCACTTATATCTTTTCATCAATTGAGACTAGCTTTTGATATTGCTATTAGGGCTGTTCTTGAGTATTATTTACACTTGCTGAATTCTTGAATTTGTGCAAAGGGAAGAAAACAGTAGTTTGGCCAAAAAAAAGGAGTAAGTTAAAAAAAAGAAAAGAAAAGAAGAAAGCTTGAAAGTTTCCTACGATTTGATCAAGAAACAGTGAAAATAGAAAGTGTTGGCCAAAACTCTGTAAAAAAACCCTAGTTCATATTTTCAGCATGTGCACTTATTCTCATAGAGCAATCTTGTGCCCTTACAGTCATAACTATTGCAATTGGCTAGCGTCTCTTCTTGTACTTAGTGCAAAACGAGCTACTTATTCATCTCAATTTCAGATTACCTCTTTCTAGCTCAGTTCCTTTGTTTGCATTAAGTCCCATTTATCGTTGCGTGTGCGTTCATACACTTCTCTTTAACCAATTGGATCAGCACATAGGCAAATACTCTAGCTTGGATCATTACTTAGCTTTACAGTACCTTGAATATCAGATTGCATAGGTTATACACATACCTGTCCAAGCTCCACCTACACCTGTTTGTGTACTCCCTTGCTCTTGGTTACGCTCATACATTACCGGGTTGAGGACGTTCGCTGTCCCAAGTGTCGATTTGATGTCCTTGATTCACTTTGGAACGGTAAGCTTGCCTTGTTTTCAGGACAGTAAGTTGCAAGCATAGAGATAGCTTTTGTTTTACTAACCCAGATGTAACCTCGCTTCTTGTTTGAGAGTTGTTTCCATGTCAGGTCTCGAGGAGGATCCACCTAATCCGGAGGCGCCGGTTATGTGGACCGAGTACACTCGATTGCGCGAGATGCTACAACAACAACTTCTTGATGGTAACACTAGCGTGCGCAATGAGCTCAGGAAAGTTAACACAGGACTGAACCACCTCGGGAAGGAGGTTCAAGAATTGCATACGACCATCAATAATAACTTTCTGGAGCTGCGTGCCATGTTCGCATACCACAATCTATATGGGGGAGCACCTGCTAATGACACAAGTGTGCACGGTCCTCCAAAACTACATATAGCTCCCGAGATACACCACAACCCATGTGAGGAAGAGAGCCACATAGCCAAATTCAGTGAGAGTGATAAAAAGAGTGAATTGTGTGATTCCACCATATGTGAGGTTGAGAGCATCCAAATTGAGAGTGTTAGAGGGACACCAAATGAAAAGCGAGAAGAAGAAGATAGACAAAGGGAGGATTTATCTGAAACTAACATATTAATATCTACTTCTAGTGTTGTTTCTCATATTGTGCAGGTTGACATTAAAGATGAAGAATTGAACATTCAACAACCGCCACCTTTGGAGGCAAATGAGGAGGAGATAACCATAAGACGGGATGAAGTACCTGCTGTCCCATGGGTGCATCCTTATAATTTTAAACACCCAACACCTACATCATCTGAGGAGGACGATAAAGGTAACAATAGTGGTGCTGAATTTAATTATGCAAAGGTGAGTAATTGTGAGAAGTCATATGATCAACCGAACACCCCATGTTCCGAAATTTCAATGCTTAATTTACATAATGTGGAATTGATTACTTACAAAGAAGTTCTTACTAGAATATCTCCTAATGATTCTTTATGCTATATCATGTTTAACACTCCTAGAGAGCTATCTAGTGTGATTAATAAGGTTGCTGAAATTTCATGTTCAAAATCACTAGTTAGTACCCATGCCTACACATATAAGTTCAATTTGATTGGAGATTATGGTGTAGATAACAAATTTTATGTTCATAGAATTTGCATTACATGTGATAAGCTTACTGACTTGAAATTACATATTGTGGATAAACAATCTTTTACGCCATGTTATGATCATGATGAGATAAATTTAAACAATAATACGTACTGTTTAGAAAGATTTCACAAATCTAGTTGTTCGATTCTTGGTGTACAATCATGTAAAAATAATCAGAGTAGCGCAGCTGAAGCATGGAAAACACGCAATATTTTCTTTCCCATATCTACACATTTAAATCTAATTTTGCTCATTAAGGATCTGTCCATGTCCTTAGAAAAGTCGAGGATGACTTTTTTTTATGGGGGGGAGAATGATGTGAAAAACAATAATGTAATGCATACATCTTTTAGTCGTTGTTATATTCAACGGTTTGTGCAAAATAGTGATAATGTCACAACAATTGACTCTTATATATACCATGCATATATGTTAATGTATACATCTTTTAGTCGCTGCTATATTCAACGGGTTGTGCAAAATAGTGAGAATGCCACAACAATTGACTCTTACATATACCAGGCATATGTGTTATTTTTTTCGTTTGCTACACCTCCAAAAGTTTATGATGATATAAGCCAAAGAAATATTGATGATGAATATATATACCATGTATACACGTTGTATCCTTTGTTTAGCACAATTTTAGGCTATCAAAAGCCGAGGACGGCTTTTCTTGAAGAAGGGGAGGACGATGCGGATATGCATGTGTCTTGTATTTTTCCGTCAAATATCTTATTCAACTGGAAAGAATTATTGAGCCGCATGAAATATGGCCAGGTGAACTCATTTCAAACTATACTTAATGTTGTCATTCATAAGGATGAAATACTACATCATGTTATTACTTAGTGTATTTTTAGGTTTGTCAATGGCAAAACAATAGATATGCAAAAGGAAGCGGATAACCATATTATGTGCCAAAGACATGAAGGAACAAAGCCCACGCGGATGGAGTCAACAAGAACGAAGCACATGTGGCTGGTTGGAGCCCATGTGGAAGGGGGAAAGAAAGCCCATGTGGCGGGAGAGTATAAGGACGGAGCCCAAGAACTTAGAGCATAAGTTTTGGACACTATTTTGAAGCCTAACTCAGACTTTCCACGTGCTCAATCCAATTCCAACTCGGATTCAACTCAGAATTCAATTCGGACTCGGTTCGGGACAGCCTGTCAGGCAGTTACTAAAAAGGTCATAACTTTCACAAACGGAGTCCGATTCAGGCGTTCTTGTACTTGTTGGAAAGATATTTTCAAGGGCTACGCAATGGATCTGGTCCCAGCATCAAATTCATCACAGATCAAAAGTTATGACCAAAACAATACGACGGCTGTAAAATCTAGTTTCCTTTTTTTTAAGAGTTCGTATCTAAAACCATATAGGGTTGAGTTGTACTAGATTTGGGGGACTCTATGCACGTCCCAAGAGGCTATATAAGCCCTGTATTGGCATCCTTAGAGGGGGACCAAGTTTTATGCATCAGATTGAAACATAGCTATTGCTTGTTCTTTCAACACCAGAGTTCATGCGAGGACTTTGAGAGAGAATTAGGCGATCCATTGTTCGTTCTGCAACTCAAGGTCAAGCCGTCGTTCCATTGGGAATTGGGGACTTGGCGTTCGTCGTTTGTGGTCGCGCGACGACAACTATCCGGTGTGTTTTGGGCGTATTCTGGAGAGTTGAGGGTTCATGCATGGGCACGAGTGTTCAGCTAGCGACATCGTCTACTTCACATCAACTATCCACGGTTCCTCACTGAGAAGATCGGGACCCATCCCCGTATCACATTTTGTGTGAGTTTGAGTCTAATACATATAGAGATGAGTTGGAGTCAGTTTGTATGCCTTGTGGCTGACCCTAGGAGCTATATATATACCCATGTATTCATGCCTTTTTGATCATACCTCTTTTATTTGAGAAAACTAGATTGCAAATTGCATCTATCTTGTTCTTCCAAGTGTTGGCCGAACCATGAGGAGGAATTAGGAGTTCTTTCAAAGATCGTTTAATCTTTCCACTAGGAATTGAGAGCACGATAGATATTCACTTGGTGGTCGGTGAAGATTAGCACGTGTGTGATTTGGCGAATTATGGAGTACTAGTCTATTGCATTGGCAGCGGAGGATCACTATGATTCATCGAGCCACAGTAAGTATCCATAATTCTACGTTAAGAAGATCGAGTAACCCCATATCACTTCCTATCTCCTTCCACCAATAAACGTTGGCAAGGAAGTCAGGTTATTTATTGAATAGAGTTACTCTATACCCTCGCCAACCACCACACAAATCTGTCTCCAATATTTAACACACCCTACAATGCTAGGAGCCTACTTGGTACTATATATGGCACTCCGTCTTAGGGTACTCTTACCATTGCAGCACCCCTATGTAGCAGCAGCAACAACTGTAGAAATGGTGGCAGTAGCAAAGCAACGACATGGTAACAACGACGATGACATATGGCAAAAGCCATTTGAAATACATTGGATTTTAACGTGTTTTTTTCTTTCCTTTTTCATTTTCCTTTTCTTTTGTATTATCCGTGGAGCTATAGCAATATTTTTTATTTTTTCTATTTTTTCTTTATTTCTCTTTAATTTTAATTAAATACATAAAAAAACTAATAGTCGCTACAGGGCATTTCAAAAAAAATATAAGTATAACCAAAATTCAAAACCACAACACTTTTAAAACCGGGTCAAAGAGTATAGAGCCAGAGCACAAAATGAAAGTAACGCCCATGTGATCCAAGTAAGGGCTGACAACGTATGGAGCAGTTTATGGAGCACAAGGTTTTCTAGAATCTTGTGCCAACTAGGGCTAGACAAAAAGCTCATAGCCGGCTCGGCTCAAGCTTGAAATTTCTTCCAGCGAGCCAAGCCTAAGAAATAGCTCGGCTCACTAACGAGCCGAACCCGAGCCGCTCACGGGCGGCTCGCGAGCCCAAACGAGCTGCTCCAATCCCCGCTCCAAAATCGTGCTGCTCTGATCCGATCCCCGCTCTAATCTCACTCCCCATCCCCCCCGCCACCTCTTAGCATTCCCCGCCCACCTCCTCTCTCCGAATCCTCCCCGCCCCCCACCGCCTCCTCCCTCCCCGTTCCCCCCTCCCTGCTCCCCGCCGCCGCCTCCTCCTCGCTCCCCACCCCCGCGCCTCCTCCTCCCGCCCCCCGCGCCCTCCTCCTCCTCCGCTTTGCCGTCGGCCGTCGCCGCCCTCCTGGCCCCCTCCCCCACCGCCGCCTCCTGTGTCGTCACTGCCTCCCACTCTGGCGTCTCCGCTCCCCCGCGACGAGGCAAGGCCGGATCCGGACGGAGAAGGGCCGGTCGGGAGCTGGCGGCGGCGGATCCGCGGCGTGGCGACGAGGCAAGGCCGAATCAGGGCGGAGAAGGGCCGGTCGGGAGCCGACGGCGACGGATCCGCGGTGTGGCGACTTCCTCCACCTCTTCAACCGCCCCCAGATCCTCCATCATTGAGCCTCTGCTGCAGCTCGCGAGCCGGCTCGAGCCAACTGTCGAGCTCGAGCCGAACCTGCATTCTAGCTCATTTTCTAAACGAGTCGAACCGAGCCATGGCTCGGCTCAGTGCGAGCTCGGCCGAGTCTGGCTCGAGCTGGCTCAGCTCGGCTTGTTTCCACCCCTAGTGCTAACCAAGGAAAACTTTCTTGGAATATTTTCTCTCAGCAGCTGGTCGGTTTCTTATTGCCGTCTGCTTACGGTAAATGGAAAAAAATAGCCGAACACATTTGGAATTTGTCAAAGATTTTGAACTTTTACGAAATAGATATGAAAAATAGGGAGATGAACTAGATATTGAAATATATGGAATATTTCAAAAACAAAATTTCAACATAGACGTCATCCTAAAACTCGCCGGTTTTCTTGCCTCTCAATGGTAAGGGAGTGCCAACACTGCACCAATGAGACGCCTGATTAAACTGTGCTCAGTGTTCCAGACTCAGTTAGCTGTAAATAATAGTAGCCATCGGAATTGTAAGATTTACTAAAAAGCAAAAGATGTTTCGTCAGCGCAAGTTTTGGTGCATAAAAATTGTTACTATTAATTTGTATTTTAAAGTGATTTTAACTAACAAATAAAATTATACTTGTCTCTCGTGTTATAGATTGTAACTACAAACACTTATCACAGGATGAACTGGTTGAGTTGGTATTGAAATCGTTATTGTTACGCACAGAGTTATTATAGGACAAGTAAATGCCCACAGCAGCCACCACCTACAACAACTTTCGCTTTTCGTTCTTTGGCATGTCAATATATACCAACTACAACTGTGTTTCCTCTCTTCCACTACACCACACTCTTTACTTTTAAGAGCATATAGAAACCATGTAGGAGATTATGCTCTTGAAGTTTCTTTAGAAATGATGTTTTTGGAAACCGACACAATCTGATGTATGTTATGGGAATGGCAGGTACCAGGAAAGAAAGTTCCCAATTTTGATAAGAAACATGCCCGATACAGCCAGCTATGATCGTTGTACAGCGGCCTGGTTAGCATACTTCAGCACGACATGGCAGAGATTGCCTCCTATTTTAATCATCAATGTGGCTCGATTTTGCACGATAAGCTGATGGCGTTTGTAACTAAGCAAACTATAATTCAACCCACTTCAATCTCTCTTTTAGGTTAAATATATCGTCTTGAGATTTGATAGAGTGAAGGTTGCAGCCTTGCAGCGTCCTTGTGAAAATCATTTTAGGAACTTTCTTTCATTTTACAAATATGATTTGTAAACAAGGGCGCTCGTTTTAGCGATGACTTTTGACTTTTGGCTGAAATTTTACTGTAGCTGGCTTTTTTTTACTATAGCTAATTTGGCTTTTTGGGCATAATTAATTTTTAAAAATGTAAAAATAGAAAAAAACATGTTAATCCACTAAGGATAATACAAAGGAACACGGAAAAAAATACAAAAAACCTAAAATATCTAAAAAAATTTAGAAAAAGACGAAATACTGAATAGTATAAAAAAGCAGAAGTTAGAAGCTGAAGCCGAAAAAAAGCTAACTTGAGCGGAGCAAGATAAAAGCAATAAACTTCACTTTCAAGATATGTGAAGTTACGCACTGTTTTTGCTGCAGTTTGGAAACAAGGTACTCGGTTGGAGGCTGAGCCATCTGGTGCCAACGTAGCTTAGGGCTCATTCTTTTAGGTTGTAGTTTATGGTTAAAATTTTTGAATTAAGGTTATTCGTAAAAAAGAGTATGGAGAGATAGACTCTCATATACGATTTTGATCGGTATAGTTTAGTCGGTACAGTGTCTACTACAATCAATTTATAAATCTTGTTTTGAAAAGATGCTCCGTTTGAAAGCTAATTAGTATAATATAAATCATAAACCGAAAAGAACAGCCTCAAATACAGGGCGGTTGTATCTTCATCTTCAAGCCTCCGAGCAAATTCCAATATTTTTTTCAAACCATCGATCTTGAAATCTTACGGTATAATTGCTCTAATTACAGAGCAGTTGGAAGCCATTAGAGCTAGAAATTTTGTTATAGTTTTAAGAAATAATTAAGGATTTACCACTATAAAGATATACATATCATGATTTATTACTTGATGTCTTCCTGACGTGTGAGTTCTAGGGCCACGTATTAGTGAGACATAAGTGACAAATCCTCAAACTTACAATAATTTAGCATGTGAAAGAGAAGCTTTGTGGCAGCAAGTAACCTTCAGTAGATTTCATCCGATTCAACAAGGAACAAGAAAATTATGACCTGCATCACGCGAAAACCAAATAATTTCAAACTGCCACAGGAAGAAGCTTAATGGTACCAGTAGCTTATTGGTTTTGCTTGTTCATTTCCTTTTCCTCCCACTACCATGCTAGACAAACCTCATAGCAGATGTAGCGGTGTTCATCGTTAGGCTCCAACTAGAATAGATGAAAACTGTATTTAGATGAACTAGTCCGTGCTACCGTGTGCCCTGCTATCTCACTTCCATGGTGGACAAAATGTTGAGACCTTCCGTGTGAAGGCTTCGGTAGTTATTCTGGAGCAAATGCCCTCACCAACCTTTGCCTATACATACACAACCATCCGGTAATTTTCAGTACCTAATTTCACTTATCCTCTTACATACTATATACACAACCCTCACCTCAGTCTTTTCTCCTATTTCACTCATCCAATGTACCACATCCTCTTATTAGAGGCAAAAAAGAAACATGGAAGTGGACAAGAATTTCACGTGTGTCGGTGAAACATGCAAACTATCTGATGATGGAAATGGTAGGTATCAGGAAAATGTCAACAAGAGCGGTGAAAACTGGCAGTATCAGGAAAAAGACGACAAGGCTACTTTGAAGACGTGTCGTGACAGAGAAGAATGCTAGTTGCTACAAGCCTACATCAATCCTTGTAACCAGGTACAAGCACAACATTCCACATCTACATATTCCTTAAATAATCGCACCTTATGATGATTCATTATAAAACTAAATACATAAATGTGTTACATTTGAATGTCAGGTTAGAACTAGGGATGAAGTTGGAACTCAGCAAGTTAAATGGTACAACAACGATCGGAGTGTGTGTACTTTGGAGCCAGAGCATAGCAAGCCCTGACAAATAATGCAAGTCTGCACAGAATGACATATTTGAATGCAAGCCCTGACAAATAATGCAAGTCTGCGCAGAACGACATAGTTGAATGTGTCAGAAAGTACTACTCAGAACAAGTAATCCACGCTGATGCCACGGTAAGGGATTGCTGGTGCACTGCATATACCTAGTTACCTACCAGTGGCCGCTCCGGCCATCAACAGTTGTAGGTAGTTTGTTTGGTATGTACGGCTTTGGTTGCCCAGCTTGGCTCGCATCAATCCTTTCGGCGTCACCTGTTTCGCTCTTGCAGGTCGGGTTTCTCCTGGGGTATGAGCTTTGGGGGGAAACAGTATTTGGAGCAAGTGCTGTGTTTCTGGAAATTCTTCGCTGTTCATATTGCTCAGCAGCAGATGTTGAACAGTTACCATAACGCAGCGCTGAACCAACCACTTTACCAGGCCTCGCAGCACCAACTGCCATATGAAGAGATAGAAATTCAGTCAGTCTTGAGCTAACTACTTCAAATATCACGCATAATGAATGAGCAGGATTAGAAAATTCAATTCAACAGAAATAGTTCAGGAATCAGCTTGTAGATAATTTACTTCTCAAGAAACAATACTGTGCAACATCATCCAGAAACTACTGCCAGGCATCAATTGTCCAAAACCACCAGAGGTGAAGCCATTAACGAACTAAAACAGATAGCAGATTACACAAGTGTTAATGAACAAATGTGCCCTTGAAGTTTAGCAGGACCACATTGGTCCCTAAAGTCTACAATGGCCACGCAGCTCATGCTGATCTGGAGTGGAGGATCTAGCTGTGCTGCTGCTGCGGCTGATCCTGGGGGCCAAATGGAAAAATCAGTGGTCGGGTTGTGCGTGGTTAGCACTGGCGGTGGCGCTGCTGCAGTGCTGAGCTGTTGGTGGCACTTGGCAAGGTGCTACCCATTTGCTGTTGCACCTACATGGCCTGGTAGTGTGGACCAGTGCTGTGAAAATCGTCGAAAACTGCTGAGTGGTACATGTGTGTTTAGTAATTATGGCAACAGTATGTGTTTGAATACCTCTTGGCTCTTGGACTACTATTATCATCAAATATATACATATATTAGCAGAACACCAAATTGTCCGCATAATTCCAATTAATCGTCCGTATTCTAATTAATCACTTGGAGGTACCCTTCCCGTCCAACGACCATATTCCGTTTTTCACAACACTGGTGCAGACACCGCAGCACAGCGAATTGCTATGCCTCTGTGTGCCACCAGAGCGGCAACAATGGAGATTTGAGTCTAGGTTGGACCTGTCAAGGGGATTGAGAGTTTGGGTGCATACTGTGAGGATGGGAGCAAAAGGGTCATTTCAGAGCTGCTGAGTCAGCTCAAAGATATGCAAGACAACGGTTGCTGAGTAAGTATGCCCACGTGGCGAGACATGTCATCCAACTGACATATGTGACCGAAAATGCAAACAACTATTTGCCTCTTTCTAAACATTAGTCACTAAAGTGCCCCTTGTGCCCAAGTTGATGCAATAATTTGGTCATTAACCCGTTAGACAATGATGGCTGAGTGACAGACCCAGCACTTGCTGCTAACTAGGAATTTATTTCATGTCATGTACAGGATTCCATACCAGCAGCGCAAGTACAGGCAGGACCAGCCGAATGGTGCAAAGGCCTCAACCTAAGGCACATTAAAGGCCAGGGACTCTTTGGTTGCTCAGAGATTGCATTAGTTAAATATTAGTCGCCGATGTTAGGAGGGTGGTTCCATCTATAAATGGACTGCTGCATGAATCGAAAAGGCAAGCAAGAAGTAATTCCTTTCCCTACCCCAGTTCTCCGTCTACCCTTCCTGTTTGTCACAGCGCTGGGGTGCCAAGGACCTGAGCCTCAACCTCCTGTCTCCCACAGCTACTACCTACGCTCGGTGACCCCGGTTCGTGACAATACACAATGTTTATTTGTCACTGAATCTACTAAAGAGTATTTGGATGGCAAAATTGAGGTGCAGTAAAAAACACGACTTTCTGTAGTAGTGTAGCTGTCCATCATGATGATGTGGCTACAACTTTTTGGAAGCCGCGGTAGCTTACCTTGAGGAACTCTATTTGCACCAACAGAAGCAGAATCTTGCTGTGTTTTCTGTGTATTATCTCTGATTACACACTTTGAAAGATCCTCTGTGATGTCGGGTGTGCTTTGTGGTCGGTTATCCGAATATAACACACATGGCCTGTTAATGTGCACATGGTGAGTCAAGAAACATGCATTCAATTGCAGCCAAAGTGCTACCAGTTAATTTAAGCCACATATAGAAAAGAATGGAAGTATTACCTTGGTAAAGAGTTATGCTGCCTCTCAGGTGGAGCTGCTGTTGATCCCTTCGCATAATGTTCTTCCAGGTATGTAAACTGCTTTTTAAAATGATCCACCGCACTGCAAGCAGATAAAGCAATAGAGATTAGTCCCACCAGAATCCAGTTCCACTAACCATCATCCTCTCCCACTTCCACACAACGAAAAAATATATACGACCACTCACTAGTTAATACAAACAAAGAAAAAACACAAGTATCCCAGATTTAGTTATTAGCATCAACAAAACTATTCAAAACTGTTAAGGATATAGAGTTGTATTAGAATATAGAGTTTGTATTTTATTCTATATATGTCTTATCTCTATATGGCATATCCCCTTATACTCTCATATATATATATATACCATTTGGGTCTCATATCAATATACACAATATTCATAACATGGTATCAGAGCTTAGGTTAAAAGCTTAACCTCGACCTATTTCCGCTGCTGCTGCCTCTTGGAGGATCAATCTCCGCTCCCGGGGGCAGCCCTTGTTGGGATTTGGCTATCGCCTCTCCGATCCGACCGCTGCGCTTCGTGGCCTGCGTTTGCAGGGTCACATCCGTCATCGCGCTCGAGGCGCAGATCAACCCCAAGGCCTGGCCGAGCGTGGAGAAGATGGCCGCGACCTCCGAGCCCAAGCACCACATTGGAGCTTTTCTTCGGAAAGTCTTCGAGGACAAAGAGGCTACGGAAAGAGGCGCTGCCTTTGAACTTCCCTGCTTTGGCAAGGCCACCAAGATCCGGCTACGCCTTGGGTTTCTCGGCATCGCGGCTCCGCCCTCCGGTGCATTCGCCTTCTCCTGCCACGGTGGCGCGCGCGCGCCTGGTCATCATTGCCTACGGCGAGCGCGTGCCGCACGCCAGCTCCCAATCTCCTGCGCGAGGAGGCCGCCGAGCTTGCATAGGAGGCGACCCAAAGCCGCCGCCCTCAGAGGAGACATAGGACGACCTCGTTGGCGAGAGGAAGCCGAGCTCCAGCTCCCCCTCCATCGCCTCCACTCGAGAGCCCAAGCTTCGTGCCACCATTTGGAGTGTGCCGACGTGTGGACGAAGAGCAGCAATAGCTGTCCTCTGTGCAGGGTTAAGATCGCGTCCTTCAGCTGCTAGGTCGCTCGTCTCTTCTTGAGGATGCCAAATGAAGCCTCCACTCGCACTATTTGGGTTGGTCTATTGTCTTTAAGTCTTTTTTGTTTTTTTTCTCTTAAAAAAAATATTTCATTGTGTCTATCCCAAGTTCATAGCCTCTATCTCTCAGTTCGTCAAAGCTATGCGAGTCTACAAAATTATTGTCAGTCATAGAAATATAGGAATTTTGTTTTGCATGACAGCAACCGCCGCTCTTCTCTTTGAGATGCATGCAGATCGTAGAAGTCGTTATGATGCTGCCGTTACTTTAGCCGCCGCCCTGTGCTTTTAAGACCGCTTGCGCTTCTCCTGCACTTCTGCATTGTGCCGCCACCATCTTGGGCTTCGATCTGCTGCTGTCATACTTCTATCTATTCCATGGCAGCAGCCACCGCTCTTCTTTCTGAGTCACGTGTAGATCGTAGAAGTCGTATGATGCCGCCGCTTCTGTAGCTGTCGCCCCGAACTTCTAAGCCCGCCACGCTTCTTCTGCACCTTGTGCACTGCGCCGCCACCTTCTTAGGCTTCGATCTGCGCTGTCATACTTCTATCAATTTCTCTTCGGCTTGATTCGACAGTATTTTTCAAGAGTTGCACGCTACGACGAAATCATCAAGACTCGGACTTCGGATTTTGTTCACTATTTTAGTAACAACTCTTTTCAAATGCAATGCTATTACATACGTCTTGCATTTAAGGGGGGATGTTTAGGAAATAGAGTTGTATTAGGATATAGAATTTGTATTCTATTCCATATATAACATAAGACAAAACATGTCAATAAATATGCTTTATTTATTTACAAACCTGCATACACATAAATGATAAGATAGAAGCCTATAGGTCTATTCTTTTTTGCTACAGCTTATGGCTTTTAGGTTGTTCGTGAGAGAGAGTACAGAGCAAGAAAAACTCGTATGCGGTTTTGACTGATATAAATAAAGTCGCTACAATATGTGCTATAATCAACTTGTAGACTCCGCCTTCAAAAAGCACTGCAACTTTTAGAAGCTGAAAAGAAGAGGCTCTATAGCATGTTCTACACACAACTAGCCTAAGAATGTGGCCATTAAAATTGTCTCAGGAATTACATTAGGTGATCCACTTCAGATAAATATGTTAAAGTAATACAAATCGACTTGGACTGACAACACACCTTGGGTACATGAAACCAGTTGACTCAGTCCCCTCAAGGAACTCCCTCAACATCTTAGGATGATACTCCAGAATTTCTCTATAGATGAGTTCTCTTATATCTTCCTTTGTAATTCTCCGCCTCTCAAACTCAAATTCCAACTTTGTGACCGGTTGTGCTGAAGGTTCTCTATCCACATTGGCTATGTTCTTGAAATAAAGGTCAGCAAGAGCCTGAAAATGTGTATGATATGTTAGCTCCTGGTATGCAGGTTACAAGCACAAAAACACATTAAAAGGATGCTGCCACTTGCTAGTACTAATAAGCAAGTTGTTAAAACTGTACCTCGTCAGCACTTGGCCTATCTTTTGGCTCAAAAGCTAGCATTCTCTCCAATAAACGCAATGCCAGTGGATCTGCATTTGGAAACTTCTGCGTAAATGGTATAGGCTTTTTCCGCCTCATACTGCTCAAGTAGCGCCTGGCCTTCTCATTTCGAATCTATTGCATAAAGAGTACATGTAACTGCAATCATTAGAAAACTTTATTGGAAATAACACACTTATTTATGTCAAACCGTACTGACCCTAGATATTGCTTCTGGAGATGGTGTTCCCAGGAGATCTGTAATTATATCAAGTTGATGCACCACATTTTTCCCAGGGAAAAGAGGTTTTCCAGTTAATAGCTCTGCAAATATACAGCCAATGCTCCATATATCTATTGCTGGTGTATACTGCAAGAATTCGAACCATATAATGTTTATAAAATATTCCAGATATTGTAGAACACATAAGCACATGCAACAAGTAGAAAAGGGAAATATCCAGCATTCCATTCTATGAACGATAACAAGGCAGCTGCTACAGTATCCGCGCTACAGTGAACTATCCATAACAGTTGTTGGGATGATATGTGTTACTTTATTATGTACCATAACTATGTGTTACTTTATTATGTACTTTAGTGACTAAATTTAATTCCTTTAATAGTGAGAAAAACTAACTTAAAGCATGAATACTAGGCAGATAGACAACTGCAAACAACATTAGCATGCTCACAAAGTTAAACCTAACCGTGTCCACAACAGTAATCTCCAAAAAGTTGTTCTAACACACTAGAATAACATTAATGTTCTACCACTGCCACTTATAGCTGGTTCGCTCCAAAAGTGGTAGTAGTAGAGTTTGAGGCAACGGAAAGTAAGGCAGCAACCCAAACCATACAAAGAAGTAGAGCTGTCACGCATGCGCTGCCCTGAAATCTGATCAGCCTCTTCCCGTGCATGAACAGATGAGGCGATAGCCCCAGAGACACTAGTCACCCAGTGGGCAAAGCCATGCTACACATCGGGTCGGAGTTGCCTGGACACACGCACGCAACGCAATGCTCAGGAACAGTGGGCAAAAAGGAAATGGAGCGGAGAAAGATGGTTTACATTCGTGTTATGGCCTTCAGGACAAATCCAAACTCATATATAGCGGCAGCTCACACCGCTGGTAACCAGCCACTTGAGATGGAATGGACGGCATGTCCTCAAAGACCGTCCTGCTGTTTTGAGGTAGAACCCATGTCCGAATTTAAACAGGTCCTTCCTATTTGTGCACCCATGAAGGTTTGATGGCACAATGCATTACCATGTGGTGCAAAAGGAAGCAACAGTCCCTCGCATATATGAACACGAGATCGCTGGGGGCATTCACGCACATGACGCACACCCGCGGGTGATGGCATGGCACGGAGCGGAGCTAGCATGTGCATGTAGTCTTCCTTTTGCTTGATTCACCGTGGCAACACGCACCTCTACTTATAAGTGCCACTACCAAGAGAAGCAACATGGGACTTCTGTCACAAACTCCCTCCATGCATGAGAAGGGCCTTTGGAATTTTCTATTAGGCCAGGTCCAATTGGGGTCCACTTGGCTACGAACCTATTATGTTCCAATAGCTGTAAGTCACAATAATTATTTTGCAGAACAATCATGGTTAATCTAGTGTGGTACAACAACTAGTCGTAGATTATTGTTCTTGTGGACATGCCTAGATTTAATCTAGTAGGACCATAGGAATACAAAGTGTGATCTTGTCCTTGATTCAATTTACCATGATACTCTCTCCGTTTTTTTTACTTGACGTTTTTTACTTTTCACGGTCTTCAAGATGTAACTTTGACCGCTACATTTTATAACTTTACACTAAGATATACTAATAAAATTATAATATTATAAAAATATTTTTAACGACAAATATAATGATATAATTTTCGTATAACCAATCTAGATAGTTTCACATCTATTGGCGGTTAAACTTTAAAAAGTTTGACGGCACAAATTCTAGGAAGTCAAGCAAAAAAGAACAAAAGTAGTAGCATGTAGTTATGGAGTAGGCAGATAATGTATTTACTCTTGTGAGCATGCTGCTATTCATAGTTACCTGATTCGTGGTTCGTTGGGTTTGGGATTCGCACTAAGCCACTTCTCAAAAATATTCGTTAAGGGGTATACTTCTTCGGTTCGCTAACACGGAATGTGGTTTGTGAACCCAGCAATTCTGGTACGCTGCTCTAATATGCAACATATTTTCTCTCTATAGAAGATAAGCAAACCACAATGTTTCATACACAGAAGATCCTGTAGTACAATATTTCCATAATTCACGACAGTAAATCAACTTTTCATACACAATCACTCAGTCATGATGTTTCTTCTCAACAGAACCAATAATAAGCCTACTAGTGCAGCAGACAAGATAATCGTGGGTTGTGTTAGAAACCATATTTGCCCTAAATTAATAATCATGCTGCCAGACGAGTTGTTGAACTCAACTCTCAACTATATGCATTTTTTAACACAATCTATTAGAAATAAACTAACAAGGAAATGAAATACATTTTTGCTTCACTGTTCAAGACTTGCAGTGTGCATTTAACTGTAGTAAAACAGATCACCAGAACAATAATGAAAAAAGGGAATCATGGACATTCTTGTAAATATCATAGTTCATAACAAATCAGACACGTGTTCAGAAGGCCACCAACCTTTGAAAAAAAGGATCCACACAGCTCAGGAGCTCGGTACCACCTTGTTGCAACATAATCCTAAAAATAGAACAAGCAATTAGCTGATGTTAAAAAGCTTCACTACGTAAAAGAAATAGTTGGGAAAAAATAATGTACCGTCCAAAAGATGGCAGTTGGAGTATCACTGAAAGCTACCCTTGCAAGGCCAAAATCACATATTTTGAGCTTACAATCAGCATTTGCCAAGATATTTTTTGGTTTGAGATCTCGGTGAAAAACATTTGCTGCAACAAACCAACAATGAAAGATGCATCAGTCACACCAGGAGTGTCACAAATAGGACTGACTGGTAATCACACAACTGAAGAGAATTTATTTGAGTAATTTATTCCACATAACTAGCCAAAAAGGAATTGTTTTGAAAAGTTTTTACATCGTATTGTTCCTCAACTCTTATTGCCACATTTCCACTTTCAGCTTTCTATATAACAAAAATATTGCTACTTGTTTGTTTAAATAGACTTGTTCAACTAATTTGAAATAAAAAAATTCTGCCGTACTGTTTTTTTACACAGAGAGATGGCCACATGCCTTATCATTATTGCAACAAGAAATTATTTCTTAGCAAGATAAAAAAACGAAATAGAAAAGGCCTACTTTATCACAAACATGTTCCTCATGAAAATCTTTAAAAATGGAAGTACCTTGGCCACCAAATAGGTGCTTCGGAGGAATAGTATGCCTATCAGGAACAACAAATTGTGTCAAATACACCTAGGCAATCTACTCTACCATCTGTCTTCAAATAAATAAAGTCTAGAAGTGACCGAACGACCAGACTGAGATGATGAACTTCATAACAATATATTCCTACATCCCACAGGGAAGCTTGATTCGCACCCGAATGCAAAATCGCATTTCACTTGCAGACACTGAGATGGCTTGATGTTTAGCTAGATGTTATCTCGAGCTGAAGAGACTACTGTAGTCTCCTTACAAGGAACTGAAGGAAGACATTTCCGTTACATTGAAAGAAAAATGTTTGGTGGCAGATAGTGGTGGAGTTGCAGCTTCACACCATAGTTTTAAAAACTGGCCACCCAAACGGCATTAAAAATTCACGGCCACCCATTGGTAGAGAATACAAAGAGAACAAAGAAAAAGAGTAAGAACAGGGAAGCAAGCAACAGCCAACTACACATCACAAACAAGCAAGCATCACCACAGCTTGAGACATCAATCTGCAGCGGCCACGGCTCTGTTGCACCACAAGGACGTTAGGATACGAGAGGTTGGGTGTTCCAGACAAATGAGATGCGGAAAGAAGGAGAAGTGGAGCGGCAGCCAGAATATGGTGATTGGGGGGAGCCTATAGCATCCCTCGTCATGTGCACGAAATGGGTCAACTGGGTTGGGCCAAGCCCAAGCACCCATTCCCATTCCTTACAGCTGTATGTTTTCCAATCATCCGGTTCATTTGTTTTCTGAAAAAACTGCTGGTTCAGCTGGATTTTTCCAGTCCAATTGTATGAATAATTGTCGGTTCCAGGTTTTTCCAATTCAACTGTTAGCCTGGTCCCGTTGTTTAAACTATGCTTCATAGTTGAATGGCATTAATTCCTAACTTTTATGAATCAGTTCACAAGGTGAAATAACTATAATAACACCACCACAGGTTGTACAACCATAGTAGAAACTCAACAGATCCACAACTAGGACAGCATGATGTTGGTAATGACTAAGTACTATATACGTAAGTTTACACTACAGAATATAACCAACATGGGGCATTATAATTATCCCACAACAAAGAGCTTTGGTTATCAAGACATCACCTCAAGCCCAGGCAGCCTTGGGAGGACGCTAAGTCTAGACAGAGAGGATGGGGTGAGGAAACTATAAACGGGCGACGACATGGAATATCTCAACGTGGGAGAGGTAAGCCATGGTGGACGGCTTCCTGAGCGGCAATGGTGGTGGTTCCACAACTGCCTCTCAAGCTTTGGTCCTCTACTTCTTCGTAGGGGTAGTGGTAGTGCACCACCAGTGGCAACGAGAGGTTGGGTCAGGCAGCAAGATCAAGAGAGAATGAGATTGAGATCGAGGGGGGAGGGCGGTTGGGTGGGACTGGGAGGCAAAGCTCATGGCTCATGTGAGTCCACAATGTAGAGGAGGAGCCTTGTGTGTGGCAGGATGGGCCAACCGGCCAAGTGGACCTTATATTCTTCCTCTATTTTTTCCCTTTTCCTTTCTGTTTCGTCTCGTTATCTTCTTCCTTCCAGGAGCCACCTCTGGCTCCACGCCATTGCCAAAACATCCACCGCCGCCGTCTCCAGTTTCCCCCTTCCCAAACAACATGATGCCTGGGTGAACATGACATCACCTAGGCATCCACAATAGTTTAGATCATTGTCTATTGCAAGCTATATCGCTCCCACGATCACATGCAGTGATCATTGACTATGGCAATTACTCTCTCCAGTCTCCATTTCTCAGTGTTTTAGCTAAACTCACACAATAAAAGGATCTATACAAGATTACTATCCAACTCCATTGCTTCTATTAAATCTGCCCTTGTGTATAATAGTCATATTTAATCATTGGGAAAATAAAAGGACAAAAAATGTGTGTTTTCTGGCCCAAGTAGTTAAAGCTCTAGTTAATTAAAGATTTTGTACAACTTTCTATTCCACTACTCAGGAAACATGGGTATCTTGGGCATGTCCCACCTATAAATCTTAGCACATCACTTATTTAGGGACAAAAGCTTTTGCCTAAAACAACACTTATCTGATGACAGATGGGCTAATATTTTAATTTGTAAACAGAGCACTCCTTAGAGCAAGTATTGGAATATGCAAAGATATAATTTTTATGTGAGAATAAATCATTTACCTGTATGTATGTATTTCAATCCTCGAAGCAACTGATACAAGAAAAACTGATAGTGTTCTGGAGTCAAGTCATCATTAGCCTTTATAACTTGGTGCAAATCAGACTCCATGAGTTCAAAAACAACATATATATCCTTGAATTCTCTCCTTGATGGAGGAAGTAAAATATGTTTTATTTCCACAATATCCGGATGTCGCAGGAGCCGAAGCAACTTGATCTCACGAAGTATCCGTGTTGCATCAGACACATGTTCAAAGATGTCATTTATCTTCTTGATAGCAACTTTATCGCCAGTGTGAGTATCCAGAGCAGAGCAAACTACACCATAACTCCCTTTTCCTATGACCTCTTCTATCTTATACCTGTTTCCCTCACCATACTCAGTGAAAAAATCCATTTTCAGATGGTACCTGCATTGCACAGGAAAGAAAATGAATCAATTTGAACAGTACTGTCTTTCAAGTTCTTTTAGCTTAATGATAGAAAAACAGCCACAAAAGCAGAAAAATAAATTGCTACACAATAAAACTAAGGATCATAAGTTCATAACAGAGGCTAAATAATACCATATCCTTCTTACATCTAAAGTTGCCTCTAAATGCAGACTACTAATTACAGGGGTGTTCACTCGGTAAATTAAAGTAGCTTTGGTTCGTTTTTTGGTATATTTCAAATTTCAACAATTGAAACTAGATACCATGTTTACCAAATAAAATTTTGGTTTGGTCGGCATCATTCAGTAAATATCATATTTACCAAATTAAGGTGAAATGCAAGGTCAACTTTTGAGTGTGTTAGCAATTAACAAGTTTGACAACCTACAGCAAAGAGCCAAAAGTTTCCAAGTTCCAGATTCAACAATGCAAAGACTATAGACAGTGAAGAGCAAACAATTCAACAACTAACTGGGCACTTAATAGAATGACAGATTCCACAATACAGCCAAGCCTACATGACGCAAATCATGGCCAAGCCAGGTTCGACAATACAGGACGGTGGACACCTAATGTTCCAGGTTCAGCAATACAGCCACTAACCGTACAGTGAGAAAGATTATAGATCAAGAAGTCAACACCTTATCAAGAGCTGCCAGGTTCAGGTCATCTACCCAACAGAACGATCTCTGCATACATTGAGAGATTTATATACATTGAGAGAATAAATCCTACTACAGATCCAAGATTGCAAAAACCATCTGCCCATCAAGCGTCGTGTGAAGATTGCAAAAACAAGGCAAACGCGGAACTACGCGGCGGCCCACTAAATCTAACAGATCCAATACCTCAGTTCCAGGATGGGGGATGAGCTCGCGGCAAGAACTGAATCAGTCCGAGACGCGAGGGGGGAGCTCTGGTCGGGCCGGTTGGCTCCGGCTGGCGGCGAGACGGTGCCGCGCGCGTGGGGGGAGGGGGCTCGCGCTCGGCGGCGGGGTGGTGTCGCTCGGGCCGCGTACGGGAGCTTGCCGACGTCGGGGATGAGTAGGCGGTGTCGCTGCACGACGAGGAGGCGTCGAGCGGGAGGAGGGATCGCCGGATCGGACAATCGGGGTGAAGGGGACGGGAGCGAGCAAAGGAGTCTTCGTGGCTTGTGCGGGTGCGGCTAGGGCAGTAACGGAGCAAAGGAGAGTCCTTCGCATATCTGGTACTGGTAACCTAACTAGTTTTTTTTTTCAAATTTAGCACTGAGACATAAAAAAATTTCAATTTTAGCTTTTTTTTCTTGAGCTCGAAAGTAGTGGCATAACCTACCGAGCTAGCTGGCAAGGTAGGAGGATATTGAGTGAATGTCATGCTTAATTAGTGTTAATCATACAATATCATGCTTAATTAGTGTTAATCATCCTTAAGCAATATTGATGGCTGCCAAGCTGGGTTGTTCGACAGTTGCTGAGCTTAGGTTGGTCGATATGTCATCTTGCCGAGTTAAGGGAGCTCAACAGTTGCTATCACGGTGTCCTCACCTGTCGAGCTATGGTAGCGTGGCAGGTGACACTACTGAACTCACAGAGGGGGTTTGATTTGTAAACAACTAATGTTTGAAAGATAAATTTTTAAAAAAGTAGTTACAGCACCAAGTATGCGAAGGACTCCAAAGTGGAGCTAGGGAGCCTTGGCCTCCTGCTTCTTGTGCACCCTTTGTGTACACAGGTGTTTACTACATGATTCCCTAGACAAAAGTCGAATGAACCTTCACTATTCACTAGTTAACCCAGTGTATTGAAAACGGCTGATACGGCCGATTATGTGGATGCGATAGACCAAGCATCATGCGTGTTGAATCGAAGGGACATTAACGCTTTTGAACGCCTCATCAATCGTACCAGATGATTAACTAGTAGTTTCTGTTTAATCGGCTGCATAAACTCATTTAACTACCCTAAAATCAACCCAAGAGTCCATCCGTCCATAACTTCAAATAGCCCAATAGCAGTCCAAGGGAGAGCTTATATGTTCCAATTTCTTGTGTTGCTTTGAGTCCAGACTGTCGACCCTTGGCATTCCCACACCGCACCTGTGTGACTTAGGGTTTATTCTCCATCCATTCCTTTCTCAATCTCTCAATTTCTTGATCCTCTTGCTCCTTAGTTGAAATATGCATCAAATGCGAAGTCTTTCATCTATGAAGAAGACGACAACACCGGCCACTTATTTGTATTGGATTGCTGGTACAATACATTATTTGTTTGAAGTAATTAGCAGATGCAAACTATGGTTATTTTCAGGTTGAAAAAATCCAACATCCTTTGTAAAAGATGCACACGGTACTTAGTTTCTTGTATATTAATTTGCAATTTGATGTTCATAATTTATAGTACCTTCATCACCTGTGCTACAAATTGCTAGATATCATTTGCTCTGTTCGCTTGATCGCACATGATCCAAAACTAGTATATAGTGAGTGCAAGCAACAAGTGTGTGTTAGAACTAATTTGTTAGCTTCAAAAATAGTGTTCGTATTTAGCAAATGCCATGAACTATCTTCAATTCTAATCTTAAGCTCTTGGGTATGTAGTTGTTTTTAGGACCCATCAAAAAAGATGGTCTTAATGAGAAGGCTAAATGAATTGGACAGTTGCATTTTTTGTCGCATTAGTTTTATGACTTTACATCAATACTTTGTTGTTGATTACTTTTTTAAGTAATGTCTCCAATTAATTATGATATACCTTGTTTATGTGTTACAGTAGAGATGTCTAATTCAAGCTCTCAACCTCCATCTTCCACCATAAGACAAAAAGTTGTTGTGCTTGATAATCTTCTTTCCACTCTATCTACCAATAGTGAAAAATCTTAAACTATTGGCCTTCCACCATAAGACAAAAAAGGCATGGAACCAACCTTGCAACCAAATAACCCTGCCAGATGACCAACCTTTTCATCACTAACATTAATTGGAATCATCAAAGACTTGTGATAATTTACTTTGAGACCAATGGATGTATAGAATGTCTGGAGAAATCCTTTTAAACATAAGAGTTGCCTCCCACAAGCTGCCATTATTATAAGGTATCATCATCATATTGAACAATGGGATAGTCTTGGGTGCTTGAAAGATGAAACACTCCTTTTCTTGCTGCTTCATTAACTATTGTTTATAGTAGATCAACTCCCAACACAAACAAAAGTGGTGATAGGGGATCCCCTTGCCTTACTCCTCTCTTATATTGAAAGATGTTATCTGGCACTCCGTTCAGAAGTACAGAGGAATATCCCGATGAGAGAATTTGTGATATCCATGATATCCACTTGTCTGCCTTTTCTACACATTTCTTCAATTGGATTAGTGCTCTATTGTATCAGAAGCTTTCTCAAAATCTATCATAAGAATGATGATTTCTTTTTTACTCTGTTGACATTGATAGATGTATTCAAAGGCCCTAGATAAGCAATCTTGAATTATCCTGCTCATGAGAAATCTATATTGATTTTTATGTACCAACTGTAGAATTATCTTCTATAACCTATTTGCCAGTATCTTCGTCAGAAGCTTCAGTACTGAATTCAGAAGAGAGATTGGCCTGTAGTTATTCACTGTTTCTGGACTTGGTTTCTTTGGGACCAGAGTTATGTATGAACCATTAATATTTCTAATGTTAACTCTGTCATTGAAAAAAATCATTACAAAGTGAATAGAAATCCATTTTGATTATATCCCAGCATGTTTGTATATCTACTTCCTTTCTTGAACAATCTGCCCCCCAACTCTTCGAATTATAGCATCAGTTGCGGTAGCTTACTCAAATCAAAATGCATGACTAGCTCAGTTGTTATTCTCATCCTTTCTTTAAAAGATGTCCATAAAGCTACAACTTTCCCCTCATGTGATTGAATTAGTCTGCCATCTTCTAGTTGTAAACACGGTATTGAATTCCTTCCGTATCGCTTAGTAACCATTGCATGAAAATACTATGTTTTCATCTCTCAACTTTACCCATCTTATAGTGCATCTCTTCTTCTAGTATATCTGTTGATATCTCAAAAGCCTTAATAAGTGGATCTTGATTATATTTTGAAAGTTATACTCTTCTCTATACAAAGTCCACTGCTCTTTAAGTGTATCTATGAAAAGAATCACCATGCTACAGTTTGAATACCAGAGTTAACTGAGATATTGTTTTACTCCAAATCTTAAGACCCCTTCTCATATTTTAAAAATAAGAAGACAACTCATTTGCACTATTGGTGTCTCGAATTGACAAGCTCCAATAGAAATGAACCACTTCAAGAAAACCTAGATGATCCACCAAGTAATTTTCAAAACGGAAGTGTTGGTTTTTGGTATGACAGTGTCAATATTCACCACACAGGGTGCATGGTCAGAAACATTTTTTTGAGAGCACCTTGACAGTAGTACTAGGATAAGAAACAGTCCACTCATTTGTCGTAAATAAACCAGTCTAGTTGTTCCAAAAGCGAGTCCTCTTGCATATTGCTCTAGGTGAAGGAACGACCTTTAGAGGTAGTTCTATCCGCCCCAGCTGACTGATTATGCTATTAAAGATCATGATGTCATTCATATCACCCCTTGCCTTATTCCTATTTTGTACCAATCTAATGAAGTTAAAATCTCCTAGAAATAGACATTTCTTATCCAAAGGGATATGTAAGTGATATAACTAGTCCACAAATTCATTCCTATGCTCTCCATTGCAAGTCCCATAGATATTTGTGAGGGTCCAGCAATCTAAGTTGGAAATTGACTTGAGCTGTACCATCAAAGCGAAGTAAGAACAAAAGACGAAGACCACCAGAAGCACCCACGGAGGACGAGTAAATAATCTTATCAAAACATTCAGGTGCAGATTTTCTAATATAAGTGATCAAAACTTTACCTTTTGGTTTCCTGGAGATAGACTATAGAACAACCACTTTCTGCGATTCTCTCTGATTCACCTCCATTTTTCATCTGAGTTAATCTCCCTGACATTCCAACATAAAATTTTCTAGCTTATATATTGTTGTCCCAAATTCATTTTGCACATAATAAAACGTGGTGAGGACTAGCATGCACAACAATACTAACAAAATTCCAACCCATGGGGATAGCCAATAGAAAAGATATTGTAGCAAATATGACAAACCCCAGCAGCAAGAAGACAAAAGACAATCCAAAATATCCTAGGAATTAAAAGTACCCAATCTCTAAGGTAAGAACATAAGAATTTGGAATAGGACTAGACTAAAATAAAAAGTTCAACCAACATCCACTTCCACAAATAATCACTCTTCCTCTCCCTGTGGACTTCATCTTTTTTCTTTGGCAAGACATTGAAGTTGTCTTCAGTCAATTCCATAGGGGGGACTTTGCAGAATTCATCCCCCCCATTCCTGCATCGACTTCATCGACAGCTTTTCCTGCGTGTTAGGAGATTGATTCGATGACTTGATTGCTTTAGGAGATAGTCTTTGGAGCACTCGCTGTTTGTTCAGGTTCCAATTTCTCAATGTGAAACCTTGAAGTTGTTTGTCTTTCTAAAGAATCTGCCAACCAGATTAAGGATTGAGTTATTGGAAAGATGGACTCCCCAAACTAAAGCTTCTTGTAGTTTTCTTCTTTGGAGTGGTGGCAAATTCAGCTTGCAAAGATGTAGAGCCTACTATTGGCAGGGCAAAGGAATACACAGCCAACAAGATTTCTGGGTTAAAGCTATGTGCAATGTTCATTTTAGTTTGAACCTTGTGAAATCAATATTGACCTAGTAAAGACGCAATGGCCAGCTATGCAAAGATGAAGGTAGCTTCTCAATCCTTGGAGTCAGTATTTCCATAAGCCAGAATATCATGTTTTGAACTTGCTCTTGACCATAGGGAACATATTGAGGCTTCCCAACATGAGCCTAGAATGCTACTAAACCAACAGAACAGAAAGTTATATTATAAGTTTTCTCTAAATTTCATAAGCATTTTCTTTGAACATCAACCATTGAAGGAGGTTTAAAAACAATCAAACAATATAAGAGCAGGAAAACTATATGAAAAAAAAATTAAACATAACTAACGAGGATATAATAATCTTCTTATTTATTACATCATCACATTCTCCGACTATACCCCTTAACGATTAAGAAGAAATTTCATAGAATAGTCATAAGTCTCATTGCGACTACTCTGTAGGCTCTTATACGATTACCTAGTCGTAAACTCTGCTATGACTACCTACTTGTAGCTTTTGCTACGACCTCCTAGTCTTAAGTCCTGCTACGACTATCTGCTCATAATTTTTGCTACGACCACCCACTCATAATACTTGCTGCAACTACTTGGACGTGAGTCCTATTGCGACAGTCTGATTGTTCTCCAAATTAACAACTAACCTACTACTGCAGTGGGGTAGTCTGATAAGGCAGTTAAAGCATGCATTTATACTCTATAATTGCACACGATCTTACCCATATCTCTTTGACAACAACCATCCTACGATGAACTGCTACCTACGTCTCTGTGATAATAACCTCTATCCAACAGTTAACTCCCGAAGTGTCGAGACGTCTTTTGGCAAGAAGCAACTGTCGCCGATTCATTGTCAATATAAGGGAAAGATCTTGGGAGGAGAGAAAAAAGTCTGAGAGGGAGACAAGTCTTAGTAGAGAGCAATCAGTTTTGTAAGCAATATGTAATTTCTCGCACTGTCCACGCTTGTAAACCTTTTCTCAGCAACAATAGTATAGAATGTAGGGTTGTTATTTTACTAGGAGAAGGCCTAAACTTGTATAAAATTTTATGTGTCTTTACTCTACATGATCATACAAGAACTTTGAGTACTCCCCTTCCCCCCCCCCCTCCATTCTAAGAAATCATACGTAAAATCGATATTAAAACATCGACAGCTACCACTGCTACTCTCTGTTATCCAACCACCTCCGAGCTCATCTACCATAGCTATCTATACTATCATGCTCTTGTTGAGCTCCTCCATGGTAGCTACTCGCCATATTTTCTCGTCGTCATTGGTGCCATTGTTGTCGTGGCCGTGCCTAGCTTCAGTGCCTCCGCTCACCGTGGTCACTATTATAGTGACCATTAGTTTATGTGCCATACTCCAGCCCTTCATGTCATTCCTAGCTTCCCACCCCACACATCCACTGGCCCCAGTGCCGCTGCAACCACCGCTCATAAGCTCACCATTGAGCTCAGCCGCCTTCCCTTTTGTAGAGTCGTTGACCGGTGGAACCCACCTATTAGGTGTTTAGCCACATGGTTAAGGTTAGTTTAGTGCTAATGATGAAAGTAAGATTAATTAGTCATTGATGTGTGGGGTCGATAAATTAATTAATCAAGTTTCAATTTAAATCGGTTTTAAAACTTGAGTCACTAACATGTGGACCCCACACACTATTGAGCCTGTCTGTGAGCCCAATTCACCGTGGACCCGGCCCCACCTATCAGCATGAGGATTTAATAAAACTCTAAAATGAAAATCTAAAACCCTAGTGCATAGTATTTTCTCTACTATTTTTCTCAGATTTTCTATCCCAACAAAACTTTGGAAGTTCGGTCTTACTCATACGGACTCCAATTTGAGTGATTCTTATTTCTAAATTTTTATAAAATTATGAACTTTCATTATTCACAAAAATCATGAGTTTTGGTGTGTTTTTGAATTTATTTAGAATGTATTTGTGTTTCTTGGCTTTTCTCGTTAAATACTGACGTACCATAATCTTGCGAAATTGGTGCAGAGCAAGAAAAAGTGTTCAACGAGAAAGGTAGGCACCTTTGTTTGACCATGTTGATCCCATATTTGCAATGTTATGTGTTTTGTTTTCTCAAACTATTATGCAAGCTTAATTTATTAAATGGCTAGTTATCTCTAATTGTTGCATTGATCCTACCTTGAAAAGTTGATATCCTCGTTGTCACCTTAGGAATACTATCCATGACTATAGTAAATATTTATATGTGTCCTATGCTTAACCATGCTTAGTTTAATAATGTAAAAATTATGGAAATTGGTATAATTCAATTTTGGACACTTTGGGAAATATTTTTGCTCAATTTGGACAGAGGGGTTACCTCTAATAATTTGGTTAAAAATATAAAAATAAAAATGGTTTAGACTGGAGCGAGTGGTTTGTTGAGGCTGGTGCAGGTTGCATGAGATCTAGGTTTGTGGTAGTCTTGCCCGAGTTACTAAGGACCAAACTTTAGTGCCGTTGCTCCAAACACTATTGTATAACCATATGTTTCGATAATGGGACAAACTTAGCTGAATAATTTATCCATTTCTATCACTGAACCATAGGCGATAGTTGGTAGGTTTAATTGTTAGTGATGTAGGCTTGGTAAATAAACTCCATGCTTGAATGGGCTCTTGCATTGTTTTGCAAGGCTTACCTACACGACGAATGAGCTCTCTCGATGATGGTAAAGGGTGACCATGCCTTGAAGTGTCAACTCATCAGGCGGTTTAATCTTATAAAAAGATATTGTAAATGCCTCGTTATGATCATCTTACTCTCCCTTGTTATAATCATCTTACTCTCATTCTTTAATGTTGAGTGTGGGCAGAGAGTATAAGTTGGTTGTACATATGGGTAAAGTTGCACAACCTCTGCAGAGTGTAAAATATATTCGAATAGTCATATCCCTAGTCATGGACATCGTTTAGTAATATCACACTTGGTTAGGTTTTTTCATTTTTAAAATGGTTTTGGGAATGGTATGTATAGTGGGAATCTATACTAGAAAGGTTTTGGCGAAGGATCACTAATATGAAATGTTGTGGGAAAGGAAAGTAACTTGGTTCATGTACTTGTATATTATTATTTATTGCTCATTATTTGATATTAATGTTAAATGTTCTTATAAATTGCTTCTTACAAATTACGAAGTTTATTGCAAATGAAAGCTCACTTTGTGCAAAGTAATTTAAATAGGATAGCCACTCTTTTTGATATACCTTGCATGTATTAACATCCTTGCTTAAAGTCTTGTGGAGTACATTTTTATACTCACAATTGCTTGTTGAATGCTATTAGAGCAAGAGGAACAAGATCCCTCTGTTGGCCACTTTTATGCCTTGGGGGATTTAGTGATAAGGATACCGATTACTATGATGTTAATTCAATCGGTTGCTCATGGGTTTATGGCATACCACGAGGGCCCTTTGTCTTACTTGTCTTTTATTCCCCAGCAAGTACTCTATGTAAACTATTTGACTGGTTTGCCCATTTGTGTAAAACTTGATCATGTAGGCCTATGTTAAACTACTTAATATTATGTGCTACTTCATTTTATTTACCTGTGTATGATGTGATGCAACAATATAGTATCTATGTGCTAGCTACTAATTTAGGACTAGCATAATAAACACATATGATTATATGATTTTGGCTCCAACACTAGTCAAATAGCCATGTTCCTGGTGATGGACATCGCTTGGTAATACTATACTTGGTTAGATTTTCTGGTTTTCAAAATGGATTTGGGGATGGTATGGATGGTAGGAGTCCATGTTGGTCAAATGAGAAGCTTTCATAAAAAAAAAATTGATGGTCGAGCTATTATTGTTAATGTAGGTATTGCAGACCTACACCTATTAATTGATGATTAGATATGATGCATTTACTTTTAATTGTTCACTCATTTATTGAAGTTATTGCTTCAATGCTCTTTTCAATCTACTATTCATATTGAGCAATGCAAAACTTGCTTTGAGCAACAAAGTTAAGTAGGATAGCCCTTCATTTGACCTATCCAAACATGTAGTTAATAGCATTTGAAGTAAGTTTTGCTAGAGTAAGAAAGTGCTCACTATTGCTTGTTGAACTATATTAGAAGGGACATCCGTAGAAGTAAAAGACTTTAGCTGCATCAACGAATTATGGTTGTGACCACACTCAAGTTTCCCTATGGGTTTCATCGTGTTTGATTGTAAGTTAAATTTTTGGTTTTTTGGTGTGGAGACCCACAATACTATCAAAATTCTAGCCTTTTGTATGACCTATAGAACTTGTGGTCGTCATACTAGGCTTTGGGTTCTACTCGAGAAACTCCTCCCATGCGCAAGAGGGGAGACCTTCTAGTTCGAAAGGTCTCAAACAACGAGGTTTAACAAATCTCAAACAACAGAGATGTCCGCAAAAGATACGTACTAAACGAAAGAGATATTCCAAGATATGAGAATCAATGAAGCCACACCTTGTGTAGACGCATAGGGGAGGTGCCCCATGCACAGGCACAAGGGGAGGCGTCCCATGATGATCATGGGGTGGCATCTAATGCAATGGAGAGCGCATCTGTTAGCACTAGGGCAACAGAACATTTAGACTCTTGCTGTGTTGGAAAATCATGGAGAGCTGATTTATTTTAATAAATTGTCATTCGAATTAAATAAAGATTTTCCACAAATTAGGTGGGAAGGGGGGAAGTATAGTTGAGACAAGTATGTGCTAATAGCAGCTCTTTACTTCTAATATTGCTTTCTATATTGAAAATTTGAATCCAAAATTGAAAAAGTACTCAGTGCAAAAGTCGCCTAAACTGGGATAAATAGAAGGACGCAATCGAAGCTAAACTAAACTCGCTAAATAAGAGAAAAGTCTTTGAACCTATGGTCAAGACATCTCATGATGTCATTCCTGTTGGAGACAAATGGGTATTCATAAGAAAGAGGAATAAAAACAATAAAGTGGTGAGATATAAAGCAAGATTAGTAGCACAAAGGTTTACCTAGAATCCTAGCATCGATTACGATGAAACTTACTCTCCTGTAATGGATGGCATACCATTCTATTAGTTGATAGCTATGCTAGTAAGTATGAAACTCATATATGTTGTGACTGCATACTTATATGGGTCACTTAATTCTAAAATCTTCATCAAGATTCTAGTGGGATTGAAACTCCCACATATGAGCACGAATGAGAATCACATGTATATGTAAACTTGCAAAGATAATTGTATAAGACTAAAACAGTTAGGTCATATGTGGTATAACTGACTGAATGAGTTCCTTCTTCAGAAGGGATACACAAACAAAGAGGTATGCCCATGTGCGTTCATAAAAAGTCCGCTCATGTATTCTACATTATTTCTATGTATGTTGATGATTTGAACATCATCGGAACCACAGAAGATATCCTCAAAACAAGTTCATACCTAAAGACGAGATTTGAGATAAAAGATTTGGGTGAAACCAAATATTGTCACGGCTTACATATCGAGCATTTGCCTAGTGGCATATTCTTGCTCCAGACCACCTACACCATTAAAGTGTTGGAGATATTCTATCTTGATAATCTCATCCACTGAGTAGACCTATGATCGTTAGGTTATTGAACGTGGAGAAAGATCCATAAGGGCCTAAACGTGAGAAATAGGATGTATTGGCACTTGAAACCCCATACTTAAGTGGTATCAGTGCAACAATCTACCTTATCAACTTTACCAAGCCTAACATTGCATTTGAAGTGAGTTGTTTGGCAAGGCATGGTTCTAAGCCATGTAAGAGGCACTAGAATGGAATAAAAGGCATTCTGTGGTATCTATAAGGTACTAGTGATCTTAGGGCCTGTTCTTTACGGCTTCTAAAAGCCGCTTTTGACTTTTGCTACAGTAATTAACTTTTAAACGGAGTGTTTTTTTAAAATGGGATCTACAAGTTAATTGTAGTACACGTTAAAAAACTAATATCTGTACCATCAAAAATCGCAAGCGAGTATCTCTCTTTTCGCAATCTCATGCAAATGTACCAAAAAGCCATCACCATGACCAAAAGCCATCACCATACCAAAAAGAACAGGCCCTTAGACTCTTTTATCTCAAAGGTCAAGATACTAATATTGTTACTCAGATGTGGCCATCTTTTTGACCTTCATAATGCTAGATCGTAGACTGGATATGCCTTTCTATGTGGGAATACAATTGTCTCTCAAAGTTTGGAAAACAGACATTGGTTGCTACATCAACTAACTATTCATATATAATCGTACTACATGAGAGAGACTACTCGAGAGTGCATATGGCTGAGGAGACTAATTCATCGTATCCAAGAATCTTGTGGTGTAGATATGGATTTGACTCCCACAATTCTCTATAAAGATAATATTTCTTGTATTGCACAGATGAAGAATTGATATGTCAAAACACATAGGACAAAGCATATGATCCCCAAGTATTTCCATCCCTATGAACAGAAGGAAAGTGAGAATATAAAGATAGAAAAATTCCAAACTAGTGAAAATCTTATTGATTTATTCACTAAAGCTTTGCCAACTGCTATATTTGAGAAACATGTATATGGCATTGACACGCGGAGACTCATTTTGTTATTGTCTTAGGGAGGTATATAATTTCCATACACATTCATCTTTGGGATGAAATGCTTTTTTTTACCATAATTGAGTTTTGTCTCACAGATTTTTCTAAATTGAAAGTTTTTAATTAGGCAGCATGTGCTTGCAAGAACGCGAGCTATGTACTCATTTTTCTTACCGTTTTTTTAGTTGGATTTGTCAGAAGCAATTTTTAATAAGACGTAAGGATGGCGTTGGCTAAGGGAGCGCTCACTTCGGCTTCTCAACGCGACAATAGCGACGGAAACACTGTGCGCAGCGATGGAAGCACTGTTGGCTATTTTGTCTTGTAGCGTTTTTTTGTTTTTTTGAATTTTGTTTTTTCCTGTATTCCTTTGCATTGTCCGCTCTAGATTAACATGCTGTTTTTATTTTTATATTTTTTTAAATTTAGTTATGCCCAATAAGCTAACTTCGATTCTGATAAAAAATCAGGCCAAAACCATCGCTATTCCGAATGCCCCTAAGTGTCTGTGAGGAAATGTTGTAATATTATGATGTATAGGTACTTCGATAAACTTGTTGGCCTAGTAGATTACTTTGACGAAAGTATCCTAGCATACTACTCTTTCCTCCCTTATCATGCAAGAAGGTCTATACAAAGGGGAGGGGAATAGGAGATAAAGCATTTTGTTAAAAAAAATCCTCAAGGTCGTGTGTCCGGCGTTCTACCAGTCTGTTGTTCACCATTACTCGTCACTCTGTTAGAGAGAACCACCGCGCTAGCAGTAGGAAGAAGAATGCCCAACAAAACGTCTACACCCTACTCGCGCGCATCCTAAACCCCCACGCAGACTCTTCCCGCTCCTCCTCCCCGACCGGATGGCGCCCCCCTCCCCCGAATCGTCTGCGCCGCCGTCGCCTTCTTCGCCTGCCTCCTCCCCGCCCCCGTCTCCGCCATCCGGTGAGTGAGATCCGCTTCCCGGAATGAAAACCCCCCGTCCAGTAACGCGCCCTGCTCTCTTTTCGTCGTTGGTAGGAGCTAGATTCTTTCGACATCCATTACTTTTTTTGTAGTCTGATACGGACCAGTTGTTGTGCTGCATAATTTGCGCCGTAGATGCCGTACTTGTTTCAGTTTTTGTTGAAGTATGGTCATCTTGTTTCCGTTTCTTATTCCTCTTTTGTTGTAGTAGTCTTTAATCGGCTGTGTACTCGGGCTTGATTGAAATCTTGAGTGGCGCAATGTGAATTCTTGTGGCGATTTGGGTTCTGCGGATGTGCAGTGCTCCTCTCAATTTATGTGATCAGTACCCCAAGTGCACAGCAGTTTGATTTGTTTAAGTTCTGTACCAGTTTAAGCAGAGGTGTGTGTTATAACTTAAAATTCTTCGTAGATATGGAAAGTATTTAGATCAGTAAGGAATCGCTTGATTTCGGATTCGCATGATCCATCTGTCCAGTATTCGATTCATGGCACACCCATTGTTGTCTACAATTAAGGTTGGGGTGGGGGGGGGGGTTGGGCCTCATCCTTGATTCTAGTAGTGTATATTATGAGAAAAGGTAAATGCCAAGCTACATGTGGCTAGTGAAATCAGAAATGCATCTGTATTTGTTAATTTTGGAGTGATCCGAAGTGCTTTCCATATCAATACACATATAAACCTAGTGATATTTTATATGAATTAGACTTAACGACTTTAGACAACATACTTTGTAGTTGTTGCCTATTTGGTTTTTCTTCTTTTTTTTCAATCAAATGCTATAGACTTTCTACAAAGTTTACTTAATTGGTTGGAATCTTTTCATTTAACTAGAAGGGCATGTGGGTTGGAAGTGGGAAGGGAGGAGGTTGGCGAGTCTAATAAGGAGGAAGGGTGTTCTTGGGTTGAAGAGAAATGTTTGCTCTATTAGGGTGTGCGTGCCTTGCTAAGATCCATAGCTCCCAGATGAATGCTCATGTATCTTATATACAGGGTATTCGTATTGGTTTTTGCTGATAGCTTGTGGCTGTGGCTTGTGGCTTATGGCTTTTGGCACAAATGAGCAAGTTCGTAAATTGTAACACTAGGCTTTACTATATGGCACAAAAGAGCAAGTTTCGTACCTAAATTTTTCTAGCCAATATATAAATACAGCACACTGTATAGCCTGCCTAGGGCTAGGACTCTGTATAATGCTTGACGTTATTTTTTTTTCTAATTTTCATTCACTGTCTTCAAAATAAAAACAATTGATTTTATACAAGAAACTTTTATAAAAAGTGGAAGGCATTTAGCTAAATATCTATTACTAGTTCTCTAATCAAGTTGCGCTTTCACCTGATTTCTGGGACAGGGACAAAGGTTTCATTTCATATGGCAGCATGAGTATCAGCATTGCTCCAGTCTAGTGTTAGGTCATTTAGTTCTTGTTATTTTGAATATAAGCTGGATATTGGAATATCTATTTCAATCAAGTTAATGATACAGCTTAATTTTAAATCTTGCGCAGGAAAGACATTGGCTTTGCCGCACCCATTATGTGCAGGAGCACTGTTCAGGGGCGGCATTTGATATCAGATGATAATGGTAGTACACCTGCCCTTTTCTCTTGCTTAGATATACTGTCTGATAAATACTGCAGTCATTTACAACCTTTTCTGCACTAAATAAGCACTTCCTTTGCAGGTTACGTGTGTTCTGCCCTTTCAATCAATCAATGGTCTCGCTGCTGCCCAAGAACAGGGGAACGTTTTTCCTGTCAGTGAGTTTCTTACCTATGTTGCACCATATCAATTACATAACCGCATCGTAAAAAATGGGTAACCTTGTAAATCTAACACAAGTCTTCTATGTTAGATCTATAGATGAATAGATGAAAAGGCCAAATCCAAGCGAAGATGAGCCAGTGATGACGATAGCTCCACTCGAGGCGGAGGAGCCTTCAGTCGGCGGCGAGTTGGATCCGGGACGGAGGAGGCCGGATCCGAAACAACAACCCAAAAGGCAATGGCGGCCCAGGAAGAGTAGCGACGGCCCAAGGCGGTGACAACCGAAGAGACTACGTCGGTTGAAGATTGAAGAGGAAGCCAGATCCGGTGCCGGAGACACGGTGAGCCGACGAGGAATTTGGCGACGGTGGCCATAGGACGGGTTGACGTGTCTTGAGGCAGCAACCGGCAGTGGTTGACCTGGCAGCGGTGGCGGAGAGCGCCTGATCCGGCGCGTAGGCAGCCTAGCAGCGCGCGAGCAAGAGCGTGTGGGTACAATCAACACGTGATGGGGAAGGCCGACCGAGATGGAGACTGACGATAGCTCTCCAGCGATGGTGGCCGCCCCGGATCTACCGCGGAGAGGGCATGACGACGGCGCAAGCGACAATGGCCACCCCTGGGAGCGAGTTCGCTACTCCCAGGGGTAGCGGATGCGGAAGAGCGACGGCTAGTGTTAGAACCTTGGCTCTGAAACCATGTTAAATCTATAGATGAAATACACTAGTATTGCATAGCCCAATGGACAATATATAGTACAAGACTCAGAGAAATAACTAAACCCTAGAAACTAGAAAAGGACAGAAATACCCTTATATCCTTAACATTCTTAACACCATCCAGGGGCTGCAAACTTGATTTACAGTGCTGCAACTCTTATGAATATTGTGTTTCTTGCTGCTGGAATCCTTTGAGGGTAAATTCTTACTAGTAGAACTGCATTTGGCATAAAAGAATTGATTTGTTTCACAATTTCTTTTACTCATCCTTTTGATAGATCAAGGAAGGAGATGTGCTGAAGTTGAAGGTAGCTAAGCCAGTTACTGTTGGTAAGATGCTTGTGATTTGTAAGTATTGATTGATGAACGTAGAATTAGAATGTGTTGGAAGAAGCTTACGGTTTATTTTTCTCCAGGAACTTACGCCAGTGTCTTCAATTTTTCCATGGGAAGATGCCGCCATAGTTCTGCAAGCGTGGTACCGGTTCTTTCTTAGAGTGCTAATATGACTATTCTTATATTCTAGAAACGTTTTACTTTCTGCATCTAAAACAAGGAACTGCATTACAGTACAGTTCCATCCTTGCGCTATCTTGTTTTTCTCGAATGTTGTAATTGCAAAAGCTACGTGGCAACAGGTTCTGATAAATAGCATTTTCTTTCAATCTAATTTGTTCTTTGAATCAACCATGGTTATCTACCCACTAGTTACCTTGGTTTTCCCGGATTGGGCAATCAAAGCAATTGACAAGAAGTGCCGGCACTTTTTTTGGACCAGGGATGACCTTTCTAAGAAAGGGAGGTGCCTCGTCAGCTGGTGTCAAGTTTGTCGACCATATGTGCATGGAGGTCTGGGTATTGCCGATCTTAAGCTTGCCGGCATTGCCTTCCACTTGCGCTGGGAGTGGCTAGCGCGCACCGATCCGTCACGGATTTGGCAAAGCGTTCGTTGCCAAGAGGATCACACAACTGAAGATTTGTTCCACGCATCAACTATTATCCAGATAGGTGACGGCTCCTCAATTCTCTTTTGGGCCAAGACATTCAGGATCTGGCTCCAGCCATTTGGGAAAGAGTGAAGAGCTCCCAAAAACAGCTGATGAGAGTAAACGAAGCGCTATTCAACAATAAGTGGATGACCGATTTGAAGGCCCTTTCAACTTGCGAGCCATAGCCGATTTCCTTGCTCTATGTTCAGCCCTTAACCAGGTCCAGTTGCAGCAAGGTGCCTCGGATACCGTCACTTGGTGTTGGAATTCTCCGCCAAATCGGCATACACTACAATGTGCCAAGGCACTACTTCCTTACCTTGCGCCAAGGAACTATGGAAGAGTACAGCCCCCCCCTCTCAAAGCAAAGCTCTTCGCTTGGTTGGCACTCAAGCACTGGGTTTGGACTTTCTCTAGGCTGCGTAAATTCAACTTCTCAGCGCCATCAGATTGCCTCTTCTGCGAGCAAGAACCTGAGACAATCGACCATCTTCTTATTGGCTGTGTGGTGTCTAAACAGATGTGGTCTCACATCTTCTCTTGGCTTTCCCTCTGCACTTCCTACCAGTTCACCGAGAAGACCCTGCATGATCATTGGGCAGTCATCCGTGAACTTGCCCCCAGCTCGAAGCGAAAAGGGGTAGATTCTCTGGTAGTTCTGGTGGTCTAGATGATTTGGAAGGAAAGGAACATGTTGCAACATGATCATGGCTGCTTTAACGTCCAGGAGTTCACCCTCCTTATCAAGCAAGAATTCTACGTTTGGTCGTCCATTGCGAAATGCAGGCTGCTCAACCTTATTAGTTATTAGCCATGAGCGATCCTGATCGCCCCCCCCCTCACAGTCTAATGTTTCTCAGTAGTTACTAGTCGCTCTTGTAATATGTTAGACTGAGACTCCTCTTAATGGCTTCAAATCCAGCTCTGTATTTGCCTCCACTTAATGAATGAAACGCAATCCTTCTGTGTTTTCGAGAAAAAAGAATCCAGGAGCATGCTTGTACTTGCAGATGGATGAGCGTGTCACATTTGATGGCCCGCATCAATGATCTGCAATGAATTGATGGTTCTCCGAGATGAACAACCTTTCTACTTGTTGGTTGTCTCAAAACGACACCACCATTCTGCACCGAGTTTTCGAACGGCGCCGTGGATGTGGTAACGAGTAACTGGGAATCTTTCCATGGCATTTGCTAGGATGTTACATATCCAATGAAAATGCGTGCATCGGTAGAGCCATTGTTCTATGTACATGCCATTGACTGCACGATCTTGCTTTCCTCAAAATTTTATATTTGTGGTTCTGTCCTGTGCAGGCTGTTTTTGCTTGCTTGTCTGCGTGCATCATTCATGTGCAGAGCGAACAATTTCTCAAACAACTGTATTCATAATATACTGTGCAATTTTCCATGCATGTTTAGGACAAAAACAAGAAGCCAAACAGAACTACAGATACATGATTTCTTAAATCAATTGCACCATGGCAGCATCTCTGCATCACAAACCTCCATGCCTTTTACCCTTCTCAAAAGGAGTAGTCAGGCTTGAAATCTCTCAACTTTGGCCTGTCCCTCCCTTTGTTATCATCTTTACTCTGAACAGTGGTAGTAGCTGTCTCATTCTCCTCCTCTGTTGCCTCCTCTTCTTGGCTCTCGTCAAAGGCAGGGTGTGTGAGTATGTTTCCCAGGAGCCGTGTCCCTCTTAGGGCATTGGTGAGAGGCAGGTGACCTTCTGGTGTGTCGTCATTCAGCTCCCACATGAACTCATCAGGGAAGGCCCTGTAGTTGAACTGCTCCACTTCGGTGTCCAGCTTCTTCATCCAGCCAACCTTGATGAAGAAGCGAGTGAAGTCGCGCCGCGACTTCTCCCACAGCCGCCGCTGCACGCTGTACCCAAACCTGCCATTGCTATGCTCCCTCCAGAGCGTGTCCATGGCGTGGAGATCCTCCGCAGAGATGAACTGGACCTCCGAGAAGAAAACATACCCTCGACGGCGTGCAGGCTCGCCGGCGAGGTCGATGAGGAGTGCACGGGTGGTCTCGTCGGCCTGGCGGTAATCTCCCTCTGCAAGCTGGCGGCCTAGTAATTCCAGGGAGGGTGGAGGGGGTGACGCTGTCGCGGAGGGTGTGACCGGAGTTGGAGCTGATGAGTTGGGGGTTGAGGCTGTGGTCACCGAGGAGTTGTTGGCGAAGAGCTCGAAGGAAACGCTGGTGCTGGTGCTGCTGTTGGTGGTGAGCTTGGGAATTATAGAAGGGGAGCTGTCATGGATGCTGGTGTTGAGGAGAGATTGGTGGTGGCGAAGAAGAAAGGATTGGAGAGAAGCATTTGCCATGGCAGAAGAGCTGCAGCTGAGGATGGAAGAGGGGAGCAAAGGAAGGGAAACGGTGATAAAGGAGTGGATGGGGTTTAGGGAGAGGGTTGTGTGTACATGTGACGTACTTGGTGACGGTGTGGAGGCTTGAGTGTGTGCTGTCTATGTGCCTGTGAAGGGTTGTGAAAAGTGAAAAATTCTGGAGGTGGTTTTTGTAGGGATGCATCTTTGGAGAGAATATCTTTGGAGAGCTGTGATTGGTGGGCTGTGGGTGAGATGAGGATACTGGCAATCACAACCGAACAGAGATGTTCATAGGGAAGGGAGGGTGAGGTGGGCAGGCCGAGTCCATAGAACATCTTTAATATACCCTACTTTCTTTTGGTCTTTTAGAAACAAAAAAACTTCAGAATGAAACCATTGCTAGCCTCACATTCACCTTTCAGTTCTAGGAAATAATTTACATGGATTTGCATGTACAAATAATTTACCCTATTGGTGTATCTAGTTTCAACATGTCAGTTACTATATTGTAATGAGCAAAATTATGTGGTGAGACCGTGAGACTCTTCTGCTAATAGAGTCTTAAGCTTTACCTAAACCTAACATGTCAATAATCTCTTCAAGAATTTTGAGTAAAATGCTAGAAATTAACTCAGTTCTCTCTGTGGCTGCATGAACTAAAAGACGGTGCATAGTAAAGTTGGCAAATATCATGTGGAAACTACTCATTTCATATAAACTCCGTGAGACCAGATGTAAAAGCTTTCAAAAATCTTAAAAATACCATATGTAGGGGAGATAATGTTACATAACCCTATAAAATTTCATTTTCATACCTTCAGCGATTAAGCTTGATCTTGAAATTTTATAGGTTATAGAATATCATCTTCCTAATTTTCACACGTTTTTACAGAGTTTACAAGAAAAGGGTAGTTTTCGCATGATATTTGCCAAAAAGGACCCATTTTGGTCATGTTTTAAAGTGTTATGGCTTTTGACTTTTGTCTGAAATAGCATTGTAGCAGTTGTTAGCTTTTTTGAGGTATTCAATTAAAAAAATAAAGAAAGGATAGGAAAATTTTATATCTCCACAAATAATGTAAAGAAAAAAAAAAAAAGTCATGTTAAGAAACTAATATATTTCAAATAGTTTTTGTCTTCTGAAAGTCTGAACTCAAAATTCATGATGTTTGGAATAGGGCCTTTTTCTACCAGAGCCATTGATTTCCAATTCTTGTTTTAGTATCTTCTAGGGACCTATTTGAAACACAGAAATTTCACATAAACATAATATTTTTCTCATAAGTCCTATGGAACCCCTCGTTCCAAATAGGACCTAAATTCTAAATATTATTTTGCATTTTATCTAAGTTCCACTCGGGAACAATTCTGTTGCTTAAAAAAACACGAGCTCATAAATTCTTCAAAAAAATCATCCAAACTTTTAGTTACCAAACTTTTAAAAAAGCATCTCTTTGTAAACGTACATTCATATGCAGGTTCTATTTGATTCATAGAAGTGAGGTATATAGCATGTTGATGAGCACGTGTGACAACCGAAAAATTGGCCACTTTTTCGTTCGACTTGGGTTTCTCGGTCTATGGACATGGTGTAGGCAAATGTGTATCTATCTAGAAATGGCCAAGTTGGACGCTCTGGACGTTAGGGTGTAAAAGCAACTCAGTGAAGATACAAAATGTAACTTTTATTTGAGGCTCCAAATTTTTGAATTTTCTTCTGACCATATCAAATCAAAACTCTCAAAGAGTAAGACTTCTCAATTCTCTCTATTTCTCACACACTATATGCATATATATGGGACAAAAGCACAATACACAATAAAATATTTATGATTTCACAATGAGCGACAATATGTAAATTTATGAATTCAAATACGAATATTCAAATTTAAATTCAAATTTATTCCGAATTTAAATTTATGAATTCAAATACGAATATTCAAATTTAAATTCAAATTTATTCGAATTTAAATTGAAAGCACAATGAGGACGTTTAAATTTATGAATTCAAATACGAATATTCAAATTTAAATTCAAATTTGTTCGAATGAAGGACGTATTTCTTCAAATACGAATAAATGAGTAGAGGTTCAAGAGGGGCCCCAGGAATGAGGCTTGAAGGCCTCATTTGAGAGGCCCTTGTTTTTAGATCACCTCCCTTCTCCCCGAGTTCAATTTTTGCTCTAGTCTCAACAATTTAGGGCCTTATAAGGGCTCACTGAGTTGCTCTAAGAGCAACTCCAAATAATCTCAAAACAGGGCTCCTACTTTTCATTTGAGGCTCCCTTACTTTGAGGCCCCCATGTAGGTTCACTGTATATTTGAGCCTCAAAACAGAGCCCTACTTCTCAATTCTCTCTTTCTCACACACTATATGCATATGTATGAGACAAAAGCACAATACACAATAAAATATTTATGATTTCACAATGAGGACAATATGTAAATTTATGAATTCAAATCGAATATTCAAATTTAAATTTATTTCGAATTTAAATTTATGAATTCAAATCCGAATATTCAAATTTATTCGAATTTAAATTTATGAATTCAAATACGAATATTCAAATTTAAATTCAAATTTGTTCCTTTAAATTGAAAGCACAATGAGGGTCGTTTAAATTTATGAATTCAAATACTCATATTCAAATTTGTTCGACAGGGACGTATTTATTCAAATACGAATAAATTCAGGGCTCAAGTAAGGCCCCTAGGAATGAGGGTTTGGAGAGCTCATTTGAGAGGCCCCTATTTTTGAAGGCTCAAGTAGGGGTTAAATGGAATCCATCTTTGCTCGCTCTCAAATAGTTTAGGGGCTCAAGGAGGGCCTATTTCATAGTTGCTCTAAGGAAGTGGTTTACGTTAGTACAAATTAAAATTTTTACGGAGTAGTATTTGATAACTCTTAAGTAAACTATTACACATGTAGAAAACAATAACGATCTCAGATCTAATAATCTTATATATACTATGTATGAGACCAACTGATAGCACTTAAGAATATAACAATTCTCGCAGTGTCTTATGGTGGATCAATTCAACATTATGTTCTTCAACATGTGTCTAAATTATTAATTTGATATCCCATATCCATGATTCATGAAACATAATCATCAATCAATACATGTGCTGATCTGCAAATCATAATTGCCCTACATAATAATATAAGATCAGGAATAATTTAGAATAACATCAAAATATGAATAAAGAGTTTCACGAGCAAGCCACATATTTATTGATCAATATGAAAGACATTTATTGAAGAGACAAAATATCATATTATTTAAAAGATCATAAATATAGAAGTGATACAATCATCTCTATAATTACCTCTAAAGCATATTACTAACACAAGGTCTACTTGTTTGTTGTATATCTTGGTAGGCCATGCGTCCTGTCTTGTTTATGAGTTTTAACTCCTGATTCTTCAAATAATAACTATAATAAAAAAACTTAGCTCAATGTTTTTGAGCTAGATTCTCTGCTGATTTACAAATCATAGTTGGATTATGACAGAAATAGTTTTTAGTCTACCATTTGCTATTTTAGGGTGCGCGGGATTATGTACCAAGTTCATCATGCAGATTTTGCAACTACCGGTATAAATCATTCAGAATTTGTATCTAATTTTTGCATTCCAAAAGAGAGCCTTGTAACCAAGCTCGTACATTGAGCTAGATTTCGAAGCATAAATGTTCTGGTAAGTTGACCTATATTCCGACGGCTTAGCGCATGCTGAATGCTGAACTCACCATCAGATATGAATCTACTCGTTAGTTTGCACAAAATTAGGACTTTTTGGGGTCTTGAGACTCATTCTTTACTATGTTTTTTTTTACGTTCGGAGCAAGACGATAACAAAAGAAGTTAATAAGTCAGGTATTCATATTATCTTTTAGTTTTTGTGAGAAAAACTAAAGTAGAAAAAAAGATATTCATATTATATTTTAGTTTTTCTAAGCAAAAACTAAAGTAGAAATCAATACGAACTTATGGGGGTGATTTGGGCCGCGCCATTCCAGCCCACCAAGCACACTAGGGCTATTCTTTTTAACTTCTCAAAGCGGTTTTTGACTTTTGCTACAGTATCTAACTTTTAAACGGAGTATTTTTTTAATATAGAGTCTACAAGTTGATTATAGTATACGTTAAAAGCCCAACATCTATACCATCCAAAATCGCAAGCGAATATCTCTCTCCGTAATCTCTATCGCAAACAGCTAAAATTCAAAAATTTCAACCAAAAACCAGTCTCCACATTGCCAGACTCCAACCGATCCATCCCTCTTGTCCCCTGCTCCCCAATTCGAGAAGCAACCCTAGGGTAGCTCACGGTGCTGCCAGCTTGCCTCCGGGAGCACGGCGTGCGATAGCAAGCAAGCCGCCAAGGCTAGGCGGCAGTCAGGCAGGTGGTAGTAGCAAGCAGGTACCACCGCACCGGGTAGGGTTGGGCGCCGCCGCGGTAGTGGCATGTGGACGGGCCGGGCGGAGTGGGCGACGAGGCGTGGCAGTGACCAGTGGCCAGCGGTTTTGCAGGTACTGGACATGACTAGGCTTCTTCCTCAGCTTCCAGGTTCAAATATTCCCATCATTGTTTTTATCTCGGATCTTTGGACTATTTGATAGTGTAGTTCACGTTAGGTGTTCGATGTATTTCCTGTGCAAAACAATGATGCATTGAAATTACATTCCCATTTGGATCATTGCATCGTATGATATTTGGACAACGCTCTATGGATTTAAGACTGTCACGCTTGTTGATTGGGGAGATAATCAGTTGAATACTTGATTGGGTTGGGGGATTGCTGTCGCTGAGTTCCAAATGTAGTTTATAAATGGCTAGTCTATTCTGATTTCAAAATCTCAGTTTATGAAATGTAAATTTGCAACACAAATTGCCAATGTTTAAGTAGATGTTAGGTGGACGGCGGACGATGAGATGGGGCTTAGCATTTAGAGGGCCTAAGCGGCGGAATTAAAAATGAGATTTATCAATTTTTATTTTATTTTTTTCTGATCTATTTAGTCTGTTAAATCTATTTATGTATATAGTCGACCTACCGGTCTATTTACCTCTCTTTATTTCCTCTCTCTCCTCGTTTACTTTTCACTGCACATATTTTATCTCTTCTTTCTCTTGCAGTCTCACCTTGCCACTGACTGAAATTTTTATAAAAGAGTTAAAAAATTATTTATTTTAAAAAATTAAAATTTGTTTTTATAAGTTTAAAATGATGTATATGGTGACGTGAATAAATGCACAGTTGTTACACCATAAATAATCATATGTGCGAATCCGGCTCGTGATGTGGGCCATGCGGCATCGTTGGGAAGTTTGGGTTCTCTCTGCCTTTCTTGTTGAAGTCTAGGGTTTTAGGGTCTAGGTTTCATGTTCAAGGCTCCACACACCACCGTCGAATCCCCACATCTCCGACCAAATCCTCTTCTCCTCTCCTCTCTCTACTCCGGTCGGCGCATCTCCTCCCTCTACCCCAGTAGCCGCCGCCTCCCCCGCAGATCGCTGCCTCCCCCGCAGATCTCGGCCCCTCAGTTCTCCCCTCCGCCGTCGCCCTCCTCCTCCGCTTGCCACCCCTCGCCGCCTCGCCTACCTCCGACCTTCCCCCAGATCTGTCAAGCGGAGGGGAGTGGGGACGTGAAGCCAGCGGAGTTGCCGGCGGAGGACACAGCGGCGGGGAGGCAGAGGAGACGGTGGGGGGAGACGACGAAGGGGATAGGAGGCAGAGGCAGAAGGGAACCTCGGTGGCGGAGTGGCTGATTCCGGCGAGGCAAAGGGGAACTCTTTGTAAGCCCTCAGTCCCTTTTCCTCTTCCCCTGCTCTTGGTCGCCGTCTTGCGCACCTAGGCGACGCACGGCCGCCGCGCTCGCCTGGCAGATCGCCACGCCGAGGCCGCCTTACCCCACCTTGGTCCCGCCTTGGACCGTCTCACCGCCCAGCCACCCGACTAGGTGCCAAGGCGCGGCGGCACCCTGCCGCCCAGCGCCTACGCGGCCACCCAGGCCGCCTTCTTGAACACTGCAAATTGCTAAATATTTCACTACTATTGCAATTTATCGATAGTTGTAGTCTGCCATAAATTAGTATCAGGCGTACTCCATTTCTGGATCTGACACTGGTTAGATGTATGTATGGTATGCTTGTCTCATATTAGCTTTGTCCTATAAACACCTCCTAATTTTTTGTCCTGCGTACACCGCCCCTCGCAGAGGGTCCTTCTCACAGTCTGTACACCGACTCACCGAGCCCCTCCCGTGGCCTCTGGCGATGTCGGTGACGGGGGAGACCTATGAACAGGAAGACCTTGATGGGGAGGAGTATGACGAGGATGAGGAGGAGGGGTATGAGTTCGGCGACGCAGATGATGCGATGCAGTGCGTGGAGATGGCGGAGTGGCGTGGTGCCGCCGCCGCCGCCGGGTGCTACACACTGGCGCCCAAGATGATGAAGGATTCCTGACGCGGAAACGCAAAGCCCTAGCCGAGGAGGAACCTGAAAGGTGCTACATTTCTCACCTTGTTTGCTTCCATTCTATCTATCTATGCTCGAATGACAAAACTGGAACATAATTTTGTTAAGCCTGCTAAAGGTGCCCGCTTTTGCGTCGTTTGTGGCACATTAAAGTGGACTTAGGTGCTCAAGTTTCATCTAATTTGGCTTGGTTTATGCCTATTTGGTGCAATTTGCTACTGAAGATACAAATTGTTTTTGGCTTGTTCCACTGATTTCGTAGAACAGTAAATTGCTAACTGTTAATTCTAGTGTAATGGTGCCTTTCTAATTCTAATTTGATATAATTTGGTGAAATGCCACTGATACAACTGTTCATTATGCTTTAGTAGCTCACACTATCATTTATGTGGAACACTTTTAGGAGATCGATGTGTAAATTGTGCTTCTGTCTTTGGAAGGGTATCATTTTTTTTATTTCCTTTCTGTGATGTAAAGTTTTATTGATCTCCTGTCTTCATCATGTTCTTTGAAGTGCAATTTATGCTTGTTTTTGTTTTCGTATGCTATTTAAACTTTTTTGTTTCAAGAATTGTCAAATCCATCATGTATTCTGCTACAAGTGTAACTGCATTTGCAGTAGATATATATGAAAATATTTTTCATCATCCAGGGATGAATGTTCAAAGAGGCCAAGGCAGGATGAGCTTTCAGAGGTGGAAGCCGCGACAATGTTTGACCAGCTGATGGAAGGCTTTGGCCTTCGGCGAAAAAGAAGGTTGAAAGATGTATGGTACTGTTGTTAAATTCTTACCACACATACTGCTTGGAAAATCCCCCCATGGTATTGATTATGTGGAGAACATAGAAAAATAACTGCATTATGTATGGTTTGTGACTGGTACTTTCCTTTTTGGTTTTGTTTTCCAAAATTTTTTGCATTAGGATGCACAATTAGCATTCTGGGTTTACAAACTTTCTTGTAATTGAATGAAGACTGAAGTGATCTGATTTTTTTTCATGAAGAAATTGTATTCTGTTAAGTCAAGTATGATCCCTTTCATTTATAGCTTCATTTGTGGCTGAGTGCCTGTTGTTAGCTCTTTCTAGAAACTGTTGTGACTTGATCTGGAAAACAGTTGGTATGTAGATTAATGAACACTCACAATTTCATGTTGTGCTCAATGCAGTGCAATCCATTCGTGTTATACTTAGAATTTTGATAGGATTGATGAAATTGGTAATTTTTCTTTATTATTTGTTTTCATCAGGTCAAGAAAAGGGGAAGAAGGAAAGGAACAAGGAACAAGTGCAGTCCTGAAGTTATTAAAAAATTGGGTGATGCCACTTTGCTTTTTACGGAGAACAAATTTAAGGAGGTCTAATCTCTTATCTTCTTACTCTTATCAATAGTTTTTGGGGGTCTATTACTTGCATGCTCTATGTTGTTGATAAGTGGTTTGAGGCATCAGTTGATTATGTTGGTGTGCCATATTCAATGCAAATTTTCTTATGGCAAGATTGTGAACATTACTTTTGTTTGCATGCTGACTTAATTCAAGACTGCGAGAGTCACATGATAACTAAATGGGTCAGCTAGATGGATTGGTTGACAACTTGACTTAGAAATCTAGTGTTGGGAGTTGGGATAAGTTTTTGACAGACTGGAAGTTGATGTGCACCTGGCGGTGGTGCTGAGTTTTGACACTGTCTTCATCTTTGTCTGTCCAAGTTCTCATTGACTTAATGCTATACAGCGAGCTAGTTCCCCATAAAATTGAGGGTCTGGAGGATTATTGATAACTGATCAGCTAATACTTGATGAGAATCCCTAACTGAAATATTAAACATTCATGGTTCTCTCTCTTGTTTGCTTAATAAAATATCTTTGGAATTTCTCTGGTACTGCTGACTGCTTCGTTGTGGGTTGTTTTGGTCACTTAGCAATTAGCATATGATAATACGACATAGTGACCTATCTATTATTACGAAGGAGGTGAATTCCTTTTGTATCTTACTGCTGTTTCTGAGATTATTGAATAATAACTCAACTTCAATTAAGATACTTAACATTTACAAAATTAAGAATTATCATTGATATTGGTTGTCTGTCTAAGTTCCCGTGGAACTCTGTTCTACAGTAGTTTTGTCTGTAGCTATCTTTGTGTCTGTCCTGATTAGGTTGTATATCATGTGCATGCCCAAATGGTCATTCTGGTTTTGTAATGCTTTTATAATGGTTTTAAATAATATCTTTGTGGATGCAACAAACTGATAATGCATACCTGCCATACTGTAGAATTTTAGTATTTGTACATGCAAATTTATGCATTTTTGTTATGATGTTCGAATTTGTCTAACAGAAACCTTTGTGTTGGTGTCATGCACTGCAGGCAATTCCTATATTACATGAGATTGTGCGGATTGCACCAAATTTTCCAAATTCATATCATCTACTTGGAAACATTTATAAAGAGAATGGTGAACTAGATAAAGCCATAAATTTTTTGATGCTTGCCGCATATGTCTCCCCAAAGGATTCATCTCTGTGGAAGAAACTCATTGACTTGGCATTGTGAGTTCATACCAATCCCTTTTTTTGCGTGTTTGTTTTTTGTTCGAATCACTTGATTGTTTTTTCTTGGTAAATTACCTGGCCTGATAATTTGCTGAGTAAAAATGTTGCATTACTGGTGATGTTTACTCTCTTTTCACCCCTAGTTTTGCTTTGATATTATGTTATATGCATTTTACAGGAAACATCTTGTTCTCATTAATGCAGGCGATTCAAAATTTTCTTAGTTACTGATTATCTAACATAAAACTTTGTTTTTGGACGTAAAGAATACAGTAATATGAAAGAAAATAGAGACAATGACCTCATTGACTACTTTATTCTATTTGTCAGGAAAAAAGAAGATGCTGCTCTAGCAAGACACTGTGTTTTAAAAGCAATGAGAGCAGATCCGGAAGATGCAGGACTGAAGTTTGATTGTGCTAACATATATCGCGCCCTTCGTGACTACCAGAAAGCTGCAGAGATATATGAGCAGATTGTCAGAATTTGTCCTTCTAACATTGTCGCTCGTAAAGCAGCAGCACAGGTTTATTGCCTATGACAGTTTGTTGTTGTGTTATTTGTTGGTGCCTCCTCTAGTTGAAGCACCAGACCTCATTTAGCATTGCCCACTTTTTTTGATTGTTCTCTCTCATACTGCAGTCTCAGAATGGGCATTCAAAATTGATATGAAAACATGATATTTTGTCTAATATATATTTTCTCCTGTTTAATCTTCTGCTTATATGACTTTCATTTGCTATCCATATATTTTGACTTGACATTGTAGCCATAAGAAATGTTGATTCTAAGATTTGTCGATATACAACTATACAGTACTAAATGTAGATCGTAGTTACAAACCAAAGGAAATGTTTAAGTCATGGTCACCAGAAGTCAAAACTCAAAAGATTACATCTCCATTTCATTGTGAGGTCAGTAATGTCACTTGATCTCAATTTCCATTGGAATGTGTATATTAGTGCCAACTGCCAAGATCCCAACTTCAAATAATTTGATTTGTTTCAAATTCGAAATGCACCCACAAAACTGGTCCGATTTTTTGCCCAGAAACTGGGTGAAATCCTTGACCGCTCTGGTTTCAAAAATCCTGGATTGTTCTAAGTATTTCTGTGTTATCAGTTGTATGGAATGTTAACTTTACTTATTGCTTCTTGCCTTTTCCCTCCAGATGTACAGAGACTGTGGTCAAATTGATAAAGCTATTACTTTGTTGGAGGATTATGTCAATTCTCAAGCTACAAGCACCGACTGGAGTCTTCTAGATTTACTGATATCCCTTTATCTGAGAAATAATGCCCATAGTGAAGCACTGAGTCAGATCGAGAAGGCACACCTACTGTTGGGATCTCAACACAAATTACCAGTACAATTGCAGGCGAAAGCACTAATCTGCCACGCTTATCTTGGAGACATGAAACATGCTGAGGTTTGTTCCAGTACTGTTCTGTTGTAGGTCACTTGACACAATGCATTCTTGTTTTCTCAAATCCCTCCTTTTCTATCCTTGGTTTCTAGTATATTGACAATGCAATTCCCTGATATGAACTCTGAAAGGTTTAGCTTTGTGCTTGCATGAAGTAACTGTTTTCCGGAATTACTTAAAGAATTGCACTTTTAAGGTCATAGTTATTCAATCAGCATTACCTTTTCTACAGGTGTTCCTTCAGGATGTGCGTTTGGAGCGTTCAAAAGATAACACTGATTTGATTAAGGAGGTTGCTAATGCTCTGGAAAATGTAGGACAACATGAGTATGCAATAAAGTTTTACTTGATGATTGAACATGTTGCTGTTCATAATGATGTGAGTAGTTGATTACTTGACTTGCTTTTTTTGAAGTTTTCTTTCCCTAACATTTGTTTGCAGAGGTTGATTTTAAAATTCAGGTATTGTTTGCCATCAGCAATTTCTTCCTTTTCAATTGATGTACGATGCATTGTGAATTAAGATCGTAAATTTTTAAATCTTTAAGGGAGCAATTCAATCTTGTGAATCTTTTGAGACATATAGTTAACACAAGTACAATAAACATGGAAGCTGGAACAGCATTGGTGTTAGATTTCTACAGAATTTTCTTGCAACGGAGAACAATATCCATCTCAATGGATAGAGTAAAATTTGAATTACCTATGCATTGCTAGTGAGTTGAACAAGTTATTGGATCAAACATGTAATCCAATATAGTTCAACAGAGGAGATTATGCATGGGGAATCTGAAGTCCTTTTTGAACAGAAATTATTTAATGGAAAGCAGGTTCTATAGATTATTTTGAACAGAAATGGCACGAAATATAAATTCCTATGTTTGAGAACTTGCTTTATGAAAGTTTGTAGAGCTCCTAGCTGGACAGAGAGATGCTCTAAATTAGATTAGAACGTACATGCTCCATACTCCATAGAAGGCTTAATGGATGCTAACATGATCCCAAAAATGTGGCGCTGTTGCATGATAGCATTGTAGTTTATTGCCTTATTGGTTGGAGCATACCCAAAGTGACAAAGTCTGAGTAGTAACATAATATGTTTTCATATTGATATATGGATTCATGCTTACAGAGACATTTTCTTTGTTAGCAATAATAAGCTAAAATAGCATCTGCACAGGGTCCAGTTCATTTTGTCTATGTATGTTGCATTCAATACATGAGGAAGAGGCTTGTTAACTTGTGAAGAGTCATGAAGTTTATAATCTTTTCGGAAACATTTATTTGGTACATCTAGTTCAAAGTTCTAATTTTAGTCTCTTTTTTTGTAGACAATTGCATGTTTGCTTTGTTTCCTTTACCCTTCTCTAGTTTGATATACTGCAACTTGTTTCAGGGTAGTTCATATATGAAAGTTGCTCAATGCTACGTGGTTGTAGGGGAGAAAAGAAAAGCTATTCCTTACTTTTATAAAGGTTCTGTTCGATTCTCTTCAGTAAGCACTTCTCTGTTAGCAAGCTTGACATTAATTACAGATACATTCTAAAAAGATAATATAGTCAGCTCAAATTTAATCACAAATCTGTTTATTGTTAGAGAAATACTAGACCCACTTAATCTGAAACAGCTTAACAAAAAAAGGGCATTACTTCTGTGCTGACCTAAAGGAGAGAAGCTAATCCATTCTTTTTTATATGTTCTTTGATATTTGAATCAATTTGCTTTCAAATATTCTCATTATATTTGGTTGTTATTGATATGGAGTTATTAGATGCAAGATCATTCTATCTGGCATTTCATCATTGATGAACCTTTTCTAAAGATTCCTCACTGTCTATGCTTTGTATGTCCAATACCTGATTCCTTATATTTATTGTTCTTAAAATAATTACTACATGGCATTATGAGAAAAACAATTTTACTATTAGGGGTGCCAAACAACTTTACTATTAGGGGGCCACTCCCATTTAGTTGGGACATTTGGGAGGTTCCAAAAAACTTTATAAAACTATGGATATAAGACACTAGGATTCTAGGAAATGCACACATGCAAATTTACAGGGATAAATAATCATTTGTGGGAAATAAAGAAAAGACAAATTGGGCCAAAATATAAAAATATATATGACTTGAACCTTATCTTTTTTGTTTAGTCCCAAATGATCTCTTATATGATTGTGAAACTTGGAAGGTACATGGGACCAAGGTTTGGAAAACCGGCGGTTACCGGCCGGTAACCGGATTTCTTGTGGCAACAGGGAAATGAAAAACCGGCGGTTTTTTATTCAATTCAAATTTAAAATTTTGAATGAAAATTTAGTTTTTTTTAATGATATTTATATTGTTTAACACTAATGGAATGTATTAGGAAGATGCATGCACCTCCCGTGCTTGATTTCATACTTTTTGCCATGAATATGTTAGGAATTTCCAATTTCAAATTTGAAAAATCCAGCGGTTTTTAGCGGTTTTTAGCAGTTTTTCTCCGTTTTTTGGGCGGTAACCGGCCGGTTTGTTCGGTTACCAGTTTCAAATTCAAATTTTGGTTTGTGAAATTTGACTGATTTTTTTTCCGGTTACCGGCCGGTAACTGGAACCGGTCGTCCGGTAGTATCCCCACGGTTCCGGTTTTTGGAACCTTGCATGGGACATTACATGTCCCACGTCATGTGAGAATTTTTTTTAGAAATTTTGGGGCATATCTCATGCCCCAACCGGTGTAATGGGAGCAGCCACCCTTAATAGTGGGAAATCCACGTGCATGGCATGACGCTCCATTGCTTTGTTTAATTGCTTGAGTTGAGTTCTTCTCTATTGTCAATTTTGATGTACTGTATGGTTTTTTTCTTAGCCTTACAAAGAATGGAGGACAATGTTGATGTACGGATAACCTTATCCTCTCTTCTTGTTGATGAGGATAAGAATGATGAAGCTATCACTTTGCTTTCTCCTCCTGAAAATTCAGGTACACTATTTTCTAAGCGATTCATTGCAAATAACTGCTGCCATTGTTAAGTGTTTGCTATGGCTGATGCAGAGTTGCAGTCTGCTAATACTCCAGATCAACAGAAACCTTGGTGGCTTGATGGGAAAATAAAGATGCAGCTCGCGAAACTTTATTACAATAAAGGCATGCTGGAGGACTTTGTGGGCACCATTTTTCTTCCCATTCTCGAAACATTGAATATCGAGTATGCTAATCGAAAGGTAGAAACATTCCTTTTCCGTGTATGTTGTTCGTGTTTGCTTGTTCCCTCCGTTCTTTTATATTTGTCATAGCGAACTTGCCCTTAGGCACCATTTACCACTTGTTAAACATTGGCATGCGTCCGTGCATGCATGCGCATGCATGCGGCAGGCGGGTGGGAGGACAGATCGGCGGTGGGCGGGCCGGAGGCCCGGAGGACAGATCTGCGGCGCGCGCGGGGCGGGGAGCGGGAGGAGGCGGGGGAGCGGGGAGGCGCGCACCGGGGCGGGGTTAGAGGCGGCGACGGCGGGGGGAATGCGAGAGAATGGAGAGTGGAGACCGAGCGCCGACAGTAGAGACCGGCTCGTGTAGTCGTGCGCGTGCATTTATCACCGCCCCGGCTCGATCGGGCTCCCGAGCCACTCGCGAGCGGCTCGGGCTCGGCTCGTTAGTGAGCCAAGCTCAGCATGGGCTTGGCTCACTGGGGGAAGCTCCGAGCTCGAGTTGACTACGAGTTCGAGTAGCTCGCGAGCTTCTAGCTTTTTGCCCAGCTCTACTCCCAAACAAGCAGTGGCGATGACCCTCCCCTCCTCCCCCTCCCCCTCATTGCCCAGCAGCAGCGCCGGCGCCAGAGAGACGTGGACTAGATCCACATCTCTTCGGCGGCGGCACTGCTGCTGGGCGATGAGGGAGAAGGGGGAGGGGAGGGGAGAGGAGGGGAGGAGGGAGAGCAGGGAGATGAGGGGAGAGGAGATGAGTATCTTGCTGGGCAACGGGGATGGAGGCACCGCAGAGACGGGATCTACGAGATGGAGGCGCCGCTGACACCGAGAGATCGGAGCGGTGAGATGGAGGTGCCGCCGACCACCGCCTTGGTTCGAGGTACTTTGCCGCCTAGGGTTCATTCTCCAGATGTCTCTCTGGTTTAGCCACCGGCCTACTGCCTACTCTTTATTTGGTTGTGGTCGTCACCTCGATGCGTAAGGTGTCACCTTGAGCCTTCTCGACGCCATACACCGCCTAAGTGTCGCCTCAGCGACGCCTTCGTGTTTTAGTTACTTGAGGGGGACTGCTTCTCATCGCCTCTTCTATGCGCGGTCAAGTCAGTTTCATCTTCATGCTTACTCTGACTCGACCTGGGCGAATAATCCAATTGATCGCCGATCTATCACTGATTACTGCATCTTTCTTGGGACATCTCTAATAGCATGGAAGTCCAAGAAACAGACTGTAGTGTCGCACTCTAGTGCAGAGGCTGAGCTACAAGCTCTTGTTACTACTACATCAGAGATCATTTGGTTTCGTTGGCTGCTAGCTGATCTTAGTATCTCATGTGATGTTCCTACATCTATTCTTTGTGACAACACTAGCGTCATACAGATTGCTAATGATAGTGAAGAACGAGTTAACTAAACATATTGGTGTAGATGCATCGTTTACACTAACTCACTACCAACACTCGACTATTGCTCTTCAATATGTGCCTTCTAAGCTTCAAGTTGTTGACTTCTTCACTAAGCCCTGAACTTGAGAACATCATCATCTTGTTACGAATATTGTGTGTATTGATATGAGGCCTAAGGGCTATAAATATAGAGGAGTACATGAGGATATGGCATATAGAGATAAGGCATATATGGAATAGAATACGGATTCTATCTCCTTAACACCCCTTCAAATGCAAAGCGTATGCAATAGCATTGCATTTGGAAAGAGTTGATACTAAAATAGTAAACAAAATTCGAATATTTAGATGGATGTAAACAAAATCCGAAAACGCCTAAGATCTGACGAGGAAGAGCCGCGACGGGCGGATGCAGGATGCGGCGGCGAATTTGACGAGGAAGAGTCCGCGACGGGCGGACGACGATGAAGGGATCCGCGACGGGCGGACAACAGTGAAGGGATCCGCGACGGGTGGATCTGACGAGGAAGAGCCGCGACGGGCGACTGTAGGAGGCGGCGGCGGAGCTGACGAGGAAGAGTCCGCGACGGGCGGATGGCGATGAAGGGATCCGCGGCGGGTGGACGGGTGAGCAACCCCAGGCGACGGTCCCAGGCGACGGCGGCGACCTCAAACACAGGCGACGGTGGCCTAGATCGGGCGTCCTCGAAGGTGGCGGCAGAGCAGGGATGGCGGCGAAGAGACGAGCCGCGACGGCGGCCGGCTGGGGCGGCGGTCAGAGGGGCGCGCGCGCCGAACGGAACCGCAACGGGCGAGGGCGGAACGTGCGATCTTGTGCATAACGGATGCGCCGGGGCGATGGCGCGAGGCGACGGCGAGGCGAGGCGAAGATCCCGCCAGATGCGCGCCAGACGATGATCGCCGGGTGGACAAGGCGACGACAGCGCTGCTGCAGCCGGCGGACCTGACGAGGCGTGACCTCGCGACAGGAGGAAGAGCCGCCGCGAAGCGGCGGCTCGAGATGGCGACCGGCGACGAGGCGACGACGCAGCAGCCAGCGGTCGGCGGATCTGACGAGGCACGACCGCGCGAGGGGAGGAAGAGCCGGCGGATCTGACGAGGCACAACCGCGCTATGGGAGGAAGAGCCGGCGGCCCGCGACTTCCTGCAGCCGGCGGATTTGAGGTGGCGACAACGGGCGGACGACGGGGTGGAGGCCGATCTATGGTGGCGACGACGGGCGGATGAGGAGACGACAACGGATTTGACTAGGTGGGTCGAGATCTCCCAGGCGGCTCCCCCCGAGCGGATCTGACGAGGTGGCGCTCGGGTGGAGATCCGAGCGGACGAGCTCGATGAAGAGCGCGCCACGCGCCCCGGACGGCGGCCGGCCGAAGCCGCGCTATAGGTGGTTGCAGGAGGCGCCGCGACGGGAACGGCGAGACGGCTGCGACGGGAGGCAACCCAAGAAGTGCGGCGGATCGATCTCGGCAGCAGGACAGGGCTGGCGGTGTCGGCGGCTGTGACTGAGGAGGGGCGGAGCGGGAGGAGTGGCTGCCGACAGGAGGAGTGCCGCTCGTGTCGCCTGGTGACAGGCCGCCTTTTGGGGTTGCTCTGCCGTCGCTCCACCTGGTGACCACCGGGTGTAGGAGTCCAACTCTGAGGATCTGGGAGATGAGGTGGCTGCCCTCGGGAGTAGAGATTGATTCTCCCGGGGGCAGCGGTAGCGGAAGATGTGTGGAGGCTAGGGTTTAAGAGATATGAACCTTAGTTCTGATACCATGTTACGATTATTGTGTGTATTGATATGTATTGATATGAAGCCTAAGAGGCCATATATATAGAGAAGTACAGGAGGATATGCCATATAGAGATAAGACATATATGGAATAGAATATAAATTCTATCTCCTTAACATCTACATCTACCCAAACTCCATGTTTCGATATTTTGATCCACCTTGAGTTTGAGGGGTTGTTAAGTAGTGTATGAAGTGTATAGTATATTGGCCCATTAGACCCAATAGACTTAGGGTTGAGTTGTATATATATCCATGTATCTCCCTCATATGCAATGTGAAGAGTTGAGCTTTCATATATATGATTTCTTGGCCCATATGGCCCATCTAGTCTAGGTTTGGCCCATCACTCTTGTATGTCAGCAAATGGTGTTTTTTTTCTGATACAATGTAATAGTTATTCTGTAAATGTACAAGATCAAAGTCGTGTTTTTTTCTTGATGAACAATATGTGTAAGTAAAGAGTTCTTGAAATTATGTTTTGCTTGTGAGCTTGGAGCTTACTGTGTTTCTTTTTGAAGAGATTTAGTCAGTTTCTAAGTACTTTCATGCAGGTGAAGACAGTTAAAAAGCTTCCAAATACTGTTCTACATGAAAGAGCTAAAGTTCTGGATGAACAACGTCCAGACAGTGTATTTCAAGGATTCAGGCCAATAGCATCACCTGCAGAGTTGTAAGTACAACCTTCGTTCGCAATATTTTCTGTAATCTTTAATTGATAGAACTAATTTAATTCAAGCCCATGCAATTCTGAATATTTATACCATGGTTCCTAGTACCTTATATAGTGCATTTGTTTGCCTGGTTATGCCTTGATCTGGATACTTACTCTCTCATCTAGTTGGTTGGCTGTTTGTTATAGGTTCCTGAAATCTTGATATGTCATCGTGACAGTCGAAACAATGGTTGACAAGCACTTCATCATGCACTATTCATCCTTTTTTCTTCCTGGAAATAGGGTGTTTCCACCCCTGCATGGATTGAACCCAGGACCTCATGCTTGTGCACCTCTGCACACCATTACCTGGAAATTATGCACTATATTCACACGCATTGCCTGTCTGTTTCAGTTCGCAGTACAGACAAATCGGACGTTGAAATTTTACATGTTTGCATAACATTACATCTAGTATATCCATGAAATATTTTGGTAATATTTGGAAAAGTATGATTTACTTTCACAAATTTGGAAATGAAATACGAGCTATTGATTTAAACCTGAAATATCAAATGGAAATTTAGATTCATAATTTTGAGTTTCTAAACTCCCATAATCAGTTGAAGGATCTTATATATTTTCAAGACAAAAGCAGGATTGAAGTATGATAGTATACCCTTGAACTTATATATTTGGAGACCATAGAAAATTATGTCCATGAAGAATTTAAATTTTTATTTGAAAATTGACTCTCAAAAGAATGCACCTGTGCATTTTCTAACTCGTAATTTACATGTTACTAGTTGAATGCCAGTGTTGCTACATATAAAAAAATATATTACCCCAGTATGTCGAGACATCGTTGCTGGTCTCGGCCTACAACACGGCCTTGTCTCTACCGCGGTGCTTGACCGAGCTTCACTGCTGCACACATTACGCCACCGTGCTCAGCCAGCACTGCTCCCTCGGCTTTGCCGCCACACTCAATTGAGCCCCTGTGGTGTGTTGGGCCTCTGCTTCCATGCTTGGCCTCACCGCCACACCTAGGCTGCATTGCCATGCGCGCATTGCGTCACTAGTAGTCAAATTGGGCCCGGCGGGCCATGACTGGGAGATGTGCCCTCACAAGTTGACACGGATGAAGAGGATTCGGTGGTGGTGACCAGGAAAATTGAGAGGTGGGGGTTGATGAGAACTGGGGAGGCACGAAAAGGAATTTGTGAGAGGGAGGAGATTGTTGGAGAAGAATAAAATTTGGTTTGGGATGTGTTCTATCTTCTAGTTTTTTGTTAGAGATTTTATAGGGAGGTGGGAGGGGATGACGTACCATCACCACCATTCATCAAGTGTTTTTTTAATTAGTAAAGATGAGGAAAAATTATTTTCTGATAGCCAAACATACACAGCTTTCTCTTGTCTGCAAAGGAAAAATCGGAGAAGGGGAGGAAGAGAAGGGAGAAGGAGGGAAGGAAAGGAGAAGAGAAGAAAGGGGTGATCTTGAGGGATCACCTAAGTATAATTTTTTTACCTCATTCCCCTTTATTTTAGGTTAATTTAGGGATTTTTGGCTCGTGATTAGAGGTGTTCATATGGGATAATCAACCGATTAGCGATTAATTGTTGTCTCGCGTAGGTTATTTGGGCAGATCATCTATTCGTCTAGTTTAGGAGGTCAAGATGATTTTTCCTGCAGAAGCAATTAACATTAAAGTTGTAGAGGATGCGAGAACCTAGCTACTGTAATTTTTGTAGAATTTTTGGCTTTGGAGTTTGGGCGCAACGGAGGTTGAAACTTTGCTTTGTGTAGCAGAGGAGAATTCAGAGTTTAGATTCTGATCATGTGCAGATTCAGAGGGTCTAACGAATCTTATGAATTTGCCCATAATAACGAAAGTTGTAGACAATTATGTAATCTAGCTTCTTAGACCAGACCAGTGTATAGTGGATGGTGATCGGTAGAAGCCTGTTGGCCAGAACTCCGATGCGATCTGTCTCTGTTTTCTATGGTATTTTACACCCCATTAACAACAAAATAAAAATAGGTGTCTTCTTGAAAGTTGTAGTGTTCGTTCTGTAGTTTTCAGAAATATTATTGTTTACAAGGTTTGATTAGTGGATTAAAAGATACGAAAAAGGCAAGCAGCGTTGCTGCAGTAGGCTGAATGTGGGAACGACGGGTTGAGAGGCAATTGTCGGGTTTTGGGCATAGCGGCGCTTTATTTTTCAGTTGTGGATGTTATGTTGTAGATTTGTGCTGAGTGGTGGTTTATAAACATGTGGCTTCGCTCCTAACTGTGCTCGAGCTCTTCGCTCCTTCGGTAGAAGCAAGTAAACGTAGCGGTTGTTGCTAAAGTTTAACTTGTTAATTTTAGTACCTCCATTTTAATTATTGATTGATTGGCTATTAATTTCTTTTAATCAAGATGCTTTGCTGTGCTACATACTCGTTTATATATTGTGGTCTATGTGATAATATTCTTTATGAATCAATTGTGGTCTATGTGGTAATATTTTTTATGAATCAATTGTGGTCTATGTGGCAATATTCTTTAGGAATCAATTATAATTTATGGGGTTATATTCTTTATGAATCAATTGTGGTCTATGTGACAATATTCTAATGAATCGATTGTGGTCTATGTGGCTATATTCTTTATGAATCAATTGTGGATTATGTGGTAATATTCTTTATTTCATATCATGTCATTTGCATCGTGGATGTCGTCGCATCTAACCGCGATCGTACCGATACAACATTGTACATTGCTGTAGTACGATGCACATTCTTACCTTGTTGGGTAAGGGTGTAGTGGATCATATGCATACATATGTATTTTCTTGTAAATGGATCATTTGCATACATATGCATTTTGTTATGGATGAATTATTTGCATATATATGCAATTTTTTAGATCTTATGTGGAATTGACCCATGAGAGACTTGCGGTATGAGGATTGATGATCTTCTGAGATCTTGTATAAATCATAATTGATTCATAAATAATATAACCAAATAGTCCACAATTGATTCATAAAGAATATAACCACATAGACCACCATCGATTTATAAGAATATTGCCATATAGACCATAATTAATTCATAAAGAATATAACCCTATAAACCACAATTATTTCCTAAAGAATATTACTACATAGACCACAATTGATTCATAAAGAATATAACCACATAGACCACAATTGATTGCTAAAGAATATAACTACATAGACCACAATATATAAAAGAGCATATAGCATAGCAGAGCATCTTGATTAAAAAGAATTAATAGCCAATCAATCAAGAATTAAAATGGAGGTACTAAAATTAACAAGTTAAACTGTATCAATAGTCGCTACATTTACTTGCCTTTACCGAAGGGATGGAAGCCACAAGCACGGTCGGGAGCAAAAACACCTATTCATAGATCACCACTTAGCACAAATCCATAATTTATCATTCACAAAAGAAAGGTAAAGCGTCACTGCACCCGAAAACTCCAACAATTCCCTGTCAACCCATCGTTCTCATACTTTGTCAACAATTGCCCACTGCAGCAGCGTTGTTTGCCTTTTTGTATGATCAGTATCTTTTAATCCATTAGGCAAACCACAACAAACAATAACTTTTCTGAAAACTACAGAACGAAGGATACAACTTTCGCGAAGACGCCTTAATTTTATTCTGTTGTTAAAGGGATGTAAATCACCACGGAAAACAGAGAACAAACTCTGTAATGGAGTTCTGACCAGTAAGCTTGTACGGATCACCACCCACTGTATACTGGCATAAAAATCATGAAATTTTACCAGAAACTAGATTACCTAGTTATCTACAAGTTTTTGTTATTATGAGGTAATTCATAAAAATCGCTAGATCCTCTGAATCTGATGTAACATCCCAAAAATTTGCTTTCTTCAAAACTAATTCCAAAATAATTATTTAAAAATATCTGGAGTTTATTTGGATTTTCTGGAGCCTAGTTGGATTATTGTTTCTAGTTTTTATTTAAAATTTAAAGCAAGAAAATGTATTTTAAATATTTTATTAAAGCTAAAAAGAGTTTATTTTATTTTTCCTAGCCTTCCCTAATTTATTAATTAATTTTTGAGAGTTTTCTAGAATTAAAAATCAATTTTGAAAGTCAAAAAGTATTTTATAAACATATTAAATGCAAATCTGAAATTAAAAATATTTTTCCTAAGTCTAAAATGCTTCCAGGAATATTTATGATTTTTCTGGAATTTTTAGACTATATTAGCTATTTTCTAAGTATTTATAAAGTTTCTAGTATTTTCTGAAATTTTATTCCGAAAATAAAAATCATTTTAATCCTAGCCTGCCACGTGTCGTTCTCGGATTAAATCCATCTCTCTCCACGAGTTAATCCTAGCCATACAAAGTCACTTACCCTTCATATTCATCCAAAGGCCATCATCTACTCACTTGCCACGTGTCGCGAATCTGACGGCCCGTACCCTTCACTTCCTCCCTCTCTCTATTACACATGGACCCCACATGTCATATGTTTCTTCAACCTCTCCTTCTTCCTCCTCCCACTCTCTCTCTCCTCCACCATTAGAGCTGAAACAAAGCTTTAATTACCATCCGTTTCCTCCTCTTAACTCCCGATTATAGCGTGAAACGGACGCCTAATCACCCTCATCAATCTCCCTAGCTCCCAACCTTTAACCTTCTCAAAGCCGAATCGCTTCCCCCTTATCTTTCTATAAATTGGCCTTCCTCACCATTCTATTCCTTTTCCTCCTCATTTTCGGTCGGCTCCTGGCTCTCACCTCTCCGCCGGCCGCCGCCCCGCCTCCCGGCCACGGCCGCCGGGCGAGTTCACCGGCCGTGCCTCCCGTGTGTCTTCTTTGTAATTTTTTTCCATCTAATCATTCTCCTCCTTGTTTATTTTGTCTTGTTGATACTTCCTTGTCATGAAAGAACAAATTCTCACTTGGTTAGTGGAGGCAAGCTAGAGCGTGCATGTTGGAGGTGGTGGGTTCAATCTGGGCAAGGCACATTATTTTTTCTTGTTAGCCTTGGCCATGGTGTGTCAATGACAACCGGCCCGACACGTCATACACTCAAATATATCCAAAAATTATCCAAAAATAAGATTCCAGAGAATATTCTCTCGGTTTTGCATTTTCTGGAATTTCCAAACCGATCAAACTTCCAATCGCTCGTTCTCCGTCGTCCGAACTCCGAATCCAGTGATTCAAATTTCTAAATTTGTCTAAAATCATAATCTAAGTTGCAGTATATATTTTATATTTTTGTGATTTTATTTGCATTTATTTATTTGTTTGTTTTGTCGTTTAGCGCGTAGAACCCGACGTCGCCAAAGATTTTTCCGATCCAAGAAGAAGTTCCATATAGCGCAAGAAGGCAAGTCTCCTTTGATCATCTTGTGCCTATGTTTGCTAAAATTATTTTATTATTTTAAATTTAGATGCATTGCTATGTTACATAAAATGATAACTTATGTCTTAAGGTATTAGTTAATCCAACCTTGTTATGCCCTCAATTGCGCTTGAATGCCATGTACCTTTGTAACCTTAGGATGTTCTTTGTCTCAATAATGAGATTATTATTAAATCTTTGACAAATATTAGAATGGTAGTAAAATGCTTAGTCATGCTATTTAACCTTTGTAACTTTGGAATGGGAAATTATAATTCTTTAAACTAGTCATTGTATTCAAAAATTTAGTGGTGATTGGTGTTGCCACTGTTCTTTTTAAATAAAATAAAATGGTGAAAATTTGTTTTAGACTTGGGCGGATGGTTAGTTTGGATTGGTGCGGTAAGCACGAGATCTTGTAAAGTGTATGTTCCGCCCTAGTCGAGTAAGGACCGACGCTTGTGATTGTCCAAACCGAGCACTACCGCACAACCACAAGTCTATATGGGTATGACCTAGCCGAATAACTTACGTTAGTTTAGTTTAGGTGCCACCAATGGAAAATGGGTGCCGAGGATTTACCGGTTTACTCATAGTGAGGAACAGATTTCTTGTACTCGCATGGCGCAAGAGGGGCTTCGATGTGGTGGATTTAACCTTCAATGGTGAAACCTCACGTGGTATCTAGCTAGACTAGAGTGAGGTAAAGGCTTTGTGATATTTTATCCGGGTCTCATGCCAATGGAAGCATGTTGACTATTAAGATAATTTGTCTCTTGTGGGTAAGTTGTACCAACTCTGAGTAATAAAACTATTCGAATAGCCGTGCCCACTGGTCAAGGCGGAGCAAGGAATGCATTCACATGGTAGACTTTGATTTTGATTCTAAAACAAAAGTTTTGGGAACTCTGGAGTGGTTGGAACTCTCTGAGTGTGTGTCCCGCGGATGGAGCCAGTGAGGTGGATGGAACGTAATTTTAAACCTTGGCGGTTAGAGCACATTTTACTAGTGATGGTGGTTGGAACCTTCACTAGAAAATTGTATCTAGTTTGATGATTGCAATTATTTTTGTTAAATTGATGCTTTCAAAATTACATAATGGTATGTGAAATAAAATGTTGCTTTATGCAAAAGACCCATATAACCTTCCTTTGTTAAGCCCTTCATCTATCGTGCATCTTTCCCAAGACTTGCATGAGTACTTTATGTACTCACATACTACACTTTAAAACAACTCTCGGAGGAGGTTGAAGCTCAAGAGGCGGACTACGACTACTTCGTGGATGGATCCGACGGAGGCTTTCCAGATTTCTAGGTTGCGTTTCCCACCAATTGCCCGTGGTGTATTGATGGGTCTTGCTTAAGTTTCTTTGCTTCATTGTAATTTTTGTTTGGTGTGAGGTCTTAAAACCTCATATGTAATAAAAGACTTGAGGTCTGTACTCGATTATTGTAATAAAGCGTTGTTGGTTATGTATCATGTCTGTTTAACTGTGTGCACTAGCTTTGATCTGGGACTAGTGCGGTAATACACAGAAGATTCTGGAGTTGCTGCTCCGGGGTCTCACATCTGACCACTATCAGAAACTAAATTCTGAATTCTCCCATACTAGGCAGCACAGTTCCAATCTCTATAGCGCTAAAACCCCACGGCCAAAAATTTTGAAAAAATTACAGGATCTAGATCTCCGTGTCCTCTATAACTTTTGTGTTCATGGTTTCCTTAGGAAAATTCATCTTGACCTCCTAAACTACACGAACAAATGATCTGTCCAAACAGTCTACGCGCAGACAACGATTGATCGCTAATCGATGGTTTACCCCATATGAACACATCTAATCACGAGCCAAAGTTCCCAAATTAACCTAAAATAGAGGGGAAAGCGATGAGAAATCATACCGAGGTGGTACCACAAGATCACCCTCTTGTCTTCTCCTTCCTCTTTTCTTCCCTTCTTCCTCTCCCTCTTCCTTCCCTTCTCTGGTTATCCTTTTATAGCAGGGCAGCAGGGAGAAGATGCATTTGGGGGTGGAGGCGCAGGGGGGAGGGCGGCATGGCTAGAGGGGTGGCGGCGGCCAAAGAGGAGGGGGCTTGGGGGGTAGGGTTTGTAGGGGAAGGGCGGTGCGGCTTGGGCCCTTTGAGCGACTAAAAGGTTGTCGTTTTCGCAAAATTCCCCCACAACAACTATTAAACCGCATATCTCTTCTGTTGGCTCTGAGCGGCCAACAGGTTGTTGTTTTCGCAAAATTCCTCCACAACAACTATTAAACCACTTTCTAAAATCCATCCTTCTTAAACACTTTTTTGTGTTAAGTATAATCGGGATATTACATTATACCCCTTTAAAAGAATTTGACCGCGAATTCCACTCACATCATTCTACTCGAAGAACAACCAAAATCTTTTACAAATAAAACCCAACTGAAAATAAAAGATTTTCAATGCAACCCACTCATAACAAACTTCCTTTAAAAGACTCCAATCTAGAATCAAAAGATTCATCAAGAAAACCTTTCCACTCTTAAGTAGACAATTGGAGAAAAAACCATTGTTATTAAAGCGGGACCGGTTATTGAACCGGTCAACCTTCCGGTTCATCGGTTCATCGGTCCAACCGTCCAATCGGTGGTTCAATATGACTTAACAATACAGTAAATTTCTTATATATCATAACATCCAACTTGCTCACTTGGTCACCATAGCTAGCTCATGAGGTGGGTGTCACAGGAGGTTGTGGGTTCGAGCCTTGTCTCATGCATATTTTCCAAAAATTTTCCGCTGAGCACACCTCCGGTCCAACCGTGTCGTTTTTTCTCCGGTTTTGTGCAGAACCGGCTGGTTCAATCGGGATTTTTTCGGTTCAATCGGTTCAACTGCATAGACGGTCCAATAAAAAAACCAAACCGGTCTAGACTTTGTTTCCGGTTTTTTCCGGTTGAACCACCGGTCCGGTCTTGTTTTAATGAGAAAACACATAAGCCAAGAGTGAAAATCACTCGAATGGTTAAAATAATCATTTTATTTTCTCAATTGGAAAAGACTACGCCTCAACATAAAACAACTCAATTTGTAGATGATCTCTGCTATAAAAACACAACCTAAATAAGAATTAAGAGAGCATTTCACTACTCGAGATAACAATAATTTCTTCATCCCTTTCTTTTAAGAATTTAACTTTCTTGAACCAAGGATTTTCAAATCATCGCCTAACACCAACTCATTTATCTTAAATTGGCAACCTCAACGATAAGCTCAAACTAAGTACATCATCTATACCTTTGTAGAGAGACTCTACTGTCCTCCACAAAACATACTCTAGCTAAGACCTAGTCCAATGGAACTACTTTGACATAATTCCTAATGCACCTCAATCCCTTAAGGATAACTCAAAATTCACATCACACTCGCACATACTCATTTACTACACCCCAAAGATGCTATTCACGATCATCACACTATTTGAAATCCATCCTATTCCACTATTCCTAGATAGAACACTGGGCCTCCAAAGTTCTAGCATAACAAAATGTAAAGTCCAGACTCAACCTTCAAGACTCCTACAACAAACTCTCCATATAAAGATAGGAAAATTCTCACAATTCAAATATACTTAATCCTTAACATCAACAAATCATTTGGTTTCAAGACAAATATTCTATTTAAATCAAATTCTTTCTAAGGATTATTCCAAGAAAATAATATATTATCTAATGTATTTCAAACATTGTGACATTTGAGGTTTCCACAAAATCATCTACTAGACCACCACTATCTAGTTACCATTACACAACTTAAAAGGCTTCAAAACACAAATCGGTTACCCTTTTCTTAGAAGATGAGGCAAAAAGAAATAAACTTCAGCACACGAAAAAAAAATGTTACCATTCGCAGTAGACCCCAAACCAATGGAATTAGCAGTGATTTTGGAAAACAAAAGATGAGATCACAGTTGAGGTAGATGCACCTCACGAAGAAAAAAATTATCAATTCTCCACCAACAAGAATAAACATTGCTATTTAAATTTGAGGAACTCTTATGCGATGAAACAAAAGGTTACGCACACTTCCAAAAGTTACACATCCTACTCTAACCTCAAATACTTTTACTACACTCTTTCCTTTAACAGCTAAACAACTATGGGGGTAATATTTTGTTGGTATCAGAGCGGGTGTTAGGTCCGTGGTAATTAAATTATTAAATTGACACACTGGTGCACAATAGGATGGGATGTATCAAGCATTGCATTTATGCTTTCGATATGTTGTATTGATGATTTATGTTATGAGATGATCTTGTATGATTATGATTTGCTTCTATGACTGTTACGAGGATAGTCAATGATAAGATGTAAAGGTCGTAGTTGTTGGCTTAGGCATTACTAGGTTATTCACCGATCGTGGTATCGGGATAGTGATGTAGTTACCTCGGATAACTTAGTTACAAATGATGTGGGTGAGTTTCTTTAGAAAAGTTATCTTCCTTGAGTTGATTGTGATCAATTTTTGGTCTATTGCGGTTAATGAATTTCTCTTGGGTTAGCGGTTCATTGCAGTTGTTTAGTGCCAATAGGCCTCTTATTGTCCTTGAGACAATTATTGTTTTTCTGATTGTTGAGTTGCTTTTGCTACTCGTGAGCAGTGTTAATTGGCGAAATAGATATTTCTATGTTTGTTCCATCTTTCTTTCTGGAAAATATGACTTATTTATTTGTTTGATATTATAAAAAAATCAAAGCTTTATGTTGAAAGTTCGTTAACTTGTGAAAGTCTTGGTTCTATGCATTTCTTTAGGGTTATTTCGAGTGTTGAAGTTTAATTCCTCTCTTCTCTGAAAGGAAGTGTTAAAACTTTTGTGGTGTTTGTTGTGTTTAAGTAGGAGGTGAAAATCATATAAATAATTGATAAGATATGAATTATCAAGTTGAAATGTTAGCGTGGTGTATAATTAATTTCTACTAACCATGGTTGTCACGGCGACCTCGGCAACCATGGCGCCTAAGGAGCGCCAGGACACCTAGTCGTTCAGGCGGGCGCCTAGTCGTCCTCTAGGCGTTGCCAGGCGAGCTAAGGCGGTTCACCTGAGAAGAGCCTAAACAGAAGAAATGCATATAGAGAAGGACCATATTGCAATTTCAAAACCTTGAGAGGGCTCACTCGCAAAAAGCCAAAATCACTCATATATTACAGGCTTACAGCCGCCGCCGCCTGAGCTCGGTTGCTCGAGTGCCCGCTCGACACATTTCTTTGCCCCCTATCTCCTCTTCTCTCCCTCTTCCTTACCCCATCTCCTCTCTCCGCAGACGGCGAGGCCGAGTAGCTCGCCGGCCGGCTCCTCCTCTTCCGCCGCGCTCTCCATCGCTTCAGCGGCGGCAGACCGAGGAGGCAGCGGAGAACCGGCCGGCGACGCAGAGGAGACCGTGGATCCGGCGGAGGAGACCGCGGATCCGACGGATCCGGCGGAGACCTCTCTTATGCTCACGCGACCACACGCCATGCGCCCGCCCAGCCGACGCCGCGCCTCGCCTTATCTCCGCCGTGGACGCCGTGTGCGCCGCTCAGGCGCCGACTAGGTGGCGAGCCTCCACGGCGTCCGCTCCGAGCCGCCTGGACGCCTAGGCGACGCCTTGACAACCTTGCTACTAACATATTTGGAAGTGTAGTTGATTAATATGATATTGTCCTGTTGTAGTGTCTTGAAAAATTGTGGTTAAGAATTTGTTGATATATGTTTAGAACTCATGTAGTTATTGAGGTATATGAAAAAAAAGAATTGGTTTGATTATTATGGTTGTTTAAATTTCCAACTTGTCGGATAAATTGGATTATTTGGTCTTACGTAATTAATCTGGCCATTCGGGATGGTTAAGTAAGGAGGTGTTGAAATATTGCCTTAGTAATATTAACTTTTAATATGTCCTCTATTTACATTACATACTTGATGAGCATGTACAACTACTAGATTCATCTAACTTTTGCCATGCTAAATTGTTGAAACATGTTTAGAGAAATATATGAAGGTTGACGTATTGACTTGTGAAATCTTGTCTTATAAAGTTTATATTATTGAAGTCTAAAGCTATTTCATTCTAATTTCTGAACGTAAGGTGGAATGTTGAATCTCTGTTTATAATTATTTTGGTGATTGCAAAACAGAGATAAGATCATGGATGCTACTATGACAAAAATAATAGTCGATTATTAACAGTAATGGCTAGAGTACAATCAAGTTGTGTTAAATTAGAGCTGAGCATCAATAAGAGTTAAATATATGAAATATAGTAAGTGATTTATGTAGTGTGTTTTTGGGAGATTGCCATGTTCTAGTAATATCTTGTTAAAAGAGTTTTGTTTCAATATTGTGGCTTGTGCACTAGGCTTTTCTAGGTTAAGTAGTTGCAATATTATTTAGATAATAAGAATATGATGAAGCGATTTATTGTGTTTTTTTGAAAAAGTTTATGAAGGGATATGAGGATATGATGATTCTTGCTAAGAGTGTTTTATCTTGTTAATACGATTGGTAGCATGTGATTGTGATGATAATGCTGAATGTTCTATAAATAAAGGAATTTGATAGTTCCATGATACTAATTGAATTAAAGGTTTTGAGATTTGCGGTTGGGATCTTTTGGACCTCATGACTTAAGTGGTAACTGAAATTCAAGTGTGCGATGTTCAAATTTCTTCCTTCCCCTAAACTGTGGTAGAGGTCGACTGTTATTTGATGCTATATATTATGTACAACAGAAACCTGGAAAAGGAGATAATGTATCCATCTTTTTATGATGTTATTTGTGTTTTCCTCCATGCAAGCGGTCAAATGTGTTGCACTTGCACATTCCTCTTTGTCATTGTATGGTTTATGGGCTTTCTTAAGTTCTTTTATCAATTATCATGCTGACTTCAGATGTATGTCAATTTGTTGGTTTATTTATTGTTGATTCCGTTTTACCACTTATTACAGGCTTGTTGATTGTTTATCTCACCTTCATCCTACCTATGTTTTTTGTGTTGTTACTCATATCATGTTAAATCTTTCACTAGACAAAAGGCAAACAGAGCAAAGAAATTGCTAGAGAAAAGAGCAGCTTCAAATGAAGATATGATAAAAGATGATTCGGTATTTAGTTTTCTGTTGTTGTTTCTAGTTGGAAGTGTTTTTTCCCTTACTGAATTATTCATGCCTTGTTTGTTTTTTTAGCGAAGAGCAAAGCAAATACCTCCTGTTGCTGGTCTACTGACAAATGTGGAGAATCATCAGCTTGTGTTACATGTGTGTATCCACCCCCTCCTCTGATGTTCCATTTTTACACTTGTCACATGCATATAGCATTAGTCAGAAAATTTGGAGTAGATTGCACTATAGGTTCCTAACCTTTGTAAGTATGGCACATTAATTTGGTGGGCCCTTAAACATTATATAAGTGTGGCACTAGGTCCCTAAACTTGCATTTTGATCTAGTGGGTTGCTAAACTTGCGATTTAATCTAGTCGACCATAAACATCCATAGGTATGGCACTTAAGTCTGTAAACATGTCAATGTTAGGTAAATACATCCTTTTTGGTGTATGAAGTTTGCAGGGGTGCTGATTAGGTGGATGTAGGACATAACCATGCATATTTGGTGCAAGAAGTTTGCAGTTCAACTTGTGTGTTCTTAATAAATGTCAGTTCCATTTGTTCTTCCTCACACCCTATCAATCTTCCAAGTTCTAGCCGCTACTGTCCCCAATTGTAATAGTTGCTAACCATTAACCAATGTTCTGTCTTTGTCCCATTGCATTCCCAAACCACTCTCTTTTCTTTGCAGCTGTTAGGTATGCTTGCACTGGAGGAATTAGGGATTTATTTATTCACAGCATTGTGATCGGGTGGATTTTGTCAATCTGTTTGTTGATAGTGTTCACCACACATGCATGAGCTGTCTACATTGGCCACCTTAGCAAGGCCATGTCAACTACTACCGTTAGTTAACAGAGACAAGTATAGGGATCTAAGTGCTACTGTAATGCAAGTTTCATATCCATGCCGGTTTTGGGACCTTAATGACGGCACACAAATTAAATCCATATTTGCCTTAGTTCACAAATCACAATTAGAGGCCTACTACCATCATAGTCTATAGAAAAGCATACTACCATCAGAATGAACCATGAGCTGTGAAGTACTTGTTAGCACTGATAGCTTAATGTGCAATGACAAATAAGACTTTACACAGAAGCTTAAGATGGCACATAAGCAGACATCATTGATATGTCTCCTGTTCTTATTTTGTTTACTGTTTGATCATTCCCTTTGGTGTCTAATTTGATGCGAATTTAGTTGAACTCACTTCTTGTTACTGCTCTTTACCAATCTTATACCGGCCATTAACATCTATTTGTCTTGGTTTTGTAGCTTTGTCGAACATTAGCTTTGCTTCAGAGATACTGGGAGGCACTGCAAATTATCAATCGTACTCTCAAACTTGGAAATGATACACTCTCTGATGACAACAAAGAGGAGCTCAGATCCTTGGGTGCTCGTAAGATCTATTCCCGTCAATATATAATATTCTTTTATGAAATTGAGTTATTCAGGAAACATCATCTTTTGGTTTCAACTTGAGACAAGCTATTTGATAATTTTTAGGACAATATCTTAGACAACAGCCACTTTGTTAACTTTATAAATACAGATTCTTGCAATTTTGCAGAAATAGCATATAGAGCTCCAGATCCCAGGCATGGCTTTAATTATGTCCGTTATGTAGTTCAGCAGCACCCATATTCCCTCTCTGCGTGGAACTCCTACTATAAAGTGACATCAAGGTGATTGGTTAGCATGCCGTATGATTGGCTCCCAATTTGCATTTTTCTGTTTATCGCTAAAGTATCCCTACTTTTAAAACTTTATGCTATTTTATGCTAATGATTACACCTTTTATGGTTATATATTCTACAATTTTATGCTTGTAAGTTGTAACCACATCTTTTATGACTGCATGTTGTAGTACAATTTTGTGAGGCATATGCCCTTACTTAGCCACTTTTGTGTTGGGTTGAAAGACATTTTACTGAGTTTTTGCCAGTCTGCTGGTAATGTTTTTCAGCTGGAATCTAGTGGTGAGTGGTGACCAGTGAAAAAACTGATGCAACAACAAAACCCAGTTGGGAATTGGATAGAGCCTCCTAGAAACTGGTTCAATTTTTGCTCTGTTTTGGGTAAACCCAGGAATAATGGCTGAATTGCTGTCAATCCTTCAAGTTTACACAATATTTTAAAATATTATACTTACACCAATGATTCATTTGTTCTGAGACTAGAGCATACTAGCCTAACTTGGACTGGCTCACCAAGTCTGTTGGATCCTAATCCAATCAGGATTTGAAACCTCTCCATGGACTAGGATAATCCTGTTAAAAAGCTGATAATTGGCCTGTCACTGCTAGTTTCCCAATTCCTGCTTTTGTTGAAAATACAGTGCTTCAGATCATTATAACATGGTATGGTTAACAAATTTGACATGCAATATACTCGAGGACCTTCTGGGCCTCCTGGTTTTCTATGGCATTGCACTTGCTTGCTGGACTCCTCAATTTCCATTTTGTTATGATACTCCTTAATATTACTACTCAAGCCTACTTATTTTTTTCGTATATTTCTAGTTGTGCGACATGATACCCTAATAAACTATTTTGGCATTTGCTTTACAGAATAGAGGATAGGTTTTCACGTCATTTTAAGTTTCTTCTTCGGACAAGAGAGGAAAAGACTGACTCTGTGCCTCCTATAATTATATCTGGGCATCGATTTACTGCTATCAGTCAGCATCAGTCAGCTGCTCGAGATTATCTGGAAGCTTATAAATTAGACCCAGAAAATCCTCTTATTAATCTTTGTGTTGGTATGTTGCTGCAACCATGGCATGTTGTATTAATATGCATCAATATACGAGAACACTACTCACTTGGTTGTTCATTCTTTGCAGGTTCTGCTTTGATTAATTTAGCCCTTGGCTTCAGGCTTCAGAATAAGAACCAGTGCATCGTCCAAGCTTTTGCATTCCTCTATCGGTACCTGCGGCTTTGTGGCAACAGTCAGGTTTTGTGCTGGATTCCTGATATTTCATATGGATAATGCTCTTACTTTCAGTCTCTGAGCAGTTATTCGGACTGGTTGTTTTCTTACTGATTTAATGGCTGGGTTTAGCATGTGCTTTGCAGCACTTGCATCGTTTAGGGTTGAGCTGTATGCGCTTTGTGATCTCGTGTGGGCCAAGAGGGGCATGTCGGCAGGCCTAAATGAACCATTGAACAGCAGGCCGCAGCAATTCTTAGGTCAGGGCAGTGACTAGGCCACACAATTGCCAGGGCCTTGCACACCTCAGTGCCTGGGCTGCTGCAGGGTTTAGATCGCCAGGAGGAGCGAGGGCACCTCTGTTGGCCCAGTGGGGGAACCCATGGTGAAAACTTGGGATTTATAGCTGCAAATCAGGATTTGAGTGGTCGCCTGGGCCCACATTGGATTTAAGTGGGCCCACCCTTGATTTCCAAACCCAGTCTGACACATACCAAACAGAGAGTGACTAAAAACTCATATCCCAATCCTGAATCTGTCTTGATTCCTACTCCCATTGCTGGTGTGCAACCAAATGCCCATAGTCACTGGGATCGAGGTTGATGCCGCGATCCATGTGTTAAAGATACAAGGGTATTAGTGTCCTTTTGTAATTTAGGGTTTGGTCTTGTGTCTCTTAAGTCTTGTACTATATATTACCCCTTTATGATATGTAATATATGTGCGATTCATCTATTCATCTATACATCTAACATGATATTAGAGCCAAAATTAGGGTTTCGTCATACCTAGGGTTTTGTCTTCTTGAGCCATAGCCATCTCATCCTCAAGGCCCATCCAAGCACTTCCAAATCAAGGATTCCCAATCCACCAAGATCAAAAGGCCTCTTTACTCGCTTTCAAGCAACAAGGCAATTTTGAAATTCCAAAGCAAAGAGGCGATAAATAGGTATTCTTTGTGAAGCTGCGCATGGTGCTTTCCATGCGCTTGTTTGCTATCTTATCAATGATTGTGTAGAAATCAGCCTTGAAAGCTTTTGATGAACAAGGAAGCCCAAGGTACTTACAAGGGAACTCTTGTACTTTGCGGGGATGGATGTTTGTATTGCCTCCATGTCGTGCTCTTGGCATTGGATTGGGCTAGCGAGCACTGCCATCGGCATAAAGCGAAACCAGGCTTGATCAGTGTGGGAAAGGGAGCATGTGAGACCATCATCGCTGAGGATCGATCTCCTCGAATGCCTTAGAAATATCCAATTTAAGGAACACTCGAGGTTCGTCATACCTAGGGTTTTGCTCGATCCATGCTTAAAGATACAAGGGTATTAGTAGCTGCTCTTAAGTCTTGTACTATATATTGCCCTTTTATGTTGTGCAATATATGTGCGATTCATCTAGGATTAGAGCGATCTCTTTTCTTGCACTCGATCTCGGCTCTCGGGTTCGTCATACCTAGGGCTATAGGTTCTGATCTCCACTCTCGCCAAGTCGCCACCATCTAGAGGGCTGCCATCTGCTCGCACCTCTTCGAGTCGCCGCTGTCCTTCCTAGGCTGTCGTTGCCCTCGGTTTGCCGCGGTTGTCCTTCCTTAGCTGTCGCCACCGGTGGTCTTTCACCGGTGCTTCCTTCCGCGCGGCGGCCACCATTGCCGTTGGGTGTCGCCATCGTCTCTTCTGGATCCAACCGACGCTGGCCTATTCGCCTCCGTGCCGTATCCCGCTTGGATACTCGATGCCGTCGCCCCAAGCGTCTCTTTTGGATCCGGCCGACGCTAGCCTCTCTGCCTCCACGCCGGATCCTCGACGTTGTTGGCCTGAGTGTCTCTTTTGGATTCGGCCGACACGGGCTTCTCCGTTTCCACGTTGGATCTCGTTTGGATCCTCGACGTTGTCGCCCTGAGCATTTCTTTTGGATCCAGCCAATGCTGGACTCTGCCTTCGTGCCGGATCCCGCCCGGATCTGGAGCTAGTTGCCAAGCTGCCGCTTCTTCGACCATGAGTGACCAGGTGTTTGGTGCATCGTATCCTAAAGGCGTTTGGTGCTTTGCTATTTTTGCTGGGCTTTTGGTTCAACAGCTCATACAATGACCAAGCGTTTGGTGCTTTGCTGTTTTTGCTGGGCTTTTGGTTCAACAGCTCATACAGTGACCAAGCGTTTGGTGCTTTGCTGTTTTTGCTGGGCTTTTGGTTCAACAGCTCATAAAGTGACCAAGCTTTACTCAGCCTCGGGATACGGCTTTGCAAGATGGCAAGTCGACCGGATCTGGTTGGTTGTTCCTGTGTTGTCAAGGACTATGGTGATGGAGGGTCTCACTTGTGGAGAGTTTGTGCCCGGTTACGGTATCAAGGAGATGCAGATCATGCTGCTAGTATTCGATGCCTGTCAGTCTTTTCTTTTGAGTCTTCCGCTGTGTCCATCTAAATCCGTAGCATCTATCTTTTAGTTCGTTGACAAGCCACACGAGTCCACAAATTTTGTGTTAGTCAACCGATAGCTGTGCTAGCAACGGTCCATTCTCTTGGATCGAGTGTGGTTCCCTTATTTTTGCATGGTCGCAGTCGTCACTCTTCTCTGTGAGCCACTGCAGATCACAGAAGTTTTAAGGCCGCAGTCGCCACTCTTCTCTCTGAAGCATTGCAGATCATAGAAGTTTTAAGGCCACCGCTTCTCTTTGAGCCGCTAGCGAGTTTTTAAGGCCGTCACACTTTTCTTCTGTGCCGCTGTCGTCTTAGACTTTGATCTGCACCATCATGCTTTATGGATTGCCGCACGACCCCGGATGGAGATATTCTGGCCTAAACACAATTTTCAAGAGTTGCACGCTACGATGATATCTTCAAGACTTGGATTTTGGATTCTTCTTTTATTTTCAACTCTTTCAATTTAATGCTATTACATATGACTTGCATTTAAGGGGGTGTTAAAGATATAAGTGTATTAGTGTTTTTTTTCTATTTTAGGGTTTGGTCTTGTGTTTATTGAGTCTTGTACTATATATTGTCTATTTGGACTGTGCAATACATCTGCGATTTATCTATTTATCCATAGATCGAACACCATGATCCCAGTTCGCGTGTCCCAGATCGTCGGCTGTCAGCAATCTGGGTCACCACAGGGACGTCACCGGGTGAGGGGAAGGGATTTGGCTTGCGGCTGGCCTGGTCCTAGTGGACTGGGCCAATCCACCCCTTGTTCTTTTTCCCTTTGGTTTTATATGACTAGAATAATGTCTTTGTTTAATTGGGCCATCGACCCAGATTCGTTGGGATCATGTCCTATGTCCCCAAGAACACTACTCCCCTTTAACCCTCATTTGTAGCCACAAGCGACCCAAGTATCGCGACCCCATTCCTCGACCCGAGCCTGGGATCCTGGTGACTATTATGCAAATGCCTCTTAGTTTTTTTTAATAAAAGGGTAGGTATCTTGTGCAAAGTAGTTGTACAGTGTAGACTCATGCGAAGTACCACAGGATTGCTTTGTTTATAAAAAGTATAGCATACATGGTAAATAGTGTTTGAATCAGTCTTATGTATTGACCAAATTTCATGATCCAACTCTATAGATTTGGAGAAAGTAAAAGGACAAAAAATTGCTACATTTCTTTTTCTTTTTGGTTTCTGTCTTGGGTTACTTTTTCAATATATAGTTTTGATGTTTTGATAATTTTTAATTGTACCTTGCACAGCTTTACACAGCAAGACTGCATTGCATTGGATACGAACTCTTTACGCAAATTACTCTAGTTCAAAAGCAATGCCGCTTGTGACTTGTAATAGTAGAAAAAATATAGAAGCATAACATTATGGAAGTACTTTCCACAATGAATTGTCATTTGTCGTGGCCAATCTTAACCGTTAAAACATACAAAATTTCAAGGTTCTAAAATTTTGATTGGCACATGTAGAAAAGTGGCATTCTTGTTGGCTGGTGGGAGTGTTACCTGAAATTCAAATGTACTGGTATAAACTATACTATGATATCGTAGGTTTGGTTCAGTACTCAAGAGAACTTTATTTTTCTTTAAATACTACAACATCCAAGCAGGCTTCTGGACTTGAATAAACAACTGTCATATGATTTAAGGTCCATCACTAATTATGTTTTGGCCTTGTAGGAAGCCTTGTACAACATTGCTCGGGCGTATCACCATGTTGGCCTGAACACCTTGGCAGTTATTTACTACGAGAAGGCTTTAGCCATCGAGGTGAAAGATCAGCCCATACCCAAGCTTCCATACGAGGATGATTCGTGCGCACAGCAGGATCTGAGGCCAGGCTACTGCGACGTCCGAAGAGAGGCTGCGTTCAATTTACATCTAATCTACAAGAAAAGCGGAGCAACTGATTTGGCGCGACGGATTCTGAAGACTTACTGTACTATTTAGGAGTTGAAATTGTACATATATATTTGCTTAGCCCAATCCATATAGATGTGACATAACTTTTCCATATATTTAAAAGCAATTAAATGCCATATTCTTGGTGGTATCTTCTTTCTGTGTTGCTTTTCACGAAAAAGGTCTAACTATAATCTTAAAAGGTTTGGCATATGCATTTCTTCAGGTGAAAAATATGCATGTGATGCTTGTATTTAAGGGTCAGGGCTTGTTACTTGGTTACCAGTTCATGTTGTCCCGGTTTTTAGTTACATCGAAATTCTCGACAATCACTTGCAGCAGGTAGTTACGATCAGATGTGTTTACGGTGGTGTTTATTTGGGTTTTTCGTACGCTTATGGTTTATTTTACACTATAGTAGATTTTTTGTATTATAGTTGTTGATATTTTTTTAGTATAATTAAATTTTAAAAAATTAAAAAAATATTATATTATCACGGATAATGTAAAGAAGTAGAAGAAAAAAATTTAAAAAAGCTAAAAAAAACTAGAAGAAGACAATTTTTTTAAAAAAGCTAGAAGCAGCTCTAGTCAGCGGGGCCAAATCTCTCTCGGCATGTGGAGACCGATTTCCAAAGCAACGAGAAAACAAGAAACACGTATAACTTGCAGGCAACCTGGCTGTCTATAAGTTCGGTTTGAGGGCACATGGAGTGCATATCTGCATCCTCTTCGAAACACAATACAAATGGTGATTCGTAATTTCAAAAAAATGGTTTGATAAGTATGTAAAAATTCAACTTAAAACACGATGTATATGTCGGGACCTGGATTTACAAATTCGAACCATGTGTGAATACTGCAAGGTCGGCGGTGGCCTCCTCGGCCTCATCCCGCGACGGAGGTGCAAAGACGAGCCTCGTTGTCCCGATCGCCGTCTCCTCTGCCTCCGCTACCGCCGCGCTAATCACCAAACAACGTTGAACTGGTGCTCCGCCTCAAAAGTCTCATAAGGCAATACATGCCAATAAAACCTAGATGGATTGCAAGGTCATGAGATGGGAAATCCAAAAAGTATGTGTGTAAGGGTAAATTTGAAATTTTAATGGACTAATTTAGGCATGGAAGGGGAAGAACTCAACCTCTCGAGAAAGAAGTAGAAGAACGGGGAGGCGTAGATGGCGAACGGTGATGGCAAGGAGGACGGGGGCGGTGGGGGGCGGTGTGGTGGTAGATGGTGAGGGAGTGGAAGAAGGTGTCAAGGCAGGAACGTGAGAGGAAAGCGAGGGAACATGAGAAGGAATAGAGGCTACCGATGTATGGGTACAGTTCGATGGAGTCCAGGAAGAAGATGGATGGGCAATGATCATCAGGCCTTCGCTGCTGCCCGACCGCCGCCACCGCGGAGGACGAGGACGACAATCGCCTGGGCAACGAACCACGGGGTCCTAGAGGCAACCAAGAGCACTGCATCTGGCAACCAAGAACAAAGGACTGGTTGTGTCTCGATCCTACCCAGATCTGGGTTGGTTAACAGCGGTCGGTGGGTCAACCGGTGATGGAGGCGATGCGGGACGCAGCCGAGAGCAACGCATCTAGTAGCCGGCGGGGGAAGACTCCATAGAGAGAGGAGGGCGAGCTCTCCCGATCTGTCGCATCGTAGGAAGGAGAGGCCATGGCGCTGGGCGACACGAAGGGCAGAAGGAGTGAGGGAGGGGACAGTGGCGGCGAGGAGGGTGGGGGCACGGTAAAACAAAAGTCTATAATACCCTTGTAAATCAAGGGTTAAATTTTATGTCTGATACCACCTTTCTACTACCAGTATAATGTACCGTAAAAAATCCCTTTTTCTTTGTGAAACTGAACTTCCATGAAAATAGGCTGAAATTTGTGTGGAACTTACTTTCCAATCTTTGAAACTTGTCCAAAACTTCCTTTTTAAGCTCAGACATTCAAATCTCATTGAAACATCAAATTTCAGATTCGAAGCTAGGTGGAACATTGAGTTTGAGATATGAAATTCGATGAAACATCAAATCACATACTTGAAACTCACATTTTAAACTCGCAGTTCAGTTTTCAATTTTGAAGCTCACCTTGAAAATCAATGTTCCAGATTTGAAAATCAAAGTTCCTTTCATGAAACTTGTTGAAATTCTTCTAGAAATTTTTGCTGAAATTCCAAACTTTTGATGAAACTTGGTAGAAATTTTTGCTTGAAACATACTTGAAATCTAAAACTTCTTGAAACATACGAAACTCGATCAAGCCGACTCAAAACTTTATGAACTTTTGGTAATATTTTATGAAACTTCTTGAAATATCATGAAGCTTTGCTATACGATTGAAACTGTATAGCGTTGGCTAGCAGCTCCCTTTCTAATTACTAGGATTGAAGAGGAATATATCCATGTACTGAAGGAGATCTCCACTCTGCTATTTCTCCATCTACAGTTAACGAAATCTCCACCAACATAGGCTAGTAATCGGCTGTCAAGTATTCAAATATCTGAATGAGTTCCAGCTTGTGTGTCAGGGTTCTGAAATGGGGATGGTGTTTGCACCTGGAGCCTTGCCAGCAAGGGAAACAATGTTTAGATATGGTGATTTTGATTTCGATATTGAGCATCTTTCGATCCTCCAGCATATCATCAGGAGACGGTGGCTGAGAAGGGTTCAATTGCGAATGCATCCGTCATAAGTAAAAATATGGACTTGCATGCTGATGATTCCAAAGGAGATCAAGCAGTTGGGCAGGCAACAAAGTGCCAATCATGAAGTGAAGGACAAGAGGATTGTGGCTGGTGACTTGTGAGTGGTCTTTTTATTTCTGCAGGTAATAATTCCTCTTACCAACAATCAATTTCTTTTGGCTTGTTTGGTCTGTTTCGCTATATGCTTGTTCGTGTTCTCCATTAGGAGACCCTGCTGCTGCCGAACTTGCAAGAAAATCCTTTGCAACTTGATGATCAGAGATAGATACCACCCCAGGATCCTTGGTGACTAAGCCAAATCTTGAGTACTCCTTACACCTTTTCAAATAAAAAAATCTTGAATCCTACAGCCTTTTAGCTCTGGACCTGAAGAACCGTGCTACAGTTTTGTTTCAGATTCGCATACTATGGGATACAATGTTACAATTTGTGCTGAGTCGTATATTACGGGATACAATGTACCATAAACTAAAGAAACCACATCTTGTTGCAAAGAATCATGACTACGCGTCAGGGACGATGATCAGCTGCTACGAGATCTTCATAGTGGACGTATCACCAGGAGATGTAGCTGATTCATGGGCTATCCATTCCAAATCAGCAGCTACGAGATCTTCGCAGTTTATCTTTCATCCGTCTCAAATTATGCACTATCAACTATGAAATCTACTTACAGAAATTGTTGTAAATCCGAGGGTATTTCGGTAATTTTCCAAATTAAAGGAATGAGGGGGCCCACCTGTCGGTGAGCCGAGCGAAGGGATGAGGAGAGACCTTGTCTCCTACCTGAGTTACGATTCTCTTGGGTGACCCAAAATGAGGGGAGGAGATGGGCGATGGCGACGCGTTCAGCTCTGATCGTTGGCAGTGATCGCTCAGGTCTTTGATTTCACCTCCTCCTCTCGGCTATATATAAGGAGGTCTCCTCCTTCGAGCAATGAACACAGAGAAATCGCAAGCCCAATCCTTCACTCCTCCCTTTCGATTTAGTTTTGGGTTTTGCCCTTGGATTCGGTCTCTGAGGTCGGTTCTTCATTAGTGACCGCCGGTCTCGGTGGTGAACTGTGATCTCTTGTGTTCGACGAGGCACACTGGGCCGGTGCTTCTCGTGTGCTTATGCGGCATCCCCTTCACCTCGACTTTGCTAGCTTGGAGAGTTCTGATCGATAAAGGTGGGTTTTGTATCTCCGACTACCTCGCTAGGTTTTGTATCTTCGAATATCTCGCAGTGGCACAGAGGGGCGCTAGTTTTTCTGGGACAACGCCTTGAGGCATGCCTGGCTCCGAGTTCTTCTCGGTGATTTTGAGTATCATCGACTTTGTGAGTATTTTGATTATTGACTCTTTGCAGTTCATGATTTGCTTTATATATCAGAGATTTAGCTGATCAAATATTACAAAGAGACTTTGTTGCTTAACTAGCAGTGGTATTGTAGCAGTCGTAGAATCACTGTAGCAGCGGTACTGTAGCAGTCGTAAAGTCACTGTAGCAATCGTAAAACCACTATGGTCGTGAGAGTCGTCGAGTGTGCTGTGGTCATCAATGAGTACTAGGTACTCAAAGTCGGATCCAAGTACTAGGTACTCGAAGTCAGATCCGAGTACTTGTAATCGTAGTCGGATCTGAGCACTCGTACTCGTAGTCGGATCTGAGTACTAGGTACTCGAAGTCGGATCCGAGTACTAAGTACTCGAAGTCAGATCCAATCACTTGTATTGGAAGTCGTATCCGAGTACTAAGTACTCGAAGTCGGATTTGAGAACTCGTGGTCGAAATCGCATCCGAGCACTCGTACTCGAAGTCAGATCCGAACACTCATGATCGTAGTCAACTGAACATGGTTGTAGTCAAAAGAATCGTGATCGTAATCGACTAGATCTTCTTTAGACATATTCAATTGATAAAATGTTGTGTAAACCTACATCTAAGAGCGCTAAATATTAAACAAGTACAACTTATGCTTTTCGCTAGTTTTAATTGATTCTATGCTCTTTACATTGGCATACATGTTCAAACCAAGAGTATTCTTGCTCTTTTTGTTGAATATGTGCTTTATTACAAATGATATGATTGAATTACATGGTTACATGCAATTTATATCATTTGTATACCTCATGATACTTTTTTTGAGATTATTTATTTATACTGGAATTATATATGTTTATATGCTTATACCGCATATATTGTAACAATCCAGAAAATCTATTTTTCAAGAAATGATTTCCTCTTTTGATGTCGTTAAGGTGGAGGTGTTTGATGGTACCAACTTGAAATGCTGGTAGGCTAAGACAAAACTCTAACTAACTGATCTCAAATTATTTTGGGTTATTTCAAATCCTCCGGTGTTCCCACTGGAAACTGCTGAAATGATGCGGTGGGAGGATGCGAACATTTAGTCTTAGCATATTTGCTAGCCATCATATCCAACCGACTGTTCAACGTCTATGTTAACTTCACAAACGCCAAGCAACTCTAGGACGAACTTGAAGAGAAGTATTCTGAAGGGGATAATGGGAATGAGTCATTTGTGATGACCAACTACTTGAACTACAAGATGGTTGAAGGACGGTCGGTGATGGAGCAGCTCTATGAGCTATAACTCCATATACGTGACTTAAGTCAGTATGACTGTGCTCTACCAGAGAAGTTCCAAGTGAACGTTATCCTGGCTAAGTTACCGCCATCGTAGCGTGATTTCGTGACCGCTTCTCGATATATGAAGGAGAGATTGACTCTCAATGAGCTGTCAGCAGCTATTAATGTCGAAGAACATGCTAAAACCAGTGACGATGTAGGAAAGGCTCAAGTCCAAGTTCATCAAGTGCAGGCCAAGAGTACTAGAAGCTTTGGTAAACTAAAATTTAAGAATCAGCTCCAAGTCAAGCTCTAACCAAACAAAATGAATAAGAAAAAGGAGGACATTGTCTGCTTTGTCTACGGGGAGGCTGGACATAAAGCCAACCATTACCGCAATCACAAAGGCAGAGGTCCCCCTCCTAGTCATCACAAGAGCCGCAAGGCTGAAATAAATGTCGCACTAGTCAGTTCTAGTTTGTAAGAGTACGTACCTCAGGTTTTTATGAAAAGTCCATCAATTGATTGGTGGATTGATACAGATACTACTAAACATATATGTGCTGATCGATCATATTTTTCTTCATTTCAAGGTGAAAGTGGTGGATCTATCCTAATAGGGAATGGTTTGCCTGAAGCTTACCTCAAGCAAAACACTCATCCTTAAGAATGTATTGTTTGTGCCTGCAATAACTCACAACCTTCTTTTGGTCAATGTTATGTAGGCAAGGAATAAAGCTTGTGTTTGATCCAATAAGGTCGTATTGACCAAATTTAGAAATTTGGTGGGCAAAGACTATGATAGCGGAGGCATGTCCCGCTTATCCATTCTTGATTCCAATGATGTAACAATTTACAATATTTTCTATTGCAATAAAATCTATAATATTTGGCATTCATGTTTGTGTCATGTTAACTTTGAAGCTATTATGCGGTTAAGCAAAATGAGTTTAATTCCAAGCTATAATTATGAGAAGGGTTTAAAGTGGGAAGTGTATGTGCAAGCAAAATAACACTGAAAACCTTTTCATAGGGTTGAAAGGTGGAGCACTTCTCCACTTGAACTAATCTATTCTAATATTTGTGAGATAAATAGAATATTAACTAAAGGTGGTAAATGTTACTTTTTAACTCTTATAGATGATGCGACTAAGTATTGCTACATTTATTTACTTAAGTTGAAAGATAAAACACTTGAATACTTTAAAGTTTATAAAGCCGAGGTTGAAAATCGACTAGAAAAGAAGATCAAATGGTTAAGGTCGGATTGAGGCGGCGAATATGTCTCGAATGAATTTTTTCAATTCTGTGAAGAAAGTGGAATAATACATGAGATTACTCTACCTTATTCACCCAAATCAAATGGAATAGCCGAAATAAAGAACTGAACTCTTTGTGACTTGGTTAATACCATGCTTCAGAGTTTAGGTATGCCAGACTATTGGTGGGGTGAAGCAGTTCTCATAGCTAATTATATTCTGAATAGAGTTCCACCTCGCAATCAGGAGAAGACACCCTATGAAGGATAGAAGGGGAGAAAATATAACTTGTCATTTCTTCGACATAGGGATACCTTGTAAAGGTACATGTGCCATTTTCAAAGAAAAGAAAGCTTGGTCCAAAGGCCGTTGATTGTGCTTTTCTAGGGTATGCTACAAATAGCGCGCTTATAGATTTGTAGTAGTCAAATCCGAGGTGAGTGACATCACTACAAATATAGTGATGGAGTCTTGTAATGCGATCTTCTTTGAACATGTGTTTTCTATGATACCAACTGAAGTCATTGACCATACTGGGCCAGTTGACTGCTCTATTCTTCCTAGTATGGACAACATCGCTCTAGAGTTAGAGTTGAGGAGGAATAAGAGACAGAAGACTAAAAAGTCACTAGACGATGACTATGTCACTTATGTCGTGGACGATGAACCACGAACCCTTTCATGGGCATACGTATCCACGAATGTGGATTACTGGAAGGAGATAGTCCGTAGCGAGATGGATTCCATTATAGCTAACGAAACTTGGGAGATTACAGATCTTCTACTTGGATGCGAGCCAATAGGCTATAAATGGATCTTTAAGAGAAAGCATGAACCTAATTGAAAAGTATAAGGCCCGCTTAGTGGCTAAAGTTTTCACGCAAAAGGAAGGAGAAGATTATTTTGACACGTACTCTCCTGTGGCTCGTTTACTTACAATTCGGGTGCTTTTAGCGCTAGCTACCACATACAAACTCCAAGTACATCAAATGGATGTAAAGACTGATTTTCTAAATGAAGAGTTGGATGAGGAGATTTATATGTAATAGCATGATGGCTTTATGGTTGAAGGGCAAGAGAAGAAAATATGTCGATTGATTAAATCTTTGTATAGCCTAAAGCAAACTCCCAAAAAGTGGCACGAGAAGTTCGATAGTACAATGACATCAGTCGGCTTCTGTGTGAATGAAGCCAATAAATGTGTTTACTATAGGCTTAATGGGAGTGAGGGTGTCATTCTATGTCTATACGTAGATGACATATTGCTGTTTGGGACTAACATGAATGCAATCAATAAAATAAAGTCTTTTCTCTCTCAGAACTTTGATATGAAAGATCAGGGTGAAACAGACGTTATTTTAAACATCAAGCTTATAAAGGGTGAGAATGTGAATATTCTGTCACAATTCCATTATGTAGATAAGGTCCTAACCAGATTTAGATTCATAGACTGTAAGCTAGCTGTCACACCCTATGATCCAAATCCTAAGCTTCATAAAAACATTGGATGCAAAAAAGATCACATTCCCAGATTATTGGATCCTTGATGTATCTAACTAGTACAACTAGGCCAGACATCTCATATACTTTAAGAGATTGAGTTGTTATACGTCTAATATAGGAGATGATCATTGTATAGCATTAAAGAGAGTACTTAGATACCTAAAAGGGATATCAAATTTGGGAATACACTATTGTGGTCATCTAGCAGTTTTGAGGGATTCAATGATTCTAACTGGATCAATGACTCGGATTACATGAAGGCTACGAATGGCTACGTGTTCACTCTAGCAGGTGGGGCCGTTTTGTAGAAGTCTTCTAAACAGACTATCCTAACACAATCCACCATGTAGGCTGAATTAATAGCACTTGATTTAGTAGCTGTAGAAGCAGAATGAATCAGATAACTCCTTTCTAACCTACCTGTTCTGGAAAATCCAATTCCAGCTGTATTAACCTACAGCGATAACCAAATCGTTCTGGTTAAGGCGAAGAGTAGGAAGGACAATATGAAGTCCTCAAAACATATAAAGTGACAACTCAAGTCGATCAGGCATGCCAGAGAGATGGGTGTTATCTCTGTAGAATACATCTAGTCTGAAAGGAACTTGGCAGATCCTTTCACTAAAGGATTAGCATGGAAGGCCATTCTTGGAGCCTCTAAGGGAATTGGGCTTATATTCGTGTAAAGACTCACATTGGTGGTAACCTATCATAAGATATCGGAGATCCCGTGAACTAGGCTCTAGAACAACAAACTGTGTGGGATTAGAGAGCACATCAAAAGGGTCCCATTAGCTGCAGTGCTTTGTTTGTATGGAAGGTTGAGCAATAACTTTTAATGAGTTCGATGTATGTATGACTTCAGGAATTATCCTACAAAATTCCCTGGAGAACTCACCTACATGAGTACGATTGTGAGGTTGTGATTAAAGAAAGTTAGGATTATACTTTCTTAAAGTACTCGTGAGCAAGATGTGAGGACATGACCGTAACGTCTCAACCCGAGAGGGAAAAGGGCAAGCCTCCCTATACAGAGTGTGACTTGGTCGAAAATTCTCACACCAAGACATTGTATCAAGGAGATGTCCTCCTTTGTCTGTGCAGAATTGTAGTCCTTGTTACTAGACTTTGGGTTCAAACCCGCAAGATACCCATCGTCGAACAGCTGTATATTAAACAAGACTTTGACCACTTATCAATTTGAGAAATTGGTGGAGACTGTTGTAAATCCGAGGGCATTTCAGTAATTTCCCAAATTAAAGGAGTGAGGCGGCCCACCTATTGGTGAGCCGAGCAAAGGGATGAGGAGGAGACCTTATCTCCTACTCGAGTTACGATTCAATTAGTTGACCCAAAATGAGGGGAGGAGATGGGCGATGGTGACGCGTTCAGCTCCGGCCGTTGGCAGTGATCACTCAGGTCTTTAATTTCAACTCCTCCTCTCGGCTATATATAAGGAGGTCTCCTCCTTCGAGCAATGAACACAGAGAAATCGTGAGCCCAATCCCTTCACTCATCCCTTTCGATTTAGCTTTGGGTTTTGCCCTTGGATTCGGTGTTTGAGGTTGGTTCTTCACCGGTGACCATCGGTCTCGGTGGTGAACTGTGATCTCTAGTACTCGGCGAGGCGTACTGGGCGGTGCTTCTCGTGTGCTTGTGCGGCGTCTCCTTCACCTCGACTTTGCCAGCTTGGAGAGTTCTGATCGATAAAGGTGTGCTTTGTATATCCGACTACCTCGCTAGGTTTTGTATCTCTGACTACCTTGTAGTGGCACAAAGGAGAGCTAGGTTTTCTGGGATAGCGCCTTGAGGCGTGCTTGGCTCCGAGTTCTTCTCGGTAATTTCGAGTATCACTGACTTTGTGAGTATTTTGATTGTTAACTCTTTGCAGTTCGTGATTTGCTTCATATATCAGAGATTTAACTGATTGAATATTGCAAAGAGACTTTGTTGATTAACTAGCAGTGGTACTGTAGCAGTCGAAAAATCACTGTAGTAGTCGTAGAATCACTGTAGCAGCGGTACTGTAGCAATCGTAAAGTAACTGTAGCAATCGTAAAACCACTGTGGCCGTGAGAGTTATCGAGTGGCCGTGGTCATCAACGATTACTACGTATTCGAAGTTGGATCCGAGTACTATGTGTCGGAGTCGGATCTGAGCACTCATACTCGTAGATTGATTTGAGTACTAGGTACTTGACATCGGATCCAATCACTCGTACTCAAAGTTGCATCCAAGTACTAGGCACTCAAAGTCGGATCCAAGAACTCGTGGTCGAAGTCATATCCAAGCACTCATACTCGAAGTCGGATATGAGAACTCATGATCGTAGTCGACTGAATGTGGTCGTAGTCGACTAAATTGTGATCGTAATCGACTGGATCTTCTTTTGACATGTTTAATTGATGAAGAGTTCAAGACTATAGTTACGGGACAGCTAAGATCAAATCTTGTGTAATCTTACATCTGAGTGCACTAAATATTAATCAATTACAACTTATGCTTTTTGCTAGTTTTAATTAATTCCATACTCTTTACATTGGCATACATATTCAAACCAAGAGTATTCTTGCTCATTTTGTTGAATACGTACTTTATTACAAATGATATGATTGAATTATATGGTTACATGCAATTTATATCGTTTGTATACCTCGTGATACTTTCTTTGAGATTATTTATTTATACTAGAATTATATATATTTATATGCTTATACCACATATATTATAATAGAAATTACTAGCTGTGGTTTCGCAACAACAATCTTACTGCAGGTTGGTCGCTCATCTCGTCCGCGGCCGTTGGCTTCCAACACGTACAGGTTCCATCGCAGGTGATGACCTTATATTGGTCACTAATTTGTTATGTACAGAATCTTCAGGCATCGGGCCGCTGCAACCAAACATTATCCAAGTCTCTCAGGAACTCAGCAAAAGCAAAGTGAGAGGCCCCACCTTCCTTCATGGCTTCAAACGCCTTTTCCTTTGCCGCCATCGCCCGCTCCCGCAGCGTACGTCCGCCCTCCGATTCCATCACCGATTTGACCTTCAACTTCACCTCCTCGGCCGTCACCATCCCCTCGTCGCCCCCTGTCATCTCCGCACCAGCCCTCATCTCCTCCACGATGAACAGCTTGTTCTGCCTCTGCTCCGCGTAGAGCGGCCAGCAGAGCAGAGGCAACCCTGCCGTGATCCCCTCTAATGTTGAGTTCCACCCACAGTGCGTCACGAAAGCGCTTGTTGCGCTGTGCCGCAGCACGTCCACCTGCGGCACCCATGACTTGACCACGAGTCCCCTGCTCCTGGTCCTCTCCAAGAACCCCTCCGATAGGAGCGCGCCCAGGTCCGGTTCGGTGACTGCGACCGCGTCAGCGAGCAAGTCCGGCCCATCGCCATGAGGGGTCCGCACCACCCACAAGAACCTATGGCCGGACATCTCCAGCCCAGTGGCGATCTCGTGGAGCTGCTCCTTGGGTAAGGTGCCCATGCTCCCGAAGCAGAGGAACACGACGCTGTTCTCCGGCTGCCCGTCCAGCCATGCGAGGCACTCGTGCCTGCAGTTCTCTCCGCCTCCCGAGACCAGTGGCCCGATGCAGTAGACCGGTGGCGTGTGACGGCCGGGGACGCACTCGTTGTCCTTGAGCGCGCACCGCCCTGCCCTCGAGCGACTCGAACGTGTTCACGAGGATGCCGCGGAATTCCGGGAGCCGTTCGAACGCGCCCAGGATCATCTTGTACCCGTCGTCGTTGCGGTCGAGCGCTTCTCTCGGGAGCTCGGTGGGTTTGAATGGAAGGTTACCCGGGAAGGAGAGCGGCACATCGCCGATCTCCCCGAAGCTGGCGCCTAGCTTGGCCTGCATGTACGGGACGTACAGGTTGACGGCGAGGGTGCTGGCGCCGGAGGTGTAGAATAAGTAGGCCGGCACGCCGAGCTCGGCGGCGACGTCAAGGACGTCGACGCAGAACAAGTCGAGGACGAGGGCGCGCACGGAGGGGAGGACCGAGCGGAGGTAGTCGCGCAGCGGCGCGTTCATGCGGCGCGTGAGCTCGAATGCCTGCACCACTGTATGCGCCGGCTTGGCGCCGCCCGCGGCAGGCGGGGCGGCGTCGGGCGCCGGCAGCACGTGGAAGTGGATGGACGGGTTGGCGGACGCGGTGCGTGCGAGCGCCGTGGAGAAGCTGCTCGTCGACGACTTGACGGGCGGTGGCTCGACGACGACGATGGTGACGGCCAGACCGTGGCGCAGGAAGAGCTTGGCCAGCTCGACCATCGGCGCCATGTGCCCCACGCCGATGCCTGTATTCAGAACCATCGTTTCTCTCATCTCGCTTTGCTTAGCTTAGCTTGCTGTCTCTTCTGTCGTGCCCTCGTGCTCTCACAGATCACAATTACTCGACACAATCTCTAAGGTGTGTGTAGAGATCACACAACAACAGCTGGAGCACACAGGAAACAGCTAGTGATGATTCGATGAACTATGCGTGCATAAAGAGGGAACGCTTTTTAAGGAACGTACATAGTTTAATTTGAGCTAGCAGTATTTGTGCGGTTTGCGAAAGCTTCTAGGTCGTCAATATATGTAGAGATGAAAATGGATTCGTATTCGGTCAAATTATTCGGCTAACGAATTCGGATGCTTAATACCCGAATCCAAATATAAAACAGGTCTGATTTCGAATGTTGAACCGGCGAAGTCCCATATATCGGATGTGAATCACTTGATGTGGATTCGAAGCTGGATATCCGAATAAGATCTAGATTTGAAGTTAGATACTCGGATAATATCTAGATTAGACAGATATAATAGCAACAACCATCTAATGCATATCTTTTATATTTAACCTCCAAATTGGGTATATTATATATGTACTTCGATTATCTCAACGAGTCCGTTGTTATGATGGACTCTAATTTGATATTTTATATTTTTATTTTGGAGCATCTCCTAATAAAACTTTTTTCCATGCTCATTTTAGCTGAATTTAATATGTTTATATCCGATTTATTTGTAATATATCTAGAACTAGTTAGGATTAGTGGCAAAATGACACCAATGATCAATGATTATGTGGTAAATTAGAGGACAAGGGGCATAAATATTAATATCAAACCACTGTCAGTTTGCCAAACTTCATTGTGATATAGGATACAAAGCTGTCCTTAGAAGTTGTATTATATAAATACATGAGATAAATGATTCATTTGTTGCTGTTAATATTTAATATATAGTTTACATGTTAGAGTTAGCTATTTATCAATTTAAAATATTAAAACAATTCGGTATCATGTTTAAATAGGAGATGACATGAATAATTATTGGAATCCGAAAAATAGTTGAATCCGATCAGATCTTGAGTATAATGTGATCCAAATTCGCATCCGATGTTTGTTCGATTCATATTCGAATCTAAGAAAAAAATGGATGCGAATATAATTTAAGAAATACCCAATCTATATCTAATATATTTTCATCCCAAAATATATATTAAATATATATGTATGTAAGTAATATGTAACTGCAAGTGATGATAATTTTTTTAAAATAATCTATTTTTTACTCAAAAATACAGAAATATACTCCACAAATTTTTTTATAAGAATGACCTTCAGTCGTCCAACCGTTGGATGATTGGAACCTCTCGCCCAATGATTGCGCGACACGCAGTAGTCCGCGAACCGTTGGGTGACATAGTTGCAGTCGCCTAATGGTCAGACGATTGCAACCTATTGCCGAATCGTTGGGCGACTGCAAGTCCAGTTGTCCAACCGTTGAACGACTGCGCGCAGTATAAGAAGCCACGCACGACCCCCACCCAGCGACTAAGAAGAGAGAGCAGCGGTGACGGAGAACAAAGAAGAGGAGAAGAGAAAGAAGAAGAGAGGAGAGGAAAGGGGAGGGAGAGGAAGTAAAGGTTCCGCTACTTTGCGAGGTAAAATGTTTTTGCTTGTTTCTAGTTAATAAATTTGTAGAAAGTAAATAGTTTATTTAGTGTAAAATTAGAATGTGTAGAAAATTTGATATGAAGTAAATAGTCATAGAAAATATAGTCAATATAGTTATAGAAAATTAGTATCTTTAGAAAATCTTAGATGTAAGAAATTTTGTCAATATTACAATTATAAAATATTAGTCTGTATGGTTGTAGAAAATTTGTATCCGTTGAAAATTGTAGTTGTAGAAAATTAGCGTATGTAGAAAATCAAAGTTGTGTAAAATTTAGTCAATGTTATGTATGAAATTAGCATCTGTATAAAATTATTTTTGTAGGAAATTTAGTAAATATTTATATATGTAGTAAATAGTTTGTTTTGTGCAATGTATTATTAGATAACATTTATGATTAATTAGGAATGAATTTACAATCGTTAGTATCTTAGAAATGCACGCATGCCGTTTGATCGGATATATTGTCATTTTAATAATATGTCATGTAAAATGTCGAAACCAATTAGAATTAATTTACATTAGGAGAGAGGTCGAGCAACGAGAGATGAGTGTTGTCGATGTGCGTGGAAGCAAGTAGAGAGTTGGTGCGTATTGGGGAGAAGGAAAGGGGGCACTATCGATGCGAATGGGGAGGGGTTACGCTATGAGGGTAGTGTAGTTTGTCATGATAGGCGAACGGTCGTAGAAATATAAATTACAGTACATCAGTACTTTCATAATATGTGATACAATTTGACTAGCTGCAACATTCAAAATATTTGCCAGAGAGACATCAGTAATGCCAATACCCACTACGTTGAAAGTGTATTATGATGTCAGCACCGTTTGTGAAGGTCCGAACGGTGTTGACTTGAATAGTTTTATGCAAGCCACTCTGGTACACCTAGATGACAAGAATGTTGGAATCGTAGATGTGATGCACTGACTCACCCACAGCTTTTCCTTGAACCTTGAGGTGTGTAGTGTCGTCATATAAGGGTTTTAAAGCTAGTCTCCCACCGACATTAGATGGGAGTTGAGAACATTGACGCGCAGTGCTGCGTGAAAGGGGTTTGTGCAAGGCTACCGGTACCGTGGAAGGAGACCGAAGTACGAGACTCACTAGATTGTCTCAAAGGTGGAGCTACACTCCTGCATTCTCTGTAGTGTTTTGCCGAGGCATCATAACCTAACATCCTCCATTATAGCAAATTTGATGTATGGAGAAATAGCGAAGAAGAAGGACATCGAGGCCACGCACATTATGATTGCTATTGAGTAGAAATTCAAGTATAAGATTAGCTACACGAAGGCGTGATGAGTGAAGCAGAAGGCTTTGAAAAAATGGTTCAGGTCTTTCGAGGTGGCGTACGACAATCTTCCTTGTATGCTCCAGGTGTTGCAGGATAGGACCCGGTACGTACATTGCAATGAAGGACAAGCCATCCATAAGGCCGCCAGGTTTTGCCGTGTTGCAGAGGGCCTTCTTACCTTCGATGCATGCATCGAGGCATTCAGGCATATGCTTCCTATGATCTTAGTTGAAAAGACTTTTTTGATCGGCAAATATAGGAGTCAATCCTTATGACCATTGGTGCTGATGGCAACAATTAAATTCTCCCCCTAGCCATCGATTTAATGGAAAGTGAGAATTACGACAGTTGGTTGTGGTTTCTACAACATGTGAGGGTTGGAGTTGTCGGTGCTCACCCTGGTGTGTGCGTAATCCATGATTGCCATGCCGGGATAGTGAAGGTCATACGAAAACTTCAGAAAGACCCCGAGGAGCCCTTCCCTTGGCCTTAGCCGAACAAATTGAGCGTGCCAGGAGGACAGCTCCCTGTGAAGATGGCCCCTATAGCAGCAACCCATCCCAAAAGTTCCAACCAAGCATTCGCCGCAACACCCGCCTGAGGGGGAGATGCCGCCCCTCTATTGGTGTAGAGACCCATACAAATTCTTCAAGTCTATGTAGCGGCTCAGCCTAGGCATGCTTTACTGGGGTTGCACAAACTACTCCTATGACTATCCTGACCGTCGTCGCGACACGAGCACCTATCAACACCGGTAAGAACCGGTTATAGTGTATTTCTCCCCACTATTTCTCTTTTAAAGTACGCATTAACTATCTCTCTTGTCTACTTGTAGTCCTCGATACTGCTATGTGGCTACCGCAAGTGGATCGATCTAGAGATTCACCAATATAACCCGTGGGCTCTCGACTTCGAGGAGTAGGATGTCAAAAGGGCCTGCGAGTTTTGCGAGGTGGAGCGCCGAAAGGATGAGCAAGCCAAGCATATACGTCAGGAGACAAAAGCGCATCTCGAGGCGTGCACGCGCAGGAGGCCAAAGAGGCCACCGAGGAGTTCAATATAGAGCTCATAAGGAAGGAAAAATAGCTCCAGTCCACGCAGTAGGGGAGGCTGTTCCACATTGCTCCTCCGAAGCTTAATTTTTTTCCATTCAAGAAAGGTGTATATGTATCGTAAGAGTAGTTTAGTTTGTTACATCATGTATGATGCTCTTTCTTATGCTTGTAGGCAAATCCTATGTGCCGTGTTATTCTCAGCTTTACTATGAAGTCTATTTTATTTTACAAAAGCACATCTTATTATATTTTCGCATTCAATTCTTGGCGTAACAACGCAACCAACAATATGAAAAAAATTCTCTTCCATGCATGAATTTCCAGTCGAATTATGATAGCACTTACCATCGTACTTACCGAGCGTTGCTATCTCAATCATCCTAAAAATAGATTCACAAAATTTTTTGCACTACAACAACATACGACGAACGCAAAATGTTAGTGCGCATTGAATAGAATTTGTACCATTCATAATCCATGAAAATGACAAATATATCAACCAACATTGCCTTCTATTATTTTTACCCCAAAAAAAATACAATTCATACATAACATTATATGTATGTTAACTACCTACAACAATTGTCATTTACCCATGCACAGTCTAAGGGCCCAGTTGCGCCAAAATAGGCCGTACAAGTGCAGTCGCCCAACGGTTGGGCGACTGGACTTGCCGTCGCCCAACAGTTGAGCAATAGCTCACAATCGCCTGACCGTTGGGCGATTACAACTATGTTGCCAAACGGTCCACGGACTACCTGCGTGTTGTGCGGTCATTGAGTAAGAGGTTCCAGTTGCTCAACGGTTAGACAACTGAAGGCTATTCTTGTAAATTTTTTTTGCAGATATATTTCTATATTTTTGAATAAAAATAAATTATTTTTTAAAAAAAATTCCAACTGATGAGGTGTGACTTGTGTGAGAAACCGACGTGCTGATAAATTCACGGTGACCAAAGGCGTTTCGTTCTTATTATCGTGGTGGTGTGTCAGTGTCGGCAGCAGTGACAGGTTCATGCTCCTATATTAAGCGCAGGGATTCCGTCACGGGTTACACGCCACAACAGTAATTTTGTAAAAAAAGTTCTTCAGTTTTTTTAAAATTATGTACACATCCTCAACTTTTTTAGAAATGCTCTTTCTGTGTCAGCGCTTTTGCAAAAATCTCTTCACTTTTCTAAAATTACGTATGAGTTCTCGATTTTTCATAAAAATCCTCTTTTTGAGTGATTAAGCCCTATGCTTTTATCAGAATTATGTATAGGTCCACTATTTTTTCATAAAAGGCCTTCACTTTCTTGAAAAATAAGTACTGGTCCTTGATTTTTTAGAAAAGACCTTTATGAATTATTGACTCTTTTATTTCGGTCCACATGGTAGCTAATGTGGTATGGCACCACGCTTCCGCAGCTAGTTGTGCTGAAGTGTGGATCTGGCGGTTTATTCTGGCATGTTTTGTTGACTGTATGCAGATCCTCTATGGTAATTAAAAGAGTTTAACCCAAAAGAAATCCGAAAAAAAATCCTATGTTCTAAATAGGTCTTAAAGAACTTCACGAAAGGGTATTTTTGAAATTCATGTGCAGAGTCGATGAGTTCTGATTTCCTAGAGGTCGAAGAAATTTAATATGTGATTATGATCTATTTGTAATTTACGCACTTTTGATTATCTTTTGACACTTTATATTATTTTTTGATCAACCAATTTTATAATGTTGTCTACTCTTTTTTAATTAAACATAGGAAGGACTAGTACATTTGTCACATAATCTTTTTCCACCGCCCACTGCTCCTTCTAGAAATGAGAACAAGGGACGTACTGGAGGTAATATATGTCTTAAAAGTCAAATATTTTTTTAACAAATGGTATCATTTAAGTAACAAATATAACAGAAGTTTTTCGTACTTTAGAATCTTGACAATTTAACTACTCACACAGAATGCCTGAACTTACAATAAGCGCCATGTGCTATATATCAGTTCGTTCCGAGGGCACGATTGTGTGCTAGGCTCAGCAACCGGCCCATGACGCTATTAGCATAGTTTAATTTCATATTTTTTATTCTATTGAGAGAGGAGATCCCTACGTCTATATAATGGCTGAGGGACTCTCATCGTACATAAATCCAAATATATCAATAAAGAGAGAGAAGATTGTCTGGAACTACATCTTTTGTTCATCTTCTTCTGTGTTTGTTCTATGGTAGTATTATGATGACTATATTAGTGATATACTCTAGAGGTAATCATAGAGAGAATTATATCACTTATATGCTTATGATCTTTTGAATAAATGTTATTATATTCCTTGAATGAATTATCATTTATAAATGTTACCAAATATGTGACTTATTAGTGAAGCCCTTTTCTTTGTTACATGATGTTATTCTAAAAGATCCCTAGTCTGATGTCATTATGTAACATCCCCAAAATCAGGACGCCTGAAAATGTGAAAATTTTAAACTTTTTGAATTGCATCTTATTGGCAATGGGTTTTTTCTGGATTTTGATTGAGGTTCCTAAGAAATAAGATTTAGAGGGAAAGTACAATTAATAAAATTGAATTGAATTAGAATACGAATATGAAAAGATGATCCATAAAAATAGGCAGGAGAAATTACAGTAAAATATTGCTAAACAAAAGCCATGTGTGAAATTGGAATTTAAAATGCAAGTGGTGAAATTGGAATTTAAAATGCAAGTGGCAATATACTAAAACAAATCATGACTTTAATTCAAAAATAAATTAAGGGGTAGTTATAATAATTTTTTTCATAAGTCCAACATTGAGATTCATTTTCAAATTCAAATCAAATTAAAATTTGAATGAAAGTTCAATTTAAAATATATAGCCCCAAAAATCAATTGCCATTTAAAAGCACTAAACGAGTATTTTAGAAAGTATATGAATGAAGATGAAGCAAATTCATGTGTGAATTTAACCCAAGCAAAAGTTGACTATTGCTTAAATTAAATGTTAAATTGGAATTCCAAAATTTAAATTTGAGGAAAATCAGAAAGTCGAAATCAACTTTAGGCTTAGCCCATTCCCCACCAAGCCAACTTGCCCCCTGGTCCACCTGGCCTCGGCTCATTTCCCCTCCCCATGCCCCTGGTCTAGCCCAGCCGAGCCAGAGCGCGCACGACACACCCAGAGCATGCACCTGCTACGCCCACGCCTTGCTGACCCTAGCACTTGCCACTGCCTTTCACCCTACGGTCATGCCCGAGCCATGCTACCGCGCGCAAGACCATCGCCTGGTCCTCACCGATCTTCTACCGTGCACACCCATGCTAGCCTCGCCTCTCCCGTGCGCGCCAAACCCAACATCGTTGCAACTTCTGACCAGAGCCACTTTCCCTTGCCTGAGTTTAGACCCTATGGAAGCCCAGTCATCCCCTACATTGATTTGCATTGTGATGCCCACGGCCACACTGGCATGCTCCTACCACGCAGTGGCGGATCCAGGATTTTAACAAAGGATATGCTGCACCAAAATTTTTATATGCAATTTGGTATGGCGGGCAATGGACAAATGGCGGGCCGGGTCGAGCCTAGAAAGCCGGCCCGTCGGGCGGCACGGCACAGCATATCGTGCCGTGCTTGGGCCGGCCTGGCCCAACGAGCACGATCAGCACGCCAGCGCCCACGGCCTCCCTGGCTCCCCCTCCCGCATCCCCCGCCCCCGCCCTCCCATCAACCCACAGTTCCCCACCCCATATTCCCACAAGCAGTCACAGAGCAAGATAGAAGCCATACAAGAAAAATGCAAATGCTTCAAGACAGGGTATTGGAGTTGTGCTAGCTGATATATAAATACCTCTGATTCATCTTCCAATCCAAGCTTGTTAACCAAGTACTTGATCAGCAACTGGTAAAAGTTCAATAGAATATTACAAATTACCTAGGTGACAACAATTCTCCACATCAATATTACAGGATGGAATTACTGAGTAATGATTTGCGAATGCAAAATTACTAGTGAAATACATGAGCATACAGTTGTCAATAATGAGAAAATTATGCAATCGTGTAATGATTTTACAGGGAAAGAGAAAGATCTTCCGCCACGATCGAAATGAGCACATTGTAAGGCACATTGTTGTCTTGCAACCAAATGCGAGCACTGGAAACCACATTGGCCAGATCATTCAGGGTGTTGCCCTCCTCAAAAACCAGTCCTCTCACAGGGTAGTTCATCAGCTTGGACACCTTCACCCCACTCTTCATCGTGCCCTCGGCAAGGGAATCCTGCAGGCAGTGCCTTCTCAACAGGAAAGGCACCATCAAGTAGTATGCTGTGGAGAAAAAAATCGACATATGTGTTATCATACACTGGTAAACACAAAGCTACAATATGCTACGAACAGGTTGATTTCTCAGCTAATCGTTCAGACCAAAAGCACATATAATGGCAACATTAATTTTCATTTCAAGAAAATGACTCCTATTTCAATGTATCTTTATTGCCTTTCTGAAGCATGGGTACCATAACTTTTAACAAAAAGTAGTGAAAATTCAAGCATATATGATATTTTTCTTGCTCCCAAAACTATAAAGTGCATTGTCACAATGATAACTACTGAATCCATATCCCTGTACAAAACAGAGATCTTCAAATTATGCATGTTGGATGATTTATGATTCTTCAAACAAATATCTTCAAAACAGAGACAGTACTGGATACTCCTATTCAATAAGCAAGTTTTGTGAAAAGTAAACTTAGATGCCATGTGAAGTATAATACCTGAAAGTGGAGATGATTGATGGTTGCAAAGGCACCCAAACTATTGTAACCAAGCCTGAAGTATGGGCTAGCGGGGCGGGGAGAGCGAGGGGAGGAGGGCAGCGGGGAGGAAGGGGGCGGTGGGGAGGAGCCGAGGAGGGGAGGCCGGGAGGAGGAGGGCGGCGGGGAGGCCGGAGGGGAGGGGGCGGGGGGGGGGAGGGGGAGGAGCCGAGGAGGGGAGGCCGGGAGGGGAGGGGGCGGAGGGGGGGCGGGGAGAGCGAGGGGGAGGAGGGAGGAGGGGGCGGATCTGCAGAGGGGGAGGAGGGGGGCGGCGGGGGGAGGGAGAGGAGACGTCAGGGGATGGGAAACGACGAGAGATGCGGGCGTGCGGCTGTCTTCACTGTCTTCTGGGGCCCAGGGTATGCCGTGGCCCACCCGGCATACCCTGTGGCTCCGCCCCTGCTGCCACGCCGTCGCATCGAAAAGACCCCACCCCAGTGACCGTCTATGAGAGAAGCTTCGCCAATTGCGCTACCAAGTCCTATCTGGCCGCCTCAGCTTTGGCGCATCATCCCCTCCAAACTCCTGTGGCCATTCCCATGCTAACACTGGTGAGTTAATGCCACTGGAACACCTCACCTCCTCTGCCATGACTGGCCATGCCGCCTGGTCTATTGCCCATCTATAAATACCCTGCTAAGCTCCCATTAGCGTTGCCACATCCCACTGTCTCACCCCTTCCATGGAATTGCTCCCGCATCTGCTAAAGCCCACCGGAGTTGCCTTTCTTCTCCAACTCTGGCCACTGCCACCCTAGCTGCTATGGTAAGCCAAGGCTCAATTCTTTTAGCATGGAGCACCACTGGAACACCCTCTTCTCATCCCTGCCTTCAATTTAGATCGACGGTCGCCGTAGATCGCTGGTGTTATGCTCCCTTTCTTCGTCGCTGATCCTCTCACCGCGAAGCTTCTCAGCCGTCCCCAAGTTCGTCGACCCTTCAGGTAGCTTCTTTGTAGTCCGTTGATGCTCCTAGTTCGTTGAAATGGCTTAAGTCGATGTTGTTTGCTTTATTGCCATGCTCCTTGTTTCATAGCCGCTTGAGTTCATCGTCGACCATTGCGCGAGCCAAATCAACTCATGAGACATAGCCTAAGGGTGCATGTTGAACCGTAGATTCTGTTTTTAGCATGCTCTTCGGCCACTGTGCCTCCCCTTGTCGGCGAAAAGCATCGCTCTCCTCGGCGGGAGGATGAAAACTATAGTGTGTGTTAGATTAAGTTTAAACCAATTATTACGTAAGTAAAAGTACTTAGGTTAAGATAATCCATCACTGATTTGTGGGCCCTCATCATTAGTTGTCGATGGGTCTATGACATGTGGGCCCTCCTGTTTAAAAATCCTTTTAAAACCAGTTAAGGAGTATGAGCCACTGACAAGTGGGCCCAATACAATGTGGCTATAGTAGATGGGTCCTACGTGTGAATCACTGGTGAGTTTTCCCATAGAAAATAATTTAAAATCACAATAAAACCCTATGGACCCACCTATCATACATTGGGGCCATTTTCAATAGAAAAAATAAATAGAAATAAAATTAAAATAATTCATAGACACTTCCAACCACGAACCATCTGTGATAATGAGATATGTCACTGGCGGTTTTTAATCTGAAGTGTCTATGATAATTCACATATACTCCTAATCACAAACTATCTGTGATAATGATATATGTCATAGACGGTTTTTAATCCGAATCTTTTGTGATATTTCATAGATTGTTCTTAACAATAACCATCTATGATAATTATATATCACAAACGTTTTGTGATTGGAAGTGTTTGTGATATGTACTATGTTATTAAATAGCTAGCCCATCCTAATAGATCTGTTTGCTGTGAGCTAGGGTTTAAATACAGCCAGCTTTGGGGCGTTTGGTGAAAGCATACCGCAGATTTACAAGTGTACTTGTAGATCTATTTATTTTTGGTGATCTAAGATTAGTATTTGCTTCTAATTATATACATTATAATCAAGAGATATGATAGCTAGGTTTAGATCTAGCTTGATAGTATGCTCCAATTTAAGAATGGGTCTCACTACTTCTAGTCTACTTCAATATATTCTTTATATATATATATATATATATATATATATATATATATGAAGCCTTTTCTGTACTCTTGAGAGTACATACTCTCACTTCCAATATACTACTTAAATGACTATTTTATACATCTTTATCACTTTTAGTATACTTAAATACTAATTCTAAGATAATCTAATATGACTTGGTTCAAAAATTTTCATCGGAGCCCTTTGTTTTTGCTATATATATTTTTCCACGTATAAAGGGAGTATATACACAAATTATGCTATAAAAGTAAACTTTTATGAAATTTTTCATGGAACTCACTTTTGAGTATCTTATAGATAAATAACAATACCATTAAATGGATATATTAGAACTGAGAGTACATACTCCCAAGAGTATAAAACTATTTTCCTATATATATATATATATATATATATATAATTTCATAAATAGTACATAGCTAGCTACTTTAGATGGACAATATAAGGTGAATGGCAATTATATGTAAGTGTAATGGCTAGCTAGCTATAGAAGCATTAATCTAATTTAACACTAATTTATTACATGGGTAGATAGATGTACCGAAGCTAGATGTATGTTGATGATGTGTCTACTTTTAAAAGAGCTACTGAGTAGGATATATTGAAGAAGAGGATAAAATTTATGTACTATCCATGCATTGATTGTGATAATATGAAGATATTTACCAAATCAACGCAGATCGAAGCACACTTGATTTGAAGGGGGTTAAAAAGGGACACATGTTGGGCCAGTCATATTGAAGAGTAGGTTATACAGGAAGGTAGTAACGTCATCGAGGAAGATAACGATATGTCAGATGTGGATTGTGCTTTCGATGAGGATAGATCACACGATGATAATCTAGATCAGATGCTATGCGATGTAGAAGGGAATTATACATAGTGAGAGATAGCTTGGTAAATTTGAGAGCTTTGTAGAGAGCTTGGAGAAACCTTTGTTTCTAGGTTGCAAGCTAGAATACACAAGGTTGTTATCTGTGCTTGAATTGCTAAAATTGAAGGTAAATAATGGTTGGTTTGATAAAAGTTTCAACGCATTGTTAGGTCTCCTAGCGGACATTCTTTTGGAGAGAAACATATTGCCCAGAACCACTTACCAAGCCAACAAGGTTTTTTATCCATTGAAAATAGAAGTAGAAAGAATACATGCATGTCGAACGATTGTATCCTCTACCATAAAGAGTATGTAAACATACATGTATGTCCTGTATGCAAAATGTCCTGATACAAGCATAAGAATCACTCTGATGATGACGACGGCATCGAGGTAAAGCAAAGACCTCCTGCTAAGGTGCTGTGATATCTACCTACAATTCTCCATTTGAAGCATTTATTTATGAAAAAGGAAGCAAAATTACTGTGTTGGCACTCCTAGGAGCGTAAGAAAGATAAAAAGCTAAGATATGGTTAAATAAAAAGAGGTCTATGAAGAAACAATTCGATATAAAAAGGAGGATGACTCAGTTCTAAGGCCTTTTAGCAGAAAAGAGGTCTATGATATGGTTAAATATATCGATGTTGTTCTTGGAAAGGAATGTAAATTAGGGACCCATCAGAAGAACATCTAGAAGAAGACATCAATTTTTTGGGACTTATCTTATTGGGAGCACTTAGAAATTCGCCACTGCATCGACGTCATGCACATGGAGAAGAATGTATGTGATAGCTTGACTTGTCTCTTACTGAACATTCGTAATGAAATAAAGGATGGTATTAACGTACAACGTGACTTGGTTGATATGAACATAAGGATGGAGTTAGCACCGAAAGAGATCAATAAAATCCGAACATACCTTCCCCCAACTTGCTACACTCTGTCCAAGGACGAGAGAAATAAACTATGCCAAAGCTTGCATGGTGTAAAAGTTTCATTTGGTTACTCTGCCAGTATGAAGAAACTCATTTCTAAGGAAGATTTGAAATTAATTGGTATGAAATCTCATGATTATCATGTGCTGATGATAAAATGCTCCCTATTGCAATTATAAGTATTTTGCCGAATAAGGTCCAAGTGGAAATCATGGGACTGTATTGTTTGCTTAACTTAATTACTCAAAAGGTCATTGAGCTTGATGGACTAGATACTCTGGAGGCCGAGGTAGTGACAACTCTATGTCATCTTGAGATATATTTTTCTTCATTATTTTTTGATATCATGATCCATCTCATTGTTTACCTTGTGAAAGAGATAAAGATATGTGGCCCTGTATTCCTGTCATATGTACCCGTTCGAGAGATATATGGGAATTCTCATGACCTATGTACGAAATTGATCTCAACCAGAGAGCAGTAGCATCAAAGGTTATACAACCAAAGAGGTCATTGAGTTCTGCATTGACTACATGACTCAAGTGAAACCGATAAGTATGGCTCTATCTCATCATGAGGGGAGGGGAGAGGGTATCAGGACATCAAAAGGAAAACAATTACTCCTGATCTGGATACGTACGGTCAAGCCTATTTCACAGTCTTGCAACACATGATCAAAGTGTCCCCATACATCAACGAGCACAAAGACATGAAACACCAACATAATTGAGGCCTGTCAGAGGTTTGGATCACGAGAGAACACAACCGTTGGTTCAATAAATTGTCAAAGATATGATTCACTAAGAAGTTATCAAGTGATGATATGCTGTGATGTTTGTCTAAAGGGCCAAAATTTATAATTGTGATATAGCAATGATACGACATAAATGAGTACACATTTTATACAACAGCTCATGATAGGAAGAGCACAGTCTAGAATAGTGGTGTTCTTATAGATGTGTTTCACGAGCAGTTCAATACTGCTAGGTCAAATGTAATGAAACGTAGGTTTAACTCCTACTATAGGTTCATAGGGGAGATTTAAAAGCTTAACTACATACTTTTTAAGATCCTCTATTTCGGTGCCATTGGGTCTAGCTTTCATAGGGTGTGAAGGTCGACATATACGACATCACTAATGTGGACCTCGAACATGTTGGATAGAAAGATGAGCCATACATACTCTTTAAGCAAGTTGTTCAGGTTTTTATATAACAGACCTGGCAAATAAGAATCATCACATAGTTCTTCATGGAAAAATAATGATTGTCAGAGTTGAGAATATCGTGGGTGAGGAAGACTACAATTAATTTGACCAGTTGCCTCCATTCAGATATGGCATCAAGCTCGAGGAAGAACCCAGTGAGGAAGCTAGCTATATACGCATCGATCATCGTGAAGGGCTACTTTTTGAAGGAAATAGCCAAGTGGAATTATGAAACTTGGCATGCACATCTATTTCTAAATTATTCATGTTAACAATACTCATGAACTTATGCTTGTTTACTTTTCTGATATGTTTGTGTTTCTATTGTACCTCATTCTATAAAAGAATTCCTTCTTTTCTTATGATCTATTGAAAAACAGATTTATTCATGAATGATTCAGTAGTATGTATTGTTGTGTGATGGTTCTATTGAAATGTCTGTTTGTTGAAGTATACACTATAACATATCACAGACGGTTTTGTTACTAGAATCATCTGTGATAGAATATCACAGACAGTTTTATCAAAGAACTATCTAAGATATCCATATAACATCATAGACGATTTTTATAAAAATAGTCTGTGATATGATCATATCACAGATAGTTGTTTCCTAAAACTGTCTACGTAGTATGTGATATGATCATATCACAAATGGTTGTTTCCTAAAACCGTGTATGATAATACTTTCCTATATATACGCACTCTTTGGCACGAAAACATCCTTAATCTGCATGTCAAAAGAAACATGTAAAATATAACAAGTTGGTTGTCTCTTGTGGGTAAAGTGTATAACCTCTACAAAGTAAAAACATTGAATAGTCGTGCCCACAGTAATGGGCAGGTATGAGAACTTACTTGAGATAGTTATATTTCTAAAACATTGTGGGTGGGAATGAAAACTTGTCAGGTGAATGGAACCCTAGATTTGCCTTCCCCTGGGTAGATGAACCTAGTGATTAACTAAGGGTGGATGGAACCCTGTAGTAAAAACTAGCATTGGTGGATGGAACCGTATAATAGGTAGGTGAAACCTACACTGTTATTATTATCACACATTCTCACTTTATATAAAACATGATTTAGTTGAAAATGCTAAATCTCAAGAATTTCTAGTTATTGTAACTTTTAAATAGTGCTTTTAACAAATAAAATACCCTAAGCCATCCTTTGATAATCCATGTATTTATATAATTGCATTATGTGTGTTGGCTAATGGAGCACAATGATTTGTGCTTACACTCGCTCACTCAATAAATTCATAATTATGAGAGCCAGATCACTACACTTACGATGATGCACCTGGACTCGATGGAGGAGAAGATGAAGGGAATTAAGATGATCTTATGTAGTTTCTTGTGCTAGTTAAGCAGGCTTTGATGAAAATTTTGTGCACAAATATTATCCTAGTGTGGATAATACCTGTTGTTCATATTTTACCCCCAGTCACTTCCCTGTGGAGATTTATGGCTTTACCCCTTTTTGTTGCCGTTTCTGTTTTTGCTTCTATATTGTAAGTATTTGGCCTAATCGGCCCCTATGTAAATAATTACCTGATGTGGTATATTTAAACTCTGATGTGCAATATTGTTATAAGATATGGTTCATGCGATGTATAAAATAATTTAGTAATGTATCTGTCAGCACTATCTACTGATCTAGAAAATAGTGCGGTAGAATCACAGAGAATTCTGGATTGTATGATCCGGGTTCGACACACTAGTTGAGACACGAGTAACTTATAGACCAGCATATGATTGATTGATGATCACATTTCACCTGTCATAGATGTAGGTATATCGAATTAATAATATGAACACATGTTAGAAAACATGGTGTTGGATTGATCCACCTTGAAACACTATTGAATTTGTTATGTTTATGTGTCATTAGTTGGTCTCAAGTAATGATGATGTATAATCCTTGTACCTAAGATCAATATAGTTTCCTACATGTATAATAGTGCACTTAGGGGTTACAAACTCTACTCCGTAACTGGTTAGTTATAAAGGTAGCTTTCGGGTATGCTATGAAACATGCAAACAATGTGATTAGTCGAATATGGGATTTGCCCTCCCATAAAACAAGAGAGATATCTCTACATCCTCAATGTGGTCGAATAAAAAAATGCATGGCCATGCCACGAGTATTTGAAGAGTCGACCACAATAAATTATCCATCATTAGATTGAAAAAAGATTGAACAGTCCATAGATGATATATTTCTTACCTAGAGTTCGATCGGATATCATAATGCAAAAGGAGAATACCTAAACATATTGATTGGTTTGACGAATGCGAACTAGTAATATGAGTATATTGACTGGTCATGATGTAACACCCCAGTCAAGCAATGACTCGAAATGCTACTTGACTTGAAATAAAACAAGAGTAATTTAACTACGCTAGGCACAAAAATTTCGACAGAGATTGCAACAAGTATAAATAGAAGAAATGAATGACACTAAAAATATAATAAAATCTAAGCAGAATGGTTTAAGTCTTCTAAATCGTCCACAATTATAACAATTAAATAAAGAAGGGAAACATCATAAGAGAGTTCTAATCCTTTATTACAATTTGAAGCTGACAATCAATAATTCTTTAATACTTAAGTAATTCGGGCAATTAGCTTTTTATTTTCTTTCCTCTTCTATTGTAGATAGTCCATGTAAGGTGCAACAAAACTAATCGGTTCCTTTCCCCATGCATGTCGATCTCATGATGGTACCTAAAAGAAAACACAACAACAGCAAGAGTGAGTCCAATGACTCAGCAAATATAATAGGTAGTACATTTATAAACAACACTTCATAAATCCATCCATCAACCATATAAACAGGTCATGCTATGCAAGATGATTAAAATATCTTTATCTCTTTCTCTTTTGCATCTTATCGGTAATGCAAAGTGTGCATCTATCGATGCACACCCATACCTGAGCCACCTGGTACAGGGACCAATTGCCCATACTCCACAAGTATGGGGACCTTTAGCCCATCATATCTTCAACATGATGGGGATCTCGGCGCTTAGTCACCTCGTGACTAAGACTTCAATAAATCAACATGATGCATATGCATGAATGTCTCAATAAAATAAATCTTACATTCACCTTATTTATGCACCCGAAATTATCATGAACAATGTAATTTACAATCACCCATAAACAGTACCAAAACATCCTTATCACAACCATGAGCATGCACATATTCATACTATATTGTTATACTTGCCTTAACCGCGAGAAAACGAGGAACGTGCAGGAGGTGCCACCTCTGGGATCTGTCCTCCACCTAAATAATAATTACAATATTTGCTAAGATACCCATAGCGAACCTTTGCCCAAATAAAAACAAACACGAACTAGTAAATTCGTCTATCTCGGTTCCAATTCCCAAATCCTACAGGTCATCCCGCCTACCTCTGTGGACAATCAACTTCAAAAATTCATATCTATTGGTACAGAAGTCCGAATAGGGAGTTCTTTGATTTTCTGGAAATATAATCAAATTATCTGACTAAACCTAGTTGGTGAGCCTCCCTGATTCGGCCACCTTCTACCCGCACCATCCAATTCTCTAAAACATCAATGTTCACATCGGGTTCTCTGGATAGCGCACTAAAAATGCCATAACTTCCAGCCCGAGTGTCAAAATCGTGATTTCTTGACCTTCCTGGAAAGCTACGACAATTTTCTACAACTTTCATATTATGGAGATCCTCTGTTTCTCCCGTTTTCTAGTCGCCCAATTCAATCTACCAAAATCTGGCAAAAACTCCCGATCTGCAGAACAGTCCTTACAAGAAAAATCATAACTTCTGTTACAAGGGTCCGATCGACGCTTTCTAGCACTTCATGGAAAGATAACGACGTCCTCTACAACTCTCTAGGAGGAGTCCAGATCTGAATCCCCACGAAACTACCCCAAAACAACCGTCTAACGAAATCTGCACTAGCAGTCCAGAATACCGACATTGAATCAACTAGCAAAAAGATGCCTCCAAACGGGGACCAACGAGGATTACCTCATCCACCGGTAGAAGGACTTCAATGGGGGAGAGGAAGGGGAGGAACTGCTGGAGGGGGCGCTCAAGGGGCAGGGAGGGGAGGGGAGGGGAGGGCGGCGCAAGGCAGAGGGGAGGGGGAGGGTGGCGCAAGGAAGGGGGAGGGGGAGGGCGAGCTAGGGTTTGGGGGAAGGCGCCTCCCCCCTCTTGGCCGGCCCCCTCTTGGGCCACAGTCCAGGCCTAGGTTGCCGGAAATTTCAGAAAAACTCCCTCTCTAAAAGAAAATTTAAATTAGAATATTACACATGAGTTGGTCAAATATATTATAGACTGGTTTGTAAACTAGTTGTATGAGGATACAAACTGATCATGACCATATATGATCTGGTCATAAGGAGTTATGAGCTGATCGTGAGTGACTAGGACCTGGTTATGGATCATATCGCATAAGGTCTATCTAAATTGATCTTTGTGTATATTTGGGGTTGATATGTCTTGCTAGGGACCGCTGCTTACTAGTGATCAAAAATGTGTTTTTGGAGTTACAACCAAGTATACATGAATCTACAGAGTCACACACTCAACAGATTAGAACAATAAGGGTTTAGATAATAGACTCCGAGTGGGATATGATCTCTACTCATATTAGATAAGGATCCGGTCAGAGACTCTCCAAGTTGGATACGATATCTAATCATATCGGATAAGAATCCGATAGGAAGCTATATATTCAGAGAAGAGCAGAGGCGATGGTGGGTTGACGCAACTTGAGCATGCGCAAACGACAGTGAAATACCAGGCAACAAGAATAGGGGAGAAATTGGGCTCTAAGAGTGCACCTTCTCAAAGTGAAAAGCGTATCTCCAGAAAGGGAAAGCGAGTTTTTGGCCAGAATTTCTGGATTTGGCAAAAAAATTAAATTTAGATGAAATTCTCTCAAATTCAAATTTTTGTAAATTTGTGGTTTGTCATAGATGTAAAGCATGCACGCAAAGATGACTGTGCCGACCACTGTGACCTGGGGAAGCCACTACGTGTGCCCCTCGGCCGTGGCCCCTCTCTTCCTCACCTCGTCTCGCTACTCCAGTCTTTGCCTGCTGCTCTTCTAGTCTTCGCCCCGTCGCTTCGGTCGTCGTGTGTCACACACTATCGTCGACCTGTCAGTGTTGTTGCTCGCAGCTTGCCCACCTTAGCACTCGCTAGGGTTAGGAGGAGACGACCAGACAAGTTGGCTCCGGGACTCCCTCGAGGCTTGATCGAACCTCGCTACTCCTACTCATCCTAGGCCCACGTGAACAAACCAAAAGAAACACCACTGTGGTCATCTTCTACCTTGGCAACTCGCGTTGAGAGCGAAAATGAGGGGGAGGGGGTTATGAACTTATGACCAGCGGGGAGCTTTGGTCAATATTCTTCTCTACTGAGTAGTAAGTACCAACTGGACTACCGACAAACAAAATTAACATTAAACTTAGTTATATTTAAGTGAAATTTTGTCTACTTGAAGTGCGATGATAGAAATTTAGGAACTTAGATGACGAACCAATCACTTTCCATCTTATTCTTTTCCCTTTCTGCTTTTTTGGAGTGCAACCCATCTTTTATGTGCATAAGCATCATGAGAGGCAAACTGGTACAGGGCTCTCATCTTTCTTTTTTTCAAGTGTCCTTTTAATGATGGGTCCATGCAAATAACATAGATTTCCTTGGCAAATGCATCTCTCTCAAAGCCGCACGTTCTATGTTATGACATTGCATATAGATTAAGGCCACGTTAATCAGCTTTCCTAGTTTAGAAAGATATCTATCAAATTGATCATATCCACATGTGCAGTCAGGGCATATATCTCTAAGAAAAATATTAAATCACAAGATTAACAGTAGATATGTTCATTTATATAATAGGTTCACTATTATACAAAGGGTCATTACAGATAGTTTCTAAACTGTCTAAATTTATGTGTATGTCATAATAGACGGTTATCATAGATAATTTATGTACCATCTATAAAGGTCAACTATCATAGATAGCTGCGACCAAAACCCGTCTATGATATGTAATACACCACAGACTTTCTATGTACAAATTGTCTGTGATAATTTATATATCATAGACGGTTCGTACATAGAATCGTCTGTGATGTATTACATGTCACAGACGGGTTTTCGTCGCAGCCATATGTGATAGTATACATATTACAGACAGTTCATATATAGAACTATCTATGATATATTACATATCACAAATGAATTTTGATCGTAGCCATCTATGATAGTATACATATCACAGATGGTTCATACATAGAACCGTCTATGATGTATTACATATCACAGACGGGTTTTGATCACAACCATCTATGATAGTATGGATTTCACAGACAATTTACACCACAAAACCGTCTGTGATAGTTTATTGTATACCTAAATTTTCTTTTATTTTTTGGCTAGCATCAAGAAATACTAGTCATGCCCTCTGAAAATAAGCAAATACATAGATATCACATATATATCACACAATATACAAATATCACATATACACATATATCGATCACAAATATATAGATATGTCACAAATGGACTGAATGAATTACAATTGAATGAATTATTTGATGAAGTATAATTGAATCAAATGTTTGAACATCATTCTTGTTGGGGTTGAACTCTCTGTTCGGATGAATGAGCTTTGCCATCAAGAAGTTGGAGAGCAATCTTCGAACTTCGCGAGTTCATCAAGATTGAATGCTCTTTTGTCGATTGTGATGCCTTGTCGCTAGGAGGAGTAAAGTTGTAAGTATGTGTGTATATTGATAATCATAAAATAATTATTACCAGATTGACAAACTTCTAGGTCATTCTTCTTAGTGCCTATGATTTTCTGCATATAGCGGCAAACGTAGAATGCACATATATTGCTATGTAGCTGCTGGTGACAATGCAAAAATAGAATTACATATATATACGTAGTCAGTTCTAGAGGCATTATTACAAAGTGTGATATATGATTATTGTGTTGTAGTGGATACCGAAAATCGCGTCCTATCGTTGCAGTGTGGCACTAGATTCCTTGTGTCTCCTTTCGTTGGCAATGTAAGCACTAAACAACCTACGTGATTCTAAAAAGTTAGCCTCGGCTACTATAAACGAAGAGAAGACTATAATAGAGTTATGTATGGAGCATACCTGTTAGCAGTTATTAACAAGAACCGTGTAACATCCCGATTTTTGGTTTTCATTGTGATTTCTTGTTGTGCTTAATTTGAAAAAAAATAAATTTGGAAAATTTTGGTTTCTTCAAAATTTCAGCATTTAAGTTATTTGGGATCTTGTGTTTTGCTAAATTTTCTTCCCCTATTTCTCCAAAAGTACAAAAAGAAGAAGAAGAAGAAGAAATGAAATGAAGAAAAAGAAAGAGAAAAAGAAAATGGGAAAACCCCTCTAGTGCACGGCCCAGCTAGCCCAGTGGCCCGGTTGGCCCGCCCACTTTCTCCTTCTCCCCTTCCTTCCTTCTTCGGCGTTCGCTGCCCGCGCCCTTGCTTCCCCTGCGCGCGCGCTGCTGACGTCACCCGCATCACCACCCCAGCCTTCCCTTCCCTACGCCGGCGCGAGACCTCCCCATGGCACCAATGCAGCCTCCTCGTACTGTCTTCGCGAGCTAAATCCTCCCCTCCCCTCTTAGGCCCGCCACCCGCGCTTCCCGCCGTACTCTCGTCGCGGTCACCGCCCAGCTTCCAAGGCTCGCCATCACATCTAAGCTATCGTGCCCGAGGCAGTGCCTTGATTCTTCCCCCGCAATTGCATCGCCTGCATCGGCCTCACCCCCTCCCTGGCCGTAGCTCTACTTCGTGGCAATGCCGCCGCCCAGCCATACGTGCGCCCATTGCCTCAGCACCACTCTCTTCACTGTGGGGCATTGAAGCTCCCATGCCTGCTGTGCATGCGCTCCCTCCCCCTCTCCCGCCTAGCTGCCGTAGAGGCACTCGAGCGCGCATTGCCCCAATGTCACTAGCCATAAATCAAGCCAACGCTCCCCACTCGCGATTGCGGTATAAATTGCACGAAAAATTCCCCGTTCCAGCTCATCCCACACTCGCTTAACTCTCCGAAGCTTGAACTCACCGCCACACCGCACCTCCTTGGCCATCTCTGACGCCAGCCGCCCTGGGAGCCTAGCAAGCCACTTCAACCCCTCCGTTGTGCTTCTTGAACCCCTCTGATGCTCCAGTGAAGTCTAATTGGCCTCTCTTCCCTCGCAGTTCGCCGACCTGACTTTCTTCCCCAACTCTGACCACTTCGCCTCGCCGGCGAATCCGACCACCGCAGACCAATTTCATTCGCCAAAAGCTTCCTCGTGGGCAGGCGAAGTCAATCCTGGCGCTAATTCGGAGGTCCGCCGACCCCTCTTCTTCGGCATCGATCGCCCTTTCCATCGCCCAACCATCACCGTTGCCAGCTCATTCCTGACCACCCCGGGTTCACCTACTTTCCTCAGTGAACTACTGCCAACCCCTAGAAGCTCCCCTTACATTCAATTAAGCTCTTGTTGCTGGCACGACCGTCGCGCTCTCTGCCTTGTTCCCGTCGCCGCCGGAGTCGCCGCCGACGATTGCCCGAGCTGTTTGAGACCACACTACCCCACCCGAAGGTGCGCACGGGCCTCGTGGGACCGTTTTTGGCATGCTCTAGCGAGGCCCGGCCTCCGTCGCCGCCGGTAGCTCGTGCCACCGCTCGGCCGCGCACTATTCTGACATCATTAAAGCATAACTCGTATTAAATGCTAATGATTGGGATTAGTTAATGCTAATGAATAACTACCTGGTGGGCCTCGTAATGGTTTATCCCTAATGTTCGATTGACAATCAGGCCCCACCTCAGTTAATAATTTGTTAAACCCGAATTTAAAATTTATCACATTGACAGGTGGATCCCACTTTACTGTTGAACCGTCCTATGCCCCACATGTCATACTCTCAGCGTTTAAAATCCGGAATTTCAATAAAAATTTAAAATAAACCGGTGGGACTCACATGTCAGAGAGAGGACTCTCTCTCCTTTTTATTTTTGGAATTTTTCTGGAAATGAAATTTGGAGAGCTCGTTCTTCCTCACCGTAACTCTGATTTGAGTGAAACTTGTTTCTAAAATTTTCTAAATTCAGGATCTTTCTATTAATTCTGGTTTTGTTCAATTTAGAGTTCATTTGAAATTTTAATTGGGTATTTATTGCTCTCTTGCCTATTGTCTTCTTTCCGGTGTTTCCGTTCGAGTAGAATTCGAGGATGTCCTCGATCAACAGTTTGACGCACCCCGGACCCGCAAGACTTTCCAGCTACAGACCTAGGTGAGTCAGCACTTTGATTATTTTGATCCTACGTTTATACAAATTATGTTCATTTAAAGTTAATCAACATGCATACATTATTTTATGTACAATCATATGTTACCTGTAAGTTAGCTAATACCTAAATTGCTAATATAGCGATACATAGCTACACCCTCCTTGCTAACTTGATAAACCTGATACCATTGTCGCCCTAGGTGCTATGTCTAAAATAGTTAGTGAATCTAATCACGAGCTACGCTAAATCGAGTCAAAACCAGGGTCTTAGCTACCATGTACATCATCTCTTTTAAAACATAAAATCTTGTTTGGGATAGTCATGGGAGGTTCATGACTGATAATTTGATACAACTTATCTTATGCTTCTTAAAACCCTAAAACTTTCTTAACCTGTCTAGGTGGAAGGTAAGGATGGTGGCTGTGGATTTAACACGAGAACTTGTGGTTTGGGGGGTATGTACCACCTGGACGAAATAATGACTTAATCCTTTGTTGACATTTTCATATAAAATAGTACAAATCACAAGCTGTCAAAGTGTAAGTATGACTAACTAATTTGCACCGCTAGTATAGGAAAGCATTTCGGAGTGACCCACGGGTTGTGGTGCTGGTTTAAGCCATCGTGGACATGGGTCGTGACGCTGGTTTAAACCGCCGTGTAGCGCAAGAGAGGGTTTGGGTGAGGCAAAAATAGTTTTACCCATATAAAAACTTAGCGAGTATAATCCTTTACTAGGTGCATTGTAAAGGTCATGCGATAATCCTCTTGATCCGCATGTCTAAGGAAACATATGAAATATAACAATAGGATCATCTCTTGTGGATAAAGATGTACGATCTCTGCAGAGTATAAACTATTTAAACAGTCATACCCACGGTCAAGGGCATACATGAAAACTTCCTTGAGTTAGTTCTATGTACAAAAATCTTTACAGATGGGAGCAAAACAAGTTGAAGGGATGTACTTCACTTTTAATTTTACATAGAGGGATGTACTCCAACGATGGTTAAATAGGGTGGACGTAACCTAGTAGACATAAACTTAGTATTGATGGATGAAACCATGTAATCGGTGGATGGAACCGTCTACAATATACTATTGTACAATTTCAAATGATACGCATGTTTACCAAACTGCTAGATCATATGATTTTTATTGTACTAATATTATTTGCTAATGCCACTTCCCAAATAAAGAAACCTAAGCCACCATTTGTTAAGCCATGCATATTATATTATTGCATTCTGTGTGTTGGCTCGTGGAGTACGGTTGCATGTGCTCACCCTCGCTCTCAATCTTTCCCCAAAATCGAAAATCAAGAACAGTACACCTTCTATGAGGAGCAAGGCCACGACGGAGGAGAAAACGATGGCAACTAGGCTTAACTAATAGTATTCTTGCCTCTCCTCCCGTAGTACAGTCGACCCTTCTAATGTCAAGTGAAGCCCAATATTTGTTATGCCTTAACTAATACGGATTCACTTGGGTTATCCCCAGTCACTGCTTGTGAAGGAGTGTGCCTTCCTACTTCTTATTTCTGCTGCATTTCTATATTGTAATTATTTGGCATGACGGCCATATGTAAGGACTGATCCCCATATGGATATATCTAAACTCTGATATTGTAATAATAATGTATCATATATGAAATGATCCAGTCATGTATCTGTGAACACTATTTATTGATTCAGAGAATGGTGTAGCATGATCACAGAGGATTCGGAATGGCAAAATCTAGGTCTGACAAACCGTTTGTGATAGTTGCATATTACAGACGGTAGATGGTCACGCTTGTAAAACCGTCTGTGATAATTATACTATAGACGGTTTTGTATGAACCATCTGTGATGAGACATTCAGTATAGCTTATTTTATAGTAGTGGTTCTATCTTATTAAGGGCAATATGTTTTTCTTTATTGTGAGAATTTATATTTATCTTTTTTAGTGACTTCAAAAAACATGTCATCAACTTTTATTTTATATAATAGATGATACTTTAACATTGTTGACGGCTATGGTTTTAGTCCCCTTATAAGTGGGTTTACTTATGAATTTTCAGAATTTGATCTCATGACCAAGGTTATCATTATCATGATACGTATCGTAGTATTGTATGATCCTACCGAAGATAGATGACATGGATCGCAATGCGGATCAAAATTAGGTAGATCGTGGTGAGATCGCGACCAACTCGTAGTATCGTTAGGATCACGGTAGGATCATGATCCTAATAACAAACTATAAAGCATATAAATTTTGATATTTCCTATTGTTAATTTAAGTTGCACTAGTTTAATTTGCTTTGTTTTGTTGTTTACATGTTATTCTAAGGTAAAGAAGTATTATCTTTAACATATTAGATTTTTAGATTATTAATGTATTAAAAATAACTAAACAAGTTTCAGAAATCAAACTTAATTCAATATAACATGAATAAGTGTACTCAAATTACAAAATTAAATTCAAAAAATTTACTATAGATTTGCATATTTAGAAATATAATTCTATTTTTATATAAAATATATATGTTTTTAAAATTTTGATAGTATCGTGATTGTACGATCCGATCCTACGATCCAATCCCATTAGATGAAAAATAATTATACTTGGTATCGTGATCCGACAATCTTGCTTGTGACCTCTCAGTTGCTTAGTCTTAGTGATAACTACGGTAACCAACTACGACCTCGCAACAAAAAAGAGAGACCACTGTTTGAAATATAAGTAGAAATTTTCAAAGAATCAAAGGACTTACGTGGGAATTATGTTATTTTTTGGTTTCATAGAATTCCTGTGCGTCAACTAGATTCCCTATCGTTATTTTCGAAGGGGACATGTCCATTATTACTGGACCACCGATCACATGAAAGCATTCAGATTTGGCGCGCGATTAGAAACACTCCGCCACCCTTCACATTTCGTGATCGACCTAAGGCCGTACGTCCTCACGCCGCATCCGTCGCGAGTAAGCGCAAAGCCACACCGCATACATGTACGGGCCTTTTGCGTCAGCAGGAGCAAATAATTCAGACGGATTTATTGTTGATACGTACAACGCGTCGTCGACGTCTCTCGGAATAGCAGCCAAACAAGTCTGTACGTGTCCTCCGATCTCTGGCCGTCGCGTTCTCGAGTCGCCCGAACGAAGATGAAAACTGAAAACGTTACCGGGGATCAAACCGTCGTTCACGGGCTTAGAAGGTCACGTTCTTGCCTTCCCATGGCCGTGCCCACTGCTCGGTGAGTCTTCATGCATCCACGAACTGGAAAGGCTGGCGTGTTTCCAATCTACTAGCGCCCAGTGGTGATCCCTTGTGCATTTGTGTGCCCAGTGGTAATCGCGCCTTAGGTTGTGCTATGGCACCGTTCTTTGGGGTTCCAGTCGATTTTTAGCTTCAATTATCGGTTTTTAGCTTTAATTTTTTCAATAATTACTATTTATTATATTAATAAATCATAGAAAAATCATAATTCACAGCTTAAAAGAACAGCCTCTATCATAATCTGACAGTGATGAGAACAATCTTCACATAGGATAACCCCTAGAGAATTTTTCCGACAAGTGATTTCTGTTTGGGCCTAGCCAAATTTGAGCACAGTCTAGCCGCCAAACCCCACAATCAGGGCGAAACCAAAGGAAAGGCTTGGTTAGGTTTTAACCTACCCTCCCCCTTCGCAAGACCCCCCCCCCCCGCCCCCCCACAATGAGTTCTAAATATACATCCTACAAAAGCTAAGAGAATGACATGCAACACAGATATTGATCACAACTACAACTTATTCATAGATAACTAGGCAAGTGATTAACCCATCTTCCAACGTTCAGAAAGGAACCTCCAAAGTAAACAGTTATGCATGTATCTCACAGCATCATGCCATCAATACTATGTGAAATAGCACAGTAAATCTTGCACAATTTTAATAAATAATAAACAAGTTTCTTTCTAAACATAAAATTGAACCAGGAATAAATACAAGCAATTCATTTGTAGCACTAATATTTTCTAGGCATAAAGTAGAAGCTAACTACAAAGTACAATTGAGCCCATCAAAGAAGATATAGAATAATTTAGTAAGGCAGCAAATACCTTCCCCTCGATAGTTCGAGCAGACAGGGCAATCTTAAGTCTTAGACGCCGTACTTTCTTTTGCATCTTGATTGCATGGCTTCGTGGTTCAGGCCCATGCATGGTTGCACCACCACGAAACTATTTTAGTTTTAGTCTTAGTTTAGTTGAATGAAGTCCAAGCCAGTTAAAAAATCTCTACAGTCTATACAATAACTTTCAGACGGTCAGAACTAGCCGTTTAAAAATCAGAGCGGTACTACCGCCGTTGTAAGTGTGGTACTACCACACTGCGGTAGTTCTGCAGGATGGTGCGGTATTACTGTACTACGGTTGCTCCGCCGTGTTAGTTCCGGTACTTCCGATTTCAGGCCAGTTAAGTTTTTCTCGGGGTACTCTCTGGAAAAAATATATCGAAAATCGTTAGTTCCGTAATACCGTACGGTACTACCACACTGCGGTAGTTCCGCCGTTGAAAATCTGGTACTACCAATTTCTGTTGAGTCTAAGTCCCCGGAAGGGTGCTCTCTAGAAAAAATGTACCGATTAATATCCGGTACTACCATGCTGTGGTAGTTCCGCTGATTACACGCTGGAACTACTGCACTCCAGTAGTTCCGTAGGTAGGTGCGGTACTACCGATTTTACTGAGAGAGTACAGTGAGTTTTTAACCTTATTTTCAAATGCATGCATAATCTTAAGTTGATCCAATGTGCTTCAAAACATGCTATCAAGCTATTTTCAAGGATCCCTCTTAATCCGGTCTTCCGCCTTTTCTCCTAAGACCTATAAAATAGAAAAGAGATCCTATATTTTATGTATCTCAATTTTGATCCTTCTAGAACGCCAATTTTCCATGCAACTTGTTCTTGCCCATTTCCATGCATAAAACTTTGTTTATACAATCTAAACACACACATTAGTCCCATATTCGTAAACCGTCATTAATTACCAAAACCCTAAATTTAGGGGCCCAGATGCTTTCAACGTTTCAGCTGCTCCAGCAATCACCAAAGATCTTCAACACACAACGAACCAGATTGATTCAAGATGTTCTTTATTGCTGGATTTTCGTAGATTTAAAAAGTGCTCTCACAAGCACCCCTAAGAACCCTAGCACAAAAAGCTTTCTCCAAGCTATACACTAAAACCCCTAGCCTCTACCTATTTTTATATGCTAGTGCCCTAAATTGTATCTAACATAAGCACGAACATGAAATCCCATCTCTTCCTCAAGTCAAGGCAGTCGAAACCTTTCCACAAATGAGTTTTCCAATCTCTACACTTCTCGTTATAGACTCTTTCCATAATATTTTCGATCTTATCATGTGACGAAGCCTCAGGATTGCACCTCTTGTATCTTCATCATGCCTTATCAACTTCCGTGTTGAAGCCTCTAGGACCGCACCGTCGTAGCTTCGCCACGCATGACCACCTTCGATCTCCACATGCTCCAGCATTAGCCCAACTATCTCGCATGACATCCTCAACCATGTGTACCTCAGATCTTCCTATCATAGTCTCAGTCCTCCTCGTCACCGACCAAAATCGTCTCTATGTCCACCTACATATACAAAGACCAAAGAAACAATCCCTCCGCACAAGTTCTTACAACTTGACCATCAACAACACACTCACAATCCACACACACCGTTGTCTATCCATAGATAAGAACCAAACCTTCCACGACCACCAATTAGGTCATCTACGATTATCAACTGGGTCATTCATGACCACATATTCTATATCTCTCCAGAAATCACCCTCAGACAACTTATTCCATCGCTATCGGAAACTCAACTTTAGACCATTCATTATGACCGTTATCTCAACGAGTACTAAAAAACAACAAGCACTCAGGAATTTCTATCACTTCACTCAAAACACTCAGGAAAACTATCGCTATCGACTACCGAGAACCAAGTCCTTCTGACTACTGAAGCCTTCGAGTACTGTTCCTCTTAACACTATTTATCATTCACCGAGTACCTATCTGGTACTATAGCACCAACCACCAATCACCGACCATCATGCATCAGCTATTCATACCACTGGCCTAACACGAGTACTCAAGTACTCAATGATCACAAGAAATGAGGCACTCATACCGACCATAAAATGTATGAGTACTAATCATAAAGCCTTCGACTACCGAAGACAACGACAACAGACTGCAAAGCCTACGACTATGAAAACAAGACTACGAAGTCTATAATAGTCTGTAATGTCTACGACCATGAACTAGGAAAATCTTCGACTATCGAGTACCAACTAGTAAAGTCTATGACTATTTAGTACTGACCAATAAAGCCTACGACCATCAAAAAGTACTGTAGCTGTGACCATGAAAAAGTAATGTAGCTACGACCTTCAACTAGTTGAATGTTGCTAATGACCAGTTCATTGTTCAAGATCCAAATCTACAATTACCAGCCATGGTCGAAGCTGGTCGTGGTCGAAGTCAGATATGGTCGAAGCCGAACATGGTCAAAGTCAGACGTGGTTGAACTCAGATGTGGTCAAAGCCTCAGATGTGGTCAAAGCCAAACGTGGTCGAAGACTGCCGTGGTCAAAATCATTGGATCCTCTGATACCACTCGAAAGTCATTCAATACATTGATGTTACTCGAAAGCCGTCCGATGTTACTTAGCCGATCGGACTGGTCTAAACATCCTTGAAATGGAGCTTCGCCAGATCTCTGTCTCTACTCAACAGCCGTCCGATGTCACTTCACCGATCGAACTGGTCCGAACATCATTCAAGCAAAGCATCGTCATATGTCTGTCGCTACTCGACACCCATCAAATGCCACTTAACCGATTGGACTGGTCCGAATATCATTGAAGCAGAGCATTGTCTGATATCCATCGCTACTCGACAGCCATCCAATACTACTTAACCGCTTGGACCTAAAACCACTCGCAGCAGAACAAAAATCAGTTGGAGAAGGCAAAACCACTTGACTGCAATCGATCGAAACTTTCACAAACACCTCAATTTCCATCCACATGGTCTAACAATCTCCCACTTGGTGAATTTACGACCATCAATTTACAAGCAGTCCAAATATCAATTATTCATCATAACTTAATTTACGACCATCCATATGGTCTAACAATCTTCCCCTTGATGAATACATTAACAACACCTCAAACTCTCAAATGAATTGCATTTTGAAAGAAAAGCAAAATTTGTGAAACTCAGTAAAACTCCCCCTCAACATAAGAGTATCAAATTTCTGCAATTTATCCCCAATTCCTCTCCCCCTTTCTCTAATTTCTCCTTCTTTGGTAGTGAAATCATCAAGAGATCCAAAAGTCTAAAAATGAGCAATGAGAGTAAACATCCAGAAGCTTTTAGGTTTATCCAAGATACTTTGCATTGATTTGAGAGATTAAGAAAGTCATCTATTTGTGTAGAGCTCCCTAGATCATATAAATTCATATATCATATATCACTGTCAAAACTAGTTTTTAGCATGGTTAAGCAATTTAGATTAATGACATGGCATCTCAATAGTGACTAAACCGATTAAAGAGAGCACAATGAACTATCACAACAAAAAGTTAAAGCCTAAAAGTGAAGTACACCTTAATTCTAGGCGAGCTTACAGTTTCATATAGCAACCTAAGGCTCCTTCCTCAATTTTTTTCAGCATGTGGTATGCTTGTAGCATACTTTTTTTTATCATGCCATCCTTGTAGCATTTTTAAAAAAAAAGAAATTCAATGGTGACTTGCTTGAAGTATACTTTTATTTTGAATTATGCACCTTTTATACTTTTATTTTATTTAACTATGGCATGTTTGAAGCATACATTTTTCAACTTGATTCTTTCTCATCATTTTTTAAATAACATGCCAATTGAGTGATCATAAAAAGACTACAATATGAAACATATTAGACTCATAGCCAAGATTTAAGATAAGACTCACAATCAAGCTAATCCTTTTAGATGAATATCACAAAGTACTATCTATAATTAATTTAATTAAAGTATTCAGCCATGTTATGTTTTAATTTAAGTAGCAAGCTAATTATAACCAGTCATGATCACAGTTGCACAATATGTGAGTGAATATGATAAAGAAAGCTCTACAACTTACCTAATTTTAATGACTTGGACTCGATGAATTGTTTGTTAAGAATAATAACCAAAGCTTTTGAAATTTTAAACACAAAGCTCTCCCTCAGAATAATCCTATAGAATGCAATACACCTAACTCACTTCTTACCGAGCAAAATGAGAAAAAGCAAGCGGTTTGGTAAAAATATCAGCAACTTGTATATCAAAATCAATAAAGTGCAAAACAACATCACTCTTTTCCACATTGTCTCTAAGAAAATGATAGCGAATATCAATGTGTTTAGTTCTTGAATGTTGCATAGGATTTTTTAGTAATACTAATTGCACTATTGTTATCACAGTAAAGTGGAATACTATACAGATTTAAACCAAAATCCTTAAGAGTAGCTGATATCCAAAGCAATTGAGAGCAACAAGAAGCAGCAACGACATATTCAGCCTCAGCTATTGAAAGTGCAACAGACACCTGTTTTCTAGAAGCCCATGAAACAAGAGATGTGCCCTGAAGTATTCTTCCTATCAATTCGACAACCTCAAAAATCTGCATCTAAATAGGCTCTAAGGATAAGGTAAGAGGAAGAAGAATACCATAAACTAAATTCTAAAGTTGACTGAAGATACTTGAAAATGCGCTTTACTGCTTGTCGATGTGAAGTACGTGGGGAAGCATGAAAGCGAGACACAAACATACAGCAAAGTGTATGTCTGGCCTTAAAACGATAAGATACAAAAGAGAGCCAATTATACTTCTGTATTCTCTTTGATCAACACGCTCTCTATCTTCGTCAGGATCCAACACAGTCGTAGATACCATGGGTGTAGACATTGGTTTGACTATCCCCATATCAAAATGACAAAGTAGATTCTTGGTGTACTTAGTCTAATGAACAAAAGTACACAACTTTGATTGCTTGATTTGAAAGCCTAGAAAGAATGTGAGCTCTCCCATTATACTCATCTTGAATTCCCTGTTCATGGTATCGATCATTTGATCTAGGGCATGATGTCGTTAAATATGCAAGGGTGCTTGTGGAGTAATTGTAAAAGTGATCGCAGATGTAGTCGTAGTAGTTGTTGTGGCTTTTGCTTCCTGCGAGATCGTAGGAGTCATCGTAGAAGAAGTCATAGTAGACAAGAGAGCCTTTTCCTCATGCGTGATCATAGAAGTGGTCGTAGAAGTAATGGTCTGACTTGGAAAACCCCTGCTATCGTCGTTGGAGTCGTAGAAAATATCATCAAGTGCGTCAGAGGCCTGTATCCCTGCATTATCAGGTCTAGTACTAAGACTAGCCTCATTAAACGTGACCTCGTAAGTCTCAACAATTTTGTTAGTTTTCTAAGTTGAGTACCCGTTAACCCCGAGTGTGAACTGAGTATCCAAGAAAGATGCCATCTATGAATCGAGATTCAAATTTATCAAGATTGCCATGTTTAAGGATGAAGCATCGACAATCAAACACCATAAAGTGAGAGATATTAGGGGTACGACCAAAACAAAGTTCATAGGAAGTCTTATGTAATTTAGCTTGTAAGAACAATCTATTTGAAATATAGCAGGCAGTCAAAACAGCTTCAACCCAACTTCTTAGGAGTAGAATGCTCATTTAGCATTGTTCTAGCCATTTTGACCAATGTCCATTCTTGTGTTCGACAGCACTGTTCTATTGTGGCACTTGAGCTGATGAAAATTGATGGTCTAGACCCTTTTCGGCACAAAAGGAAGCAAATAATGTGTTCTTGAATTCCATTCTGTTATCACTTCTAATTGCTCTAAGTACTCCTGGTAAATTATTAACAAGTCTAAGAGCTAGCTCTCTAAAGTGACAAAAATCTTCGTCCTTAGATGCCATAAAATAGACCCAAAAGTATCTAGAGTAATCATTAACAATAACAAGAATATACCATTTACCTCCAACCGACTGAACTCTAGACGATCCTACAGTGTCCATGTGCAATAATTACCTGGATAGTAAGTCATAACTAGCGAGAGTGGAGGATGAGCCGATGCAACCATCTTACCATGCTGATAGGGTGAACAAAGTAGATCCATTGACTTTTCAATCTTAAGACTAGGAATTCCTTTAACAAGATGCAAATTATTGAGCCGAGTAAGGTGATCAAAACCAGTATGACCTAGTCTATGGTGCCAAAAGAACAAACCCTTAGAGTCCGATGACATAAGACACCTAACATCAGAGGACGCTGAGTACAAAAAAACCCTTAAACAAGTGACCAACTTGACTTATTTTGCAAACAACATCACCAGATGAATCTAAGATACAACAAGAATATTTTTAAAAGTCCACCTCAAGATTATCATCTACTAACTATGAAATAGAAAGCAAGTTATGGCTCAACTTATTAATGAGAGCAATATCTTTTAAGATGAACTTGTCGTTGACATGCACGATGCCATTCACAAGAATTCATCCTAGAGAGTTATCCCCAAATGTAATTATCTCATCACCGGAGGCTTGAGTGAGGGAGGAGAACCATCGTGAATCCCTGGTCATGTGGTGAGAGTAACCGGAGTCGATTAACCATATGTTCTCCTTCCTCTTGCGATGAGCCTACAGAGCATAGACAGTTATCATTATCTTAGTACTGGGGTTAGCCAATAGAGATTTACGTATCTAGTACTGAGATACTTAACGAACAGGAGCAAAAGCATGCATTGATAAAGATTTAAGTGAAGCATTAGCATTTGATGAATTCCGACCAGTCTATCACTAAAAAGCAGGTTCGACCATGGGGCGGTCTAACCGTCTTGGTAGAGCTGGTCTAACAGTAGATCGGTCAAATTGCATAGAAGACACTGGTCGAAAGTGATCAGACTGATCACATGAAACTGATCTAGTCATCGACTGGTCTGAACAACCAGAAAACCTTGGTTGAAAGTCTCTCGAGAAGCTAGTCTGATGGCGAGAAACAGCTGGTCGAAAATATTGTTTGACCACTTTGGTCTGACCCTGAGAGCCAACTGGTCGAGCGCCTGGACCATCTGCATTGATTCGACCACTTGAAGTAGTTGGTCGAACATGCTTCTTTATCCTATCTTTCTTCTCTTTCTTTGCTTTTCTAAAGCAGAATTGAACCACGTGACCGTTTTTTACCACAATGAGTGCATTGTGTTAGTGATATGCCCTAGAGGCAACATGGAGATGTTGTATATATCACATACTATGTTTATAATACATTACTTTGTTCTTTGGAATAGACATCATCATTATTGATCAATGAGTATGTGACTTATTCATGAGACTCTTAAATACTAAAATGTTGCTATTTCTAAATGATCCCTGATCGTATATCATATGAGGAACAAATATGATTCAAAGACAAAGATTAGCATATGTATTGATTGATGATCATGTCTCATGGATCATGGTATGGTGATACCAAATCAATAATATGGATATGTGTTAGTGAACATATGTTGGATAGACTGCCATGAGACAACTGCAGAGATTCCATGTGTCATCGGTTGGTCTCAGTAGTGTTTATGTAGAATCCTTAGACTTGAGATCATCATGGTTCCCAACATGAGTAGTAGCTTATTTTGGGACTACTAAACACTACTCCGTAATCGGTCGTCATAAAAGTAGTCTTCGGATTTGCCATGAAACATGTAGTGGGATGTGAATGATCAAGATAGAATTTGCCCTCCTTATGGGAGAGATATCTCCGGGCCTCGATGTAATGGATTATGAAAGTGCATGGTCATGCCTAGGTGATTGAGGAGTCAATCACAAGTTTATAATCCATCACGGAATCGAGAGAGTGATTGAGCTATTAAGAGGATGACACAGGTCTCGCCTTGAGCTCAATCTATATCGTGAGGTAAAGGGATTCGTACATGAGAGAACATTACAGGTTCAGCGATATGATCTTTACATATACTTTGGGGTTAATATGTCTTACTAGAGGCCGCTATTAACAGGGTGATGGAAAGGCGTTTCCGGTCACGACCAAGTATACGTGAACCTCTGAGGTCGCACGCTTAACGGGTTGGAATACCGATTCGAATATGATTGGATATGGGCTCAATTCGGATAAAGATCCGAATAGACTCCTAATGGGCCTTGGTCCGCAAGGCCCACGTGAGGAGGTCTATATATATGGAGGCGAGGGTGAGGGATTCGTCCTGTTAACATCTAGCAAAACCTAGCCGCCACCTCCCGAGCCAAACCCTAGCCGCTCACGAGTGCTAGTACACTCGTGATCGGCGTTCCACCCGGACGTGTGGATACCGGTGGAGGCGCTGCGTTGCGATCTTGATCGGCGTGCGTGGAGGAGACGATCTGTTCGGGACGATCGGCTACTTCCACTACTACCTCGACGCGTGTGATTGGATCGGTTTCCAATTCTTCTTCCGCTGCGCTGCGCGTCTAAGTGGTAACGATCCATGATCCTTCCTTAGCATGATGTTCTTGGGTGCGCGGTAGAAAAGTTTTGTTTTCTGCTTCCGTAGCCTACGCGTATTCCTTTACATTGATACTTGATTTGATGAGTGGTCGTATCAGCCGACTTATCAGCACTCAGCTCGGTAGAGTATTCTTTTGCAAAGCCAGCAGATCAAAAATGACTTGTTTTGGTTTCGATTCTACTTTCAATTTTTCTGGTTCGAGTACCTTGATCACTTTAGAATGATTGTTCTTAGCATGCATAATAAAGTCAAATCCTTGACCATGATTTTTCACATTAGTTTTTGACTTGTCTAGAATCATATTCAAATTTTTCTTTCCAAAATAAAACCTCTCTAAAGTGTTTGTAAGGTACTCATTTTCTTCAAGCAGTGTGAGACATGACGAGCACTTAATAGATTCATCTTCAATCTTCTTAGAAACATTAGACTAAACCAGTTTCTCCTTTTCAGTAAAATCTTTAAGTTGTCTAGTTAATCCTTCAATCTCAGTATTAAGCTTAAGACAATTAGAGCAAGAAGCAGTCTTATGATAAAGCATTTATTGAATAGACTCTTGAGATGAATTAAGCCTATCCTGAAGTAGATCACATTTATAGCATGCTTTAGATTGAGTAGAACAACTAGACTTGAACATCTCAATTTCATTTCTTGCAAGTTTTAGCTTTTCTTCACAAGAGTCGTGTGCTAATTTCAAGTCATCAAGTTTAGCAGTTACATCACCAAATTGAACCAAGATTGTTGCATTAATCTTTCTTACAGACTCTAATTCAGAATGTAAAACTTGGCATGACTCACAAGACTCATCATCAGGGAGGGAAGCTCTAAGTCTACGAATTTCAGAGTTTAAGTTCTCAACAACAAGATCATGATTTTTAATTTTCTTTCTATACTTCTTGAGCTCCTCTGTCAATCTAAGCACAACACGAGATAAGTCGATACAAGAAGGTTTTACCTTATCCGAATCACTGTGGAGATCATATTGCCAAATTCCTTGTTGTTTGCCATAAAGCATATTCTGGTGAAGTTTGTCTCCTTTATCTTCTTGTCATTATATTTCCCATCACTTGCAGAGTTAACTCGCTTAAATCAATCTCCTCAAGCACTGAAAGTACCTTGTTGACCGTCTTGCAATAGTTATGTTTTTTGTTTGAGATAGTCTTGAACCGAGGTCCACGAGTTGATGCCTTGTTATCTTCGACCTCCTTGCTCTTAAGTTTGGTGCAGTTAAACTTAATGTGGTTAAGTTCACCACTTTTATAGCATCTGATAGGACCTCCTTTCCACCTCAATCTGATATTGTTGATTGCTTTGGTCACTCTGTTGGAGAGAAGTACGAGCTGCTCTTCTGGTATCTCCACCAATTGTTCATCTGAAATCAAGCATAATGCAGACAAAGGAACACTCGAAGAACTAGATGTACCGTTAACTTGGTTAGACACTAAGCCCAAAGAACTAGTCTTATTTATCCTGGCCAAAATATCAATCTCATGTGTTTTCATCTTAGAATACAGATCATTTAAGGTAAGAGATTCTATGCTAATAGAATAATTGGTGGTAGTAACTAAAACATTACAAACAAACATATTCAGAGAATTTAAAATTTGCCGAGCATTGTCAAAATCAGCATATGTGACATCAACAAACTGTAAATCACTAATAATCTTATTGAAGCGATCGAAAAGAGCATCTACTATTCTCTAGGTTTCATCTCAAATTTAGAATACTCCTTTTTGAATTGGTTTCTGTCGAACTCTTTTAACAGACTTAGATCCTTCATGATAGTTGGGTAGAGTGGTCCAGATTTTATTTGCAGATTTAAGATGAACAATTCTGACAAACTCATTACTACTTAAACGTTGCAACAAAATATTTCTAGCATTAGCATTTGCTTCGAGATTAGCAGTGTTCTCAATAGTAACGACCTAAGGCACTTCATATGAATTCTCAACCTTTTGCCAAATAGCATTACCTTGCGCTTGTAGAAACACCTCCATGTGTGTCTTCCAGTAGAGATAATATGTTCTATCAAAGTACGGTGGCTTACAAGAGAACCGATCCTGATCTGACGCCATTTCAACTTGGCTCTGATACTACTTGTAGGATCATATGGCACAATCAGAGCGCGGGCGCGAGGGGGGGGGGAGTGAATGAATGCCTCCACTTTTTGACACCTGGAAAAATAAATCTCAAACTAGAAGAAAACAATCTCGATTACTATACGTCGATTATGACCGTTTATTCGATTGCTCACTATGATCACCATAGCACGTGATCGAAGACACCCTTTATTTGCAAGGTTTAGCCGCTCGATCTCTTCGACTGCTCAAAAACAAGAACCTGATGCTCAATGTTGCACGTAGTCCTATGTTTCAGCTGCTCTTGCAATCACCAGAAATCTTTAACACACAATGAACCAGATTGATTCAAGATATTCTTTATTACTAGATTTTCATATATTTACAAAGTGCTCTCACAAGTACCCATAAGAACCCTAGCACAAAAGAATCTCTCCAAGCCATACACTAAAACCCTTAGTCTCTACTTGCTTTTATATGCTAGTGCCCTAAATCGTATCCGACTCAAAAACAAACACGAAATCCTATCTCTTCCTTAAATCAAGGGACCCGAAACATTTTCACACGGGTTTTCCAATATCTAAACTTCCTATTATGGACTCCTTCCATAACATTTCTGATCTTATCATGTGACGAAGCCTCTAGGATCGCACCTCCCGTACCTTCATCACGTCTCATCAACTTTCGTGTTAAAACCTCTAGGACTGCACTACCTGTAGCTTCTCCACGCATAACCACCTTTGATCTCCACGTGCTCCAACATTAGCCCGATCATCTTGTGTGACATCCTCAACCATTTGGACCTCAGATTTCCCTATCATAGTCTCGATACTCCTCGTCATCGACCATGATCATCTCTATATCCACTTGCACATGCAAAAACCAAAGAAACAATTCCTCAGCACAAGTTATTACAAGTTAACCATCATCAGCACACTCACAATCCACTATACCCTTGTCTATCCACAGACAAGAACCAAACCTTCCATGACCATCAATTAGGTCATCATGATTATCAACCGGGTCATTCATGACCACATTTTCCATCACTCTCCAGAAATCATCCTCAGACAACTTATTATGATAATTTATTCCATTGCTATCGAAAAGGCATCCTTAGACCATTCATTACAACCATTATCTCAACGAGTACTCGAAAACAACAAGTACTCGGAATTTCTATCGCTTCACTCAAAACACTCAGAAAACCATCACTATTGACTACCAAGAACCAAGTCCTTCCGACTATCGAGAACCAGGTCCTTCCGACTACTAAAGCCTTCGAGTATTGTTCCTTTGAGCACTATTCATCATTCACCAAGTACCTACAGTACTATTGCACCAACCACTAATCACCGACTATCATACACCAATTAGTCATACCGTTGGCCTAACACAAGTACTCAAAGTACTCTAATATCACACAAATTAGGCACTCGTACCAACCATGAAATCTACAAGTACCAACCGTAAAGCCTTCAACTACCAAAGACAACGGCAACAGACTTGCAAAGTCTACGACTATAAAAACAAGACTACGATGTCTACAATAGTCCGCAATGTCTATGACCATCAACTAGGAAAATCTTCAACTATCAAGTACCAATCAATAAAGTCTACGACTATTTAGTACCGACCAGTAAAGCCTACGACCATCGAAAAATATTGTAGCTACAACCATAAAAATGCAATTTAGCTACGACCTTCGACCAATTGAATGTTACTAATGACCGATTCACTGTTCAAGATCAAAATCTACGATTATCTACCATGGTCGAAGCTGATCGTGGTCAAAGTCGGACGTGGTTGAAGCCGAACGTGGCGATGTCAAACGTGGTCGAAGCTGAACGTGGTCGAAGTCAAACGTGGTCGAAGCCGAATGTGGTCGAAGGTTGTAGTGGTCGAAGTCATTGGATCCTTCAATGCTACTCGAAAGCCATCTGATAATTTGATGTTACTTGAAAGCTATCCGATGTCACTTAGCCGATCGGATTGGTCCAAACATCCTTGAAACGGAGCATCGCTCGATCACTAAATCTACTCGACAGCCATCTGATGTCACTTCACCGATCAGACTGGTCAGAACATCGTTGAAGCAGAGCATCGTCAGATGTCTGTCGCTACTCGATAGCCGTCAAATGCCACTTAACCGATCGAACTGGTCCAAATATCATTGAAGCAGAGCGTTGTCCGATGTCCATCGCTACTCGACAGCCAGCTGTCCAATACCACTTAGCCGCTCGGACCCACAACCACTCGCATAGCAGAATAAAAACCACTCAAAGAAGGCAAAACCACTTGACTGCAATTGACCAAAACTTTCATAAACGCAAAATTCAAAGCAGTCCAAATGTCAATTATTCATTATCACTTAATTCATGACCATCCGCGTGGTCTAACATTTGCGCAATAAGGTAGTGGATGAGTGGCTCAATGACTTGATGGTGTGCTACATCGGGCGAGAGATCTTTAGAAGCATTGATAATGATAAAATCAAAAACCGCTTCCAAGGCATGAAGTCCAATGTATTTGCCCGTGATTCAAATTAGCTTATTTGTGGTACATTTCATATGATCTAAATTTTCATTGTCATTCACAATTTTCTATTATATCATTAATTTTGATATGTTTCATACACAGATAACTTATCGCTACTCCGCACTTATAGTAGAATAATTATATATTTTTAGGTATGTGCTTTCTATTATCAAGGTTACTTTCTATTTCTCTGTTTTTTATTATTTGTCTCCAATTGTGTACTTTCTGTATGAATTTAAAATTTTATAAGAATAAAAGACTATATTTATATCAATTTAGTTTAGTTCTATAAATAATTCAATCCACCCTTAATTTTATTTTGGTTTCGTCGCATCCCAAAACCAAACATCTACAAATTGTCTAAAAAAAGAGGGCCACAGATAGCTTTACCATAATTAATGACTTAATTCAAGGGTGTAAGACGCGATTTTCAAAAAGCCCAGTGTGAGGTTGCTAAACATACATGTCATATCTAAACATCTAACCCATTAAACCCACTAAATATGACACGACACAGTCCGGTTTTCTTTTTTTTTCAGCTTATGATTTTCTCAAAATAAATAAATGAAATAACTTTTCTGGCACTGTTTTAAAATGATTTATTAAAATATTTTTTAAAAATAATTTATTAGTATTTACACAAATATTTGTATTAAAGCTAAAAGCCATCGGTCTTGAAAGAAGAGGGCCACAGCATGTAAATAAGCGAATGGCCCAAATTTTCTAGACAGACCAAGTAGCGGCCCAGATAGGCTCACATACTGGGCTGAAAGAACCCAGTCCTGCCCAGAAAAAGGGGTCATGTTCCGCTCGGAGTTGGAGCAGAGCGATGCCCGCCGCCGTCGTCGCTTGACCAGCTACCCGTCCACGGCCGGCGGCCGGCGCCGCTCTGCCCGATGTGTAGGAGCAAAGCGGAGGAGGTTCGAGCCCCCAGCCTCGCCGGCTCACCTCTCTCCCCGACCCGACTAGCCGCTCCGGACTGCACGTCCGTGGTAAATCCCTCTCTCTGTTGAATTGTGAGCCGTATCTTTGTGAGAAATATTATGAATCAAATTAGCAGTTCTGTGGAAGCATGAAATTAGTTAGAGATTTTTTTTATGTTAGGATAGATATGAATGGATGTGTGACTTGCCGAGGTATAACCACACAAAAGGATGGTTGTGTTTGTGATCAGTTTAGTGAAAAGATCAATTCCCGGTTCCGTCAGGTCACTGGTACAAAGCGCGAAACGTGGTGCCCTTAATTGCAAATTTGTGAGCTGTGATGCATGTGTTATTATGAACTAATACACCGTGTATTGTGCAATGCTTGAACAAAGGAAAAGATTTATTCTCCATCGAGCACGTGCTGTTGTTTTGGTCGGGGCGACTGGGCAAGATTGCACTGCCGGCCACTGTTTTTTATCCTTGGAATTGACCTCCTTCCTGGATGTTTCTTTGCAACAGACGTGTGAAGACGCTGAGATGGAAGACTTCAGGGTGTCTCGTTGTCATTTTCATCGGGGCAAGATTGCATTGCCGGCCACTGTTTTTTTGTCCTAGGAATATACATCCTTCCTGGATGTTTCCAACACACGTATGAAGATGCTCACATGGAAGACTTCAGGTTGTCTCATGCGAAGACTTCTTGATATGTACTACAACACTGTGCCAATGTTAATTGATATTCCAAACTGCACATGAAGCACAATAGTAGAGGGGCAATATATACGCTCTATATAATATCCCCAGCCCTAGGGCAGAAACCTTAACTCCACTTCCCACCTGTATCCCTTAATTGGTGAGAGAAGCTAACCAATGCCAGACCCTGCTGGAGAAAGAGTATGCCAAGCACAGGAATGTGAAGAAAGATGTGGAGTTCTTTGTTGAAACTAATTGCTATTGTTATTTACCCTATAAATAAGAGTATGAAATACAAGGAAAAACAGCCAATTTGGGCAGCACCAAAACACCAAGTGTTCACCACGTGAACTTGCAAGCCCAAGGGTCGTGGCGCCGCCGAGCCGAGGAGGGGGATATTGTTGAGTACCGCGAGGACCGCCTTGCGCGGCGCGCAATTTTCTTGCGCCGTGTCGCCCGAGATGCTCGGGTCGTTGGTGCGCAAGCACGCGCTGCTCGCCTATGAGGCGGTGAAGATCGTCCATACGTCGGCGTGCGCTGCGCGTGAATGGTGGGATGCGCGAGCCCACGCTTGCGGAAGGAGATGAGGTGGAGTCCACCTTTGCCGTGCACGCCTCCTCTTCTGCCTATGCAGTGCCGTGCCGCCAGGCCAAGACGCCGATCCCGCACCACCGACCACTCCACCGCACCCGTCCGCTCTAGTTGCGCTGTCTCGCCCACTGCACCGCCGCGGCTCGCGACGCGCAATCGCGAGGCGCGTCTCCGCCCGCACCGCCTGCCGCCAAATCAGGGGCTCCGCCCGCACCGCCCGCCGTGCTCACTCCTGCGCGCGTGCGCGGCCGGTATGCCGTGTCCGCTCCAGCCGCTCCTCCGCTTATCGCCACGCCGCCCGCCTCGCTGCGCGCGCCGCCGGATCTCGCGCGTCCGCCCGCCTGTGAGCTCTCGTGCGCCGGCCGGATGCGTGAGTCCGCCGCGGCTCGCGCTGTCCGTGCAGTGTGCCGCGCGCCGCCGCGACCTGTCGCCTCGCGTCGCCGCTCGCTGGTTCACTGCCGTGCCGACGGCCTCGGCTTCTCACCACACCACCGCCGCCAGCCACCTCGGCCCACCAACCGTGACGGTTCCTCCACACGCTACGCTTCTCAGTGCGATGGTGAGTGCTTCAACAGGGGTGATGAACTCCCTGCTTGGCAAGCTCTCGACCCTTCTAGAGAAAGAGTATGCCAAGCACAAGAATGTGAAGAAAGATGTGGAGTTCCTAAGAAAAGAGCTGAGTAGCATGAATGCCGTACTGGACAAGTATGCGGTGATGGAAGAGCCTGATGTCCAAGTGAAGGCTTGGATGAACGAGGTTCGGGAACTATCCTACGACATCGAGGATTGCATCGACGCCTTTATGGTGAGTGCTGAGATTAGGCCTGGCGAGAATGCTGGTATTAAGGGGTTTATCTGCAAGAACATCGATAAGCTAAAGAAACTTTCATCCTGTCATAGCATCGCTAACGAGATCCAGGAACTCAAGGAATTCGTTGTTGATGCGAGTGAGCGACGTGCAAGATATAAGCTTGATGAGACCACATCCACACCATCTGTGGTCATTGACCCCCGGCTAACAGCATTCTTTGTTGAGGCAACTGGACTTGTAGGTATCGAGGAACCAACAAACACAATAATCGAGTTGTTAATGAAGGAGGACGAGGAACAGAGTGGCTTGGTGCAACAACTAAAAGTGGTGTCAATTGTTGGGTTTGGAGGCCTGGGTAAGACCACTCTTGCCAACCAAGTGTACAAGAAAATCAAAGGCCAATTTGATTGCTCGGCTATTGTATCTATGTCTCAGAGACCTAATATGAAGAAAGTACTTATGGATATGCTTTCTGGAGTTGGTCTGTGGGGAAACCCATCAGATGATGAGCGGAAACTCATTGACAAGCTTAGAGAACACCTTGAAGCGAAGAGGTATGCAAATAATTTTTCCCTTCTCTTCCACTATAATTGAGAAATATTCGGCATTCCAAAATTTAAATGCTAGAGAAATTTCTGTAGACCACCTATGTAAAATGATGTGGTAGTCTATATGAATTGATTACCACCCTTTTTTGTTTCAAGATATAACTCTTCTAAATGTTGACAGAAATTAAGATGTGGCACAACATATACAATTCAATATTAGTTAACAAAGAAATTTCTATGTTTTCTCTTTTTAGATTATTGTAGAAACTATAACGCTTCTAAATGCTGGGATAAATTTTGATTTGTATGCTCAGTCTTTTAGTGTTAGCTGATATTTGGATATTTGTGTAACCTTGACATAATTTCTCCACATGATTAGCAAAACCCAAAATGTATCAAAATCCATATTACTTAAAAAAAGAGAGACTCACAAATAAGGGCTTGTGAAACAGCACAACAATAAGGAACTAGAGCAAAAATACAATACTTAGCAGTGAACATGTTGTGCAATACTGTCAGGAGACTAATTTATACTAACATTGTGAATCTCTCTCCATTCTTCCTGGCACAACATTGATCAAAATGACAGCAAATATACTTGTTTACTGAATTACTAAAGTTACCACAAATAAAGGGGCAAAAGATTTGGTCCTCATCCAGCTGGAATTACCCATTTTCTTAAAAGAGAAAGTTACTTTTAATATTATTTTAATGGAGTTTTAAGGATTTGCCACTCCATTCATTTGCACTTTAGGATTTGCTCCTTAATGTCTTACTGACATGTGGGTCCTAGAGCCACATGTCAATGTTTGAGACAATCGGGTGGCAACAACTAATTCAGGTTTTGACAATTGTGACAATGCCTTTTATGCACTGGTACAAAATTTTATGTAGGTTCTTCATTGTTGTTGATGATATTTGGAGCACACAAGCATGGGAATATGTGAAGTCTGCTTTCCCTGAGAACCATTTCTGTAGTCGAATAATTACAACCACGCGCATTATTGATGTAGCCAAATCATGTTCTAGCTTCCATGAGCATATTTACAATATCAAACCATTAAGTGATGAAGATTCCCGAAGGTTATTTTTCAAAAGAATTTTTCGCTCTGGGCATAGTTGCCCTATTCATTTGGAAGAAGTATCTGCTGCAATCTTAAAGAAATGTGGTGGCTTGCCATTGGCTGTACTTAGCATAGCCAGTTTGCTGGCAAGCAAATCTGATACAAGGGATGAGTGGGAGCAAGTGAAAAATTCTATTGGTTCTGCACTTGAAAAAAGTCACACCTTAGAAGGAATGAAAAAGATATTATTGCTTAGCTACCATGATCTTCCTCACTATCTAAAGACCTGCTTGTTATATCTAAGTATTTATCCAGAGGATTATGAGATCGAAAGAGAAGAATTAGTTTGGAGATGGATAGGTGAAGGATTCATTGATGAAGTGAGGGGCAAAAGATTGGACCAAGTTGGAGAGGGCTACTTTAATGATCTTATCAATAGGAGCATGATACAACCGGTTGATATTCAATATGATGGTAGGGCGAGATGTTGCCGCATCCATGATATGGTGCTCAATATTATCATCTCTCTATCAAATGAAGAGAATTTTGTTACCGTAATAGATGAACATGGGGGTATAACTTTATCAAACAAAATTCGCCGGTTGTCAATCCAATCCACTACTGCAAAACATGCAGCAGTGCAATCAGCCCTGAAAAACCAATCTCACGTCCGCTCCATTGTTGTCTTTGGAGTTATTAAGCAAGTGTCTCATATTTTGAAATCTCAAGCTTTGCGTGTGTTGGACTTGTCTGATTGCAATTGGTTGAATAGCCACCAAATTGAACACATTGGATGTTTATTTCAGCTGAGATATCTGAGGCTCAGTTGTACAGATATTGATGAACTTCCTGATCAAATTGGGAACTTACAATATTTAGAGGTCCTGGATGTAAGGAATTCTTTAATAGAAAAGTTGCCAGAAACTATTATTCGATTGCGAAAATTGGTGCGCCTTTTTGTGGAACCTGGGGTGATATTGCCTGCTGAGATTGGGAATATGCAAGGTTTACAGGAGCTGTCCTGTATTTCCATCCCATGCAACTCTGTAAAATTTGTTCAAGAGCTTGGTGGGCTCACTAAACTGAGGGAACTCAAAATAGCTGTGTACCGCGCTGACATGGATAGTAATGAGCAGATCTACAAAGAGATTCTGGTCTGTTCTCTGTGGGAGCGCTGTTTGGTAGAGCTGAGATGGATAGTAATGAGCAGATCTACAAAGAGATTCTGGTCTGTTCTCTGTGTGAGCTGGGTAGACACAACCTTCAAGGGCTTAGAATTTATTGTGCTGAGGATAGGAATTCCTTTGTTGATACATTGATGAGTTCGTGCTGTCCTCTTCCATATCTCCAACAACTTCGCATACCTAGCGTCCTTCCTAGGGTTCCAAGGTGGATAGGCATGCTTGTCAATCTTGTCCACTTAGAACTCATGATTACTAGAATTGAGAAGAGTGACTTAGATGTGCTGAAGGATATCTCCACTCTACTTTTCCTCAAGTTACATTTAACGAGTGGCAGCTCCTAAGAATCTATTGAGAAGCTGGGAGACTGACCAAAGATGGGTTCGTGCTGTCCTCTTCCATTTTCATTTCCAAGGGATAGGCATGCGATGATTACTAGAATTGAGAAGAGTGACAAGGAAGGATTTCAGTGTCTAAAGACGTTGCATCTAACCTGCTCATGTTGTGGGTGCCTGGCATTTGCACCTGGAGCTATGCCAAAGCTACAATGGTTTTGTCTTAATTTCCTAGTAGGCGAGACGATGTCGAAATATGGTGATTTCAACTTTGGCGTTGAGCATCTCTCAAGCCTCAGGCATATAATTGTTGAAATTGTTCGCGATGGTGCTACCAATGAGGAGATGGTGGCTGCTGAGGCTGCCATCAGGAATGCTTCCACTGTTCATCCAAACCACACGATCTTTCAGGTCTGAATATCTAGATCTTGGAATTGAAGTCTTAACACAAAAGAATTGTTATTGGGATGTTACTGATGAATTCGGAAAGAAAAATCTAGGTTCTTTCAGCTTTGACTACATGTGTATTCGATTTTATTGTTGTTATGAAAATAATTCCGTGGAACTGTTCTCTTATTTATCAGTATGTACCATATATTTTATGACAAGCTTATTTGTGAGCTCATTCACATGCAACATGCTTGATTGCTTCATCTCCATAATCAGTAGTTTCATATATCTGCAGAAATATGGAGTCATAATTATTGATATATCAAAGGTGAGGGGTTCCCAATACTAGGAAATAGGAATATATCATTCTTGAGTTGAAGTTAATCATGCATGCTAATCCTCACAGCTGGATATATTTACGAAATTGTTCTTTATAAAGATGTTGAATCCTGTGTCTTGTCTCTTGTTGTATTCCTGACATATGACATCAATTGTCCAAAATCATCCCTTACGAGAATGGGGTACCATTTGAATTTCTAGCCCACTCATAGATTTTTCCCAGCAGTAACATGGGCTTTTCAACTTACCTTTCATGCAGATTCAGATTTTCTTTTGCTCTAGTGATTTCCCCCTTCCTCCGAAGTCCCAAGTCAAGAACTCAAGATTCAGCTGTAGTTAGTTACTAAATTTAAGATCATGCTAAAACACCTGTCCCTTCGACATAAATATTCACTAATTATTTTAAAGAGCTATCTGTTCATATTTTTGGTAGAATGACTACATGAAGCCACTTTATCATTTATGCCTACTGATGTCCTACCAAATCTCTAAATAGAGATTACTTCGACCAACCAACTAACATGCTTTTGGTTCTGCTACTAAATTATGGGAAGAATCACATGATTCATAGAAAGTAACAAGTACCACTTGCTTACACGATGGCATCATTTTCTGCCCGGCAAGATTAATTTAATGTTTATCGGCAATCTATGACACTAGGTGACTAAATCACGGATTCAAATCTCGGTTTTGAAAACAAAAAACTGGAGGGCCAAGATTTCTGGTCACAATCTGGAAATTTACCGGCCAAGATTTTTCAAACAAAATATTAAATCCAAACGAAATTTGTAGAAAATACATCAAATTCAAGTGAAATTTGTAGAGAACACACCAAATACAAATTTAACCGTTTTTTTCTTTTGCCGGTAACCGGGCAGGAATTTTTTCCCCTGGTCTAAATCACATCGCGCCTGTTGAGATGGTTGACCTCTTTGGTTGCTGTACTTTCGCCATTTTCCTTGCTGCTTTACGGTGTACACGGTTTATGATCTAGGGCCTACTCAGCTTCCGCTAACGCCGCCGCGATGGGCGTTTTTTTCCTGTTCAATTTTTTTTTCTGTTTCTTTTTTTTTACTTTTTGGTTTTATGCTTTTTTTTCTTGTGTTTCTTTGTATTGTCCGAACTAACATGTTTTTTCTATTTTTAATTTTTTTAAATTTAATTATATTAAATAAATTAATTTAATTACAGTAAAAAAGTTATAAACATCGCTGAACACCCCCTAATCTTGTGATCTATTGGATAAACAGAGGGGCTCTGCCCCAGGCGACCTCAGACAACCTGCGCCAGAGCCACCATCGTACTATTCGCATTGAAGTCTCAGTGATGGCTTCGCTTCTCACTTGATCCGCAGTTCCCAGAGGAGCAGTGCGCGCCAGGCCGCCTGGCCCAAGGTCCAGTAGACACGGACGCCACGCCTACACGGACGAACGGGAGATGAGGCGCCGCCATATATATATATATATATATATATATATATATATATATATATATATATATATATATATATATATATATATATATATATATATATATATATATATATATATATATATGCAATGTACGGACGGGAAGAGGAGGACTAGATATTTTGGAAAAAAAACTCTCACGTGACGAGAGGACTTTGAGCATTTGTGAACATTTTTGATCTTTTAATAGCAATCAATTTCAATAGAAATATTTGAGAGTTTTTGTAAATTGAGATCGTTCAACCTTTTCGCTGGGAATTGGAAGCGCGATAGTGTTTCGTTTGGTGGTCGTGAAGTCCGGCACATGTGTTCTTGCGAATTAAAGAGCGTTCGTTCTTGCATTGACAACGGATGATCACTACGATTCAAGAGAGGGCACGTGAGTATCCAATCCTATGTCGAGAAGATTGGGCGATCACATATCATCTTGGTATCAGAGCGTGGTTTTCTCGGTAAGATTCTTTACTCTTATTTTTAGATTGATTTATTTCTGTCCTATAGTCCATAAACCAAAAATACAAAAAAAAGAAATCCAAACCCTAGTTTTTGCATCTGTTATTTTTGTGAGTTTTGTTAGGTTTTGATCCATTATAATTTTTATTTAGGTGCTGATCGTTCATGTTCATTCGCGTAGCTTGATCTTATGTCTCATTGAAACCCTAAAATTCGTGGGGTTTGAACTCCTCAAATCCAGCACAAAAAAAAAACGACCTGCTACAGTACTCATGCCGCTACAGTACATGGTTGCTATAGTACCACGACGCACTGCTACAGTGTCTCGGTTGCTACAGTACCATGATGCATTGCTACAGTGTCTTGGTTGCTACAGTGTTCCGCTCTGCTACAGTACCGAATGCAGCTACAGTGCACGGTTGCTACAGTGTTTTGCTATAGTACCGTGCAGCAAAAAATTGCAAAATTTTTTTTCTTCAACAAATGAGACTAGCTGTTGAATATTGCATCTATGGCTGTTCTAGAATTATTTTACACATTGCTGAATCGTTTTTGGACTTGTGCGAATCAAAAATAATAATTAACCTCGTTCGCCATTGAAGGAAAAAAAACAGCCATAAAAAAAAGGGAAAAGAAAAGAAAAGCAACGGCGTGAGCAAAAAGAAAGAAAGAAAGAAAAGGAGCAAATATTGGTCGAATTTGGATGAGTTCTTAGTCCATAAATTCAGATTGTGTAATTTAATTTCTTGAGCAATCTTATGCACTTACATTCATATCATTACAATTGGCTAGCGTCTCTCCTAGTACTTAATGCGAAGCGAGCTATTTAATCATTAATTTCAGATTACATCTATTTAGCTCATTTCTTTGTGTGCATTAAGTCACATTGATCTTTGCGTGTGCGTTCATACACTTCACTTAAACCTTTTGGATCAGTACTTATGCAAAATATTCTAGCTTAGATTATTACTTAACTTTACAACATCAAGAATTTCAGATTGCTAGGATATACACTTCCATACCAAGCTCTACTAAATAACCGTTGTTGTGCAATTGTGAACACTCTTATATTCGCTTGATCATCACGTTGCCATTGAAGCTTCTACCAAGTGTAAGTTTTTATTGGCCCTAATTCCACTACAACAAAAAAGTCTCATAAGGACGTTTTTCTTTAGACGTTTTTTAGTGTCTTTACATTGAGAACCATATAGCATATAAAGACATTTCTTGAGATGTTTTAGAAGTTGTCACAAAATTAGAATTTTAATTAAAATGTACAAACATTAAAAAAATAAAAAATAATCTATTTAATTTGTTAAAAACCGATGTATCTTCCACCTATGCCTTATCATAAAAACCCTCGATCCAACCCTACGCCTCCCCAACTGCCATTGCTTCAGATCCAATTCTACCCCTACCCCCAGTAGGGTTGTAAAAAAAGTTCGAGACTCGCGAGCTACTCAAACTTGGCTCGTTGTAGGATCGATTCGAGCCGTTAACGAGCCGAACTCGAGCTTCGGTATAAGCTCACAAGTCTAATCGAGCCGAACTCGAATAGTTCGAGTAGGCTCACTTCAGCTGGTCATAGACTCGGTCGGTCGGTCATCTCGCGTAGATCCGCTCGAAATCTCGAAAATTGAGGCGCGCAAGCGCAACCGCGACTCAAGACCGCACGTCCGCATGACCGCACGGACCACACGCGCAAATTCATTCCCCCCGGCCCCCACGCCTCGGTCAGCCGGTCCCTCCGCAAGACCGCAGCCTCCGCCCCTCCTCTCCTCGACTCCTCCGCCCCTCTCGAGTCTCGAGCACTTCAAGCACAACCAGAAGAAGGAAATGCTCATCTTGGGGCTGCCCTTCCTCCACGAGATGAGGGAGTGGCCGCTGCCCGAGGTGGTCAAGCAGATCAACAAAGGCGAGACCGCGTGGTGGCCAATGCCGTTCGTCCACCCCTACCTAGGAGAGGTGAAGGGGACGGCTTTCATAGTCCGGGGAGGGCCATGGACATGGAGGCCGTGGTGGAGGAGCACCTCGCGACGACGATGACTTTCTTCACTACAACGACGGTTACTGCCGTCGTAACCACTACGGCGATGGTTGACCAAATGAGGAGAAGTTTGGTAAGCTTAAATTTACTGTGCCAACATTTTCGGATACATATGACCCTGAGAATTACTTTACTTGGAAGGTCAAGGTGGACAAAGTGTTTCGGCTGCATAATTACTCCGAAGAGAAAAAATTCACATGGCAGAACTTGAATTCACTGATTATGCACTCATATGGTGGGAACAAGTTTAAAATCAAAGGAGAGAGTACGACGAGCCTCCCATCACTATATGGGAAGAGATGAAGTACCACATGAGAGCAAGGTTCGTTCCCAAACATTATAAACGTGATTTATTTGACAAATTACAGTAAATGAAGCAATGAACTCTCACGGTGGAGGAGTACTATAAAGAGATGGAAATGGCCATGATTCGAGCTAATGTATATGAGCAAGAAGAGCAAACAATGGTGCGATTTCTTACTGGTTTGCACCCTTTCATCAAGCGCATCATCGAATTTCAGTCTTACAACAATATGGTGGAGTTAGTACATCAAGCAATCTAAGCTGAGAGACAAGTGCAACTTGATATGAGAGCAACAAGAACATCATCTTACACGCCCTAGTTAGCACCTACAGGAGGTAAACCCACATCCCGTTTCAATTCTTTTAAAGCTAACCAATCTAGTGGAAGTTTTGTTCCTAGTACACGTGCTACACCAAGTGGGAAGAGTGTATCCACACCAATTGTTAAGAAGAGTTCAGCACCTTCTTCTTCATCTTCTGCTGGTTTTACGGCCAAGAATAGTTTCATCCAATGCTTCAAGTGTCTTGGTCGTGGACATATGTAAAAGGATTGTCCAAATAACAAGATAATATTGATAACTGAGAATGAAGAATATAACTCTACTAGTGATGAAGATGGAGAGTACATTACTGATTTTGGAGCGAATGAGGATAGCCAAGGGGGAGAAAGAGAAGAGGAAACACATGGGGATGGGTATTGTGATCCTGAGTCTGGTCCTATCCTTGTGTACACCCCTTCAGTATTGAGCGTTCAAGCCAAATTCAATCATCAACAGCGCTGCAACCTTTTTCAAATAAGAGCTCAGGTGAGTAAAGATGGTAAGTGTTGCAAAGTCATTATTGATGGTAGAAGTTACCATAATTTAGCTAGTAAAGAGCTATGTTCTAAACTTGGTTTGAAATATAAGAAGCACCCACATCCATATCAAATTCAATGGTTAAATAATAATGATTCAATGAATGTCGGGTATATAGTTTATGTTAGCTTTCAGATTGGTTCTTATCGTGATACTGTAGAATGTGATGTTGTGTCCATAGAAATATATCATTTGTTATTAGGTAGACCATGGTAATATGATCATTCTGTAATTCATGATGGAAGAACTAATCAATACAAATTCATGTGGAATAATAAATAAATAGTACTACGGCCATTAACTCCTTCTCAAATTATATATGATAACTTGCAAAAGGTTGAGGTGAAAGTGGAGAATGAGAAAGTGAAGGAGCAAAGGAGTGGAAAAAAGAAAGGATGAGGGAGAGAAAAAGTTAGTCATGATAGCCACTAAATCTGATTTAAGAGAGATGAGAGATGAGCCCACTGTGGAACATTTGGTGTTACTATATAAAGATATTTTGCTTTCTAGTAATGACTTAACTTCTCTTCCTAGTGTGGTTTCTCAAGTATTACAGACTTATGAAAACGTCTTTTCGGAGGAGGTACCCGCTAGTCTACCACCCAAACGAGGAATCGAATATCAAATTGACTTGGTATCGGGAGCCCCACTTCCCAACCGACCGCCGTACCACACCAATCCGGAAGAAACAAAAGAAATTCAGTGACAAGTGCAAGCACTCATGGAAAAAGGTACGTACGCGAATGTCTTAGTCCTTGCGCCATTCCCGTCATTCTTGTTCCTAAGAAAATGGTACATGGAGAATGTGCGTAAACTATAGTGCTATCAACAATATTACCATTCGTTATCATTATCCTATCCCTAGATTAGATGATATGTTTGATGAATTGAGTAGCTCTACTATTTTTTCTAAGATTGATTTGTGTCGCGGATATCATCAAATTAGAATGAAACATGGTGATAAATGGAAGACAGCTTTTAAAACAAAATTTGGGTTGTATGAATGGTTAGTGATGCCTTTTAGTTTATCTAATGCTCCTAATACATTCATGCGATTGATGAATCATGTTTTGAGATAGTTCATTGAAAAATTTGTGGTAGTCTATTTTGATATATAGCGCTCATTGGAAGAACATGTTGAACATATTAGACAAGTGTTAGAAGTGCTAAGAACTGAACAATCGTATGATAATCTTGAGAAGTGTACCTTTTGCACAAACAAAGTGGTATTCTTAGGCTATATTGTTTCAGCTCATGGCATTGAAGTAGATGAATATAAAATTGAAGCTATTCGAAATTGGCCTACTCCTGTGAATGTTAGCCAAATTCGTAGCTTCCATGGGCTTGCTAATTTTTACCGACGTTTTGTGAAAGATTTCAGCACTATTGCCGCCCCATTTAATGAATTAACTAAAAATGGAGTTGCTTTTAAATGGGGGAAATCACAAGAAAAGGCCTTTACTGAATTGAAGAAGTGTTTGACAGAAAAACCATTGCTAGTTTTATCTGATCTCACTAAAACTTTTGAGATTGAATATGATGCTAGTGGAATAGGTATTGGTGGTGTTTTGATGTAAGACAGAAAACCTGTTGCATATTTCAGTGAGAAACTTCATGGTGCATAATTGAATTACCCAGTTTATGATAAAGAATTATATGCTCTTGTACGCATTTTAGAGACTTGGTAACATTATCTTTGGCCTAAAGAATTTATCATTCATTCTGATCATGAAGTTTTGAAATATTTAAAAGGTCAAGCTAAATTGAATCGTAGACATGCTAAGTGGGTTGAATTTATTGAAACTTTTCCATATGTTGTTAAATACAAGAAAGGCAAAGACAATGTGGTAACTGATGCATTATCTAGAAAACATGTGCTTTTCACTCAATTGGAAGTAAAAGTTCCAGGATTAGAAAGCTTGAAAGAGTTATATCCTTCCGATCATGACTTTTCAACACCATATTTTAATTGCAAAGAAAGGAAAGGGTGGGATAAGTTTTATGTTTATGATGGTTTTCTCTTTCGCATGAACAAGCTATGCATTCCAGAGTCTTCCGTGCATTTGCTACTATTGTAGGAATCTCATGCAGGAGGACTGATGGGACATTTTGGAAGAGACAAGACATACATGATGTTAGCCGACCATTTCTATTGGCCAAAGATGAGGCGAGACATCGAGCGATATGTTCAAAGATGCATCATATGCCATAAAGCGAAATTAAAACTTAATCCATATGGTTTGTATACTCCACTTCCAGTTCCTAATGCTCTTTGGAAAGATATTAGCATGAATTTTGTGTTGGGATTGTTTAGGACTAAGAGGGGGAGGGATTCTGTTTTTATTGTTGTTGATAGATTTTCTAAAATGGCTCATTTTATTCCTTGTCATAAGAGCGACGATGCGTCACATGTAGCTGACTTGTTTTTCAAAGAAATTATGAGACTACATGGTATGCTAAGAACTATTGTTTTAGATCACAACGTCAAATTTATGAGCTATTTCTGAAAGACTTTGTGGGCTAAGCTTGGGACAAAACTGCTCTTTTCAACAACTTGTCATCCACAAACCGATGGACAAACGGAGATGGTGAACCATACACTCTCAATGTTGCTATGGACAATGATCAAAAAGAATTTAAAAGAGTGGGAAGATTGTCTACCGCATGTCGAATTTGCTTATAATAGGGCGGTACATTCTACAACTCAACTGTGTCCATTTGAGGTGGTGTATGGCTTCAAACCAATCACGCCACTTGATTTGATGCCACTTCCATTACAAGAACATACTAATATGGATGCTTCAAAGCGTGCTGATTTTGTAAAGAAGCTCCATGAAAAGACTAAAGAGATAATTGAACAAAAGGTACGTGCTTATGCTTTTAAAGCTAGCAAGTCAAGAAAATTTTTTTTGTTTGAACCAGGTAACTTAGTGTAGGTACACCTTCGCAAAGAATGCTTTCCGGAGAAGCGTAAATCAAAGTTGATGCCCCGTGGTGATGGTCCTTTTAAAGTACTTGCTAAGATGAATGATAATGCCTACAAGATTGAACTTCCAAGAGACAATTATGGGGTAAGTACTACTTTTAATGTTGCTGATTTGTCACCATTCTTTGGTCAAGATGATACAGAGTCGAGAACGACTCCTTTTTAAGAGGGGGAGGATGATGAGGCCGCCTAGCCCAAGGCCCAGTAGACACGAACGCCACGCCTCCACGAACGGATAGGAGATGAGGCGCCGCCATATATATATATATATATATATATATATATATATATATATATATATATATATATATATATATATATATATATATATATATATATATATATATATATGCAATGCACGGACGGGAAGAGGAGGACTAGATATTTTGAAAAAAACTCTCACGTGACGAGATGACTTTGAGCATTTGTGAATATTTTTGATCTTTTGATAGCAATCAACTTCAATAGAAATATTTGAGAGTTCTTGCAAATTGAGATCGTTCAACCTTTCCGCTGGGAATTGAGAGCGTGATAGGGTTTCGCTTGGTGGTCATGAAGTCTGGCGCGTGTGTTCTTGTGAATTAAAGAGCATTCGTTTTTGCATTGGCAACGGAGAATCGCTACGATTCAAGAGTGAGCATGTGAGTATCCAATCCTACGTCGAGAAGATCGGGCGACCCCGTATCACCTTCTCTTTTGCAGAGACAGACGGAACTAGCAAAAATAGGCCGTGTGATGGTTCATGTGCATTTGCAATGTAAATGTGGATGTATCCATTTTTTTTGCAGCAACACTAGAGCTGCAGAACTTGGAGCAGTTGTCGGAACTATACACTTGTGATCCTTGCATGTGGAATTTTTTTAATAATACAATTTTAATTTAAAATTACAGAAATATACCCACGCCTAAATTTTTCACAGGAATAGCCTCCAGTCGCCCAACGACAGAGCGACACGCAGGCAATAGAAGGGTTGTTGGGCGACAGGCTTCAATCGCTAAATAGTTAGGCGACTGGGACCTGTCGCCCAACCGTTGGGCGACTGCAGGTCCAGTCACTCAACCGTTCGGCGACTACCACCTCAGCGCATTTTTTGCGCAATTGGCCCCCTGATCGCGCATAGAGGGTAAATGATAATTGTTGTAGGTAGGTAGGTAACATTTGTGAAATTTTGTTTGTAAGTTGTATATTTAAAAAAATGACAGACAATATCAATTGATCCATTTATGATTTTCATAGATTAAGAATGGTACAAAATCTGTTTGATTTGTAATAACATTTTACGATTATCGTATGTTGTTGTAGTGCAAGAAATTTTCTGAAATTTTTTTAAGAAGGATTAAGATAGCAATGATTGGTAAGTACAAAGATAAATGATATTGTGATGCAACTAGGAATTCATACATAGAGGAGAACCTGTATTTTTATATTGTTAGATGCCTTGCTACGTGAAGAATTCAATGCAAAAATATGACGAGATGTGATGTTGTGAAGTAAAATAGACTTCATAATAAAACTGAGAATAACACGGTGCATAGGGTTTGGTTACGTGCATAAGAAATAGAATCATGCATGATGCAACAAATCGAAATACTCTTACAATACATATGTGCCTTTGTAGAATAGAAATTAATTTAACCTTCGAGGGACTAGTGCAGAATAGCTCGACCTACTGCACAGATTGGGGCTATTTTCCTTGCGAGCTCATCGGTGAACTCTTTGGCGGTCTCTTTGGCCTTGTCCGCCATTTCTATCTTTTTCTCGCACTCCCTCTCATGAGCCTCACGCTTCCTACACGTGCACACCTCGAGATAAGCTTTCGTATCCCAATGTATACGCTCGGTTTGCTCGTCGTTGCGGTGCACCTTCTCCTGAATCTCACAGGCCCTTTTGACATCCCACTTTTCGTAGTCGAGAGTCCACTGGTCATGTAGGTGGATCTTTAGGTCGATCCACTTGCAGTGGCCACATAGCGGTTCCGAGGACTATGGGTAGACGAGAGAGTTTGTTAGTGCATACTTTGAAAGAGAAATAGTAGGAAAACACAATGTAACTGATCCCTACCGACTGTCGATAGCTGCTCATGTCTCAAGGCGGTCAGGATAGTCACAGGAGTAGTTTACGTATCCCTAGTAATGTATGCTCAGGATGAGCCGCTATTTAGACTTGAAAAACTTGCATGGGGTCCTTACACCAACAGAGGGGCGGCGTCTCCTCCTCGAGCGGGTGTTGCGGTAAAGCTCGATTGGAACGTTGAATATGGGGTTGCTAGTATAGGAGGCATCATTGTCGGGAGCTAACCTCCTGACACGCTCTGCTTGTTCGGCCTGAGCCACAACAGCCCTTGCTTGTTCGTCGTGGGCTGCAGCAGACCTTACTAGTTCGCGGGTCTCCTCCCACTGCTTCATCATCTTGTTCCATTGCTTATTTTTCCTCTTATCCATCTCAACGTGGTAAAGCAAGCTTTGGTATAGTGTTGGTTTTGGTTGTGTAGTATTCTCTCCAAGATCTCTTCCACCTCCTTTTATAAACCAAAGAGGCATGGTGTAGTTTATTTCATGTGAGTAGCCTGCGAGGCAGAGTATTGCCTTATCTTTCCAAAAAGTTGCTGGTGAGACAGAGTATTGCCACATATTGCTTTGTAGGAAACTGCCATGTCATACTTTGTAGAATCCTATCTTTTTGGTCTGAAAAGCTGCGAAGGTACAGTGTTGTCATATCAATCAAAAAAGCTGACAAGGCAGAGTGTTATCACGTCTAACTTTGTAGAGTGTTGTCACATCCTGCTTTGCAGATTCCCTTCTTTTTTGTCTGAAAAGCCAAGGTCAGTATTGTCAAGTTGATCTAAAAAGTTGACGAGGTAGAGTGTTGTCACATCTTACTTTGCAGGGAGCTATCACATCATGCTTTGCAGATTCATATATTTTTTGTCTGAAAAGTTGAGGAGGTCAGTGTTGTCAAGTCGATCTGAAAAGTTGGTGAGACAAAGTGTTGTCACATCTTACTATATAGGGAGCTATCATGTCATACTTTGCAAAGTCCTATTTGTTCGGTCTAGACTCCAGAGGCTAGTTGATGCGGGGTGGGGTGGCCCGATCTTCACGACGTAGGATTATGGATAACTAGCCCGTGCAATCTAGCAATTGATGCGGCCGTGCAATCTAGCAATTGATGCGGCCAACCACTGTCTCTATACGGCAACCTGCAGCACTCAAATTACTCAACCACACGCTACGGCCTTCGCCTACTTGCTAACGTGGAGCAGACACGTTCAAGCAATCACCAAGGATTCGCAAGAACAATGGAGTAGCAACTCAGAAATAACACCCAATCCCAATTAGTGGTGGAAATGGCTCACACACAAAAGGAACAAGTGTTCTACTAAAATTTTCAAGAATGAAAAAGTGTCTCATACATGGGGAGGTACCCTCCTATTTATAGTGTGAGGTGACTTAAGGGCTAAGAAACGTATGAGGTAAGCGCTGACATCATGTTCTCCGATCTTCTGTGGCTAAGGTGACTTGGGGGCTAAGAAAACAATGAGGTAAGCGCTGACATTATGTTCTCTGATCTTCTGTGGCTAAGGTAACATAGGGGCTAAGAAAACAATGAGGTAAGCGCTGACATCACGTTTGTACGATCTTCTGTGGTTATGCTGCCCATGTTACTAAAGCTTCTTTTCCTTCTGTTATCTTTTCCTTGAATCTGAGAACACATAAAATAGGAGAATTAGGTAGCAACAAATTCTCATGAGTACAAGAATAATCACTAAGGAAAAGATTCACCTCTTGTCGCATTTGTTTTGCTTTAGCTCTTGTGATTGGTCCATTAGTTTCAACACTTGTAGTGTGTTTACTATTGTGTTTGCTAATGATGTCCTCATCACTAGTTCTCTCTGGGGCAAAGCTGCAGAAAGCTAGCATATGACTCGGTTTGTTATAAAGCACGCCACCTCCCCTCCACGAGCTATAAAATGCACGCCTCACCCCCTTGATAGTAGGGGCACTCGACTCAGCGAACCATAGAAAGAATTTACTTCTCCGTTCTAGAGTAACATACCATAGCAGACGCCGAGAGGCTACATGGGTCGCCAAAGGAAGACCTTTCTTTGGAAAGGATGGAGGAATTCGGCCTTAACTATCGTTTGATACCAAACAGGTATGCTCAACCAGTGTGGTTAAAATGCAGACATATTGAGGACACAGTCGTGTAGGTCACAAAAGGTCATTTTTATGGCAGGCGATGTTTCTTCTGATGCCCACACTCTGGGGTACAAGTAGGTAGCAGGGATCACTCTCTAATAGCTCAGCCTCTATCCACTGCGAGAAGCACTTGATATTCTGTGAGCTCCTCCTTCTCGGACCAGCTGGGTCAGTCTCAGCCAGTGCTGTAAGGTGTTCGAGTTGTGCCGCCCCAGGCATGGCTGGTCCTTTATTCCTCTCGTTGATGTGCTTCTTATTGTGCTCATCCAACATCATCCATAAAGCATCAAATTTGCACTTCTGGTTCTGCATAACTAACCTCTTGAACAACTTCATCAATGGTTGCTTCAGGAACTGCTTAAAGAAGTTAGCCCCCAGGTGGCAAATGCACCATCTGTTCCTCATATCCGGCCAAGGGAATGGCTCCTCGGGGTCTTCCTGAAGTTTTCTTATGGCCTTCACCATCCGAGCGTGGTGATCATGGATTATGCACACACCAGGATGGACTCCGACAATTTCTACCCTCACATGTCGAAGGAATCATAACTAACTGTCGTAATTCTCACTTTCAATGAATACGATGGCCAGGATAGAATTTGATTGTTGCCATTAACACCAATGACCGTAAGGATCTGGCCCATGTATTTGCTAGTCAAAAAAGTCCCATCAACTGAGATTATAGGTAGCATATGCCTGAATGGCTCGATGGACACATGGAAGGCTAAGAAGACCCTCTGCAATACCGCAAAACCTGGTGTCCTTGTAGATGGCTTGACCTTCATAGTAGTGTACGTGCCTAGGTTCCTGTCCTGTAGCATCTGAAGCATACGAGGAAAATTGTTGTACGCCATCTCAAAAGATCTGAACTATTTTTCCAAAGCCTTCTTGTAACACCCTAGAACCCACATTACCTTAGAATAGCACTAACCACTTCACAAATAGCCAATTTACAAGATAAAATAAACTGATAGCAACTTCTAAAATATGATAAGCTAAGCGGAGTATACTAGACAAAAAGTAATAGGACACTATTAATTAAATAACAACTACTAATAAGTTTAACCAATTTAAGCGAACCACAGCCTAGTATCATTAATAAAAAAATGATCAACAATGAGTGAAAAGGATAAATAACTAAAGACTCCACTTATTTATTACAACATGAATCATGATAAGGTATGTGAAAAGTATTGTGCCGCTCTACCCTTCCCATGCATGCTTAAGAATCACCTAGAAGGGGGGAACAAGAGTGAAATAAAAATCTCAGCAAGCAAATTATTTAACAAGCTAATTAAATTACAATAGTTTAAGTATCAACTTTTATTTTTCACAATGACCATAATTTATAGACTTAACCACACTTACTACCAACAATAACAAAACATTAACAATTAGGACTCGAATGCATACTTCTTAATCACAACCACCACCACTATCAACATTAGTAAATCATTAACTTATTTTCCTCACTAACCTAATTATTTTTCACAACCACTAACAACAGTTACCACAAGAGATATTTCTCCTACCATAGCCACATCCCCTACCATACCACAAGGTGGGTAAACCTCACTCCACGACCACAACCATATTCCTCATACCACAAGGGACTCTCATGAGCCAATTCCACAAAACAGTTAAGAGGTTGCATTTGTTTGCAAATAATTCATCCCCCACACATTGCATAAGTATGCAAATGATCCATCCACAATGAAAATGCATATGATCCACTACACCCTTACCCAACAAGGTAAGAGTGTGCATTGTACTACGGTAATATACGATGCTATACCGGAACGGTCACGGCGATGTGCGGCGACATCCACAATGCAAATTAACATGTCATGATATGAATGGTATGATTCACAATAATATAACCACAAAGATCAGTAATATATTCATTAAGTATTCTACCTCATCATCCATACTTGTTTCATCAAGAACACCACCACTAACCACAAGTAATCTATCAAGGTATAAACAAATGATTCTTAAATTACTATCACAAAGATCACATTAAGAAATTTTGTAGCAACGGCAAAGCATCTCAAATTAAGAGAAATGTTTAATGTGAAGGTAGTATGATTAACAAGTTAAATGGTAGCACATCCGCTACGTTTACTTGCTTCTATCGTTGGAGTGAAGCGATCACGCACGGTCAGGTGTGAAGCCACCTGTCCAAAATTACCACTCAGCACAAGACTACAGCAAGGTATTCGTGAATTAAGAAAAAAATAAAGATGCCGCTATACCCCAAGCCCGGCAATAACCTCTCCGCTCATCGATCCTTCACCCAGCCCACTGTGGCAGCACTGTTTAATATTTTTGTATCTTTAAAACTATTAAGCCGATTACATCAAATGATATATTTTTGGAAACTACAATGAAATATATTCAATCTTGAAGTAGACCACTTATTTTTATTTTGCTGCTAACGTGGTGTAATTTAACGTGCAAAACAAAGGACATACTCTGTTTCGGCAATTTGGCTAGTCATCTTCTAACGCACCCCACCTACTGTACAACACTCTAAAATTTATGATTTGTTTGCAGCAACTAGATCATAAGATTTCTTACAACTTTTTTTATTAAGAGGAAAATTATAAAAATCATCTTCTACTCAGAATCTACACCTGAACGGCAATCTGTCTCGGACTACACCTCTACCAAACAGCAATTTTCCCAACTCTGCTGCGCCCACAACCTGTGGCCAAACATTCTCAAAAAATTACAGAAGATAGATCTCGTTATCCTCTACAACTTTCCTTTTGGCCAGACCCACAAGAAAAATTGTTTCGATGCCCTAATCTACGCAAACACCCGCGCTGCACGAATCAGCCTACGTGCATATAGCAGAAATCACTAATCAGCTAATTACTTTGCTAATCCCCTACTAATCCCGTGTTAAGAACCCTAATTACACATAAAATAGAGAGATTTGGGATGAAGAAAAGTTACCTAGGTGATCCCTCAAGATCACCCCTCTTCTATTCTCCTCTTCCTTCTCTTTTCCCTTCTCTTCCTTCTCTTCTCCCTTCTCTTCCTTGATCCCTCCTTTGCACCAATTGACAGGGCAGCAGCTTGGGGATTAGATTCGAGAATGAATCCTTTTCTTTGCACGCCATGCCTTCAGTGTAATATAGGCGTTCAGGGTATTACACTTCTGCTTCGCACGCCATGCCTTCGCGTAGCTAATATTGTACTTGAATTTCTTCTCGATAGCCATCATGATGTATATGGCCTACATGTCCTTATTCTCCACTATCTCTCCATACATCAAATTGGCTATGAAGGCAGATGTTAGTTTATGATGCCTCGGCAAAATACTACTGAGAATGTAGGAGTGTGGCTCTATCTTCGAGACAATCCAGTGAGTTTCATACTTTGGTCTGTGTGCGTGCACCCTCCAAGGACAACCGACCTACTCGCATATCATGGTGTATTGCTCCTGGCTAGATTTGATGACCCAAAATGTCCACTGCATGGATAGGGCCCACAACTTGATAGCATCTTGCAATGATGTCTTGTCAGCAAACATTGAGTACAACTAAACTTCTGCGCCATGATACTTCCACGGTGATTCGTGCTAGTCATGCGCAGCAACACCCTCAGTGTCAAACCTGTTCTATTCTTGTGGGATAGGAGCTTTGTCCTCATCAGAACTGTCCTTGTTGTCCTCCTGTATGCTTCCTCTTCAGACCAGACCATTCGGTCATCACTCTCCATTTGATGCACTATGTACTCCATATACTCCTCTTCATCAGCCTGTCTTGTAGGCTCAGCATGGGGTGACCCTTCTTCCTCTCCTCTATCTACTGCATCGACCTTGTCACGAGCAACTTGCTTCGCAATCTCTATGACACCAACCTCTAGGTCCTCCCCTTGACCAACATGCTGGGCTCCCGAGCTGCTCACACCACTCAGATGATAGCCGCTGGTAGGGCCTTGTATAGCTTCTATTGGGCATGGTTTCATAAGCAGCACACACTCGTATCTACGGTGCCGACAACCTTCCATAAAGCCCTTCCAATGCACATCAATGTTCTCAATTCTCATCTAATGTGCATGGGAGACTGGCTTTAAAGCCCTTGTATGACAACGCTGCACACCTCAGGGTCCAAGGAGAAGCTACGGGTGAACCAGTGCATCACATCTATGATTCGAGCATTCTCGCTGTCCAGGTGTACCAGAGTGGTTTATGCAAAACTGCTCAAGTCAACTCCGTTCGGAACTTCATGAACAGTGCTGACATCGTAGTGCACTTTCAATGTAGTGGGTATCAGCATTATTGATATCTTCCTGCAAATATTTTTAATGTTACAACTAGCTAAATCGTATCGCACATTTTAGAACTACTGTTGTATTGTAATTTATATTTTTATGACCATTCATTTATCATGAACTATTACACTACCCTTATAGCGTAACCCCTTCTCATTCGCACTGACACCGCTCCCTCACCTCTACTCCAATATGCATCAACTCCTAATCTGCTCCCATGCACACTAACGCCACTCTTCTCTCGCTGTTCGAGCTCTCTCCTACTATAAATTATTTTTAATGAGTTTCGATAATTTACATGACATACTTATTTAAATACGAATGTACCAATTCTAATGGTACGCATAAATTTTCAATATACTAATGATATTTAATTCATTCATAATAAATCATAAATGTTATCTAATAATGTTTTGTACAAAGCAAACTACTTTCTTCATATGAAAATATTGACTAAATTTTCTGCAACTATAATTTTCTACGGATGCTAATTTTCTACATAATATTGACTAAAATATGTATAACTAGAATATACAATGGATGCTAATTTTCTACAACTAAATTTTTCACAACTAGAATTTTCTACGTGTGCTAAATTTCTGCGGATGCTAATTTTCTACGACTATAATTTTTTATGGATGCTAATTTTCTATAACTATATTGACTAAATTTTTTACAAAATATAATTTACTATGGATACTAATTTTCTATAACTATATTGACTAAATTTTTTACAATTATTTACTTCATTCCAAAGGTATAGTATTCTTTTCTACAACTATAATTTTCTATAGATCCTAATTTTACACTAAATAAATTATTTACTCATACAAAAATATTAACTACAATATAAAAAATTATTATCTTACAGAAGTAGCGGAACCTCTCCTCTCCTTCTTTCTCTCCCTCTCCCTCTCCTCTTCTTCTCTCTCTTTTTCTTCCTTCTCCTCTTTTCTTCTTTCTTTCCCTTCTCTTCTCTCTTTGTGTGGCATTGTCAGATGGAATGGGCCTAGGGTTGGGCGACTGGGACCTATTGCCCGACCGTTGGGTGACTACAATAATGTCGCTTAACGGTCCACTGAGTGCCTTCCTGTCACTCCCCCGTCGGCTGATAGGGTCCAGTCGCTCAACGGTTGGTAGATTGGAGACCACTCCTGAAAAAAATAGGCATAGGTATATTTCTATAATTTCAAATAAAAATGAATTATTTGGAAAAATTCCTTCCATGTGCATCCTCGCTACTCGGCTAGGCCCGATCCTTGCATGTGTGGATGCAAGCGCGAGTGCATGCAGGGGCTCACGGTGGGATGTGGTCACCTCTCGCCCCCTAGCGTTGCTGCCATTCTCCCTCACTTGTCTTTGAGTTAGGGTTACCTCTCCTACTTGCACTCTCACTACTAGATCTTGGATCTTTCATGATGGCGAAAAACCGCCAGGGAAAAGTAAAAAACTGTCATAGACTCCCATCAGGCAATAAACCTTAGGCATAGGGTGACATGGAAATTCCATTTGCCATCAGGAAAAATATTTGTGATGTCTATCCCTGTTGGTCAGCCATCACAAAAATACGCCTCTTTCAAGAAAATTATAATTTCTAATGGTGCAATGCGGGCCTATCAGGAAAAGGATGAATTGATGATTTGCCTCATCTTTCATTGAAATAGCAAGTGATGTCTCACTGACATGTGGATCCTAGTCTCACATGTCAGTGAGATATCATGGGCACTTTATTAAGTGGCAATGAGAGATAGGACAAATCATCAAATCTTCCTTAAGAAAATTGGTGGCCGTCACAAAACATTCGATATCTGGTAGTGTCTATTGAAATTAGGCCCAAGGCCCATTTTCTATAATTCCAAAGCACGCAAGGTTTAGTACCATATTGCTTAGGCAAAGTGGGGGAAACCAATTTATAAGGTGGAGTCCATACCACTCATTGAATTATGGAAGTGGATGGTGGCTTTGGCTAAATACACACGCGCGCATGCACGCACGCGCGTATTCGCGTATTTTCGCGTGAAAATCGCGTGACTTGTGACTTGCGACGCGCGACCGTGCCGTGACGTGGTGCGCCACTTGGCAGACCATGTCCACCTTGTTTTTGCTAAACCTTGTACCGTCTCTCTCTTTTTTACTGGTCATTAGACTGTTTATTTTTCAGTTTGAATACGAGCAGTTACCAGTGAATAATGGAGTCAGTTACCAGTGAATAATGGAGTCAGTTACCGGTGAATAATAGCGCCAGTAACCGGTGAATAATAGCGCCAGTTACCGGTGAATAATAGCGTCAGTTACTAGAGAGTAATTGAGACGTCTATAAAAGGCCTGGAGACATCCAGGTTTGAACTGATCTCTTTCATTCCTTTCTCCCATTGTCTTCTTCCACTCTTGTACAAAGTGTTGAGCTATCGAACCTCGTCGACCTTTCTTCTCGGCGTGCACCGGGAAGAGAGGAGAGCGGGATCTCCGAACCATTGTCACAGAGAGAACCTGCACGGGGCGGCAATAAGGTTTCTGGGCAGCGCATCTGCGCGACCGCTCCTACTACATCCTGCACTGCATCGAGTCTTCACTGCATCTCGCCTGCGCTGCTTCCTGTTCTTCATCAAGCCCAACAGTAAGTCGTTCGTGTGATCGTACGACTTTGATACTGTATTTTTCTTATGTTTATTCCGAAGTATGATGAGTAGCCTACTGTTAGTAGTTAGCTGTGCATCACTAATATATTGTTTTTGTCTCCTACTAAAACTTGGAATTAAAATATTGCCTACATTTTCAACAGTGTCTCCCACTCATATTGCTCCACTCTCATCTCTACTCCCCCTTGCCGTCCACTCCATTGAGCCAGCGAGGCAAGTCCTATGGCTGCTCCTTAGATGGCATCTACCAAACACACTCTACGGAAGCAAAAAGTCGCTCAAGAAGTACTATTGTGTTCTAGTAGAATTAAACAAAAATTAATTTTAGTAGTTTGGTTAAATACAAGATTTGTTGAAGATTTAAAGAAACAGAACTTCATCCATAGCTGGAGATACATTTGTTTGCATGCATAACTTCAATTATGTTAAATTGCTGCCATATCATCTACAACTAAATATTTTGTATTATTGACATGCCCTAGTGGTAATCATGGAGATGATTGTATTATTTTTATATTTATAAATATTTAAATAATATATTATTTTGTCCCATAAAACTCTCTATTCATGTTTATGATATTATTCTAAATATTCTTGATCTTATATTATTATATGAGACACTTACAACTTATGGATTAATACATTTATTGATTGATGGTCATGTTTGATGAATAATGTGGAAATATGCTGGAGAATATGATGTTAGATTGATCCACTTTACAACATTGCTGAAATTGTGATATTCATAAGTATCATCAATTGGTCTCACACATAATGTATGTGGGATCCTTAGAACTGAGATCATCATAGTTTTTTACATGCGTAATAGTTCACTTAGAGTTCTCAAATGCTACTCTGTAATTGGGTAATTGTAGGATGCTGACTAGAAGTTAGTGAATAGGCGGTTTTAATATTCTCTTTGGCCAAAGCTAGTTTTATATGCGGAAGTATAAAACAAACCGATTTTGCACTATTAAGGCATAAATAAACTAATCTCACTATATGCATCAACAAGCTAAGTCTAGATCAATGTTTACAATCCTAAAGTGATAATCAAGCAATTCAAGTCTAGAAATATAAATTATAAGATTGTAAAAGAGCACAAGAGAGCAAACCACACAATATAATACACAATCATTTTACTATGGTGTTCAAAGACTTGCTGGTATCTCGTAACCCACATTAAGGTAAGCCCAAATAAATTTGATCAACTTCACAAATTAAGCCAATACTTCAATCTACTAGTGGTTGCTCTTCCTCCACTTCGGAGATGGTGAACACCAAACCACTCACAACACATTGGGCCTCTTCACAAGCTTCTAAAAGAGATTACTGACCACGATTACACAAAGCCATCTAGGTGTCGGTAAATATCAAGAGTAACAAGTCAGAGGTGATCATGCGAACAAATCAAGTGTAGAAGCTCAATGAATGCACAAACCACCACTCAAGTGCAACATAGGCACACGAATTTGCCTCTCTCTCTCTCTCTAAGTGCTTACTCAAACACCTTTCTTTTCTCTCTTGGATTGCTCAATAAGCTCACAAGGGTTATCTCTCAAGTGTTTGCCTCTAATATGACCGGGAGAAACAATAAAGCATCCCCAACTCTGGCCCTTTATAGCCGTTACACAAAAACTAGCTGTTGGAGTTAAACTCAACAAAACTACACTAGTTAGGACATATCCTAAACTCAACAAAACTACACTAGTTAGGACATGTCCTAACCGGTTAGGACATGTCCTAACTCTATATGTAATGGCTAGTTCTTTGTTCACGTGTCAGTGACCATTGGGACCAAAAATGCATTAGTTAGGACATTTCCTCACTGAACTTAGGACTTGTTCTAACTGCTCTTGGTTGTAAGTCTAATTTCTTTAAATGCACTAGTTAGGACATGTTTTAACTGACCTTAGGTATTATCCTAACTACTCTTGGGTTTGAAGACACACTTCTATCTCTTATTCAGGACAACTCTTATATAGCTAGGACTTGTCCTAAATCTTGATATATTTCACACCTATGCCCTGACTCACCTTGGCTCTTAAGGCATTTATCTATTTGTGCACAAAGCAACCTCAAGTTGATGCCTATGCTACTAGATATGAAATGCATTAAATTGAGCATCTTGACACCAATTTATTTGAGCTTCCATCGACCCCTCTTAATCATAGGGCAAAGCTAGAAGCATATTCTAGTTAATCTGATCTTTTCTCCCAACACCAAGATCAGTAAAATGCTAAGAAAACACCCTTAGCCTTGGTTATATACCTTTTCCTTGAGCTAATCCAACTCGGGGTCATGACATTGATCTCCGATTTCTCTTCTCAATTGCCTGGATCTTGAAACAATGACAAACATTTCTTTTGCTAAGTCTGGGTTCTTGGCATATTTGTCAACATCAGTTCTTAATCTTCAAGATCTATTTCTTTCATTCAATTCAAAGGAAACATTAGTCTCACTAATCTAGTCATCAACAATCACTAAAACTAATAACCACATTGATTACAACACGATTACAAATAATTGAATTTAAATTCATTTTTGGGTATATTTCAACAACACAATTTTCATATACTCAATGGATTTGTTTCAAATATGTAGATTTTGGAAACTGGATCAATACTTATAAAACCACAAAATATAGGACGAGCTCTCTCTAAATGTGTGCATACAATAATATCTATGAAAAACATATGCACATGAATGAAACTTTTGTGGAATTCACCCTATATTTTGGATCCGATGAATACAATAACATGAATGAATATCACAACAAATGTATACCTTCAAGATTTTCATCATTCTATCCCAATGAGACTAAACAATAATTTATGGTCTGAGTCCGAAAAGCACACTCAACTACAAAACCATTCACTTGAACTATCAAAACTATCTAAAATACAACCCTCGTCCTAAACCACTATAATTTTGGATGATGTGGCATCTACGTATACATGTTTCACTGACATGTCATGAACATGCACATCCAAATCATCCCTACATCATCCTAACATCTTCTTCTTCCTTTTTCTAAAATGTAGAGAAGTCATTGTCGTCTTCTTTGTGCTAGAGATAAAGGAGGCGATCGGGGCGCCTTGGCCACAACATGACATCGATGGGGAAGGGCTGGTGTGGCTCAGGTGATAGGGAAAAAGGACAGTATGTGGCAAGGGTAGAATGTTGGTGGTGGTTTTGAGGGAGGAGTGGCAATTGAGACACATTGGCAGAGCTTTAGAGTTCTAGTCAATTCTAGGTACAACTAGCATTTTAATAACCAAAGTTGTTCCTATCGGAGGTATAATTATGGCTCTTCCTGAGCCTATTATACAAGCATCACTACCGGCGATTGTTGTAAGACTACCAGTATTTTTGCTAATTGACTGAAAGAATTTTATCTCTCTTAAGATAGTATTTGTTGTGCCACTATCAGCTAAGCACACTTCCTCTATAAGGCGCCACACGTATTCTAATATAAAGTACTATATTAATATAAAGTATAAGACAATCAACACATAAATAAAATATTTTAAATATCAGAACATATTATGCTATTATTGACTAAATAAATAAAAAAAAGAATTAATATCACCCAACCATCACGAGAAAATAAATTGTTTGAGTATCATCAATACAAAATCCAACTTATACCTTTCGCACATAAAATGAATGACATTTAAAGTCTAAATGCTTTCTGTGCATTAGACCGAATCTGCTAAGAAATCTGAGACTTCGGCTGCTGCAATATCAAGGGGGTGCTGCTGTATGAGTGGAGTCAACCTCCATTGGCGCAGGCCGCTGCTCAGAATTCTCTCCCTTGATGAAGGCAAAGTGGGTTTCATGCTGCCCTTTGCCACCCTTCTTTTTGGCCTGCGAGGCATCGACGACGTGCTGTGGCTCTTTACAGATCTAGGACTAGTGCCCCCACTTGCCACACTTGTAGCAGGTTTGGTCTTATTGACCATAGGGCTTGTTATCCCACTTTGATTTACTGGCCTTATTCTCCTGTGGAGCATTTGACTTGCTTTTTGGGCTGCGGCTTTGCCCTTCCTTATCTTTTTCTTCTTTATAGGCTTTCGGACCTTGTAACTCCCAGTGTTGGCCTCACGGCCAGCAGAGCTCCGAAGTGGCTATGTGGCAAAATTCTTGCAAAGAACTTTATCTTGGCCTCTGTAACCTGCATAATATCAATCAATTCAACGTACTCATTATAATTGTCTTGACGATAGTTGCGCGTAAACTGCACTGCACTAAGGTGAAACGGGGAGAGGGTCTTCCTAATCTTATACTCATATGTGATCTGCATGCCACAAAGTTAAAGATTGGTATAGATTCTGTGTAGAGCAGAGTTGTACTCTCCAACCTCTTGAAATTAGCAAATCTCAGTCGGATCCATTTCTACTCTGCCTCAGGAAGAATGGTGTACTTTAGTTTCTCGAATACCTTCTTCAATGTAGTCTACAAGGCTAGCGCGCTCTTTTCCACCATGTTCTCATTCTTGAGTGTGAGGCAGAGGTGGTGCTTGAGGAAGTGAAGTGCTTAATCATTTTCGGGTGGGTTTGTCATCCTGTGGTGCACCAATCTTAATGGCAACATGGAGCTTCTTAGCTCCAAATATGATCTTGACGTCGGAAGCCCAAGTTAAGTAGTTTTGGCAATGCTGGGCAAGCTCCTCGAAGTCCCAGTTCGTGATGCTTGTCATCTAAATGTGCATAAAAAATATATAAATTTACTGTAGGTAAACATGCATGAAATAAATTGGGTAATGGTACAAAAAAGTTCTCGTAAAGTTCAAGAATTTTCTATGAATTTTCTACAATTTTGCTGCAAATTTCAGCGATTAAAAGCAATTTAAATAATTACGATTAATCAAAAATAGCAAGTAGATGCAGAAAACATAGAAAATAATGATAACAATGCTGAACAAGCTTTGAATGCTAAAAACAACTCAAAATTTAAATTTCGGAGGCCATTTTATGCTAGAATATGATTTTTAGCAAAATCTATAATTTTTAAGGGCTTATCTGCTAATTTTTAATTCTGAGGAAAGTTTTCACACAACTTGCCAATTTCCTAAGGGCCTTTTTGCAAAAATCTCATCACCCCATCCCCTTTTTCTTTGGCCCATCTCGGCCCATTCAACGCATGGGGTAGGGTTGAAACCCTACCCCATTCACATCCGACGGCAGCAACTCGAGCGGCGGCTCGCCTTGTAGGGTGCTTGGGCTAGCGACGCATGGGATCGGCGGTGCGTGTGGGCAGCGCTTGGGCCGGCAGCGTGTGGGATCGGTGGCGCTCAGGAGCGGCAACACTCAGGAGTGGGAGGCGATGGCAACTTCACCCAGAGCGACGGTGGCGCTAGTGCGAGAGGCGGCACTGCACCATGGAGCAGCCATGCAAGGGCCAACGGCTCTTGTTGGTGCGGAGCGGCGGTGCGGGCCAGCGGTGCTTGCTGCACGGAGTGGCCGTGTAGGCCTGTGGTTATGCCGCAGGCGGGCGGCGGCCAAGCGGCGACGTGGTGGCGGCCCAAGGCCCAAGCGGCACTGGCAGGTGGTGCCTCGTGCGGAGGTACGGGACTTTGAGCGGCGCGACATGTGTGGGCAATATGGTCGTGTGCAGGCGGGTGGCACGATGCGCGGCATCTGTGTGTGGGAAGCGCTGTGCAGGGCTGCTCCATGAGAGACCCTTTTTCTTTCTTTTCCACGATGCAATCAATAATCCCTCTTTTTTCCAATCATTCGATCGACATTGTGTCGACAACTTCAAGTCTACTCACAGAGAATAGAGAAAATTTATACTGTGAAAACAAAATCAATCTAGAATGCAAAATTGTACAAAATAAACACAATCTAGATAGCGATCCAATCTACAAGTGTTATGCTTCAACAATTACCATTCGATCTACCCGAGCGATTTGTGCTGATAACATGTTGAGGAACCATCGTTAGTGAGTCCAGTCCGAGTGATTCCTCCTAAGCAAGAGATATAGATCAAACACAAAATAATACAAATAATAGATTGAATACAGAGAGATGGGGGAACTCCTTTATTTATTTATTGCTTTTCTCCTTCACAAGTACAAGTTACAATGATTGGGACCTTCTATTTATAGACTAAGTGGTGAGCTGCCCACCATGAGCTAGGCTTTCAGGCCTAGGCTCAGGTTTCCCAACACTTTCTTCCATCATCCTGTTTCTTGTCCCACCACTACTCCCCCACCCCTTTGCTCCTCCTGTCCCGCACAACTCCTTCGCACCCCTTTACTCCTCCCATCCCACACAACTCCTCCCCTCCCATTGGAAGAAAATCTAGTGGGGGTGGGCCTCAGTTGAGGCCCTCCCCATCAATCATTGATCTGGTGTAGAGCCCACCAGACTTTCCCCCATAGAAAATTGATTCCCTTCCATCACCATGACTCCTCCCAAAAACCGCCTCCTCTATCTCCTCTAAAAAACTAGAGAAATAGGGGCCGTCTATTTGCAAGGGGACAATTAATTTTATTTGATTGTTGGATGCCAATCCAATGGCCCAAGCGAGCAGGCTATTTTGTTGCTGTGCTGTTAGATGTTTTTCGCTGGACTGAGTTGATTTGTTCCTTAACGGGCTCACTTTTTTTTGACTTGTTAACCCATTAAGAGCATATTAAAGGTGGATTCTTTTCGACTACAGTTGATAGCTTTTGGTCTTAACGTGAACCCTTGTGTGAACAAACTAAATGCTGATAAGCCGCTTCAAAAAGACTGTTCCGATAAGGCGCATCAAAACAGCTGCTAAAAAGACTAAAACTTAAGTTAGGGTGAGTGCCATTGTTCCTTAATGGGCCCACATTTATCCTTTATGTTTTGACCTATCAATGGTCTATTTGTTTGGGTTGAGCTGAAGGGCTTCTTAAAAGGCCCTCGATAAGAAGCAAATCCCGGTCGAGGCAAAGCCATTAAGGCTGAGCTGAATCACATCAAGGCTAAACCATTGAGACATGTTGGAATTTGTCGAGGTGCATCCATTGAGCTAGGGGAGCCCCTAATTGAGGAGACACCGTTAAGGTGAAGCAGAGCTCGGCCAAGGCAAAGCCATCAAGATCGAGTTGTACCACATTGAGGTGAGCCATCAAGGCAGCTAGAGGAGCCGCTAGTCGAGGATACCGTTGTCAAATATGAATACAAATATTTTCGAATACGGATTTTACTTACCATATTCGCATTTTCTCGAATACGAATATCAGATAAAACGGATTATCCATTACCGTTTCCCACCCTATGTGGATAATTGATCATCTATGTGCTTGTTGATCGGGTGCTAATTATGTATGTGACTTTCAGACGAAGAAATGATTACCTTATGCATATTGCTCTTTCAAATTTAGAACTTATGTATATCCATTTGAAATCTATTGTAAGGCACGAGCACTCGGATAGTTAAATTACAAAAGGAAACCCCCACAGCCGTGCTCAATGAGACGCACCATCCTATCCTTTAGGAAATTGAAATTTTGGTCTGAGTTACAAAACACAGAAACAGAACAACGAGACACACCACCATCCTATGCTTTAGGAAATTGAAAATTTGGTTTGAATTACAAAACAGAGACAACAGAAGCTAAACTAAATTGTAACACCTTGTTCAAAATTCGATCTATGCCCAACCCACGGTAGGACAGATCCACACATATAGCACCCCACTTATACTTCCGAGGCATCACAAAAATGAGATCCATTATTTTTCATCCCGTCAGTCTGGCCACCCCCATCGACCATCCGTGCGAACAATTGAATGATTTCTGCTGCTATCCTCAGCCATTCAGCTCCTTCACGCAACAACTTTCGCCGCTCTCCCTACTGTAAAACAGACAAAAAAATCCAACAATTGACATAAAGCAAATACAACAGAAGATGGATGGTATCGTGAGGTAACTGGTGCCGGAAGCAAGCTGTTATTTCTGGTCTTCCATATGCTCCAGACCACAGCTGCTATTCCAATCACCACAAGGTCTCGATTTTTTTTTTGTTAAACCTCTCTAGCCACTCCCCAAAGATATGTTTTATGTTGATGGGAGTGGATTATTTTTCATGTATTTGTGAGTTCAATCCTAGTTTATTAGGAGCGCCGCTGAGCTGCCGCAAATGGAAAAAGAGAGAGATGCCGTTGTACAACTCGTAAGTACGTACTTTCTTGCTATATACACACACGTGTGTGTGTGAGAAAAATACCTTTTACACAGAAAAAAAGATGTACTGCCCAGGTCAATGACTATGTGTTGAGCCAACATATATACAGATAAGACTGTAAAAAAGCTCAAGACTCGTGAACTACTCAAGTTCGGCTCATTGTAAACTCGATTCGAGCTCGGTTCGAACTTTAAAACAGCCAAACTGGAGCTTAATTTCGAGCTCGCGAGTTTCACCTAGCCGAACTCAAATAGTTCGCGAGTCTCGATTCGAGCTTAAATAGTGATACATATTAACTTTTACCGAGTTTACCCGAGCCGAACTCGAGCTCGAGTTTTTCTTATTATTGAAAATTAGTGTATATTTGAATTATTTTGACTGTTATCGAGTTTACTCGAGCCGAGCTCGCGCTCGAATCTTTCTTATTTTTGAAAATTAGTGCATAATAAATTATTTTAATTGTTATCGAGCTTTAACGAGTCGAGCTCGAGCCTACTCGAGTTTAGACCGAGCCGAGCTCGAGCCCAGATTTAGGCTCGGACCCCAACTCGAGCTCGAGCCTAGAAGGCCAAGCTCGCTCGAGCTCGGCTCGTTTACAAACCTATATACGATTTTTTTTATGTTGAGGGAGAGAGATTTAGAAGAGATTTGAGATTTGTGGCTTAAAATATTTTTTCAATTTTAGTTCTTCACTTAGATATATTTGAAGTCATGATATTATGATATGTTGCTAATGTATTCATCAAGAGAGAGATCGTTAAACTTTGTGTTTAGGTTTAGGATTTTTGTGATGATGAATAATTGACAATATTACTTATCAATGTTATTTGATGTGTGTGACGTGTGTGGACTAATATCGATCAAGTTGGGAAGAATTTGTATCGGGAAAAGATGTTGGTTTGGTCTTTGTGTATGCAGGATAAGTCGGAGACGATCGTGGTCTACAGCAAGGATCAGGAGATAGCTTGGTGCGAAGCCATAGTCCAGAGGGTCAAGGTTGCTGGAGGAGATTGTCGTGCTTGAGTTAGAGCACATGAAGATAAAAAACGGACGATACGTTTTGGAGCTATGGAGTTGCGATCCAAAGGTTATGACATGTGACAATTTTAGATATCCAAAATTGGGCAGTATGAAGAGGTTAAAATTATTAGAATTTGATAAGAACTCATGGTCTTAGATATAAGATCATATTTTAGGTCTTAGTATATAAATAGGAGTGAGGTTCTAGTCAAAGATGGAGCTTTGGAGATGCTATTTTTATGCTAAGGTTTAAAAGTATTAGAATGATATTTTGTAATCAACGTGATTCAAAAATAAAGTTTATATCTATTCTAAGAAAAAAAATTCTGACGGTGCGTTTCGCTTCGCATCGTTCGTCGGCGTCGTCTCGACCATCGTTCTACGCGCGAGAGACAGCAGCATCAACACGCGCCCGACGTCACTCCGTTACTCGGTTCACGCGCGAGCAAGCCACGAGCCGAAGAAACGGGACTGCTTTCCGCACGCCGTGGTTACCTGATTCAACGCGTCCCCTGATTTCTAGCAGGGCGTGGCGTTGTTCCACGATCCGTGCGCCATCAATACGACTTTGGGCCGTGACTTTCTGCTGAATAGAGGTGTCGGCCCAAAAGTTGAGGTGTACTCGGTTTTCTCTTTGCTGTGAGTAAAAAGACGGCAGCCGCATGCATCTATGGAGATAGCCGTGACTTTTGATCAGAGGGGAGAGTCCACACAGCAACCTTGAAAACAATGGCTGTGAATCTTCGTCCTGCTACAGTACTACTACTACAGTATAGCTACAGTGTAGGAGAGAAATAGTACTTTTCAGGTTTTATTTCTTTGGTATCTTTTGTTTTCGTTTTTTTTGCTGTGTGACGGTTGAAAAATCAGAAGGATAGTAGATTATGTGAAAAAGCCTTAGCTACGGAGTACAATTATCCACTCATCTCTTATTGGTATCAATGATCCTACAATTTGATGATTGAAAAAACACAACAAATCCCTTAATTCTCTCATGTTGAAGCAATGGGCGATGGAAATTAAATCCCAACTGCAAAATATGGAAGAACAAAACAAGAACATAGTGAGCAGGCCAGGAGATTGTCATTGTCGGGCTGGCATGGTAGTAGTATCTGGAGGAGTTCATAAGAATCAAATGGCATTGTTATGGGGTGTAGCTACACCCCTACTTAGAAAATCCAAGTCCTAATTGCTCCTTGAGCCACAAGAGAGTGAAGTTCTAGAATGCGTGTAGTCAATCCTAATTAATTGTGACCAAATATATTATTTAAAATATAATATTTAGATATATAAAGATTTTACGAGTGAATTTATCATAAAAATACTTTAAAAAATTGCACATTTATAACTTTTTTTGAAATCTTATATGATAAGATGATTTATTGGTCAAATAAGTATCTCGTTGACTTTGAAAAATAAAAAACGTCACTCTTTTGTGAATATATGGTACTCCACTAATGTGTTTTTATTTCTGATGTGCTAGGATCTCCGCTAGCTCTCGTCAACCGGACCCAACTGCTCCACTGCATTCTCCCAACTGTTCATCCTTTTGGGCCTTATGAATAAAATCGCTTTCCTCCTGTTGGTACACACTTTCAGTGAGCCTTTGCGCTTGCCTACCATGCAACTGTACAATACATAATTATCAGCTCTATTTATATGAATTTTATATAGTAAAATCACATATTCCTGCAAGAGAAGGATATACAACACATTTAAGGACATGTTTGATAGGGGGATTTGGATTTGAATCCTTGTATATTTAGTTAAGATTTGTTATAAATCCCAAAAATTCGAGAAAAAAAAACCTATTGGGACCCAAATTTGACTGAGCAGAAGGTGTCAGCTTAGAAGTTGGAACTAGTCGATGCCACGAGCAATAGCTGATACATCAAGGCCCCACTCATTTGGGCTTGAGTTCCTGGCTTATTTTTTTACTATTTAGGGCCTGTTTGTTTAGGCTTTGGCTTTTTGGCTTATAGCTTAAAGCCAGCTTTTTGGCTTAAGCAGCTTAAAAGCAGTTAGCTTTTAAGCCAAGTTAGGCTATTTGGTATCCTGGCTTTTTGATGGATTGAATGCTGTGGTTTATTACCAGAAAGTCTGAAATACCCTTATTACCATTCCGACTACTATGTAGATCCATGTACATGTTTTAATTTGTAGATCAACAAAAATAAGTTGGGTAATTGGGGAAAATGTTTGGTGCGTCCGCTTGTTTGTCTACTGATCATCTATGATGCACGAAGCATGCATCGCAATCCAATTTGTTGTGTTCGTATACAATTCGCAGTTTCTTTCGTTTACGCATGAATTCAATCGATCGGTTTATAAACGAAAAAAAGTGTCCCGACAGAAATGTATGCCGGGCGCCGAGGAAAATCCTGACGTACAGGCGCCTATAAATATGAGTTGCATATAAAGATACATGTTGCAATATAAATGAGTTGCATATAAATATGAGTTATCCTACTGTCTATGATCTTGCAGACAACAAGGAATTAGCAAGACTTTCACGAAAGGCGCACATGTTTGTATCATCCACTGCCGATGCACTGCCGCTGTTGCCTCCAGATGGTCCAGCGTGTGTAGTGTTTGGTTCATAGTCTTCATCATTATCACATCTCTCAAAAAGTTCATCGCGTAAAGCACTATCTCGGATGAAGTTGTGAAGTGCCATAAATGCAATAATAATTTGCGTTTGCTTGTCCATGTTGTAACTTGGCATAGCCAATAAGATTTGCCATTTCATTTTGAGCACACCAAATGAACGTTCAATCACATTTCGAAGGGAGGAGTGAGCATGATTAAACACCTCGTATTTACCACTTGGTTGTTGACCCCGTCAAAATTCTGGTAGATGGTACTTTTGTCCTTTATAAGGAGCTAGATAGCCCTTTCGATTGGGATATCCCGCATCAACAAGATAATATTTTCCTACACATGACAAACATGAAAGTGTTGAACCATCGTGAAATGGTAACTTCCTCTTATTTGTTTTCTCAACTTTACCTTCGCTAGAATTGCTTGCGGTTGTCGAACCATCAATTTCACTTGATGAACTCATCTACAAACAAAAAAAAGAACATTTAAAAAGACTTGATGAACATAACTTAATAGTTTGAACTTCATTACATAACCATCATTAACTGAATAATATTAGTGCGGATCACTAATAGTTTTAACTTCATTACATAACCATCATTAACTAAATAATTCGCTAATTCAAAAGGACAACAAAATTTTTCTAATTGTTCTTCATCTTGAGATCATACATCCTTTTCAGCCAATTAATCTTTCCCTCATCGGTCTTCATAGTTACAAACACTTATCTGCTTTCTTTTTAGTAAATAGCCTTGTTGCAATGAAGTGTTCATCACTTCCTTCAACCATGCCAGCCTTGAACAGCTATATCCATGACTTCGCTATGGACGGACCACTCAAAGCATGGCCGTTAGCCATAATATCCACCATACGCTTGAAATCCCTCGCAATGGGATTTTTCCTATTCTTCTTTGGACTAGGATTGATACTACCAGCCCTACGCTTCATAGGGCCCTTTTGTTTCTTATCAGCTTCCTCATTGGTTTCTACATCGGCATTTGCGACTTCATCGCCTTCCTCCAAAGCATCAACATCAACAATAGTTTATACATCACGTGAAGTCTCACCCGGGATGGCTGAAGTGTTACCCGTCACATGAGCATTTGCAAACATAACTTCCAACTCATCTAGATTCTCAGGGGGTCCATCACGAAAACTTTTATGTTTTGGATAATTCTGCAAAATAAATAAGAATGATTAAAACAACATCGATTTGCAGTGATTATAATATGAAACATGAAGATATTTCCGTAATGCCTACCTTTATGTGGTCATCCCACCAAGCATCAGACGCATCAATGGTTCCTTTTGCATGATCCCAACCTAGCCCAGTTGCTTTCAGTTTAAGTTCGTTCCACAAGCTGTATACTTTCTTCATTGTTTCCCAATGGTTCTTGAATTGCTTTTTGTCGTGCTTTTTCCCTGTCTTCTGAAAGAACTTGAGCAGCAAGTTCTTGTATCCATGGTGCTCAAACAATGCATGGGTCTATTACCACCTCAACTTCCTCTTTACAAACACGCAAAACGCCCTATTCGAGAATGCATCCCAATTTGCCTTGGATAGAGGAAGTAGATCCATCTACACACTTTTCATCCACAAAGCAAGTTATTACACACTATTCATCCCTCGTTATCATTCTAAGACTCAAGGAAACGTAAACTGCCATCAAGATGGTTACCAACGACCAAACCCTAGCTAAAGCTACACGTAGCAATCGCAAGAAGCACAACAGACAATTTGCTACAGCTTCTTGTGGTTGCAGTATGTTGACAATAACAAGCATGCATATTTGCATATAAACTACTTGAAATACCATTCAAATACCATTCAAATCTGAACTATCTACTCAAATGAATCACAACTTGAAATACCAGTAACACATCTGCAAGTAAATTATACCATCTACATACCAAACTTGATTAACCTATCAATTGCATCGGAGGATTGTTTACAGAGGAACAACCTGAGCCAAAAATTGAAGACGTGTGCTTACAATTGAGGATAACAGAGGAGGCCGGCAGGAGGCTGGTGGTGTTGGGGACGAGGAGGAGGCCGGCGGGGTCACGGGAGGTCAGCGGTGTTGGTGAGGAGGCCGGCAGGGATGCCGGAGGACAGCGAGGTTGGGGACGGCGAGGAGGCCTGCGGGGTCACCGGAGGATGACGGTGTCGCGGGAGGAGCCCTGCGGGGTCGTCGGAGGCCGGCGGTGTTGGGGACGGGGAGGAGCCCTGCGGGGTTGCCGGCGGGGCACGAGGCCGGCGGTGTTGGGGACGGGGAGGAGCCCTGCGAGGTTGCGGCGGGGGGCACGAGGCCGGCGGGGTCGCGGGGTTGCCGGCGGGGAATGAGAGGCCGACGGGGTCGCGGGGTTGCCGGCGGGGCACGAGAGGCCGGCGGGGTCGCGGGGTTGCCGGCGGGGCACGAGAGGCCGGCGGGGTCGCGGCACTGCCGGCGGGGCACAAGAGGCCGGCGGACGCGATTTGGTTCGGGAGGGGAGCAGGGAAACCGATTGGTTTGGGAGGGGAGCAGGCAACCATAACTGCGGGGATATATGCCAATGGCATTTCGTGCGTAATTTTTCCGAAGTTGAATGGCAAAGCATTATTTTCATTCCGCAAAAGCCAAAAAAGCTCCCTAAAACTGGCTTATGGCTTTTAGTTATAACAGGCTTTTGGCTTTTTTAAAAGCCCAGTTGAAAAGCCTCCTATTTGTTTAGGCTTCAGCTTTTTTGCTTTTAAGCCAAGGAAAAAGCCTAAACAAACAGGGCCTTATAATTTTCATTTTTTTCTGACTTTTCGGCTTTTTTGAGCTTTTTTGCCAGTTTTTTTTCCGTATTCGTTTGTATTATATGTAATGGGATAACCTATTTTTTCTATTTTTAGATTTTTTTAAATTAGTTACACCAAATAAGCCACCGTTAGCTAAAGTGTAATTTCAGCCAGCTATAGTATAATTTCAGTTATAAACCACCAAATTTTAACCCACCCGAGCAGCCTTCGAGTCAGTCCGGTCAGGAAGAAATCCCTTGCGTACAAGGGAAAGATATAGGGCCTATTCTTTGCGGCTTCTAAATGCGGCTTTTGGCTTTTGCTACAGTAACTAACTTTTAAATAAAGTATTTTTTAAGATAAGGTCTACAAGTTAATTGTAGTATGCGTTAAAAAACTAATATCTGTACCATAAAAAATCGCAAGCGAGTATCTCTCTTTCCGCAATCTCTGTCGCAAATAGCCAAAAAGCCATCAGCCGCAGCCAAAAGCCATCAGCCGCAGCCGAAAAGAACAGGCCCATAGATGATCCGATTAGATGGACTACAGCTAGCAAGATCTTGCGGTAAAGATGAGGACTCCATGACGGCTTGGAGACGAAGGCGATGAGAGGCTATAAAAGGAGAAGATAGGCTCCGGAAGAACTTGCACATGCCAATCCAACATTCTACATATTTCACCTTTACAGTATGCCTTCACAATATTGTACCTTTGACAATACACATCTACCTTTCCTGTACTAGGAGTAGTTCATAGTCAATAGATTCAACCCATCAACTAATTCGCCTACGAGTTATAAAGTATTTACCTTAGATCGGCCCTCCGTTTAATCCTATCTTTTACCTTAACCGGTTTGCTAGAAATCGGCTAGCATGCCTAGCAACCCTAGCCGCGTCGCTAAGTGTGCGCCTCCATAGGACACGGTGTTGCCTACCGGGTTTCAGCCGTCACAACACTCTCATCCAATCATCCCCTAAGATGTCGACATTTCAGTTCTGTTGCACCATTCAAAGAGGAATAATGGTGTGTGGAGATGATTAAATACACAAAAGAAGCAAGCATATGTGTGCTCAATTAAGGAAACGTTTACCTTACGGTTTGTTGGAGTCAATGCGTGTACGACTCTTCATGAGATCTTTGATAAAGCCCCGCTCAGCTTCGCTGTAGCGTTGGTTATCTCAGTGATCGCGTTGACTTCCAAAACACTATAGTAATTTTATCTGTTTATATTATTTTTATTGTTTTATTGTTTTTTGGTTTTTTGGTGTTTTGTTTTTTTTGTATTCCTTTGCATTGTCCGTGATTAGTTAATATATTGATTTTATTTTTATATTTTTTAAAATTTAATTATACTTAATAAATCAATTCAGCTATAGTAAAAAATTAAGCAGCTACAGCAAAATTTCAGTCAAAAGCTATAAATCATTGCTATTCTGAACGTCTTATATGTATGTGGTGCTGTACGCGCGTCTGTGTACGTTATGTTTTTTTTAAAAAAAATCAACCTGCTGCAAGGACTAATTTTTACTGGATGCAGTAGCAGTAAAGTACTTGATCGAGACTGAGCTAGCTTTGAGCATGGATCTTACGCTAAGGTGTGCATGATCACATTTTTTTCCGTGCCTTATCCTGTCACCGCCCTGAGTTAGTTAATTAATTAGCTACCCCATATCAGGCACGTACATTAGGTACTTGCATTTACGTCATCGTGATTCTATCCATCGATTGTTAGGACATGCTTCCAATTAGATGTTTTGAATAAAATGCAGTAATCCATTCGGTCATAAATAGATGTTAATTTATGTTAGATCATGTGGTTAGGTTTAGAATATTTATAATGATAAATAATTGACAATATTATTTAGCGATGTTATTTGAGATGTGTGATGTGTGTGGACTAATGTCCGTTAACTTGGGAAGAATTTGTACCAAAAAAATATTGATTTCATCTTTATTTGAGGTTGGTTTTGACGAGTGCAAGGAGGTGATTGAAGATTATTCATGGTTGCATGTGCGCTAGTGTTCTAGCCGTGAGTTTTGAAACGAGGCTTGAAGATCTTTGTGCAGGAAAACATCTCAAGGGTGTCATAACGCGTCACGTCGGCGCTTCATATGAGAGCTAGCATAAATGCCAAAGTGAATAGTTCCTTCATCATCATTGCCTAGAGTTGATTTCTTGTACAGGTACATCCATATAGTACTGCTGTGATAATGAATGGAGGAGAGATGTTTGGCTCTGTTGTCTTGCTTTGCATCGAGAGAAATTAATCTACAATTGCTACAATATTTCAAGTAGTGCTCGATACATTACTGCTACAATAGATCGTACTTTTTTGTTGCAGTGCTGCGCGCATCTGCTATAGTACCTGAGAAAAGAATTTTTTTGCTGTTTTTCTGTGTGCTTTCTATGATTAGCAGGTAATAAAAGAGAAAGACAGTAGATTTTGGGAAAAACTTTCGTGGGGGATTGCAATCATTTACCTCTCTCTAATTGCCATCGATGATTCTATAAGTGATATCAGAGTGGATTGCTATGGCATCAGAGAGATATGTGAATCATCCCCCCATGCTGGATGGTACTGATTTTGCTTTTTAGAAGTGTTGGACGCAAGCTTACATTAAGGCTCAAGATAGTGAAATTTGGAATAAAGTTTCTATACCTTATGTGGTCCCTGCTATTGTTAGTAATCTAAATAAAACTTAAGCTTGTAACCTATTGTTTGAAAGGATTGCTCGCAAAGAATTTGATTGTGTAACTTATATTAATTCTGTCCACTTAATATTGAAAACTCTTTGCAATTATCATGAAGGAACTACTAAAATCAAGAAAGTGCATAAAAAATTTTTATCAAAAAGAGTATAGATTTTGCTATGAAGCCTAGTAAATCTATTGATGATCTTTTTGCTCGTTTTGAGAAAATATTGAGTAATTTGCACAGTATTAATGTTATTTCTGTTGATGAAGATAATGCAACTTAAAATTTGAGATCTTTAGGTTCTAGATGGTTGATGGTTATCACAACTATTAATCAAATTATCGATCTAGATATTTTAATCATGGGTGATCTTTATTCTAAATTGAAAACCTATAAGATAAGAGCTTTGCCATCTAAAATTAATAAATCTTCATCTTTAGCACTTGTGACTAACCTAATGCAAGTTGCTTCATCGAGTTATTTGTCTTGTATTTCTTTGTCCGGTTTGTCTTCTTTTTTAGAGGAATAGTTCGAGCAGCCCCTTAAAGAGGATTTGATGTTGATCTACTCACATACATACAAGACACTCAACAATATGAGGATGAGGAAGCGAGGTGGTGTGCCAAGTTCAATCAGGTGCTTTAAGTGTGGCAAGACATGCCACATTAAGGCGGATTGCCCCAAACTCAAGGGAAAGGTGATTAAGGAAAATAAGAATTATTGTCGCCGGCCATCTAAGAACAATAACACCAAGAGTGGCAATTTTCATCATAAGTTTGCTGAAAAGATCATATCGGTTATCGAGTATCTTGATTTGAGTGATGTAAAATATAAGAGTTGCAATGACGTCTACGACAATGATGATTCTAAAAGTAAAACAAAGAATGATGGCATCATGGGCATGTGCTTCATGATAAGAAATGATGATGACGATAGTGATCCCGATGAGATAAGACCGTCTGATGACGAGCTTGAAGATGGTTTGATTAAACTTGCGATTGAATTGAAAAAGACCAAAAAGAAATTGAAAGAAAATAATTTTGCTATTGAAAGATTAAATTTCGAGATTAATAGATTTGGAGTTTATCAAATAATGTTGTAGGTGCTAGCTCATCATGTCAAAAGAATTCTAACTGTGTTAAATTTTATTGCACCTACTGTGGAAGAGATGGGCACTTGCATGAATTTTGTTTTAGACATGCTGGGAAAGAGAGAAGAAATGATTGAATGCTTTAAGACAAAAATGTGCAACCTTTTTTGTTCCTAAAACTAATGTGAAAGTTTGGTTTTTAGAGAATTTTTATGATCGCTTTTGTCGGACCCGGATTTGAAATCTAGAATCCTCTGTGATTCCACCGCACTATTATTTAGATCAGTAGCTAGTACTCACAGTACATTGCTGAATCAGTTCATACTTCTCATGATATTTAACAAACCATAATCATATACATCAGAGTTTAAAATATGCCACGTCGGGCGGTAGCTTTACATAACTGGCCTTCCAGGCTGAATACTTACAACTCAAAAGATCGCAGTAGAAAACGAGAACATTAGCGGGACCAATAACCACAAGCAAGCGACCGAGGGGTAAATGTGTACAGACTATATTGCCTGACTATAGGTAATATAGGTGCACACCCTTCTAGCAGGCTACTTGTCTAGGACTAAGCATTTTCAAATTCGCCCTCATTTCAGTCATCGGCTCCATTGGTTGGTGTGTCATCGTAGGCATAGTGGTCTTGATAATGCGAGAGTGAGCACACTAACCACCGTGCTCCGCGATCTAATACACAGTATGCAAATAATTTAACATGCATGGCTTGTCAAAGGATAGGCTCAGGTTATTTTATTTACTAGAAATTGCTTTTAATATGACGTAAGATACATGTATAAAAATCCTCTAAGACCTAGCCATTTGAACTAAAATCATAGTGTTTGAAAAAGACATGTGATGATAGTATTGGCATAGATTACAACCACCTTTACATGTCACCTGCACCATATATTGACTTTTCAGCGTTATAGCCGCCTACGTTATCACTGGGATGACACCCAGGGCAACATAAAAAGCAGGACTGTCCATTGTCCTTAATTTTTCTTCACAAGTCCTTCCCATAAAAATCATTTTTGAAAAAGAACTATATCTGAGTTAGGTTCCCATGTCCACCCTTGACCGTGGGCACGGCTATTCGAATAATTTTGACTCTGCAGAGTGTGTACACTTTCACCACAAGAGACAAACCGCTTGTTGCCCTACATGATTCCTTAGTCATGTAGTTGAGTAGATCATCACAGTAATCTTTCAAACTACCTGGCCTCTTGTTCTCATTTCACCTTATGAGCTGCTCCCACTTGCGGTGGGTCCCATATGTTACGCGGGATGTTAACTACTGATACTAGCACTTCCAGGCTCTACTCTCCATAGTGCTAGTATGACTGGAAAACAAGTCACATTAGGCCCTGGCATTATCACACTTCTCTCCCCAACTTGTGAGATGAGTCTGAGATTCGATAGGTTTACTTAGCCAAGTTGAACTTTGCAGACTTGTGGCTGTACTATTTTACAATGGGAGGTCCTGACCAGATTTGGTCCTCAAGATTATCTGGGCGGTTCTACTACATTCCACACTCTCGTGCTTTTACAGCACCATGCCCCCGAACCATCCGCCCAGATATGTAAGCAAGTTAGAGTGTTTGGGGCATAAAATAATGAATGTTACAAAAATACATGGCCATTTCCATTTACACACTCCCAAATTGTTCTTTGTACTTGCATATGTGGGTTGGGTATTAAACACCCCTGAATATCTACACAGTACTAAGCATAAAAATATAAGCGAGACTTATTTTTGGAATGATTACATTTATAATTTTTCCTAGGGATAGCATGGCTCACTGTTCAATGTGCTATGGGAAAATATAATAGTAGCACTTAGTTGATGGCATATAGCTAGAGTATAAAAACAACTTAACCTTTCACATAAAACACCACCTTGTAATGGAAGGGTTTCGGATCTCTTGAAAAGTAGTGGGCTAAAATCCTAGATGAATAAAAGGCCTAGCATGGATGGGAGTTTGTATTGGAGTTGTATTCAACTAGGAGTGTTGGCCACTGTGTAGGTATCGAATTGGATTTGAAGTCGGTTTTCGTGTGCGTAAACAAAAGAACAGCTGCATGCATGGTGGCCGTGGAGGTTGTATTTTGTCGATAGCTAATTAGGTTTTGTAGAGAAGTTGGCGGCTGGGTGTTGAAAAATAGGGAGATGATTTTTTTGTAGCAAGCAGGCGCTTTTGGGGCCGTCGTACGAATGAATAAAAAGTGGTCGACGGTGGTTTTTGATTCATATTGGTTTTGATGAGTGCAAGGAGGTGACTGGAGATTATTCATGGTTGCATGTGTGCTGGTGTTCCGACCGTGAGTTTTGAAACGAGGCTTGAAGATCTTTGTGCAGGGAGACATCTCAAGGGTACCATAACGCGTCACGTCGGTGCTTTGTACGAGAGCTAGCATAAACATCAGAGTGAAGAGTTCCTATACATACATCCATCTACTACTGCTGTGATAATGAACATCAGAGTGAAGAGTTCCTATACATACATCCATCTACTACTGCTGTGATAATGAATGGAGAAGAGAAGTTTGGCCCTGTTGTCCTGCTTTGCATCGAGAGAGATTTCAGAGCGTGTTCTTTTTGGCTGTGGCTGATGGCTTTTAACAGCGGCTGGTGGCTTTTTGGTTGTTTACGATAGAGATTGCGAAAAGAGATATACTCGCTTACGATTTTTGATGATACAGATATTAGTTTTTTAACATGTACTACAATTAACTTGTAGACTCCATCTTAAAAAAAAACTCCGTTTAAAAGTTAGTTACTGTAGCAAAAAGCCAAAAGCGACTTTTAGAAGCCGCAAAGAACAGGACCTCATCTATAGTTGCTACAATATTTCAAACAATGCTCACTATAGTGATTGCTACAGTAGATCATACTTTTTGCTATAGCGTCGCGCACAGTTGCTATAGTACCTGAGAAAAAAAATATTTTCTTCTGTATTTTTATGCTCTTTCTGTGATTAGTAGGTAATAAAAAAGGAAGACAATAGATTTTGGGAAAAACTTCCGCGGGGGATTGCAATCATTCACCCTTTCTGATTGCCCTCAATGATCCTATATTTTAGAATGTGTATTTAGAGTTTTAAAATTTTATTCGTTAATATACACAAAAAATATTCAGATAAAATGTACTTGCACATCTTCTCACAAAAAAGTAGCTGCTTATCTTCTCGCAAAAAGTACTTGCACATCATTATATAATAATGACCAACTTATAATTAGAGAAGGTAATGCTCAAATGATAGGGGACCATAACAAAACAGCGTCTATTTAGAAGGAGATGGAGTAATTCCTCCCAATCATATCACAACAAGGAGGTCACGATACTAGAAAGAAGGAGGGGCAGTGTGGTGCTCAACAAGGAGAAGAGGGGCGGCTTAGGAGAAGGAAAAAGAGAGGAGGAAGATGACAAGGGCCTGTGAGCCACCTTTGCTAGCAACACCTGGTTGGGGGTTGGGGGACATGCTGGTTGGCATATCAACCAGCTTTCTTAGTAAGTGGATGGGTATGACCAGGCAGCTACACCCTGACCTAGCAGAGTTGATGACAATGGCAGGAACGCACAAGATTTTGAAAAGTATTAGCCTGTAACTACAGAGGGCCAATTTTCCAATGGTAGGTTAGGTTAATAGCATATAAAACATTTTCTCCATAATCTATTATCTTATTAAAGAGATATAAAAAAAGCCTCTATGTTTACTCTCAAGAGCTAGAAATTTCCATGTTAATCGGAGGAAAAGAGAAAAGTAAAATTTCTAAATAATGATAATTTGGAATCACAGATTACACAAAAATTCGCAATTAGATTTGTATATGAATTTCAACAAAATAAATAAATAATTTTTGGAACAAAAAATAAAATAAAAATTTTGCTATTTGAATTTCATGCGAAATTCCAAAGTAAAACTCACCAAATAACTAAAATTCAGGGTAAATTAAACAAAACTATCATTTTGATTTGTATATGAACTCCAACAAAAAATAACTAAAATTTTATGTTAATTGGGAAAAATAAAGATCTACACCGTTGATCGTGGTGGATCCAAATTATAATAGTCTATATTAAAATAAATAGTCCATGACAAGTATGATACAGAAATAACTAAAATTTGGAATAGGAAATGACATAAAGTTAGCACTTCTATTTCCATATGAATTCCTTAAATCCCTAAATAACTATAATTTAGAATAAAAATAAAACAAATTATAAATTGGATTTGTATATGAATTCCAAAAAATAATGAAATTTGGAATAAAAAATAAAAAATTACAATTTGATTTCTATATGAATTCAAAAGTAAAATCTCTAATGAAATAAAATTCAATAAAAATTACCAAATTTTTTTGTTAATTGGAGAAAAAAAGAAAAATTCACACCATTGATTATGGTGAGTCCAGATTATGATGGTTTTGATTAAAATAAAGTCCATGTCAAGTATAATCAAGAAATAATTAAAATTCATAGTAAAATAATAAAATTATCAATTTGATTTTCATGCAAATTTTTAAGTAAAATTCCTAAATAAATATAATTCAGAGTCAAATGAGCCAAGGGCCGTGATGGCAAGCAGTGAGTGTCGGCATTGTTAAAATAGTCAGTGGCCAATGAAGTTCAATGATGGGAAAGCTCTGGCCAAGAGGAGATGAAGCTTTGCATTGAAGGCGAGCTTTGGACAACGACTGAAATAAATATGCTAGCATCAGTGAAGATGGGAGATCACCGTGAATTGTGAAAAAGCCACAACATTGAGTTGGTCAACACTAAAGAAGAAAAGCGATCAACATGGGGGAAGAGGATATGCAGCACGTACAACATCATATATGTTCATATACATGCATGTATCTATATGAATAGAAGCACATAAGTATCGAAGTAGTGGGGCAAAGCGCTTAGAGTAGAGATGGCGTACCCATCGGTAATAGCCTTGGGGTCATCAGGGTGTAACAACCCATCTGTTTATTTAAAAAAAACTTAATTTAAAATAAAATATTAAAAAATTAATTTAATTTAAAATTTTGAAAGTTTAAAAGCATGTTTTCTTTTATGCTTTTAAAAAGGCTTTTTTTTGAAAAAGTAATTTGACTAAAAATATAAAAATAATATTAAATAAAGGATATTTTAAATTTATATAAAAATCCTAATTTAAATTAATTATTTTAAGGATATTTTCTGTGTTTTTTGGAATTTTAAAATCAATTTTAAAGTTTAAAAAGATTTTTAGTGTAAAAACTAAATACCAAAATATGTTCAAAGTATTCTAAAATGGTTCCAAGAATTTTTCTAAATTTTTATAGAATTTTTAGACTCTATTTGTATTTTATAAGGTTTATTTGAATCCTCAATGTAATCAAAATTGCTAAAAAGGAATTTAAAATCCTTCCCTTCCTCGCAGCCGACACATGGCCGGCCGGGATTAAATCTTTCCTTCACATGGCTCAATCCCGCTGTACTCGCGCCCTTAATCTCGTGTGACGATTGAGATTTTCTTGGTAGCCATGCGTCCGCCATAGCGGCCATTCCTCGACCCGCCTCCTCTCTCTTCCGCCCTGACCCCACCTGTGGGCTTCTGCCTCCTTCTTCTACCTTCCTCCCCCTCTTTCCTTTCTCACCACCGCCATCTTCGGCCATTTCCCCACCCGCCATTCCAGCCGCTTTCTCCGCCGTCCCTTCTCTCCCGTGTGACCCGCACCTTCTTCCCCGCATCGACCATCCCCTTTCCTCGCGCTTGCCCCGCCCAGTCTGCCCACCATTTCCGCCATCCTCCTAAATTCTAGCAAGCGATTACCCCCACCTCACCCTCTGCTCTTCTCCCTCTTTCAAGCTCCAAGCCGCCTCCGTGATGGTCTCCTCCCTTCTCTACGTTGGCAACCAACTCCAACGAGGAATTGACGCCAGCCCAAGCCGCCTAAAGCCCCTTTATCAACCGTGCCAGCATCACCGAGGTCCTCGTTAGCTCCTCTGCCTCTTCACCATGCATTTCCACAACAGGAACCCTTAACTTGCTTGAGGTCCGAGCATCGTCACCGCTCCTTTACTCCGCTGGCCGCTCTCATCGGTTTCCAACCCTCGCCTCAAGGTGAAATGAACTCACCGCAGCTTCCTCCTCCTTCTCCACCCCTCGCCGACCCCGGCCACTCCACCATCCGCCGGCGCCTTCGGCCCTAGAGTGCCGCCCCGGTCCGGGGACGTGACCTCAGTGCTTGGGCCGACGTGGTTGCCATGTGGTGCCCGTGGTGCGCCACCTCAGTGCCATCTCGATGCAAATTGCACATGTGTATGCCACGGAATCACTCAGCTATCACATTAGCATCTAGTGCCACCATGCGCACACATGGCCGCCATGTGTCTGCCATGTCAACATATTGTCAGAGTCAACAGCCCACGTGGTGAACCACATCAACACAAGCCATGTGGCTCACACGTGTCAGCCACCTGGCTGCCACATCAGCCAATCCATCCTTGTCAGCCACAACATAGGCACCACGCCACCCCCTTGCCACCTTCGCCTTCCTTTGGTCCATGGATCTGGTCCATGGTAGACCGAACCTATTTGTCATCAAAAGTCAACCCAGGGCTAACATCAGCACGATGTCATAATTCCCTTTTTCATTAGAAAAATAATTTGGCCAAAAATAAAATCCTTTACAACGTCATAATCCCGAATTTCCTTTTGAAAAATAATTCCCAAAATTCACTACTGATGTCATAAATATCTTTTTCAATAGAAAAATAATTACAAAATTCTAGATTTAATCATTTTATCTGGTTTCAAACTTTCAGTAGCCCGTTCTCCTTCATTCTAGCTCTAATCGAACCCATTCAAAGTTCTAAATTCATCAAAAATTTCCTCTATATACGTCTAACTCCTTTCTAAAATTTTGCAGTTTATTTGAATTTATTTATATTTTATTTGAGTTTTCTTGCGTATGTTCACATGTTGACTTCTACGATTCGGAAGAATTCTTCGATGACATTTCGATGACAATTCGTGGAGCAAGGAAAGTCACACATCTTGATTATACTGATCCCAGTTTGTGAAATAAATTTTCTTTTTTGAAGTTATTTTACATGCATATTTTTATTTAAGTTATTTCAATTCTAGTTTTAAATTTAGTTAATGCCTATTTGTTATGACCCCCTTTGACATTGATTCCTTTATACCTTACCACTATAGAATAAAACTCTAGTTAGTATACTAGTTTGGCTAGAGAATTTCTGTAGCTAATGCATGAACCTGCATAGATATAACTTAAGGTTTGGGATACCTTTTCACATAAAGTGATAAGCTATTAAAAAGTATTCTTCACTTCGGTGAGTCAAAAAAGTCTATGAAATATTTTAAAATAAAATATAAAAATTTTATTTGGACCTAGTCTAATGGTTAGGTGGTGGGTGTTGGAATGCATTGTTGTTCGGTGACACAATATTGATTGTTAGGCACAATGGGTATATGGCTTGAGCCTAGTCAAGTTATGAACCGGTTTGTGAGCTATTGCTATAAAGCCCTTTTTGTACTACCACAAGGCTAGTATAAAACAGTCCTGGCTGACTAATTTATAGGTCCTAACTAGAGTCTCGCTGTAGGTTGAAAGTGAGCATGGCGTAAGCCATTTGAAGTCTTATTTAGCTCAAAAGGGGGTCTTAGTCTGGTGGATTCCTTACTGGGGTGAAACCTTAGTGTTAGCTTGGCCAGTGTAAAGGCCTTGTCATGATTTTCTCACCGCACACCAAAGAAAGTGTGCTTATCCAGTAGTAATATGAGATGATCATATCTTGTGGGTAAAGCTATATAATCTCTGTAGATTGTATAAACTATCAAAAATAGCCATGCCCACGATCATGGGCAAGTTAAGTAAAGTTTTCATAGATTAGGTTTTCCTTTTCAAAATGGTTTTCTGAATAAACATATGGATAGATGCAATCCATAAAAGATTAAAAAGCATATGGATGGATGGAATCTATATAAGATCTTTTGAAAAAGATAGTCCGGGTGGGATGCCCGTGGTTAGATTAGTACGGGGGATGGACCTACACAAACTATATTGATTTTATTTATAATACCATTTTTACTTACTGTATTAAATTTTGCAATTTTCAACCTATTTACTGTATTTCTTTAAATAATGATCTAAGGTCAAACTAACCTTATATGCCTTCCTTTGTTGCCTTTATCATTATATTATATTTTTTCGTGTGACTTGCAGAGTAACAGTTTATACTCACCATTGCTTTTGCATCTCAGAGAAGAATGACTTCGACTACGGTATGAACCAAGACGAGTACGCCGCGTCTTACTGTCATTTGCCTATGGGTAGGCTCAGTGGGTTTCTTCTGCTTCGGTATTTTTCTTCCGCTGCTTATATTTAAATTTAGTTGATGGGCCACGGATGTAAACTTTGGCCTTCAGACCCATATTTAGTTAATGAAAAATGTCATTATGGTTGATATTTATCTTTGTTGTCCACTGTGTACACTAGCTGATACTAGACTAGTGCGATTTATACAGAGGTTCCGAAAGCTGTTGCTCTGGGATCCAACATAGGGAGAGCGTGATGGGTGTCTATTGAACACTATATTTGTAATAAAAAACCCTCTATGTTTCCACCATACTACTCCCTAGATATTAATACTATCAAAGTTTAAGTAACACATATCAGGTAGATTTTTACATAACACGCCGATCATGTCAAATGGTACATTACAAACAGCCAAAAGTGGAAGCGAAAGCAGAAGGCAAAAGGTGAGGCCAATCTTTCCACAGGCAAGCAACTAGGGGTAAAAGATGACAAACTACAATCTAAGGTTTGGATAATAGATGTGCACACAATCACCATCAAAGTTTGCTAAGCAGATGTAAGAATGAGAGACTATGAGAATGGCCTAGACTCCTCTATCTTCTTCCCCATCTGGTCCTGTCGTGGCATAGTAGGCATAGGGGTCTTGGTTAGATGGCCCTGAATTGTTTTATTGAGCGAGGGTGTCGAGACCCGAATATGCAAATCCAGACTTTCTATGTATACTGTACTAGTTCAGGATCATACTAGTGCACAAAATATAACATAGATGAAATATCGACCATATGCACCATTAACAAAGAAAACAAAGACTCAAATTTTAATAATTTTTAGAGTGCGACCTTATGGCAGAAAACAGCAATAAACGTAGAAGCCACTTGACATGCCCACAGGCAATTGACTTGGAAGTGAAGTCCTAATCCACGAAGTCGTCAAAGTATCCTCCTTCAAGTATCTCCTGCTGATATGGCTCTTTTTCCTCAACTGAGCAACAGTAGGCATAAAGTCGTCAGTACATTGGTACTCTGCAAGTCGTTTGTAATAAATGAATGCAATATAATATGCAAGGTTTACCAGTAGATGGCTGAAATGTTATTTTATAGAAAGCAATAATTTAAATTAAATACAATAATTAGATTGAAAGCGAACTTTAAAGGAAATAATAATAAATACATAACCAAAGGAATTAATTAGCACTTAAGTGAACTGACCATTTACTCCAGTGAACCATATGCGAATCTCCCATTCACGTAATGAACCACCAGTGAACTAACCATTCCCTTAAATAAATCACTAGTGAACTGCCTGTCCACTCTCCAAGGTTAACCAACCCAAGTTTTATGAAATAACTACCCCTCGTGTGAAACCACTTAGCATTGTCTATAACCGGAGACACGGCTATTCGAATAGTTTTACACTCTGCAGAGGTTGCACAACTGTACCCATACGATGTGATCATCCTCACGTTAAAGAAAATCACAACAAAATCTTTACAATGCTCAACCTCAACCTCAATTTCATCCGCTAAGGTTTGCCATCGAGTAGGCTACAACCTAGTCGATAATTGCCCCCTCATGCACCTCATGAAAATCAGCAACCATGTTCAACTCAATGGCGAAATTAAAATTAAAATGTCACAAATTAATCAGCCAGGTTATCCCATACTAGACATGTGGTTTGCACAGTATGACTCAGATCAATAGCGCACAAAGTTAAGTCCTTACACATTACGTAGATGAAACTTCCGCATCCCTCGAATTGAATCCACAGTTCTCCCTTTACTGCACGATCACTCGACCAAGTGAAAACAAATTTTGTATAACCAACACCAAAGACACACAAATGTCATGGCACATAAATTTTATAATTGTGGCATCAACCATGATTCAATATCTCATTTAGTCAAATTAATTAACTAATTACATGTGATGATAAACCCAACGAATTATAAGCATGGCTAAGCAATTTAATCGTACAACCCATGTGACAACTAGTATGGTATCAGTAAAAAATTTTCCATCCTAAGGAGACAACGGAATCATGGCATTTAAATTATTAAAGGAGGGATTAATCAATTTAGATACTAACTACCATGTACAAAGGTTTGTAATAAAATAGCAATACATAATAATTTTTTTAAAAAATAAGTAAATAATAGATTAAAAACTGGATTCAATATGATCAAAGGACATGACTTGCCTTGGCTTTGCTCAGTTATAAGTTCTTGATCTTCTGAAGATGCTCCTGCTCCTTCGAAAACGCGATCTAACGATAGAAAAAATGAATAAGGTACAAAATAAAATCAAATAAAATTGAAATGAACTTCAAAAACTATAAAACTAGAACCAAAAGATAGAGCTCAATTTTAGATGAATTTATAAAAAAGAACAGGGTCAATCAAAGTTAGGACGGAGAAGAGCGGGCTACTAAAAAATTTAATCTAAAGAATATACTGGAAATTCAGAAATTCTACTGTGTTGTGGACTCGGTGCATGAAAAGACTGGTCTACGATGGACTCGGCTCATGGAACAGTAGGCACATGATTAGGCTGGTTGACGTGGCTGCTGACTAGGCATCTGGGACTGACATGGCAGACACGTAGCATGACACTTGGCATGCTGACGTGGCATCGGGACAGCTCTGATGCTGATATGGTACTAATATGTGGCGACACATTGGATCTAAGGTTGAGGTGGTGATGACTTGGCTAGGGCTAACTTGGCAGGGTGGAAACGATCGTGTGGTCCGAACTGAGAAGACAATCGAGCGGCTGAGAAGCGACGATGTTCGAATGGTTCGACAATCGTACAGCTGATAAGTGTGAAGAGGTTCGGACTAGGCGAACTGAGCGGCACATCCCAGCTGTTGGTATTGATCGGACAGCTCAGAGAGATGGCAAGATGCTCACGGCGGTGAACTTATGAACTCCAGCGAGTTTGATGATGGTGGATATCAGCAGTAGAACGCAAAGGCGGCGAACTTCAGCTATGAAGTCAACGACGCATAGACGAGATCAGAGGTGGGGTGCAAAGGACGAGGGTGGTAGCGTGGCTTTAAAGCACAAACACCGAGAAGTCTTACTCGGAGACGGCAGCGGAGTTCGAGATGAAGACGGCCAGTGGAGAGACCGCAAGGAAGATGATGAACAATGTGCACACCGTTGGATGAGTTACACGTGGCTTGGCGAAAAATTGAACGGCTGAGGTGAGACGGCACAGATGAACAATGTGGGTGGGTTTGGACCGACTGAATTCGATGGTTGATTGGATGGCTCATAATGAGCAGCGCGCGGTGGATGGCCAACGTGTGGTAGAGGCAAGTTCGGACCAGGCGAACAGCGCGGGGATTTTTGGAGATTTTCAAATTTTAGAAATTAGAAGAAAAAAAACTGAGCTCTAGAAAATTGCAAATAACTTCAGAAAAATCCAGAAAAATTCTAGAAAATTCCTTGAGACACAAGGAACATAAATAAAATATTTTTTTAGCACACGTTAATGTTTATTTTGTTCATATTAAATCCTTTTAATTTATAAAAAATCAATTTAAGCTTTAATTAGATCTAGAAAAATTCAAATGATGAATTTTATTTTAAAATGCTTCAAAAAGCTCTGAAACTTAGGATGTTACAGAGGGTGAGCACAAACAATTGTGCTTCATGAGCCAACATATAGAGTGAAATATTACAGATGCAATGCTTAACAAAAGAAGGCTTTGATTCTTGTATTTGTGAAACACCATAGTTGAATTACAGTAAATAAAAATTCAGAGACTTATTAGCATTCTAACTAAACCATATTTTAAAAATTGTAAGAGTGTGCAATAACAATTGAGGTACAGGTTCTATCTACTTGTTACATGGTTCCATCCACCACGTACTATTTTTGTTACTAGATTTCCATCCATCAATTATAATCACTAGGTTCTATCCACCTTGGGGAAATTAAATTCAGGGTTCTACCACTCGTCATATTTTAATTCAAACCACAAATATTATTTTGTAAAATAGACACTAACTCAAGTAAATTTCCCTGCCCTCCCTTGATTGTGGGCATGGCTATTCGAATAATTTTTACTCTGTAGAGATCACACATTTTACCCACAAGAGATGCACAACTTATTCCATCGCCACACTACCCTTGGCATGAGGCTCATATGGTCACCATAAGGCTTTTACAATGCATCTTCGCAACGAAGCTACACACGGTATGGTTTTTACTGCCGTAGAGTTCCACCCACCCACTCAAGAAGCCCCTACTTGCATCGCTAGGCAAGGCCTCTGACTAACACTCTTGCCCGTTGTAACATTCCAATTTTTGGAAAAGACAAATATTATGAAAATTTGGCATTTTGGCATTTCTGGGTTCTGTAAATTTTCTGGAATTTCAAGTTTTGGTTAAGGTTCCATTAAAAACAAAATAAAGCATACATATATATGTATATAAAAGAAAGCACATAATATTTGGAGGAAGATTAAAAGGGAGCTTTAATAAGAAAGGTGCAGAGCAATATATGTCTATATATATAAACACACTAAATTAGGAAGATCAAACAGAAATGGAGAAGAAAATAAACAAAAGAAAAAAATGTTTTGGAGAGCCAGCCGGCCAGGCCTTTCGGCCCAAGCCAGCCAGCCAGCTCCCCTTCCTTCCCGTTCTCTCTCGCCCTTCTCTGTCTCCCTCACCTCCCTGAGCCGCACCAGCTCCTGCTTCTCCTCTCGCGCGCTCGCATGCCATGTCTCTCCTACTGGCACACCTGACCACCTCATCCATTTACCGAGCTGGCACTGTGCCGAGCTACCCCTCTCGGCTCCACACGTGCGTGCCCAGCAGTCAACCTCTTCCTCGGATTGCAGCGTCAGTTGCCCATACCGCTGCCTTATCCCCGTCGCTCCGAAAAGACAGGCAACTGCCCGGGTGCCAGCTGCCGGCTCCTGAGCTTGCCTACTCGGCCTCGTCACCATGCCCATCGCCTCCCCAGCACTGTGGCCACGCTGTTTCTTCCGTCAGCCGCCATGGCCGCCTGGATGCTCTCCGCGTGGCTAGACTGCTCCGGCAGCTATAAAAGCCAGCCAGTGTTCGCAATGATCTCCCCACACCCTCCTCGTACTCCCCTAGCGTCCAATTGAACCACCATGCCTCCCATCATGCCATAGCCTTCATCTTCCCCAAGTCCGACATTTGGGCTTGGCGGCGATTGGAGGCATCTCGTGCCGATTCCTCACGCCGGGAGCACCATCGCTGTCAGGCGAGGCCATCCCCGCCGTCGCTGAAAGCTCTCCGCGCCCGAGCACCTCCCCCACCGTGCACCTTCTTCCAGTTCCGCCGCCGCACGCTGATAGCCTCCCTCAGACCTCCCCGAGCTCAACCGACCCCCGAGGTAGTCCTAGGGTCGCCCCTAGATGCTCCCTGCTCATTTAATCGAAGTATTATGCACTGTATCTCCATAGCACCATTCACCCAATTCTGCCGCCGCCTTGGCTCGCCGCCGGTGCCCATATCAGTCAAATTGGCCGGCGAGCTCTTGCACGGAGGTGGGCGGCGAGACAAGAGTCCCATTTTTCAAATATGATCGTGCGGCCGTAGCCTTCCTTGTCGGTGGCAAGCTTCGCCGGAATCTGAGGGAGGAAGAAGAATAGTGCGCGCGATTTGGGATCCCCGGTCAGCGCGTGTCAGCCGAGGCGCGGTTCGTCGTGACGCGTCGGATGGCGATCGAACGGCTCTGTGTGGCCACCCGCGGCCAAAGCGCGCACGCGCTCGCTAGCGGCCACCCGATGCCGATCGGATGGCCCACATCGAGTTGGCGCATTCCCGCGCGCCAGCGCGTGTTCAAAGCTGCCCGATCAAGATCGATCGGTTCCCGCGCGTGGTTGGCCACAGCCCGACACGTGTCACTTCCTATTTCTGATTTAATTCAAGCTGAAAACTTTAAATCTAGATAACTTTCTCATTTTTAATCCAAATTTGATGAAACCAAATTCTAAATTAATCTAAATTCATCCTCTTTCTAGAGAAACCAAAATCATGAGTTTTGGAATTAAATTGAAATTATGTTTCAATTTAATTGGTTGTGTTAAATTACTTTTAAACCTTGAAACTTCATAACTAATTCATTTTAATTCCAAATTCAGTGGGAAAAACTGCAACATGCATCTAAATTTATTTTCTGTCCAGTGGAACCAAAATCATAGCTTTTTGGAGTTATTTGAATTTTTGTTGGGGGCTTTGTTCGTCTTTGTTGTTTTGTTCCGTTTCTTTTAAAATGTATGTTCGACGAAAAATTAGCTTACAAGGATCAGGAAGAAGAAGCAGAGGCAAATCAAAGTCAAGGCCAGCAAGACCCAGACAACTATGAACCAGGCGAGTCAATATTTTGATCATTTTGAATACCCATTTTGCAAGTTATTAGATTTAAATTATCAAGTGCATGTTGTTATTTTATGTACTGCTATAAGTTTGTTTTGCAACCTTAGTTAGCTGTCCCATTTAATGGATGCCACTATTATATCTTTCCAGCATTTTATGTTGTGAGCCTTGTAACCCTAGTGATGATTATATTCATAACTGTTTCCAAAACTGGGTAGCATGGTTATATCTGTTAGTGATATGCCCTAGAGGCAACATGGAGATGTTGTATATATCACATACTATGTTTATGATACATTACTTTGTTCCTTGGAATAGACATCATCATTATTGATCAATGAGTATGTGACTTATTCATGAGACTCTTAAATACTAAGATGTTGCTATTTCTAAATGATCCCTGATCGTATATCATATGAGGAACAAATATGATTCAAAGACAAAGATCAGCATATGTATTGATTGATGATCATGTCTCATGGATCATGGTATGGTGATACCAAATCAATAATATGGACATGTGTTAGTGAACATATGTTGGATAGACTGCCATGAGACACTGCGCAGATTCCATGTGTCATCGGTTGGTCTCAAGTAGTGTTTATGTAGAGTCCTTAGACTTGAGATCATCATGGTTCCCAACATGAGTAGTAGCTTATTTTGGGACTACTAAACACTACTCCAGAATGGGTAGTCATAAAAGTAGTCTTCGGGTTTGCCATGAAACATGTAGTGGGATGTGAATGATCAAGATAGAATTTGCCCCTCCTTATGGGAGAGATATCTCTGGGCCTCGATGTAATGGATTATGAAAGTGCATGGCCATGCCAAGGTGATTGAGAGTCAATCACGAGTTTATAATCCATCACGGAATCGAGAGAGTGATTGAGCTATTAAGAGGATGACACAGGTCTCGCCTTGAGCTCAATCTATATCGTGAGGCAAAGGGATTCGTACATGAGAGAACATTACAGAGTTCAATTGATATGATCTTTACATATACTTTGGGGTTAATATGTCTTACTAGAGGCCGCTATTAACATGGTAACCGGAAAGGCGTTTCGGGTCACGACCAAGTATACGTGAACCTCTGTGGTCGCACGCTTAACGGGTTGGAACACTAATTCAATATGATTCGGATATGGGCTCAATTCGGATAGAGATCCGAATAGACTCCTATTGGGCCTCGGTCCACGAGGCCCACGTGAGGAGGTCTATATATATGGAGGCGAGGGCGGAGGATTTGTCCCGCTAACATCTAGCAAAACCTAGCCGCCACCTCCCGAGCCAAACCCTAGCCGCCACGAGTGCTAGTACACTCGCGATCGGCGTTCGGCCGGGCGTGTGGATACGGTGGAGGCGCTGCTCGTTGCGATCTTGATCGGCGTGCGTGGAGGAGACGATCTGTTCGGACGATCGGCTACTTCCACTACTACCTCGACAGAGATTGGATCGGTTTCAATTCTTCTTCACTGCGCAAGGCGTCTAAGTGGTAACGATCCATGATCCTTCCTTAGCATGATGTTCTTGGGTGCGCGGTAGAAAAGTTTTGTTTTCTGCTTCCGTAGCCTACGCGTATTCCAATAATATCATATGGCTTAGAAATGCTTAGTTGTCAGGGATGTCGATGATACCCCGATATCTTGTACGAACACATAAGAGCAAAATTTTGGGAAGTTGAAATTAGAAATGGTCGTGTGTTTTGATGGTCATTATTTTATGCCCCAAAAATCTCCCAAAATTTGCTGATACATCTGGGTGGATGGTTCGGGGGTGTGGTGCAGTGGTGCACGAGAGAGTTGTTAGTGGTAGAACCGCCCAGGTAACTCTAAGGACCGAATCTCATGATGACCTCCCAAGGTACAGCAGTACAACCACAAGCTGGCAAAATGTAGGCAGGGCTAACTAATCTGCATAACTCTAGTGTGGTTACGTGAAGGTGTGAACATGAGCAAAGGGAAGGATGGTCTCATCCCCGCCTTTGCCCGTGATGGCTCACGAGGGACCCTTCTCGAGGGATGTACGCATCCTACAGAAGATAGACCTTAGCGGGCGTAACCACAAGTAGGATTATACATTGTAACAGTCTCGTGATAATCTACTCAACCACATGGCCAAGGAATCATGTGGGGCAACGGGCAGATCTATCTCTTGTGGGTAAATTGTACAAACTCTGCAGAGTACAAAACTATTCGAATAGTCATGCCCACGGTCAAGGGCGAACATGGAAACTTGAGTAGATATAGTTCTATTTCAAAAACAAATTTTAAAGGTTGGGATCTGAAATAGGAAAATGGAGGATGAAGGAATGTCCTGGTTTGAGTTGTCTTGGGTGTCGTCCCAGTGATAAGTTGAGCGGCTATAACGTTGAAAACAGGTTTACAGAGCAAGCAACCTGGGTTGATGGATGAGATCTGTACTTATTCTATAAAATCTTTTATTCAAAGGTATTATAAATTTTGGTCCAACGGCTAAGTTTAGGAATTTCTTATACCTAATCTTAAGTCTTTCAAAATGTAATTTTCAGCAAATAAAATAACCCGAGCCTACCTTTGTCAAGCTATACATATTATATAATTGCATTCTGTGTATTGGCTTGCTGAGCACGGGGTTGGAGTGCTCACACTCGCATAATCAAATCCAGAAACAGGAGGACAGGATCACTATGCTTATGAAGATGCGCCAAGCGAAGGTGCTGACGATGGAAACTAGGACGGATTTCAAAATGTTTAGTCTTAGGGTGTTCGCCTATATGGCCCAGAGTTGGGCAATATAGACGCATATATTTACCCCTAGTCGCCACCCTGTGGCTTTTGGTTCCGCTATCGCCTTTATCTTCCGTTGCTATATCTTTTGGTTGTAATATTTGGCCTGAGCGGCCGTTATGTAAGACACTTACCCGACGGGGAATACTTTTAAAACTCTGTTATAAATTAATTTGATTTTGACTGTATGATCATCATGCGGTGTATGAACTGAACCAGCAATGTACTGTGAGCACTATCTACTGATCTAGAGAATAGTGCGGTGGAATCACAGAGGATTTTGGATTGAAAATCCGGGTCCGACAGAGCTGGTATGAGAGCATACGACTGTAGGGTAAACCTTAGGAAGGCTACTAGGAAAAACCTAAGATCTAATTTCCTGAACTTATAAAAAAAAGTTTACGAAAGATATAGTGTATTATCTTCTTCCTAACCCCTCCTAGTTCTAATCTTGCCACTCTATTCTTTTGATTTAAAAGTAATACTAACTAGTGCTTCGACTGGCAGATGGCAGGAGCTATGGATGGTGCATGGGATTACTTTTCCCACGACCAGATGGAGGGCAAATTCGCAAGCATACTGCGCAGACTACTCCACTACTTGGGGTATAAGGGGCAGCCAATTTATCGAGGCTGCAAGACCACCGATGGGCCCCATGAGTCATGGGTCATGGAGATATTCATTTATGCTCGTGTCGAGACAGATCCACCCCACGTCTTCAGGAGTCTCCATCGGAGGAGCACCGGCACCACTGCACTACAGGATGCTGCCTGCATGGCCGCAGCTCGGCTATGCGACATCCATGGACCAGCCTTACTGTCGTCGCCGTTCTTTTACTACCCGTCATGCAAGGATGGGGAGATTCACCACGAGACCTTCCTGCCCGAGCAGGAGGACAATCCGATGCTGACACAGCAGGTCCACCTCACCAGAGCGTTGGGAGCCACCTACACTGCGGCATTAGAGGAGATTAACTATCTACGATAGCTCCTTCTCACCAGTCATAGCCGCGAGCAGGCACTTCAGGGACAGCTCGCCAAGTGCGAGCAGGCTCTCGCGAAAGTGGAGAAGGAAAAGGCCGCCGCTCTTGCTGAGTTGCAGCGGACTGCCGTTGCCGCGGCAATCCATGCTCCAGGTTCTGCGGCCCCACCCATCGTCAACCTGGATCCGGCTCCCTCACAGCCCCGGGCTAGTGGGCCACGCACCCGACTAACAGCTCGAAAGAGCGTGCGACTTCCGGGGCCGCAGGATGTTGTTACTCTGGGAGTACCTGTCTATGTCAACAGTCGGTCTCGCTCCCGCTCCCGCATCGACTCCTTCAAGTTCAGCAAAAGTCACTCTCGTTCAGAGACAGTTGACTACACCCCGGAGTGAGAGCCGCCCTGGAGGAGGAGAAGTACTTTTGGTTAGTGCTCGAAGTTGGCAAAGAGCACCGTCCCCGTAGAAGCAAGATGTATTAGGCTCTAGATCGCAGTCGTAATTAAATTGCTCCCGGCCTAAGTGCCGAAAGGAGTTGTATGAACTCTCCACCCTATGTATGCATGTGGCCATGAATAGGCCTTGTATTGTAATTCGCCTTGGCACTTGTGATGTTTGTTGATTTTACATGAGTTGGTTTCTTGGGTCAAGAACCCGCATGCTTGTTGTTGTATTTAAAGTGTAGTTGTTGCCTGCAGATGGCCACATAGAGAGTAACAAGGGCTCAGGCCAGCGCTGCCCCAGGCACGCACGCCACGGCCGATACTAACCAAGATGCAACCCAGATGGGCAGAGGTTGAGGCCAGGAAGCCAATACCCCACCACCTCCACCAGAACACCCTACAATGGCTCAAGTAATGGCGCAGCAAACGCAGCTTCTGCAAGCCATTTACGCGGGTCAACAGGACAATTCCAGCAGCCACAACACAAAGCTAGGTGACTTCTTGAGAACAAGACGCCTAACTTTCTCATTCGCGGATGAACCTCTCGAAGCTGAGGATTGGCTTCGGGACACCGAACGGAAGCTTCGACTAGCAAAGTGCAACGATGAAGACCGGGTGATCTTCGCCACCCATCAGCTTAAGGGAGCCACCGCCGCTTGGTGGGATAATTATATGGCCACTCGAGGCCATGGTGAGGCCCCCACTAGCGACGATTCCGAAGAAGAAGCTGCAGCACAAGAGGGGTCCCACCGAGCTCCTCGAGCCCGGCCAGCTCGTGCGGCCATCACATGGGCAGAATTTAAGATGGCTTTTAAGGCAAACTTCGTCCCCGCCGGTGTTATGAGGATGAAGAATGAGTTTCGTACGTTGAAACAAGGAAACATGTCAGTGACTGAGTACCTCACCAAATTCAACCAACTTGCCAGATATGCCCCGAAGGATGTAACAGATGATGAGGAAAAGATAGACAGGTTCTTTGAGGGTATGAATGAGGAGCTGAGGGTACAATTGATCATCCAAGACATCACCAGCTTCCACCAGCTAGTGAACAAGACACTCATACTGGAGAATGAAAGAAAGAACCTGGAGGTCAGTCGCAAGAGGAAGCAGGTGGTGCAGAGGCCACAAGGAAGGTTCATCCAGAGGTTTTTCATTGACCCTTCCTACAATGTGGCGCCCCGTACCGGGGGCAATATTTCCCAAATTCCCAGACCCACTGGCCAAACCACCGTGGGAAATCCTGCCGCTAACCTCTACTGCATAGCTTGTGGGGAGAAGGGACATTTTGCTTATCGATGCCTGAACAATACCATCACACCGGTAAAGTTCAATCTGGGTGCCACTCCAGTCCAAGGTCAGGCATTAGCTTCAGGCAAGGGGTACCAGACACCACAAGCCAACAGGACTGCCTCAACCCCCAACCGTGGCAGGATGAACCATATCACCGCGGAGGAAGCACAAGAAGCAGCAGGAGTCTTGATGGGTATGTTTTCTGTCAAGACTATTCCCGCGCATGTTCTTTTTGATTCTGGTGTTTCACATTCATGCATAGCGAGGAAATATGTGGATAGAGTGGGACTGCCTACTTACCCGTTAAAGAAGCCAGTGGTTTTCAGTTCACTTGCCGGACCATTTCAGCCACCCTAGTATGTCCAAAGGTTGTGCTCACTATGGAATATTGTGACTTCTTGGCTGACCTCATAGTGTTGCACTCACAGACCCTGGACATTATTTTAGGGATGGATTGGCTAACCAAATACCATGGGATAATAGACTGTGCCACCAGAAAGGTCAGCTTGACCAAGTGCCTAGGGATGACCATAATGGTCAAGGTGGACCGACCATATCGCTGGGGGCGTATGATTAACTATTGGGAAGATGTACCTTTAGAGGGAATGCTTGTAGTACAAGATTATCCAGAAGTCTTTCCAGAAGAGTTGCCTGGCATGCCACCAGATAGAGACCTGGAATTTGTAATCAACTTAAAGCCGGGGGCTGCTCCAATTGCCAAACGACCATATAGGATGACCGTCGAAGAATTGGAGGAACTCAAGGAGCAACTCCAGGACCTGCAGGAAAAGGGTTTCATCAGACCCAGCTTGTCCCCGTGGGGATCTCCAGTACTATTCATCAAGAAGAAGGATGGCACCGCCAGGATGTGTGTAGATTATCGTGCCCTGAATGAAGTGATCATTAAGAACAAGTATCGCCTCCCCAGAATTGATGACCTCTTCGACCAGTTAGGAGGAGCTATTATGTTCTCCAAAATTGACCTAAGGTCGGGGTACCATCAATTGAAGATCTGGCCCGAGGACATTCCTAAGACAGCTTTCACCACTAGATATGGGCTGTATGAGTTCACAGTCATGTCTTTTGGATTGACCAATGCTCCAGCGTACTTCATGAACCTTATGAATAAAGTATTCATGTAGTACTTGGACAAATTCGTGATGGTATTTATAGACGATATTCTCGTCTATTCCAAGAGTGCCGAGGAGCATGCTAAACACTTACACATGGTCCTAGGAAAGTTAAAGGAAATCAACTATATGCCAAATACAGCAAGTGCGAGTTTTGGCTCAATGACATTAGTTTTCTGGGCCACATCGTATCAGCAGGCGGAGTGTCTGTAGATCCTGCCAAAATTGAAGCAGTGGTAGATGGGAAGTAGCCCACTACAGTCACCAAAGTAAGAAGCTTTCTTGGGTTAGCAAGATACTACAGAAGATTCATAGAAGGATTTTCACGAATCGCTAGGCCACTAACCCAAATGCTCAAAAAGGAGCAGAAGTTTGAGTGGACCAAGGGTTGTGAAGAAAGTTTCCAGAAACTCAAGACCAAGCTAACTTCCACTCCTATTTTAGTTTTACCAGACATCCGAAAAGACTTTGAAGTATATTGTGACACCTCCCGTCAGGGTCTGGGATGTGTACTGATGCAAGAAGGAAAAGTGGTGGCATATGCTTCAAGGCAGCTGCGCTCTCACGAAGTGAATTACCCCACACATGATTTGGAATTGGCAGCGGTAATTCACGCCTTGAAGATCTGGCGGCACTATTTGATAGGTAACCATTGCGACATATACACCGATCATAAGAGCCTCAAGTACTTCTTCACGCAATCAGACCTTAATCTTAGGCAAAGAAGGTGGCTGGAATTGATCAAGGATTATGACCTAGGCATTCACTACCATCCTGGTAAAGCCAACGTGGTGGCAGATGCCCTAAGTCGCAAGGCCTACTGTAATAATTTTATGGTCAAGGAACAGCAACCCGACTTGCATAAGGAGTTAGTGGCACTCAACTTAGAATTAGTGGAGCAAGGCACAATAGCAGCCATGGAGATCCAACCTAGTATGGAAGAATTAATTATAGCTACCCAAAAGGAGAACCCCACAGCTATGAGAATGAGAAGTCAAATGGCAAAAGGAAAGGCTCCAAAGATGAGCGAAGATTCACAAGGGGTCCTTAGATATGGGACACGCCTTTTTGTTCCACACCAGGGAGATTTAAAGGACTTAATACTGAGAGAAGCCCATTGCTGAGCATACTCTATCCATCCAAGGAGCACCAAGATATACCAAGATATGAAGCAATGGTATTGGTGGCCTAGAATGAAGAGAGATATCGCTGAATACGTTGCTTGCTGCGACGTATGTCAAAGAGTGAAGGCTGAACATCAATGGCCAGCTGGATTGCTACAACCATTGCAGGTACCACAATGGAAATGGGAAGAGGTTGGAATGGATTTCATTACGGGTTTACCTCGGACTAAGGCGGGATATGATTCTATATGGGTCATAGTGGACAGGCTGACCAAACTTTCCCACTTCATTCCGGTGAAGACCACGTACAAAGGAGATAAGTTGGTAGAATTATATATGTCTCGCATCGTGTGCCTACACGGTGTGCCGAAAAGAATAGTCTCAGATCGAGGTAGTCAATTTACCTCGCATTTTTGGGCCAGTCTTCATGAAGCATTAGGCACCCATCTAGATTTCAGTACTGCATATCATCCCCAATCGGATGGTCAGACAGAGAGAGTAAATCAAATACTCGAAGATATGCTTCGGGCCTGTGCCCTGGAATTTGCTATGGATTGGGACAAGTGTCTGCCCTATGCTGAGTTTGCATACAACAACAGCCATCAGTCTAGCTTGAAGATGTCTCCGTTCGAAGCCCTGTACAGAAGAAAGTGTCGAACACCTCTACATTGGTCTGAAGTAGGGGAGAATTCCGTCTTTGGCCCAAAGACCCTACAACAAGCTGAAGAGAAGGTCCGCTTAATTAGAGATCATCTCCAAGCCGCTCAGTCCAGACAAAAGAGTTATGCAGACAAAAGACGAAGACCTTTGCAGTTTGAGGTTGGGGACCATGTATATCTGAAGGTGTCACCCTTGAGAGGAGTCAGAAGATTTAAAGTCAAAGGCAAGCTTGCTCCACACTATGTCGGGCCATTTCCGATAAAGGCTAAGAAAGGAGAAGTAGCTTATCAATTGGATCTACCTGCAAACCTCGCAGATATACACGACGTATTTCATGTGTCACAACTCAAGAAGTGCCTTCGGGTGCCAGATGACCAGACTCCCATACAAGAGATTGAGATCGAGAAAGACCTGACCTACCAGGAGCGCCCTGTCAAAATCCTCGATGAAGTGGAAAAGAAGACAAGAAATCAGATCATTCGGATGTGCAGAGTGCAATGGAACCATCATACTAAAAAGGAGGCTACTTGGGAGTGTGCAGATCAACTGCGAAAGGATTACCCTTACTTGTTCTCGGGTTAGACTAAATCTCGGGGTCGAGATTTCCTTTAAGGGGGGTAGACTTGTAACATTCCAATTTTTGGAAAAGACAAATATTATGACAATTTGACATTTTGGCATTTCTGGGTTCTGTAAATTTTCTAGAATTTCAAGTTTTGGTTAAGGTTCCATTAAAAACAAAATAAAGCATACATATATATGTATATAAAAGAAAGCACATAATATTTGGAGGAAGATTAAAAGGGAGCTTTAATAAGAAAGGTGCAGAGCAATATATGTCTATATATATAAACACACTAAATTAGGAAGATCAAATAGAAATGGAGAACAAAATAAACAAAAGAAAAAAATGTTTTGGAGAGCCAGCCGGCCAGGCCTTTCGGCCCAAGCCAGCCAGCCAGCTCCCCCTCCTTCCCGTTCTCTCTCGCCCTTCTCTGTCTCCCTCACCTCCCTGAGCCACGCTAGCTCCTGCTTCTCCTCTCGCGCGCTCGCATGCCATGTCTCTCCTACTGGCGCACCTAACCACCTCATCCATTGACTAAGCTGGCACTGTGCCGAGCTACCCCTCTCGGCTCCACACGTGCGCGCCCAGCAGTCAACCTCTTCCTCGGATTGCGGCATCAGTTGCCCATACCGCCGCCTTATCCCCGTCGCTCCGACAAGACAAGCAACTGCCTGGGTGCTAGTTGTCGGCTCCTGAGCTCGCCTACTCAGCCTCGTCACCATGCCCATCGCCTCCCCAGCACTGTGGCCACGCTATTTCTTCTGTCAGCCGCCATGGCCGCCTGGATGCTCTCCGCGTGGCTAGACTACTCCGGCAACTATAAAAGCCAGCCACTGTTCGCAATGATCTCCCCACACCCTCCTCTCACTCCCCTAGCATCCAATTGAACCACTATGCCTCCCATCACGCCATAGCCTTCATCTTCCCCAAGTCTGACATTTGGTCTCGGCGGCGATTGGAGGCATCTCGTGCCGATTCCTTGTGCCGGGAGCACCATTGTAGTCAGGCGAGGCCATCCCCACCGTCGCTGAAAGCTCTCTGCGCCCGAGCACCTCCCCCACCGTGCACCTTTTTCCAGTTCCGCCACTGCACGCCGATAGCCTCCCTCAAACCTCCCCGAGCTCAACCAACCCCCAAGGTAGTCCCAGGGTCGCCGCTAGATGCTCCCTGCTCATTTAATCGAAGTACTATGCATTGTATGTCTGTAGCACCATTTACCCGGTTCTGCCGCCGCCTTGCCTCGCCGTCAGTGCCCATATCAGTCAAATTGGCCGACGAGCTCTTGCACGGAGGTGGGCGGCGAGACAAGAGTACCATTTTTCTAATATGATCGTGTGGCTGTAGCCTTCCTCGTCGGTGGCAAGCTTCGCTGGAATCGGAGGGACGAAGAAGAACAGTGCGCGCGATTTGGGATCCCCGGTAGTGCGTGTCAGCCGAGGCGCGGTTCGTCTTGACGTGTCGGATGGCGATCGAACGGCTCCGCGTGGCCACCCGCGGCCAAAGCGCGCATGCGCTCGCTAGCGGCCACCCGATGCCGATCGGATGGCCCACATCGAGTCGGCGCATTCCCGCGCGCCAACGCGTGTTCAAAGCCACCCGATCAAGATCGATCGGTTCCCACGCATGGTTGGCCACAGCCCGACACGTGTCACTTCCTATTTCTTATTTAATTCAAGCTGAAAACTTTAAATCTAGATAACTTTCTCATTTTTAATCCAAATTTGAAGGCGGGGCTAACTAATCTGCATAGCTCTAGTGTGGTTACGTGAAGGTGTGAACACGAGCAAAGGGAAGGATGGTCTCATCCCCACCTTTGCCCGTGATGGCTCATGAGGGACCCTTCTCGAGGGATGTACGCATCCTACAGAAGATAGACCTTAGCGGGCGTAACCACAAGTAGGATTATGCATTGTAACAGTCTCGTGATAATCTACTCAACCACATGGCCAAGGAATCATGTGGGGCAACGGACAGATCTATTTCTTGTGGGTAAAGTGTACAAACTCTGCAGAGTACAAAACTATTCGAATAGTCGTGCCCACGGTCAAGGGCGAACATGGGAACTTGACTAGATACAGTTATGTTTCAAAAACAAATTTTAAAGGTTGGGATCTGAGATGGGAAAATGGAGGACGAAGGAATGTCCTGGTTTGAGTTGTCCTGGGTGTTGTCCCAGTGATAAGTTAAGCGGCTATATCGCTGAAAACAGGTTTATGGAGCAAGCAACCTGGGTTGATGGATGAGATCTGTACTTATTCTATAAAATCTTTTATTCAAAAGTATTATAAATTTTGGTCCAACGGCTAAGTTTAGGAATTTATTATACCTAATCTTAAGTCTTTCAAAATGCAATTTCCAGCAAATAAAATAACCCGAGCCTACCTTTGTCAAGCTATACATGTTATATAATTGCATTCTGTGTATTGGCTCGCTGAGCACGGGGTTGGAGTGCTCACACTCGCATAATAAAATCCAGAAACAGGAGGACAGGATCACTATGCTTATGAAGATGCGCCAAGCCAAGGTGGTGACGATGGAAACTAGGACGGATTTCAAAATATTTAGTCTTAGGCAGTAGACTTGCCGTAAGGGTGTTCGCATATATGGCCCAGAGTTGGGCAATATAGACGCATATATTTACCCCCAGTCGCCTGCCTGTGGCTTTTGGTTCCGCTATCGCCTTTATCTTCCGTTGCTATATCTTTTGGTTGTAATATTTGGCCTGAGCGGCCGTTATGTAAGACACTTACCCGACGGGGAATACTTTTAAAACTCTGTTATAAATTAATTTGATTTTGACTGTATGATCATCATGCGGTGTATGAACTGAACCAGCAATGTACTGTGAGCACTATCTACTGATCTAGGGAATAGTGCGGTGGAATCACAGAGGAATTTGATTTGAAAATCCGGGTCCGACACCCGTGTTCCACCAAATGACGCATCCAGCGCTAGGTCGATGCAAATTAATTGGCCAGGTCATACCTATTATAGACTTATAAAAACATTGTTTTACCTTTGAAGATCACCATGAGATTCAATCCTTAAGGTTTCCAGGACAGTTCTACCACATGCCACACTCTCGTGCTCCATCCGCACCAACCCCACTTACCATCCGCTCAAGTGTAAAACAAGTTTAGAGTTTTCGATTCCATATTTTCGGATGCCACGTCAGCTTTGGGTGGCCACGCCAGCGCCACCTCGCACCCAGACAGCCGCACGCGCCACCTCACCTCCACTCCAGTCCATGGACTCAGTCCACCATGGGTTGGGCCCACATGTCAGTCTCGGGTCCAATTATTTAAATCTCAGGGCTGACGCCATGCTGACCTCTTAAATCTGATTTTTCAGTACGAAATTAATTCAGCCGAAAATGATTTTGGGTGGTGACATAATAATCTCAGATTTTCTTCAGAAAAATAAATGTATGCTGATGTCATAATTCATTTTTAGCACAAAAATTAATTCCAGAAAATGGACTTTTTCTTTTTCCTTATATTTAATCTTTCGGAGGCCATAACTTTTTCATTTTAATTCCGATTTGACCCATTCAAATTTCGAAAGTTTTCTAAAATCATGAAATATCCATTTCAAACAACTTTTTGAATTTTATTTGAATTTTGTTTGAATTTAAATTGGTTTTTCGCGTATAGATTTTGACGATTCGGGAGAGTTTGATTTCGACGACGTTTCGCAGCAGGACTTCGAGCAAGGCAAGTTACACCCTTGACCATATTGTTCCTATTATTTTAAAAATTATTTATATTATTTTATGGTATATGCATACGTAATTTTATTCCAATGTAATTTAAAGACGATTTGAACTCTAGTTAATACCCATGCTTCTTTGTATGGCCAAATTAGATTCTCGCTGTCACATACCTTGTCACTTAGGTAAAAATTAGTTGGTACAATAGTATTAACTAGGAATTTTTAGTAAATTTCTTAGCCATACTTAGACGAATTTAGGTGGGATCAACTGTTTCACATGAAATGATGAATCTTACAAATGCATTCTTAACTTCGGTGAGTCAAGGATAGTTTATAAAATGGTTTTAAAATAAAATAGAAAACTTTGGTTTGGACTTAGGCTATTGGTTAGGTGCCAGCATGCTACGTGTTTGGTGACACGCAATTGATTGTCGAGCACGAGGGTATGTAGTTGAGCCAAAGTTAGCATAAGAACCGTTTCTGTGAACTATTTTACAAAGTCTCCTCGTACTACCACAAGTCCAGTATGTGACGGACCTGGCTAAGTAATTTATAACATTCCAAACATAGATACATTATAGGCTGAATGTGAGCGTGACGTAGGCCGCGAGAAGTCTCACATGGCACAAGAGGGGGCTCCAACTTGTGGATTTAAGTTGTGGTGAAACCTTAGTGGCGGCGTGAATATTTTGGCTATGAAGCACTGTAACAGCCTTGTCGTGAACTCCCCGTCGAACACCTAAGGCAGTGTGTTAATCACATAGCTCAAGTGGGAGAACACGTCTTGTGGGTAAAGTTGTACACCTCTGCAGAGTTTTAATCTATCTTGGATAGCCGTGTCTACGGTCATGGACATGCTGAGTAGAGTTTTCACAGATTAGACTTGGTTTTCATAAAACTTAGTTTATGGACAAACAACAATAGTTTTGATGGTCCGGGTCGGATGTCCGTGGTTAGGTTAGTGTAGGTTGGAGCCTACGTTAACGATAATACTTTGTTAAAATATTGTTTCTTATGATGTATTAAAATTCAGCTTTTGTACTTATGTTTTTAAATTCAGTATTGCTTTTTTGCACAAATAACCATATTAAGCCCTCCTTTGAAATTCCTTATGCATGCATTCATTCTGTTATATTCCCTGGTGTAACTTGTGGAGTACTTTAAAGTGCTCACCATGCTTAAATCTGTTGCCAAAGTACGACTCCGCTGACTTCGGTGAGACCTTGACGAGTAGGCCGCGTCTTACAGTCAATCGCCTGTGGGCAGGCAGGATGGGTTGATCTTCAATTTAATTTCCGCTATGTTTATTTCAGTCGGCTATGAGCCTTTTATTGTAAAACTTGGCCATAAGGCCCATACCTTTGCTTAATAATATTTTGTGGTTGTTATACATAATATGTATTGCTGTTGACCCTGTGTACACTAGCTTTTCCTGGGATAGTGCGATTTACACAGAGAGACTTGGAGTTGTTGTTCTGGGTCCCGACAACTTACCATCTGCTCAAGTGTAAAACAAGCTTAGAGTTTTCTATTTCATATTTTCTTTCTAGTTCACCATACCATTCATTTCCATCCAATGGCTACCCAAAACTAAGTTTTCATGTTTGAAATTATGTCATGGTAAATTAATGCCCACATGTATCTAAGTAAGACTAAGCATGGCACTTAGATATGGATTTATCAACTAGTATATATACCATTAATTTTAGGGTGACAAGGGGTTATCACCAAAGTCAAGGAATGAAATTTACTAGCACAATTATTAATAAGGTGTTAACTATGAGCTAGCAGTAATATAATTTTTATAGTAAAGTAAAGCATGTAATTTAATAATCTAAAACAATATACTTTGCACTAAAAATATGAGCAAAATAATTAAAGTATTGTCTCACCTTGCTCATAGTCTTACGGGTCTTGATCGGTCTCGAACTGTTGCTCTTCTGGGTCTTGGAATCTATTCAAGTGATCGAATCAAAATTCAAATAAATACATGAGAATGCAAATAAATTCAAATAAAATTTAAATGAGGCTCATATGGTAACCATAAGGCTTTTACAATGCATCTTCCCAACGTGGCTACACCCACTAATGTTTTTACTACCATGGAGTTCCATCCACCCGCTCTAGAAGCCCCCACTTGCGCCGCTAGTCAAGGTCTCTGACTTACACTCTTGCCCGTATTCCACCAAATGATGCATTCAGCACTAGGTCGATGCAAATTAATTGATCAAGTCATACCTATTATAGACTTGTGAATGCATTATTTTACTTTTGAAGGTTATCACATGATTCTGTCCTTAGCATTACCCGGATGGTTCTACTACATACCACACTCTTGTGCTCCATCTGCACCAACCCCACTTACCATCCGCTCAAGTGTAAAACAAGTTTAGAGTTTTTGATTCTATATTTTCTTTCTAGTTCACCATACCAGCCATTTTCATCCAATGACTGCCCAAAACTAAGTTTTCTTGTTTGAAATGATGTCAGGGTAAATTAATGCCCACATGTATCTAAGTAAGGCTTAGCATGGCACTTAGATATGGACTTATCAACTAGTATATATGCCATTAATTTTAGGGTGACAAGGGTTTATCACCAAAGTCAAGGAATGAAATTTACTAGCACAATTATTAATAAGGCGTTAACTACGAGCTAGTAGTAATATAATTTTTATAATAAAGTAAAGCATATAATTTAATAATCTAAAACAATATACTTTGCATTAAAAAATATGAGCAAAATAATTAAAGTATTGACTCACCTTGCTCACAGTCTTATGGGTCTTGATTGATCTCGAACTATTGTTCTTCTAGGTCTTGGGATCTATAAAAGTGATCGCATCAAAATTTTAATAAATACATGATAATGCAAATAAATTCAAATAAAATTTAAATAAACTCAAAAATTCATAATTTTGTGCTTATTAGAAAGATAATGAATTTACATTAATTTAGACAAACATTCATTCAATTTGAATTTAAAACGAGTGAGAACAAGCCTTCCAAAGTTTAAATTAGGGAAAATCCTCAAAATAAATAGAGGAGAGAGTGTCTCACTGATGGTTGGGGCCTTGGATTTTAATTTCATTCCTGGTTTATTTTCTTATTAGAAAATATGTCAGAGGCTAATAGGAGGGGCTAGCCAAGTTTTTATTTTTTTTGAATTATTTTACTCAAGGAAATGCTTTATGTGACTGATAGGTGGGCTAGGGTTGCAGTGTGGGTGGGACTCATGTCAGTGACTCAATACTTAATCTGGGCTTTAATTGGATTTTCTAATGACTTAGGCCCATATATTAGTGACATTGTAATTTAATCAAATGAGTGTAATTAACCTAACTTAATTATGACTTAATGACGTCACTAACTTAATGATGGTCTATATCCTATCTTCCCTACGCATAGAGGAGATGAGGTTGGTCAAGCTCGTCGCCAGCGAGATGAGTGCCAACAACCCCCCAAATGGGTTGTTAGGACCCACTCTTAAATTGGAACAAAAACTACCTAGCTAGATCTCGCTTTCCATCCAACTAAAAGTGCAAAGATCTAGTTAAAATATAATGCATTTCATTATATATATATAGTACCAATTACTAACCTTACATCACCAAGAACAAATGGATACACAAGCACCCATCTAAATCTCCGGTCTCCTTTCACCAAATTGCCTCAAAGCCACCGCACGCCTAATAGACAAAATATCTATCGGGAGGAGGGTTTTTAACAATGCAAATATCACAGATTCTTCCTTTCACAACCCATCTATGATAAGTCATACATCACATACAGTTTTTATTACAAACCATGTGAGATATATCACACATGATTTGTGTAAAAAACCATCTGTGATAAATAGGTCATCACTGATGGTTCTTATTATGAACCATGTGTGATATATCATAGACAGCTTGTGTAAAAAATCTTCTATGATAAGTAGGTCATCACTGATGGTTCTTACCATCGGTTACAACCTAGACAGTCACGCTTATAAAACCATCTGAAATAGCTACGCTATAGCTTAACACTAATAGATTCTGTAGAATCATCTGTGATGAGGTGTCCAGAATGACCTTCTCTGTAGTAGTAGCATACATATCAACATATTGGTTGAAATAAAATAGAGATACATGTACGTGCATACATTTTGTTAAAGAGTAAATATGGAGGAAGAATAGAGAATGTAGCTATATGGTCCCTACATGATGGGGAGTAGTTATATTTCTAAGAACCCCAACAACTTTCAATGATTTTTTTCCATTAAAGCTGCATTTTCCTTCAAACTTTTATTATCATTTTCATTGTTTATGATGTGTTAAACATCTAAATAGCCTATAGAGTATATAAATATATTTTCAAGTATCTAAGTTATATTATTTGAAGCTATAAACTTGAAACAAATCTAGTCGTGAAAATACACGACGCAGCTAGGTAATATTTGAAACAAAGAACATGTGGTTTCTCTCACTAACACACACATATGGTCATCAAAGATGGTTCATAACCCTAAGCAGAGACAATTTTCAAATCGTCTGATTTAATGTGTCTATGATAATAGGTGGTTATCACAGATAGCTCCCAAACTGTCTTTGATAAGTCACAACACAGACGGTTTTTAAAAGAATCATCTGTGATAAGTCACAGCACAGACTGTTTTATTACGAACTATCTATGATATGTCAGATATCACAGACATTTTTAGAAAATAATCGTCTGTATTGTTAATTATCATATATAGCTAATACAAAAAAACTGTTTGTAATAGTTCTTTGTATAGCTTAAAATTTTTTCTATTTTTTGGCTAGTCTCAAGAAATGCTATCAATGTCCTCTGTAAATAAGCAAGCAGATCACAGATAATTGCAGAACCTGTAGCACACGATAACCATTACATAGATCTCACAAATAAATTACAACTAAATGAGTTACAATTGAATCAGATGTTTGAATATCTATTAATTGTTGTTGACCTTTGTCATCAAAAAGGTGGAGAATCATTCTTGAACGTTAGAGAGTTCGTTAATATCAAATGTACTTGAGTTATTTGTCATGCCCGGTTGTTAGGAAGGGCAGAGTCATAAACTAGACAACATAAGTCACAACTTACAACTTGTTCTTGATTTAGATGGATGATACCCCGTATTTCATGGTAACACTAATATAGTCTTACACACCCTACAATTTAAATAAGTTAGAGATAAAGTCAAATCCCATGTCACACTTGACAACTAAAACTATGCCGATCAGTATAGTAATTATTTTGAAACACCCTTTCAATGAGATCTTGTAGCAATAATATATGCCAAGATGAGAAAAAGAGGACCAATCATCTACAAATTCTTCTGAAAAGTAGTCAGGCTTCTCATGTTAGTATTTCTCAATAACTACAAGAGGAACATTAAAGCATTGTACACATAGGCTTCAAAGGGAATGAAGCAAATCACACACTCTAGTGTGTCAGGTTCTATGAAGTAGGTTATGGTTGATGTCTCTTCCTACTTATCATATCGTGCGGTAGGTTTGGTTGCTGTCTTAGGCATACTCGTTGCCTTCTTCACGACTATCCATCGACTTCTTCGCACTTCTTTTCTTCATCTCTATCCTAAGAATGGGTAGCAGTTGAGATGGATCGATCAAGAATTGGGCTTGCTATTGGAAGTTAATAAAAAAATAAAGATCTATACTGTTGATCATGACGGGTCCATATTATAATGGTCTAAATTAAAATAAATAGTCCATTAACCTAGGCCTTCCGGTAGGGACTACCAGACCACAAGTAAAGGATTTTTTGCCTCTGGTTGATAAGGTGGAAAGACGTCTTGCCAGTGCGACAAACTTTCTTTCTTATGGGGGTCGATTAATTCTAATCAATACTATTCTTTCCTTGCAATCCATTTATCACATGTGTCTGCTTGGACTGCCAAAAAAAGTGATTGATCAAATTGACAGAGCATGGTGCCACTATCTTTGGAGAGGTTCTTCAGATTTGCAAGCTCGCAGTAACTCCTTGGTAGCTTGGAACAAGGTTTGCAAACCAAAAAATAAAGGTGGGCTTGGAATTCTCAACTTAAGAACCCTCAATAAAGGTTTACTAATAAAGCACTTGCACAAATTTCATGGCATAGCAATGGGTAAGCTAGACAATGGTCAAGACATCCTATTTTGGAAGGACTATTGGGATGCAAACATTCTCTGCATCAAATTTTTGAGACTATTTTCTTTCGCCTATAATCAAGATGTCTCAGTCAAAAACTTCTTGCAATTGCCAGGGCCTCATGAGCAGTTTCAGCTTCCCCTCTTAGAGGAAGCATATCAGGAATATTTATAGTTGTTAGACCTCACAAATTCTGTTGCAATCAACAACAATATGTAGGATCAATGGATCTACATATGGGGCAACTCTACGTACTCCTCACAGAAATGGTGTACACTCAACAGTTCAATTCCTTAGCAGCTCCTCTGGTCTACCCGCTTGTTTGGAAGAGCAGATGTTTGATGAAACAAAAGGTATTTGCTTGGCTGCTCTTAATGGATAGACTAAATACCAAATATATGCTAAGAAGGAGAAACTTTGACTTTGCTGAGGACGACCATTGTGTGTTATGCACATCTCGAAGTGTTGAAACCGCTACTCATCTCTTCTTTGACTGCTCATTCTCTCTTCAATGCTGGAATGAGATTGGTATTTAGTGGTCTTAGCACACAGATACTCGTTCAAGAATTTACATTGCCAGGCAGGCTTTCTCGGGGCACCTCTTCATGTAAAAGTTTATCTTGATCACCTGGATCAATTGGAATATTAGAAATGAGCTCATCTTCCGGCAGTAACACAATTCTTTCAATGACTGGAAAGTCAGGATTAGATTTGAAGCTTGTTTACTATTAAGTAGGGTCAAACCGACCACTCGCTTTTTGCTGTCCACATGGATTCTTCCCCTTTGAGCTCACTCTGTGTGTGTGTGTGTGTGTGTGTGTGTGTGTTGTTCTTTTTTTCTTCCCCCATATTTCTCCCTTTTGTTTCCTTTATAATATTAACATAGCACAGTACGGGCCTCTCTTGTTGTTTTCCAACAAAAATAAATAATCCATGCATAGTACGATCCAAAAATAACTAAAATTCAGAATAAAAAAATAACATAAAATTAGCAATTTGATTTCTATACGAATTCCTAAAATCTATAAATAAATATAATTCAAAATAAAAAAACAAAAATAGCAATTAGATTTGTATACAAATTAGAAAAAAATTAAAATTTGGAATAAAATCTAAAAGAAAATTTGCAATTTGATTTTCATATGAATTCCAAAGTAAATTATCTAAATAAAGAAAATTCAATAAAAATAACAAAAATTTTGTGTTAACCGTGGGGAAAAGTGAAAAATCTACTCCATTGGTTTTGGTAGGTTCAGATAGAGATGAAAACGGATCGAATACGAATCAGATAGTCTCAAATATGAATATGAATCTATATTTTTAAAATGAATATGAATATGGATACAAATTTATATTTTTAAAATGAATATAAATTCAAACATTCTTGAATACAAATACGAATTGAATATCATAACGAATATGAATTTGAATCGAATATGTACTTAATTCGATCGAATGTGAATATTCTAAAACTTTTATAACAAATCTCAGTAGAACAAATTTATGTAACATGACTACACGTCTACACGAGCTAGCAGTGTAGTGGATAGAGTTGAAAATTGTGCAAAATCATTTTCACTTCTTGCGTGTGAATCTTAGTTCATCAGAAAATTGCTTCCAACAATCATCCCAAGGTGGTCGCCAGGGATGAAAATAGATCAAATACAAATCGAATAGTCTCGAATATAAACATTCTTGAGGAGATGGATGAGTCAAGAATTAGGCTTGCTATTGGCGGTTGAAGCAGAAAAGTTATGGCAGCAAGAGATGGAAGACACAAAGTTCAGTAGGGTAGTCGGTGTGTGAGGGGAGATTAGTTTAAGATAAGTTGCCCATAATTCATTGGTGTATGCGAGAGAAAGATATTCTACTATCATGTAAACTAATAAGATAATTTGTCGTACGTATATCAATGTATTGCTTGAAATTAAATAGAGGTACATGTACGTACATACGTTTTGGTAAAAGGTAACTAATAGAGTAAGAATAGGGCATGTACCTATATGATCCTTGCATGATAGAGAGTGGTTAACTTTCTAAGAACCCCAACAACTTTCAATGATATTTTTCCATCAAAGCTACATTTTCCTTTGAACTTCTATTGTTATTTTCAATATTTATGATGTGTTAAAAATCTAAATAGCCTATAGAGTACATAAATATATTTTCAAGCATCTAAGTTATACCGTTTGAAACTATAAACTTGAAACAAATTTAGTCATGCAAATACATCAACGACCCAGTTAGCTATTATTTAAAATAACAGTTTTGCTATTGCACATTCGACTGAAATTTATTTTTCTTTCAGTCATCTAAAGTTGTACCCTTCTTTTCCCTACAAAAGAAATCCTCTCCTAAAAAAAGAGAGCTGTTGGAGGATATTATTCAATAGATAAAAAATTATTAAGAATAAAAAAAATAGTTGCCTATACAATAATCGGTCCCTTGAAACAAACAGCATCTGGTATCCTTGTTCCGTTGGCCCGATACAATGCGTCATTCTCGATCGACCGTCAGCATTCGCGTAACAACATCACTTCAACTTGCTCTTTGCGACTGGTGCTAGATTAATTTAATTTTTTATTACGTATTACACTTGTCGATCGCATTATATTTATATCGATTATTTATTATTTAATAGTAATTGACAAATTTCTGAGCATCGATCGATGATTGCTGACAATGGACAATTCAATACGGAGACAAAGCTAGGGGAGGGGCCTGCACTCGCACGGTCAAACAAATCAGAACCTATTCATCACCTACATACATACATAGACTGCTCCACAATATATAGTGTTATGGTATGGATCCACAAATACTCCATACATATACTAATATACAATAGTGTTGTTCTTTGAATTCAATGTCCAGCTAGCTGTGCATTCGAGTTGCCGCCATGCATGCACAGTACTGGCTTGTGGTCAAGCTTGCTGGTTTGCTGATTCGCAGCAAAAAAGAAAAAAAACTAGAGTGGTTCTTTTATGCTATGACTTATGGTTTAAAATTTTGAATTCTGAATGTTCACGAGCGAGAGTACAAAGAGACATACTCATATGTAATTTTGGCCGATATGGATAAAATCGGGACAGTATTCACTACAATCAACTTGTGAGGGAATTTGATCAACAAGCAGCGTAGATGTAAGTAGAATTAGAGCCTGTTCATGGGCGGTTCTTTTGGGCTGAGACTTATGCCTTATGACTGTAGTTTTTGAATTCTGGTTTGTTCATGAAAGGAAGTATGCAAAGGGAAATAGTCGCATGTGATTTTAGCTAGTACAACTAAACTCGGTACAATTTGTACTATAATTTACCTATAGACCTCGCTTTGAAAAAACACACCATTTAACGGTGAGTTACTATAGAAATAGAAGTCAAAGTCTAAACATAAACCCAAAAGAACTAAGCCCATATTGGTTTTTGACTTATAAATAGTAACAGCTTGTAGAGAAGTTTGTACAAAGTGACACTCATATATGATTTTGGCTAATATAAATAAAATCACAACAGTGTGTTATATAGTTGACTAGTAGATCTGATTTTAAAAAAATACATCGTTTAAAAGTTAGCTATTATAGAAAAGCTATTAACTGTATAAAAACAGTTTTTAGAAGTCTATGCGAACTTATAACCTAGTATGCATAGTTGGTTGGAGAGCCAATACGAGCGGATAGTTGCTTGGAGCGAACGGTAAGCAGGAGTTGCCTGGACATAACCCTAGCCGCCGGGTCGCACACATGTTGACGTGACGCGCATGCATCAAGTATATATATGCTGCGTTGCGGCTGCGCATGGGCAGGAATCGTATTGAAGCTACACAGATATAGGCATGCACATCAATTGTATGTGTGTGTGTATATAATCATCATCCATACTAGGCGCTAGCTAGCTGATATCGATCCACATATACAGGAGTAAGTAGACAGCGAGCTAGCTATAGCTATGGCGGCGTCGGAGATGAACCATCATCATTTGGCGGCGGCGGCGTCTGCGTCTGCGTCGGCGAGCCGCCGGAGCTTGAGCTGGGGCTCGTCCATCTCGCAGTCGTTCCGGCAGGTGGAGACGGATGACCCGTTCGGTCGGGTGCAGTCGCAGCAGGGCCACGACGACGAGGAGGTGAACCTGCGCTGGGCGGCGCTCGAGAAGCTGCCCACCTACGACCGCATGCGCCGCGGCATCATCCGAAGGGCGCTCCATGACGACGACGACCTCGACCATCATCATCCCGTGGAGCTCGTCGACATCGAGAAGCTGGCCGGCGGCGACGGCGGCCGCGCCCTCCTGGAGCGCCTCTTCCAGGACGACAGCGATCGATTCCTGCGACGCCTCAGGGACCGCATAGACATGTACGTACTATAAGCGCCTAGCTAGCTAGCTTGGAATCTGTATATCTTTTTCGACTCACAGCCATTTCTTTCTTAATTTTCGTTTACGCATGTACAGTTAATATTTATATCCATATATTAATTCCTGCTGCAGGGTTGGCATCGAGCTCCCGACGATCGAGGTTCGCTACGAGCAGCTCTCCATCGAGGCCGACGCCTTCGTCGGCAGCCGCGCCCTCCCCACGCTCTGGAACGCCACCACCAACTTCCTCCAGGTAATTAATTAACTAATTCAAGTATAAAAATTACCGTTAATTGTATACTCCTATATATCTTGTTTCACCATATACATATATATATATACATATATATATATACATATATATACATATATACATATACATATATATACATATATATACATATATACATATACATATATATACATATATACATATACATATATATACATATATATACATATATATACATATATATATATATATATATGTATATACCTTTAATTTCAATCTAACATCTATTGATCTTAGCGGTTACTGACACGGCACAAATTTTAAGAAAGGTTAATGGTCTACTTTGTAACTAACTATTACTCCACTGCTAACAATATTGCTTCAATTAATACTTGTGCTACAGGGGAATTTTGCAAGTTTTCTTTGTTTCCTACTCTCTTTTTTTTTGCAAATTTTCACAGAAATTCCTGGCTGCCTTAATGATTTTATTATAAAACGGAGCGACGGATTGGTAGCCTATGCACGTGGAAGAATCATTTAGTCAAAGCTAGCAAGCTAGTGGCACAATGTGCTAATTAACACGTACCAAATCCTAACTAGCCCATGCATGGCATCGGTCGAGTAGTACGTTCAATTAAACATAAACTACTACTAATTAACAAGTAGCAGAAGCTTATGAATGTCCTCCATATATATATATAGAAAAAAATACTTTCTACATCCAGATGTAATTACACCCACCTCTAATTATGTATATATATACATATATAATTATGTATGTATGTATATGTATATATATACACACATATATACACACATAACAACAACAACTATGGACTTAATGGGTTTTTGTGAAAAGCGTTCGAGTTTTCTACAAAAGCGTTTAAGTGGGATGAGCACGTTTCACGTTGTCATTACTACTGAAATAGCTATTAGCACTAAAATGCTACTTGATGGATGATTTGTTAGTTCGAGTGTTTTTTGTAGTTTAAAATACTTATATTTTTTTTAGAGAGGGGTTGTATATATATAAAAAAAATCTAAGTGCTAAGAATCATAAAAAACACTTGGGAAATTATTTAACACTTTTCTACATATTATTGTACTTGATGGATGTACGTAGCTAGCTTTGACATGAATTTGTCGAGCTCGATCTTCTGGACGTACCTACATTAATTAATCTAGTTGGGCACGCACATGTTCCTCGTTGCTAACTTCCAAGATCGATCTAGTGCGTGTACTGCATCTAGGTATGTACAGAAGAGTACAGTACTGTACATCACAAATTAAAGTCTAAAGTGACAGCCGGTTAGTGTATACCTAAGAGATACGGTATTTAAATAATATTTAATAAAATTAGATTATATATATCTTTAATAGAAAGAGTAATAATATGCCTATCTAATAGAAGTAATTACAGTATAATTCTATCAAATATTACTAAAATAATGTGCTTTATAGGTATGTACATCGGACTTGTATTACCAGACGGAGAAAGTTCTAGCTAGGCTGCCAAGTACTCGAATCCACACGTACATATAAAAGAATATGTTTGCACTAATTTCCTGTTGCAGGAAATTTTCTAAATTTTTAGTCATCTAAAATTGCACATTGCTTGATTGCTAAGCCTAAAATTGTAGCGCTAAGTAATACACAATTAGCAAAGCTTTACTGTAATTTTTAGTTTCATTTGTTCTGTATTTGTAGGGGTTCACCTAGCTAGGTTTACTTTATATATAATAGGAACCAGCACGGATTTTGTGGTTGAAAATCAATTCTAGCTTATGGGTCCATTCTTATGGGTTAGCAGTGCGATTATGCTAAAACCGCGCTGCGAACGAAGAGTGAGTGAGAGATTGCTAGTGTGATGAGGAGTGGATTAGATCATATAGTTGTTTAATTCGACCAGGCCCAATATAAAACATGGATATTTAGGCATTTTTGGATTACTTGGACTTTGGACAGTCCACTAGCCCAACTAGCCCGTCTGTCTTCTTCAAGGAATAGGCAGGCAGCACATCGATGGACCACGTTGGCGTTCGTGTCGACGGCAAGGACACAGCAACAGAGGCTCAACGCATCCATTATCATGCACCTCATCGTGAGGAGAGGTTGAGGCGGAGAAGAAGTCGATGAAATCAAATGGCAACCGAGCACAGATTGGTTGCCTCCTTTCTTCTGCACCTACAGATTTTGTCCCAATTTCCGAACCACCCATCCCAGCCAAAAGTAAAAGGATGATAAATCCGATGGCAAATGCAATTTTCATCATCCCTGTTGGACTTAAACCCGTTGCACTGTATATTTGCATTTTACTCTATCATAGCTAGTAGCCCAAGACGTGCTCACGTTCACATCGTGGCTGTGATATTCGGTTAGACTATTAGTTAGTGGAGTTGTGATTACGCTGAACGTGGGATGGTACGGTTGAAGCGAATCATGGTGTAAGAATAGACAGTAAATTTTAATTTTACTTTGTATTCGGATTATATAAATCAGAGAAGAAAGTTGAGAAAAGCTGCACAGTTTTAGCGCGGCACAAAATTCCATTCTCTCATAGTTGTTATCGAGTACAGAAATCCCCGAGTGTTTGAGTGGATCCCGGAGTGTTCGAGTGCTCGTGGTCGTAGTCGACTGCTTGAAGTCATAGTGGTACTGTAACAGTCGTAGAATCACTGTAGCAGACATAGAATCACTATAGCAGCGGTACTGTAGCAGTCATAGAATTATTGTAGTAGTGGTACTGTAGCAGTAATAGAATCACTGTAGCAGTTGTAGTGGTACTGTAGTAGTCGTAAAACTACTATAGTCGTGAGAGTAGTCGAGTGTGTGGTTATAAAAGAGTATTAGTTACTCGTAGTTATTTGTGCCATAGTCGTAAACGAGTACTAGATACTCGTAGTCATGTGTATGTTCTAACAACTGGTATCAGAGCGGTGAAGAGATCCTGTCGATAATGTCTGGCGACGGATCAGAGTCTCCTTTAAGGTCCCTTACTTCACCGAGGATCCGGGGGTGCGGTAGGATGAGGGTGCACGGCCGTGAGATGGTGGTGCAGCAGGTGACAAGGGAGAGCAGGGGGACGGTGGTTTACCCCATGCTAACACGCACGAAGTACTCCGACTGGGCTCTCATTATGAGAGTTAACTTGCAGGTGCGGGGCCTGTGGTGAGCAATTGAGCCGAGTGATGATAGGAAAGCACTCCACGATCCTTCGCGCGGTACTGTCCAATATGCTATCAAAGCTCGCAGTGAAGGACACGACAAAACAGGTGTGAGAAGCCGTGAAGGTGCAGCGAATGGGCGTCAATTGCGTGCGCGAGACGAATGCGCAAAAGCTTCGCAAGGAGTTTGAGGACATTATCTTCAAGGACGGTGAGACCGTCGACGAGTTCTCGATGCAGATTACGGGCCTCATCAACAATCTTCGCATCCTCACTGACGCAATCAAGGAATCCAAGATTGTGAAAAAGTTTCTACGAGTCATACCCTCACGGTAGGGGTGCAAACGGAGCGGATACGGATGGATATTGCTCATTCCATATCCTTTTCCATATTTTTTGTCGGTGTCGAAATCAAATACGGATAATGCCGGATACGAATACGAATACGGATATTCTCGGTCACGAATACGGAATGAATACATGCCGCTCCAAATACGGTTAGTCTCGGTCACGAATATTTAGTCGGATAATGCGCGAAAACAAAAACCATATATATCACACGTGTAAGGATCAATCACCATACTACATATCCATAATGGAACTACATTAGTAGCTTAACAAGCAAATTTCACACGATGACAGGGACAAGTTAAGCAACTAGTAAATTCTAGTTAGCAAAGTAGCAAATAAATGATAAAGACAAGTTAAACAAATAGTAGCTAACTAGCTATATGCCACACAGTTCGAAAGTAAGAATTATTCATAGCCAAGTAGTCAAGTACATCACGTGATACAATGTCACCCGATTTTCTCGACGTAGGATGGATACTCGCGGGAGTCTTGATGAATCGTAATGATCCTCCAATGCCAGTACAAGGGACGAATACTCTTTAATCCACCAAAACACGCTCGTGTTAATTTCACCAACCACCAAGTGAAAATATACCGTGCACCAAATTCTTAGCGGAAAGGCTGAACGATCTTGATTGAAGAATACTTTTAATTCCATATGGAATTTTGGCAGTAATGTTGAACTCGAACAAATTTTAATAGATTGATTTTTCTCAAATGTAGTCTAAGCCCTAAAGGCTACGATTATAAGGCTCATATAACCCCTTGGGACGTCCATATGATCCCCAAACCGAACACAACCCAACCATATATTGTTTTAGACTCGAACTCACACAAAAAGGAATTTCGGTCATAGCAGATGATTCATAATGTATTTGAAGATAAGGCCTTATCCATTGCGTAGGTCCTGAAATAAGCTTTCCAACGAGTACATGAACACCTGAATCGGACTCCGTTTGTGAAAGTTATGGCCTTTTTAGTAGGTGCCTGTTGGGCTGTCCCGAACCGAATCCGAATTGAGTTCTAAGTTGAATCCAAATTTGAATCCGGCAAATATCCGAATAGTTCCGTATCCATCAAATAATATTTGTTCCGAATATGTTTCCGTATCCGGTAAAAAAATACCTGAATCCACTTTCGATCCGGCAAAACCTCTAGATATCCGAAAAATTACTCCGAATTCTATCCGAATTAAAACAGATGGACGGTCGGTCGAAAAATATCCGCTCTGTTTGCACCCCTACCTCACGGTATGCACACGTGGCCATCTCCATCGAGACGCTCCTCGACCTGAGCACACTCTTGATTGACGAGCTTACTGGGTTGTTCCGCGTGGTGGAGGAGTGATATGGAGTTGACAACAAAACTGGCTCTGGAGGGCGCATGCTCCTCACTGAGGAGGAGTGGCTCACGTGTGCCAAGAAAACGGTAGCAGGGCGATAGCTCCTTAGGTGGAGATCGGAGAAGCGGCTGCAGCGGCGACAATCGCTGCCGTGGTAGGCGGCAAGGCCACGGGCGCGACAAAGCCGGGCACAACGCTCATGACAATGGCTCGTCCAGCCACCATGATATGTCATAAGTAAAGTTCTACAACCATGACCATATGGGGCACTTCTCCAGGAACCACCGCAAGCCCTGCTGCGAGCATATGGAGGAGATGCACCTGACACGTACGTAAGATGAAGAACCTGCACTGCTCATAGTTGAGCACTGCGAGCTGTCACATGCCAACAGCAAGGTCCAGTAGCAGATGGTGCTCCTTAATGAGGAGAAGGTGATCTTGACGAACGCAGACGATAGCGTCTGGTACCTCGACACGGGAGCAAGGAGCCATATGACTGAATCTAGAGTGGTGTTCAGAACACTCGATGAATTGGTGAAAAGGACAGTCAAATTCGGCGACAGTTCGCTCGTGGACATCCGCGGCAAGGGAACTGTCATGTTCTAGTGCCAAAATATGGAGCGTCGGCTTCTCATAGAGGTATACTTCATCTCGTATCTCCGTAGCAACATCATTTCAATTGGGCAATTGGATGAGAGTGGGTGCAAGGTGACGATTGAAGACAGAGAACCACTCATGTTCGACCACAAGTGAAAATTACTGGCACGGGTGAATCGAAGCAGGAACCAGCTTTATACTCTGAAGCTGAACCTTCCTGGTCCTGTGTGCTTGCTCACGCGCATGAATGATGTGCAAGGCTGTGGAATGGGCGCTACAACCACCTTAATTTTCGAGCCCTGCAGAACTTGGCACTGAAAGGAATGGTGGCTGGGGTTCCACTGTTCAATCACATTGAGCAATTCTGTGATGGGTGCACTATCGACAAGCAGCACCGAGTCGCGTTCTCGCAGGCCATGACTTACCGCGCTGGTCACCCACTAGAGTTGATGCATAGTGACTTGTGCGGACCAATCACACCGGTGACGACTGGAGGTAATAAGTTTTTCTTGTTGATCATAGATGATCATAGTAGATATATGTGGCTCGAGGTGCTGACGAGGCATTCAAATTTTTTTAAGAAGATCAAGACCCTAGTGGAAATTGAGCACGGTGGTAGATATATGTGGTTACGCTAGATGTGGGATGGCATGGCTAAAGCCAATCATGGCATAAGAATAGGCAATAAGTTTTAGTTTTACTTTGTATTCGGAGCTGCACAGTTTTAGCGCGGCACAAAACTCCCTTCTCTCAGTCGTTAACGAGTACATCAATCCTTGAGTGTTTGAGTGGATCCCCGAGTGTTCGAGTGTTTGTGGTCGTAGTCGACTGCTCAAAGTCGTAGTGGTACTATAGCAGTTGTAGAATTATTGTAGCGATGAGTATCTTTGAGTGATCATAAAATCAACGTAGTAGTGATAGAATCATTTGAGCGATCGTAGAATCACCATAATGATCGTAGTGGTATTGTAGTAGTTGTAAATCACTGTAGCAGTCATAAAACCACTGTAATCGTGAGAGTAGTCGAGTGTGCCGTGGTCATAAACAAGTACTAGGTACTCGTAGTCATTTGTGTTATAGTTGTAAACGAGTACTAGGCACTCGTAGTTGTGTGTGTGGTCGTATGTGTATTCCAACATACCCTGCCCTTATTAACATTCATTGAAAGTTTTTTGAGTTCATTCTACAAATTGCTACCCTACTCCAGTTTCTACATTGATCTACCCATATGCCTTGTTACTATATATGTATGTATGATTAATTGAATATGATGATCTTTACTGAAGTATATATGTTGTAACTGTTATACGGCAGGGTCTTATTGGACGATTTGGTTCTTCAAACAAGAGGAGCGTTAACATACTTCAACACGTCAATGGCATCCTCAAGCCATCTAGGTAATAATATATTTATTTATTCTTTCCTGCTGTTTATTAGTAGGACCAAATTGAGGATTTTTCACTCCTTCTGTTGTCATTTTGGGATTTGCCATCCCATTGTCTCACTTGTATGTAGCCCCATGAACCAAATGCGTCGAGTGGCAAATCCTAAAGTGCTAGTGGTGCCATCCAATGCAATTGCTGCCTAGGTCTTCCAAACTAACTGATGTGCATTTCTTTTGTCCTTTCCTCCTGCTAGCTAAAAAGGGTTACTGATGCTGATACATAATGCAAAGTTTTCAGAGGCAATATTTTGTTACATCTAGGTCTCCAAAATCAGTTATCAGTATCTTACAATCAATCTTCCTACAAGAATATCAAGTCATTAGTTTTGTTGCTTTCCTGTAATCTGATAAGTAAAAAGAGCGCTTACTAGTATTTTATAAAGAAAAGGAAGTACTGAACTAGTTATTTTCAGGATGGCGCTTCTTCTTGGACCTCCATCCTCAGGAAAGAGCACACTTATGCGAGCACTTACTGGGAAGCTTGATAAAAACCTCAAGGTTTTAGCTTGAATCCACTCATCTTGTGCCATGTTGTTAGTTTTGTGTATGCATTATTGCCACATGCCAAATCATCCTATTGCAACCCAGGTCTCTGGCAGCATCACATATTGTGGCCATACATTTTCGGAGTTCTACCCTAAAAGGACCAGTGCGTATGTTAGTCAATATGATCTCCATAATGCAGAGATGACTGTAAGAGAGACGTTGGATTTCTCCAGGCGGTGCTTAGGCATCGGTGCCACATATGACATGCTAGCAGAGCTCGCTAGAAGGGAGCGGAATGCAGGCATAAAGCCAGATCCTGAGATCGATGCTTTCATGAAAGCTACTGCAGTGCAAGGACAGGAGACTAATATTGTAACAGATGTGACTCTCAAGGTGAGATTCTTCTTCTTCTTCTTGGTGAGGGACCATTCTGTTACATTACATGGAATTTTCTAGACAAAGATGTGCTCATTGAGTTTAAGAAAACCTCTTATAGGCGCTTGGACTGGACGTTTGTGCCGATATTATTATTGGTGATGAGATGATGAGAGGAATTTCTGGTGGGCAAAAGAAGCGCGTGACAACTGGTACAAAATTTGCAAACCATGCACTGGTCTATTCATTGTTGAAGTTCTAAATCATCTGTTGCACACTAAATTAATCTTGGACTTGTAATTATTTTGTTCCTCTGATGGTAGGGGAGATGTTAACAGGACCCGCGAGGGCTTTGTTCATGGATGAAATATCCACTGGTCTGGATAGCTCTAGCACATTTCAGATTGTAAAATTTATAAAGCAATTGGTCCATGTGATGAATGAGACTGTGATGATCTCCCTCCTCCAACCACCGCCGGAGACCTACAATCTTTTTGACGACATAATTCTACTATCAGAAGGATACATAGTCTACCATGGGCCGCGTGAGAGCATCCTGGAATTCTTCGAATCTGCTGGTTTTCGGTGCCCCGAAAGGAAAGCGGTCGCCGACTTCCTCCAAGAGGTCACTTCCAAGAAAGACCAGCAACAGTATTGGTACCTTGACCAGGAGCAGTATCGGTACGTGTCAGTCCCAGAGCTTGCAGAACGTTTCAGGTCATCCCACGAAGGCCAGCGGATGTTGGAGGAGCTGAAAATTCCTTTCGAAAGATCGAAAACCCATCCTGCCGCGTTGACCACCAGGAAGTACGGGCTATCCAGCTGGGAGTCAATCAAGGCGGTGATGTCAAGAGAGCAGCTGTTAATGAGGCGCAACTCCTTCATCTACATCTTCAAGGTCGCCCAGCTGATCGTCCTTGCGCTCATGTCCATGACCGTGTTCCTCAGAACGAAGATGCCCCATGGGCGGATTTCTGACGGCACCAAATTCTTTGGGGCTCTAACTTTTAGCTTAATCACGATCATGTTCAATGGGCTTGCTGAGCTACAACTGACCATAAAGAAGCTTCCTGTGCTGTACAAACATAGGGATTTCCTGTTCTTCCCCGCATGGACCTTTGGACTGGCAAACATCGTCCTAAAAGTTCCTATTTCGCTTGCGGAGGCTGCGGTATGGGTCGTCCTCACGTATTATGTGATGGGCTTCGCACCTGCTGCAGGAAGGTATATATCCATGCGTACATACATAATCCTTGTACCAACTTCGCATGAATGGTTTACGTACATTTTGAAACTAAATCTTGCATCGTCTATTTGTTGATTATATATAGGTTCTTTCGTCAGTTTTTAGCTTTCTTCGCTACTCACCAAATGGCCATGGCTTTGTTCCGATTTCTTGGTGCTGTTTTGAAAACAATGGTTGTGGCGAATACTTTTGGGCTGTTTGTACTGCTTATTGTCTTCATCTTTGGAGGATTTGTCATCCCAAGAAGTAAGTACGCTGTCACGTGAAATTCATTTATATGTCCCTACATAAGCACGAGAAATCAGCTAATATAACTGCACTTCATTTTGCATGGAGGAAAGTAACCTTCCCCCTGATTTTGATGTGGACAGATGACATCAAACCATGGTGGATCTGGGGTTACTGGGCATCTCCTATGATGTATAGCCAAAATGCGATATCAATCAATGAATTCCTTGCCAGTAGATGGGCCATTGTAAGTTTTTCTCTGAAGCCTATGATCTTTTTTAAAAAAAATCTAAACTCAGGTAGTGAGGCAACCAATATTTTTAGTGCTGTAAAGGTGACATCATTTCAACTAATGTGAGCCCTTTTTTTTTACTACAGCCAAACAATGACACGACAATTAATGCACCAACCGTAGGCAAGGCTATTCTTAAATCCAAAGGCTTGTTTACTGAAGATTGGGGGTTTTGGCTTTCCATCGGAGCCCTTACAGGATTCACTATTCTGTTCAACATCATGTACCTTTTGGCCCTTACTTACTTGAGTCGTAAGAACCACTATTTTCTCTCGCTGTGGTTATTGCTTTGATGCCTTTATTAGCGAGGCATGCACTTACACTTCATATGCTTTGTTTCTTCCAGCTAGTAGCAGCTCAAATACGCTAGTTTCAGATGAAGAAGTGGAAAATGAGATGGAAATGAAAGCAAGAAATGAAGAGCAAATGTCCCAAATGGTACGCAATGATGGAGCAACGAATGCATCTTCTATGGCATCTTCAACCCCTATGAGTGAGACCTTCTTTACCCATATTAGACTATTGCAAGTTTGTTTATTACATCTTTCTGTAGGACCGGCAATAGAGGGGAGATGAATGGTGCCTTTTTAAAATTTTCGACTAAGCATTTAAAATCCTATTATCATACAACTACAGAGTTGCAGAAAATAGAATTTTTATCCATAACTCAAGACAAATAGCTCAAAAAACTAAGCAACCACTTCTCGGTAGTATAACCGGCATAGAAACAGTGGTCTGACCAGTCTCGGTCAGTTTGATCGTGGCTACAGTAAAATCAAGCAAATGAACAGTGTTTTCAACGTTATTCCAAATCCGAAAATCGATGAAACTTTTGATCCAAAGATTCACATAACATGAAATTTTGCAAGAATCTTCTCTAGGCTATCAATAACATATACCAACAAATCATCATAAAAATCATGGCCAAATTTGAGACATTTTTCAGTTTAAAGGAAAGGTACTCTAAAACCAAAATTGGTGAATACAACTTGCTCTTAGGTGGACGATGATCAAAATAGATCTAGATATATTCTCACATATCCCAGCAAGTAAGAACATGAAAGAAATCATCTCAAAAACCATCAAAAATCAAGAAATCGCACTTTGAGGCCAAATCAAGCAAAATTAGGTTTTCATGATAAACTTACTATCAAAGTGGCTAGATAGATGTAGATAGATTTTCAGAGGTTATCTCCATCTCTTACACGTTCTTGGCACAATAAGATCAAAAAAAGGGAAGAGGGGAGATCAAAACCAACTAAATCAAGAGCAAACTAATCAAAACAAGATGAATCCATAGAGCTGATCAAAGATAGATGCATTGCTTGCTTGAGAGGGATAGTTTTACAGCCACCTACCTTAGAGGACAAAGAGTATATATCGCACTCAACTCTCAAACCCTAACGTTAGACATGAGAGCAAAAAAGAGATAGATTGGATGGTTAACACAAGTCTCCAACCCAATCCATTTATATAGGTGGGCTAATCAACCACACCTAACCCTTAGTGGATATTATCCACTTAGCATAATGAGAAAAATCCGTTAACTCCATACACATGGGTTTTACTCTCACATATTCACTTATGCATGTTTTTTAAAGCGCATAACACTAAATCCACTAAACCCTTTACGCTTGATCTAACTTGATCAAACCAACTTCTTCTTGACCTAAACTGCTCTCTAAGTGCCACTCATGCGCCACAATTTTGATCTAAGGTAAATTCCGGTATTTTGACCAAACTTACTAAAATACCCTTTATTGACTAGGTCTTCATATTTCATTGCAAGCAATCGCTATGCTTGCCACATGTAGGTTCACCATTGGCTTGCCATGTGTCGATAAGTCTCTCCAGCTCCGGTTCCACCAGACCATACTTCAATTAGACCGACCAAGCCACGTGGTGCAAACCTGTCGTTTGAACTCGCCTTCAATATATCCCATCTTTCTTGTGCCATACTTGAGCTCACCATCTCACCCGATATCCTTAATCGTTCTAGACCTCAGCTCCTCTCTGAGCGTAGCCCCGATCCTCGTCGTCGACCATGGTGACTCTAAGCATCTCTGTACATCCAAAGATAAAAAAAATCGTTTCTAGGTATAAATTCTTCACAACTTGACATTTGTTAGCCAAAATATGCATCATGCAATCTTAATGCAATGACCCAGGTTACCCCAACTCAATCTCAACTCAAAACCCAAAATCCTCAATTTCTGCCTAAAATGGAAAATAGTTTAGATAATATGCTACATTTGCAAACCAAATGCCACTCTACGAAACTTGCAATGGTTCATCACAACATTATTCTAAACCTTCTCTCGTGGTCATTCAATCTTCTTCTTGATGAACCCATTGGTAATACTCAATAAGATAAATAGGAGTTGGTTTTAGACAAAGAAGAGCAATCTTGCAAAGATGCTCAAAATGGTTACAAGATAAATGCAATGACTAAAATTTGAATGAAACTACTGAAAATGATAAGTGTTCCACAAAACAAATTCAAATCCATCAAAGAAATTAGGAAATGTCACTCTAGATCAAGGTTTCAAATAGCCGGCTAAGATATTTAGCGGATGGATTTCGCAAAGGTTACAAAGGCTATAGTGGGCTATAGCCTCAAATAGCCTCATTTAGCGGATTAGTAAAAGTATATGTAAAAAACTCAGAATTCAATGTTTTATGCACATACAAGCATATAATCAAGGATATTTTAGCATACAAAAACTTGCCTTGCTGTTGCTCTGGTTGGGACATGGTCTTCCTCAGCAGCCGCCACCGACGGGATCTACTCACCTAGGCAGTCTTCCTCAGCAGCAAGCAAGGATGGTGTGCGTGGGCGCATCTGCGGCGGTGGCTGGCGAAATCGCGAGGCGCGCGTGCGAGGCCTTGCGCGCAAGCGGTGGCGCGGTCGGGGCGCGGCGGCGGCGGCGGAAGCGCGAGCTCGGGGCGCGCGGCGGCGGGCGGGCGGCACGGGCTCGGGGCGCGGCGGCTGCGGCGGCGGGCATGGGCTCGGGGCGTGGCGGCGGTGGCGGGCGGCACGGGCTCAGGAGGCGTGGCGGCGGTGGCGGGCGGCACGGGCTCGGGAGTCGGGAGGCGTGGCTGTGAGGCGGTGAGGGCATGAGGCTAAGGTTACGCAGCACTTTAGGAGGCTGTGAGTTTGGACCTTTGGGGCCATTGGGCCAGGCCGGCAGCTCCGATCCGATTCGGCCCACTTCAGATTTTTTTTCCCTCCTTAGCCGGCTAAATACCAGTTCATTTAGCGGATTTAGCGGGCTAAATCCGGCTAATAGCGGCAAATATTGTTTAGCGCTAAAAGTGAATTCTCTTAGCTCTTAGCCTTCCCAAAGGCTAAATCCGGCTATAGCGGTGGCTATAGCCGGCTATTTGAAACATTGCTCTAGATCCATATGAAAGAACAATTATTCTGATTGACCTTGGTAATGGTGAGAAAAGATCACATAATCACGAGAATCATAACACAATATTAAAGCTCCAATTTAGTAAAAATTTACACAAAAACTCCAAATCATACTCTAAATATGCATTTCTTTCTCCCCATTGAGAATGGAGTCATCAAGATGCATGAAATAATACAGAGCATGAATGAAATGAAGTGGCTGTATTTTAGTCTTTTTTAGCATTTAGGAGTCATGAAAACTATCCAAAGTGACTCTAGAAGTATTACAACAAGCCATATTATGTGAGAGCTATCTAGATTATGGCAAACCATATAAAGCAAAGCTAAAGCTAAATGAACAATATCTGAGATTAAATAGATTCTTAATATGTTAAGTTGCTCAAGATCATCGTCTAGCTAAAGGTATCCAAGAATGAGGCAAGACATATCAAAATTCTATATGGAACTAAGAAACTACAATTGAGTCAAATTAGAGTGTTACAAGATCAATGTTGAATTATTTTGTTCAAACACTTGGTAATACTTGTATTTGAGCAAATTCAGCACATTTAGGATTTTCTAAAAATTATTTTTGGTTTTATCTTAGCAAAGCAAGTTCTGAACTAGGAGCCATCCACAATTACCTACTAAGTTTCAACCATTTGTCATATATTTTATTTTCTTAGCCATGTACTAGATCTCAAGGATCATCCCAAGTAAGAAGCTTAAAGAAGTAACGTTGATCATCCAAAACTCCCCTTGAGTTTATGCCTAGTGCAATGGCAAGCAGTCTTATGTAAAAGAATTAGTGAGATCAGTTTTTTCGCACAAAAGAAATTATTTTACATTTTTTTAACTTAATTCATGAACAAAGAGTTAATACTAACTCATGTTTCAATAAAGAACTAGTATAGCTCAATTTAGTTTCAAAATTCAATTTAGCCTATTTGACATAGCATAAATAATAAGAAGAATACTAGAGTAAGACTAGTTTTAAGATCTAACAAGACATGATTGAATTCAAATTCACATTAAATAAAAACTAGCAAACAACTAAAGTGAGATATTATATCACACAAGGGTAATAGTCAAAACTCTATATATTTATATCACAATACATATTGTTGAATTTAAATAAAATATGATACAATAGATGCAAAAGAGACAAACTCCCCCCTCAAAATAGGTCAAAAGGACTAATAACCCCCAACTCTCCCCGCAACGAAGTAAAATAGGAAAAATCAAGAGCCTTAGTGAAAATATCTGCAACCTGCTGCTTGGCTCTACAAATTGAAGCACAATATCACCCTTCTCCGCATGATCTCTAAGAGAATAGTGAATAGTGTCTAATATCAATGTGCTTGGTCCGGAGTGTTGTACTAGGTTTTTGGCAATATTTATGGTGCTAGTGTTGTTACATAAAAGAGAAACACTATCTAAGATCAACCTATAGTCCCACAGAGTAGATAAGATCCAAAGAACCTGAGAATAGCTACTAGCAACAGCTACATACTCTACCTCTTTAGTGCACTGTACAACAAAGGACTGCTTTGTAGAAGACCAAGAAATAAGAGATGTGCCTACAAAATGACAAGTGCTAGAAGTGCTATTTCTATCTACTCTACACCCCGCAAAATCAACATCCGAAAAAACCCGAATGTAGAGTGCAGAATTAGAAAAATACCAGAGTCCAAAATCAAGAGTGCTCCGAAGATAATTGAAGATGGGACACACTACTTGATAATGAGAGACACAAGGGGAAGCAGGAAATCGAGCACATAGACACACAGTAAACTGTATGTCTGGCCTTGATGCCGTGAGGTAGAGGAGAGAAACAATCATACCGCGGTACTCCTTTCGGTCTACAGGCTCTCTATCGTCGTCAGGATTCAGCACAGTCGAGGTGGCAATTGGAGTAGACATTGGCTTGCTTCTTCCCATGTCGAAGCACCGAAAAAGGTCCTTTGCATTTGCTTTGATGAATGAAGATCCCATCTTTCAATTGCTTGACTTGAAGACCAAGAAAGAAAGTCAGCTTGCCTATTATACACATATCAAATTCCCTGCTCATAGAATCGGATAATCTGGATACCAAAGCGTAAGAAAAACTACCGAATATGATGCCATCCACATAAATTTGAACAAATAAGAAGTCACTACCATGCCTGAGAGTGAATAAGGTTTTATCTACCATTCCTATTTTTAAATCATTCTTAAGTAGAAAACTCTTAAATCTATCATACCAAGCTCTAGGGGCTTGCTTCAATTCATACAAGGCTTTGGAGAGGTTACACACTTGGTTTGAGAACTTAGGTTTTTCAAAGCCAGGTGGTTGCTTGACATTGACCTCTTTCTCTATGAAACCATTAAGAAAATTACTCTTGACATCCATTTGAAATAGCTTGAAGTCCTTAGATGTTGCGAATGCTAGCAAAATACAAATAGCTTCTAATCTAGCTACAGGTTCAAAAGCCTCTTCAAAGTCTAAGCCCTCTACCTGGGAATAACCTTGAGTTGTAAGCCTGGCCTTGTTGCGAACTACCAACCCATCCTCATTTTGCTTATTTTTGAAAATCTATTTTATTCCAATTACATTATAATTAGGTGAAAGTTCTACTAAGGTCTAGACTTGATTTATTTCAAAGTTTTCAAGCTCTTCATGCATGGCATTGACATAAGAGGAATCAAATAAAATATGGGTGACATCTCGGGGTTCAAAAGATGAAACAAAAGCAGAATATGTATGAGAATCTGGAGAGATAAACCTGGAGTGAGCGACTTGCTCATGGAGATATCCAATTATCTGCTCTTGAGAATGTCATCACTGAATATGAAGAGGGGGTCCTGGTGTAGACGTGGTCACTACCTCATGGGCTGTGGAGATAGAAACAGAGCCACTCAAATCACCAGTGGGAGGAGGTAGAAGTAGACTCTCCAACCAACTCAGGAGTGATTAGAAGATAGATTGGGTCATCATCCTCTTCGTCAAGGTCGTCTTTGATGAAAATGCTCTCACTCTCATCAAGTACCTGGTACCTGCATCGTTGGGTCTAGTATCAGGACTAATTTCATCAAAGGTGACTTCACATGTCTCAATAATTTTGTTAATATCCAAATTAAAAATACGATAGCCATGGGAATAAGTAGGATATCCAAGAAAAATATCATCATGACATTTGGATTCAAACTTATCAAGGTTGCTATATTTAAAAATAAAGCACTTACAGCCAAAAATCTTAAAATGAGAGACACTAAGCCTATGACCAAATCTAAGCTCAAAAATGTCTTACCTATGATTGATCTCAAGATAAACCTATTGGGCATATAACGAGCAGTAGAAATCGCCTGAGCCCAAAATCTTATAGGGGTGCTATGCTTATCTAGTATGGTCCTAACCATCTCAATAGGTGCCTAAAATCACCAAAGGAGTCAAAGAAGCTATCTATAAATCTAGGCCTATGTCTGGCAGAAAAGACAGGATGCCTAGCTCTAGAGACAGTCAAGTGTAAAGGAACTACTCTAATGAATCTCAAAGCATGCTCTCTCTTTTTCCTCTCAATCTTAGTTCTACATAAGCAAAACTCAACTATGTGGCCATTCTTCTTGCAGAAAGTGCAATGGTACTTGACCTTTTGAGGGGTCTAACTTGATGAGGAAGAAATGCTTGTCTTACTAGAGGTGTTAGGCAAAACCTATAGATCTAAAAGCTATCTTAGATGGCTCAAGGGGTTCTACCTCAAACATACCACTCTAAACAATCATCACAACCTTAGGTGAGTGGTTCTTGAAATACTGTAGAGAATTAAAATCTAGACCTCTCTTCTTTACACTCACCTTAGATTGGTCAAGCATCATATTGAGGTTCTTCTTTCTATTAGAAAATCACTCAAGTGTCTTTTTGAGTTAATTATTTTCTTTAGCTAGGTTTTCACATATGACACACTCTTTTAACTTGGTTGCCATAGCATATTTTTTCTTATGAATGGCTACCTTAAACTTTAGAGTCTCATAAGACACACAGGGGACATTCTTAATCCTAGCCAACTACTCTTGATACTTAACCCTAAAGGCCTCTTGCACTTCAACTATATTATTCCTATTCTGAACACAAAATACACAATAATTAGAATCAATGACCTTTTTAGATGCAGTCATGGCTAAAATTTTTTCAATTTTAGCTTTCTCCTCTAGAGTTTTGTTAAGTGCATCTATCTTAATTATGAGCTTAGGACAATTTTCACATGATGCAGTCCTAGAATGCACAACCATTTCAGTCATTTCATTCATTTTGATTTTGTTATCCTCACAATGAGAGCAAGTATGATTATAATTAAATTTTTACAATTCCTTAAGAGTATTATCCAATGTTATCTCTAGCAAGGCACAATTTGAATAAGAAGATGGAATAACATCTACAGGAACAACATCAAGAGCAATAGCATCCATGCGAACATGATCATTACTTGACTTGAGAGAATCTAGATCATCTAGAGCATTTTTGAGTTGATCCACAATAGAGAAATGAGTAGATTTCAATGTTGACAATTCATCATACAAGCATAAGCAAAATTCACAATTATGAGGATAAATTGACTTGAGTCTAGCAATCTTTAAGTTCAAGTTATCAATCATCATATCCTAACTCTTAATCATTTTGGCTTGCTTTCTTAATTGTTGTTTAGTTGCAATGAGAGGAAGAGTGTACCTCATCAGGGTCGCTGTAGGGCTCGTCAGAGTCATGGCTGCTCTTAGCTATGAAGCACATGCCAGTGAAGTTCTAGGCCTTCTTTTTGCCATGGGTGTCGTCCTCGTCGTCCTCCATCTCCGAGTCCATACTGCTCATGTCCACGGACTCAAGAGCGGCAAGGACTTGGTTGATAAACTTCCGGTAGTTGGACTTCTTGACATTCACGTCTCGAGCTTGAGGACGCATTCGAAGGTCCTTCTTCTCCTTGTCCTTCAACTTGGGGCACTTAACCCAAATGTGTTTTGACTCACCACACTTGAAGCACGTCACCAGACCACCTCTTCTCTTGTTTCTCACCTTATTGTACACTCTAGTGAATTTAGTGGACAGAATGGCTAAATCTTCCTCATGTAGCCTCTCAAGTTGCTCATCGCTAACTGAGTTCACGGCAGACAACAAAAAGCCAACATCCACAAAATCTGAAGAACTTTTCTGAAAAGGTTCTATGACAAGAGCCATCGACTTTAACTTGGAAAGATATGAGATAAAATTAATCTCATGTGTCTTTAACCTCGAGTAGAGTTTATCTATGGTAAGCTCACTCATGACAGTATTGTCATTGATGGATGTGATTTTCATCTCCCAAACCTTAACATCAAGAGCACCCAAGATTTGACGTGCATTCTTAGACTCTGAGAAAGTCAAGCAAACAATACAAAGGTTATGGAGAATTTTATCGAACCTTCCCCATAACTCATCCAAAGACTCATCGGGCTTTTGCTCGATCTTAAAGTATTCTTTCTTGAGTTGATTCTATCTTAGTTTCCTAATCGCGGTAGAGCCCTCATGTTAGTCAGAGAAGGTCTTTTAGATCTCATGAGCAGATTTCAAGTGAGCAACTCGCTGAAACTCCGATTGACTAAGTCTCTGAATCAGGAAGTTGCGTGCCTTACTGTTTACCTCCACATTGGGAGAGGTTATATTGTTATCGGTTAATACGACATAAGGATTTTTGACCTTAAGCAAAATCGTGTGCCTTTGGGCCTCAATGTAAGCATGCATGCAAGACTTCCAATACGAGAAATCAACTCCATCAAACATAGGAGGCTTGGTTGAATACTTGTCTGCTGCCATGACTCATAAGACCGGTTAAGATCTACAAGAAGAACTAACAGAGCTCTGATACCACTTGTAGGACCAGATGGCAATAGAGGGGGTGAGTGATAACTTCTTGAAATTTTCCCTCAAGTATTCAAAATCTTATTATCACACAACTAAAGAGTTGCAGAAAATATAATTTTCATCCAAAACTCAAGACAAATAGCTCAAAAACACTAACCGACAGTCCAACCAACATAGAAATGACGGTCTGACCGGTGCTTCAAGGGTGGTCTGACCACTGCTACAGTAAAATCAGGCAAATGACTACTTTTTTCAGCGCTATTTTAAACCCAAAAATCGATAAAACTTTTGATTCGAAGCGGCACCGTGCGGGAGTGTCGTCGACGAGGAGCCTAGGGGCGACGGCTGCGCTCATGCGAGGCGATGTCATGCGGGAGCGGCATCAACAAGAAGCCTGGGGTGGCAGCGGCGCTCGTTTAGGAGCGGCATCACGCGAGAAGCCCTGGGCACTGGTGTCATGTGGGAACGGCACCGATGAGAAAGCCCAGGGCGGCGGCGTCGCTTGTGAAGGAGTGGCATCACGGCAGCCAACAGATCGAGCCGGTGGCGGCCGAACGGCAGCGCGGTCGCGTGCGGGCGACACAACCACATTCTGGCAGTGCAGCATGATGGTTGGTGCGGCTGCATGCAGGTGGCGGTCATCCCTGTACGGGCGGCGTGGCTTCGGCCGATGCTTGACATGGAGCTCGGCCGCGTTTGGGCAACGAGGGCCACCATGGCTTGGCGGCGTAGCCTCGTGAGGGAGGCGCGGCGTGGTGGTCAGCGCGGTCGGCTACGTTGTCATTCATCATTTTTTAAATCTACAGTACAATCAACATCTACTCTTTCATGTAATCTACCAGTCGGCATTGTGCCGGTGACTTCAGGTCTGCTCGTGGTAGATTAGAGCGGATTTGTGTTATAGAAATAATGTATAAAGCGAAATTTATGGAATTTAAAGCGATTTAGATGGATAATTTAATCTGTGAATACTTCGATGATTACCTTCGATCCACCAGAGTGATTCGTGCTGATAACATACTGGGAAATCATCGCTGACGAGTCTAGTTTGATCGGTTCCTTCTATGCAACAAAGATGGATCAAACAAAAGTAATACAGAATAGTAAATTGAACATAGAGAGATAGGGGCAGAACTCCTATTTTTTATTGCTTTTTTTCACCAGTATGCTTTTCAATGATTGGAGTCTCTATTTATAGACTAAGTGGAGGGTGTCCATCAATAAATTAGGCTTACAGAATCAGACCTAGGTTTCCCAACAATTATCAAGCTATTGATGTCTAGTGATACTCACTAGTTAATATCTGTACGTGCCGTTTCTGCAGGTACTAACAGAGCAACAAATATGCCGACTCAGTCACGAATTGTCTTGCCTTTCCAGCCTCTTTCACTTTGTTTCAACCATGTAAATTATTACGTGGACATGCCTGCAGTAAGCCTACGTTCCTCCTCACATATTCCATGCTAGGACATAAGTTCTTCACTTGTATGACAAACTTATCTGAAGATGTGAATTACAAAAAAACATTTTGGATCTAAAATTATAATGTGGTATCTTGTGTGTCAGGAAATGAAGGAGAAAGGATTCACAGAAAGCCGTCTCCAGCTGCTCTCTGATATCAGTGGTGCTTTCAGGCCAGGTGTTCTGACAGCATTAGTTGGTGTGAGTGGAGCTGGGAAGACCACTTTAATGGATGTCCTGGCAGGAAGGAAAACTAGTGGAGCTGTTGAAGGAAACATCACTCTCTCTGGTTACCCCAAAATACAAGAAACTTTTGCCCGTATTAGCGGCTATTGTGAACAGACTGATATTCATTCACCGAACGTTACTGTATATGAATCAATTCTCTACTCTGCCTGGCTGCGTCTTTCCTCAGATGTTGACGACAATACGAGAAAGGTATTTAATGCAAGCCACGTATCTGACTGAAGTGAAGTTGCTCTGTTCTATCTATTTAGAACTCCAAACTGTAGTTGTTTCTGATCAAGTTAATAAAACTTCACCCACTTAGATGTTTGTGGAGGAAGTCATGGCCCTTGTAGAGCTTGATGTGTTGCGCAATGCTATGGTGGGTCTCCCTGGAGTTAGCGGGTTATCGACTGAACAAAGAAAGAGATTGACAATTGCCGTGGAGCTGGTAGCAAACCCTTCAATCATCTTCATGGACGAGCCAACTTCTGGTCTTGATGCTAGAGCTGCAGCAATTGTCATGCGGACGGTGAGAAATACAGTCAACACTGGGCGCACTGTGGTTTGCACGATCCATCAACCCAGCATTGATATATTTGAGTCTTTTGATGAGGTCTTCTCTCCCTCCCTCCCTCCCTCCCTCCTCTCTCTCTCTCTCTCTGTGTGTGCGCGCGCGCGCGCATGCTTGTGTGATTTTTTTTAACTCTTTTAGTTCTACAAATGCAAATAACTAACGACTGGTTTCTTTTCCAGCTTCTGCTTTTGAAAAGGGGAGGGCAGGTTATTTATGCTGGTGAACTTGGTCGCCACTCGCACAAACTAGTTGAATATTTTGAGGCGAGTTCTCTTTGCTTGCATATTTTAGTTTGGGCATAGCAAAGATTCTACTTATATGTCAAATTGAATGTGTAACTTGCTTACAAATATGATCAATGGCCTAAGAAAAGTTAGCAAAGGCCAAACAGGGCTTGAAATCCTTGCAGGTGTAGCAAAAGTATACATTTTAACCCATGAAGCTGCCATTCCCCTGCAGGCAATTCCGGGTGTTCCAAAGATCACAGAAGGATATGATCCTGCGACGTGGATGCTGGAAGTTAGCTCCCCCCTAGCTGAGGCTCACCTGAACATAAATTTTGCTGAAATTTATGCTAATTCTGTTCTTTATAGGTAAGTAGCCTCAATTTTCGAACATAACCTTTCTTTATCACTATTTTGAACTACCGGTTCTTGTTTTCATTAAAACTAGTACAAATTCTCTGAAAGCGGAGAGCAAAAAAAGCAGTTGATGTCATTTATACTATTCACACTAAGTTCCCCTTTCATAAATATGACCAGGAAAAACCAAGAACTTATTAAGGAGTTGAGCGTTCCCCCTCCAGGCTACCATGATCTCTCATTTCCTACAAAATATTCTCAGAGTTTCTACAGCCAATGTGTCGCAAACTTCTGGAAGCAATACCAATCTTATTGGAAGAATCCACCATACAATGCCATGCGCTATCTTATGACGCTGCTCAATGGGCTTGTGTTTGGCACAGTATTTTGGCAAAAAGGAAAGAACATGTATGATCCTATTTGTTGCTCTAGTTGAAACCAACGCTGGTGGAAGAATGCTACATTAGCTTCTATGGTGGCACTAATGCTCTTATGTGTGTCTGATCTGTGATATGTGCAGAGAGTCGCAGCAAGATTTGTACAATTTACTTGGTGCCACTTATACTGCTATCATCTTCCTTGGGGCTACCAATTGCTTCACAGTTCAGCCTGTTGTGTCAATTGAGCGAGCAGTGTTCTACCGCGAAAAGGCAGCGGGGATGTACTCGCCATTGTCCTATGCATTTGCTCAGGTAACTTCTCAATCTTCTTGATTTATTACTCATTTTGAGTGTGATACGATTGCTTTGGATGCATTGAGCTTGTTCCAAATAAAATGTATGAGCCCATCTTATTCCAAATATAAGGAGCACAAACTTCGAAGCTGCTATGATCAGATCGAATCAGTAGTACCTAAGACCAGTATAATCTTGGTCCTTATCTATTCAGAGCTGATTGAAAAACGCCTTCTCATTTTTTTATTTATAGTAATAAATAAGAAATATTTAAATTTAGCAAACACCAATTAAGGGAAAAATGCAAAAACACAAAAAAATGAAGCATGAGCATCAGAATACTTGCTAAAACAAGAATAAATTAAATGAGTTTGAGAAAGTAAAGGGGTGAAAGGTCGGATTTCTTTTGTGTAGTTTAATGAAACATCCCTTTATAGCTCCTTTCTGAAGTGGTCCGCTGAACATTTGGGATATGAGTTCTCACTATATTGTGCAACGGTTGATTTGAGCAGGCTTGCGTGGAGATCATCTACAACATCCTGCAGGGGATTCTGTACACTGTCCTTATCTATGCGATGATTGGGTACGATTGGAAAGCTGACAAGTTCTTCTATTTCCTGTTCTTCATTGTTGCGAGCTTCAACTACTTCACACTGTTCGGCATGATGCTGGTCGCATGCACCCCGTCTGCAATGCTCGCAAGCATTCTCATAAGCTTTGTAATCCCTCTTTGGAACCTGTTTGCTGGATTCCTCGTTGTCAGACTGGTAAGCAAGCCAAGAGTTGCCTTGTTATGATGTTGCTCTCACCCGCTTCAACGCTCAAAATCCAAGTGTTCCTAATCTTAAAAAACACAAAGTACTGATTAGCACTTTTCTATATACAGAGAAGTGCTAAGGAGCACTTGAATGTTTTTTTGAGTGGAGAGCACTCAAATTTTAAGGCATTGGATTTTTATCTAACGGATCGTACCCCTTCTAAAAAACAAATCTAGGACGTTACATCTCCATCTAATAGATCTCTCAAATTTTTGTTGCAGGCAATACCGATCTGGTGGAGGTGGTACTACTGGGCTGACCCGGTGTCCTGGACCATCTATGGCGTCGTTGCGTCGCAGTTCGGCGAGAACGGCGGTTCGCTTTCAGTTCCCGGTGGGAGCCCTGTGGTGGTGAAGCAATTCTTGAAGGACAATCTCGGCATCCGGCACGATTTCCTTGGGTATGTTGTGCTCGCCCATTTCGCCTACGTCCTCGCTTTCGTCTTCGTCTTCGGCTATTCTATCAAGTTCTTCAACTTCCAGAAACGTTAGCCCGTGCTCGACAATCCGATCACTCGCTAGCACCGACATTCTTTTTGCCATTGCTGCAAACGAAGCTACTGTATCGGTATAGTACCATTACGCGACTGCTTACGAGTGGCTGTGGTTTGTGTCAGTTCAGAAACAGTCACTAGTTGTTGAGTAATCTTATTTGCTAGTATGCATACGAGTTAGTAGTGTGTGTGTTTTGGTGTAAGTCTTGTTCAGGCTTTAGAGTTGCTCGGTGAGTTTCAGGTCAGTAGCTAAATCAGTCTAGCGTGTGTTTTGTTCTGAAGACTTCTACGTTGTGTGAGTTGAGTTCATGCCGAGATACCAGGTCTTCGGATCCATGGGATCATGGCGCGTTTGTAGGCATTACTTGCATGTAACTAACTCTGTCATTCACTGAATAAAAGGAGCAAGAAAAACCCAGAAAAGCTGCGGCCAATTAGCAGCGCAAACAGATTTCTGTTTCTCTGAAAAAAAAACTCAACTCATTCTAGTTTTTTCGACGCACTGTTTATCGTCCAGCACTCTTCAGATTTCAAAATTCTACATTCAGATTAGAGTCGAAATAGAGATAGTGAGCGAGAGGGCCTTCTAACATTTGGTATCAGAGCCGATCCATTCATCAAACCTGTGGAGATGCCGTGCGGTACAAGATCTGTTTCGCCCAACTCCATGAGTGCAAGCGGAAGCGGTAGCTGGTCCGGTGGCTAGGCAGGTGGCCGTGAGTTGGTGGCGCAGGTGGCGCCCAAGGAATCTGGTGTGACACTGCATTACCCGGTGCTCACGCGCACAAATTACATCGAGTGGACACTCCTGATGAGGGTCAATCTGCAAGCACGAGGTGTATGGGAGGCAATTGAGCCCGGAGTTTCTGATTTCCGTCCGGACAGAATGGCGCTGGTGGCAATTCTCCAGGCCATCCCCTCCAACATGCTGCCCATGTTGGCCATCAAAGATTCAGCCAAACAAGCCTGGGAGAGCGCATCAAGACTATGCGTATGGGTGTGGTGCTTGTCCGGGAGGCCAAGGTCCAGAATTTGCGCAAGGAGTTCAAAGCGATCAAGATGACGGATGCTGAATCCGTGGATGATTTCACGATGCAGTTGACTGCAATTGTCAATAGCATTCACGGTCTGGGTGACAATCTTTCAGAAGAGACAGTGGTGAAGAAATATTTTGCATCAATGAGCCTGCAGGCTGCTGCTTGTATTTATAGAACAATGTGTACAGCCATTTCACTATTCTACGCTAATTACTACAGCAGTTTCTGGATTGTTAACCAATTGCTAATTACAACAGTTTCTGGATTCTACGCTAATTACTACTGCAGTTACGCTAATTACTACAGCAGTTTCCGAAGATGTTACGTACTCTAATACGCCCCCTCAATTTGGACCGCTGTGAACAAGGTTCAGATTGCGCCGAAAACGATCAAGAGTCTGCCGGGTAGCTGACTTGGTGAAGACATCAGCAAGTTGGTCATCAGACGAGATGAACCAGACATCGAGCACTCCTAAAGCAACCTTTTCCCGCACAAAATGAAAATCGATCTCCATGTGCTTTGTGCGAGCATGGAACACAGGATTAGCCTTGCATCCAGATTGTCACACCTAGTACTGGTGGTAGAGTTTGGGCGACGCCTAGCTCCTTGAGAACCGATTGAATCCAGATAGCTTCTGTTGTCCCGTTTGCCAACACTTTGTATTCGGCTTCGGTGCTCGATCTCGAGATAGTGGGTTGTTTCTTTGAGCTCCAGGAGACAAGGTTAGGACCAAGAAAGATGGCAAAGCCGCCAATCGACCGTCGGTCGTCTGTGCACCTAGCCCAATCAGCGCCAGTGAAGATGCTGAGGCGTGTTGATGGGGATTTGCGAAAATGCAGTCCAGTATTAATTGTGAGCTTGACATACCGCAAAATACGCTTAACTGCCTCCCAGTGAACATCTGCCGGCTGGGACAGGTATTGACACACCTTGTTGACAGCAAAAGATATATCAGGGTGTGTTAATGTGAGATACTGCAATCCGCCCACCATACTGCACTCCATTGAAGAACTCACTGGCCGGTTCAAGGCTATTGAGGATCGACTTGGTCTCGGCATTGAGACTGAGGAAGGTGGTCGATGCTTCTCACTGAAGCGAAGTGGCAAGCACAGCAAAAGGGGAAGGAGCAAGGTCAGCCTTTCGGTGACAGCAGAGGAGGTGATGCCCAGTTCACCAAGCTTGACACTGGCATCAAAGGCTCTGTGAAATTTGGAGACGATTCGGTGGTTGACATTTGTGGGTGTGGAAAGGTGTTCTTCACATGCCAAAATGGTGAGCATTGAGCACTCTCCGATGTCTATTACATACCGAAGCTTCATAGCAGCATTGTGAGCCTCGGACAATTAGATGAGTGTGGTTGCATGATCAATATTGAAGATGGAGTGTTGGGCATTTGTGATCGACAACAACGACTGCTAGCAAAGGTAAACCGCACTAAAAGCTAGCTTTACATTCTGAACCTTGTTTTAGCATAGCCAGTTTGCTTGTCAGTTCATTGCACAGAGGAAGCTTTGCTGTGGCATGGGCGCTATGGTCATTTAAATTTCTAAGCACTTCACAAATTGGCTCAGCAGAAGATGGTCCATGGTTTGCCACACATTGATCAAGTAGATCAGCTGTGATTGTTGTGTTGTTAGTAAACAGCGGTGGCATTCATTTCCTCACGAAACTAATTACCGAGCAGATGTAGTACTTGACTTGGTTTATGGTGATTTGTGTGGTCCCATCACACCTGCAACTCCCAAGCGGGAAGAAATACTTTCTTCTGCTGGTTGATGATCTCAGCTAGCACGTGTGGGTCACACTGCTATCCACCAAAGATGAAGCAGCTGACACCATTAAGAAGTTTCAGGCAGGTGTTGATAGGGAAAGTGGTAGAAAATTGAAGGCATTTTGAACTAACTGCAGTGGAGAATTTACTTCTGCAAAGCTTGGTGAATACTTTGCAGGGCTTGGTGTGAGGTGGTTTCTCATGGCTCCCTACTCGCCCTAGCAAAACGGGGTCATAGAGCGCTATAACCAAACTATGGTTGCAATGGCGAGTAGTCTACTGAAGGCTAAGGAGATGCTAGGATGTTTTTGGGGGGAAGCAGGAGCCACAACAGTCTTTCTCTTAAACCGTGCGCCAACAAAAGGTGTTGACGGCAAGACTCCATTTGAGGTATGGCACAAGAGAAGCCCAAATGTCCATTTCTTGCATATTTTTGGTTGGATTGGATATGTCAAGGATGTTAAACTCAGGATTAAGAAGCTGGCAAGCCGGAGTACAGCTATGGTGCTTATAGGGTATGATATGGACTCTAAAGCATATAGGATGTATGATCCAAATGCCAAAAGAGTTCACATAACACAGATGTTGTGTTTTATGAAAAGGCAAAATGGAATTGGGGAGAAGATGCAGCCAATGGGGACTCATTTGTCTCAGGTGATACATTCACTGTGAAGTATGCCTCGTATTTGCAAGCCAAAGATTCTCTTGATGAAGGGAGTGGCGTTGATCAGTTTGAGACAGCATTGGTCTTAGGCACCAGAAGTAGGCTGGAGACACCGAAGAAGGGTGCATTGCCCTCACTGTCTCAGTCTCCAAAGAGAGAAGCAGTGCTCGGTGTAGGTGTGTATCTTCTCCAAGCAATGCATATTCAGGTTCAGATGAAGGTCCAAGGAGGTACCAGTTGTTAACTAAACTATATGATTGTAACATCCTAATTTTCAGTGTCATTTGAAGTCTTTTAAAATAAAATTCACCATTTAATTTTTTTCTGAAATTAATAGAAGCTTAAAATGAATTTTTATTAACTAAAAAGATTTAATATGAATAAAATAAATATTAACATTTGCTGAAAATATTTTATTTGGGTTCCTTGTGTCTCAAAGAATTTTTTTAGATTTTTTCTGTATTTTTTGGATTTATTTGCTATTTTCTAGAGCTTATTTTATTTTCTTTCAATTTCTAAAATTAGAAAATCTCCATACATCCCTGTATCGATCGGACTGCTCCGATCCATTGCTGCCATGTGTCGACCATCCATCACATACCGCGCATCCCTAGCCATCCGATCAGAGTTGCCATTTGGACCATCCGAACGTTTGAATCCATCCGGATCGTCCAATCACTTTTGGACATCCAATCGGCCGCATCGTTCACCCGGTCCGAACCTGTCCACATTGTTCATCTGTGCCATCTAATCTTGTCCATCCATTTTCTCCCCGAGCTACGTGTTACTTATTCAGCCATCCTTGCACTATTCATCTCTCCTTCGCAAACTCCCCGCCATCTTCACTTTGATCTAGTGTCTGTGCCCAAGCCATCATCGTTGTGGAGTCTCACCCGTATGCGCCTCAAACTCTCTCGACCTCCGTGCTTAAAAGGCGGAGTCGTGCCTTAGTTCCCGAATTCCCGAGCTGCTCGCTAGCCTTGCCTTGCCTTGCTGTCGATCTCACGCCGTTGTCTTCGTCTTCGGCCAGCAACCGCCATCGTCATCTTCGCCGAGCACCGCCACTCGACCAGTCCGTCCTCACCGACGACCGCCGTTTGTCGGTGAGCTCCATCACCGCCTTGCCGTCTCGCTCCGCTCTGGCCATCGCTCTGTCGCTCGATCCCCGTGCGCTGCAACCTCACCCATTGCACACCAGTGCGTCCCTTCGCCTTCTGCTGCCAATCACCGAGCGACGTGTGTCATCAATCCTCGAATTGTCCGAACAATCGATACCTTCTTAGCTGTCCGATCATCGTTGGACCGTTCGATTGACGTGATCGTTCGGACAGTCCGAACCTCTCTACCCCTCAGCCGTTTGATCATCGGATCGTCTAAACTTCATTACTTTTCAGTCGTCCGATCGTCATCACGTTTGGATAGTCCAAACCTCTCCACGCCATCCAGACCATACGATCATTTCTCGGACCGTCCGATTGCTGCACCAACCCCTGCCGTGTCAGCCCTAGCCGAGTCATCGCCACCTCAGCCCTAGATCCGATGAGTCACCATGTGTCAGTGCCACGTCAGCACCAGAGCCATCCCAGATGCCATGTGTCCACCACGTCAGCCCTACAGTCATATATGTTAAAACAATGTCACAAAAATGATTTACAAGTCAACAAAGTGAAGAAGAAGCAAGAAAACTTGCTCTCATAGATCAAGCAGTGTGTTTTTCTCTAAAAATAAATGCAGAAATAAATACACTAACTAAAACATCAATGTTCTAACCAAAAGCTACAATCATACAATCAAAGGTACATCCGAGAACACAGATATGTCTACACAACTAAACTATGTCAATATATGTAACACTTGGTTCCCATCCTAACTCTACAAATTCCAGGGAGTATTAATGAAAAAAGGCACCAATCATGTACTCAGCACTGGCACTATAAAATCAAAACTCCTAACATAGCAACCTTAATGTTAACAAAGTGCTAGTGGGCTAACCTAAATTAAAACGTGTTCATATGCCACCCCCCATTAATGATTGAAGCATTAATTCTAAGTCACTATTAAAGCATGAATACTAGAACATCATAACAGAGCATTTAATAAGCCTACAACATATAACACCAGTTAACCTAGGTCATCATGATGTAAACATTACATTAGCAGGATATGATCATGCAAGTATTACAATGTGATAATTGTATTCAAAGATAGAGGCGACAGTTAATTATGGAACAAGTGATATGCAGAACAGAGAAGTTATGGCCGCGAGGTACTTGCTTTGAGCACGTTCGATGGACTCGCTGCACGAAGAATCTGGAATGCGCAACTGCCCAAACGCTCCCACAACAGCTGTAAAACCTCTGGACCCACATTACCCTGGGATGCTACTAAACCATTCCACAATAAGTCAGATTACAAGATAAAATAAACTGGCAACATCTTATAAAGCATGATAAAACTAAGCGAAAGCATAAGAAAACAGGATATAATGGGACCCTATTAATTAAAGAACAACCGCTCATAATTTTAACCAATTTAAGCGAACCACAGCCTAGCATCATTAATAAAAAAATGATCAACAATGAGTGAATAGGATGAATAACTACAGACTCCATTTATTTATTACAACATGAATCATGATAAGGTGTGTGAAAGTGATGTGCCGCTCTACCCTTCCCATGCATGCTCGAGAATCACCTAGAAGGGGGGGAACAAGAGTGAGATAAAAATCTCAGCAAGCAAACTGTTTAACAAGCTAATTAAATAACAATAGTTTAAGCATCAATATTTTTTCCACAATGACTACAATTTATAGACTTAACACACTTACTACCAACAACAACAAAATATTAACAATTAGGACTCGAATGCCAACTTCTTAATAACAACCACCACTACTATCAACATCTGTAAAGCATTAACTTATTTTTCTTACTAACCTTATTCTTTCCCACAACCACAACCGCTCACAACAATTACCACAAGAGATATTCCTCCTACCACAGTCACATCCCCTACCATACCACAAGGCGGATGAACCACACTCCACGACCACAGCCACATCCCTCATACCACAAAGGACTTTCATGAGCCAATTTCGCAAAACAGTTAAGAAGTTACATTTGTTTGCAAATAATTCATCCACCACACATTGCATAAGTATGCCAATGATCCATCCACAATGAAAATACATATGAATGCGTATGATCCACTGCACCTTTACCCAACAAGGTAAGAGTGTACATCGTACTCTGATAATGTGCGATCTTTGTCAGTCTGATGCGTGGTGATGTCTTGGCGACATCCACAATGCAAATTGATATATCATGATATGAATGATATGATTCACATGATTCACAATAATATAACTGCCAAAATCAACAATATAGTAATCAACTATTCTACCTCATCATCCACACACGTTTCATCAAGAACACTACCACTATCCACAAGTAATCCATCAAGGTTTAACTAAATGATTATTAAATTACTATCACATAGATCATAATAAGAAATCATGTAGCAACGGCAAAGTATCTCAGATTAAGAGAAATATTTAATGTGAAGGTAGTATGATTAACGAATTAAATGGCAGCACATCCGCTACGTTTACTTGCCTTTACCGTTGAAGCGAAGCGATCACGCGTGGTCAAGAGCGAAACCACCTGTCCAAAATTACCTCTCAGCACACAACTACAATAAGGTAAATGCGACTTAAGAAAATAAAGACGCCGCTATACCCCAAACCCGACACTAACCTCTCCGCTCGCCGATCCTTCACCCAGCCCACTGCGGCAGCGCTGCTTAATATTTTTGTATCTTTAAAACTATTAAGCCGATTATAGCAAATAAGATATTTTTGAAAACTACAATGAAATATTTTCAATCTTCAAGTAGACCACTTATTTTTATTTTACTGCTAACATGGTGTAATTTAACGTGCAAAAAAGAGGACATACTCTGTTTCAGCAATCTGGCCAATCATCTTCTAACGCATTCCACCTACTGTACAAAGCTCTAAAATTTATGATTTTTTTACAGCAACTAGATCACAATATTTTCTACAACTTTTGTTATTGATAGAAAAATCATCTTCTATTCTGAATCTACACCCGAACAGTAATCTGTCTCTGACTACACCTCTGTCAAACAGCAAAGTTCCCGACTCCACTGCGCCCAAACCCTGCGGCCAAAAATTGTAGAAAAATACAGAAGATAGGTCTCGTTGTCCTCTACAACTTTTATTTTGGCAAGACATGCAGAAAAAATCATTTTGATACTCTAATCTATACAAACAGCCGCATTGCGCGAATCAGCCTACGTGCAGATAGCAGAAAATCATAATCGGTTAATTACTTTGCTAATCCTCTACTAATTCCGTGCCAAGAACCCTAATTACACCTAAAACAGAGAGAATTGAGGTGGGAGAAAATTACCTAGGATTTCCACAGGATCACCTCTCCTCCTTCCTCTTTCCTTATTCCTCTCCTTCCTTCCCTTCTTCTTCCTCTTCTTTTGCTCGGTTGCCAAGGGATGAGATGTGCTGCGTGGGGAAGGGCATGCAAGGGAGAAGGAGAACGTGGGGGAGAGGTGGGGAGGCAGGGAGGGGCGGCCACAAGGGGGTGGGGGCGGCCAAGGGGTGGGATGGGGTTTGGCTAGGGTTTGGGGGAAGAAAAGGGGATGGCTTGGGCACCTTTTGGGCTGGCTGGCCCAAAGTGGCTAGCCCACCCCTATATGCAGCCCAAAACTTGATTTTTAATTAATTAATTTCTTTCTTTCACTTTAAACAATTCTACAATTTTATTCCTGCCTCTCGCGATCCGCCAAAAATCGAGAAACTTCGCGATTCCGCTAAATACTCCCAACACTCCGCGTTTTCGCTAAATACTACCAACAATCCGCATTTCCACTAAATACTCCTAAGGATGCCGTAAAGACGTTCAGGGCATTACATTCTCCCCTCCTAAAAAGGATTCGTCCTCGAGTCTAACTCCTCAACCCACAAGACAAAAGAACAACAAAGGAGAGAACAACCGAAAAGAAACAGCAAATATGAGTACTCTCCCGCCTCAAAGAGCTCGGGTTCTTATTCCGCGTCTGATCTTCAAGCTCCCACATCACCTCCCGCTCGAACTGGTTCGTCCAGAGGACCTTCACCTACCTAATGGCCCTCTTCCTCATGACCAACTCCGACGAGTCCACGATACGCACTGGTCGACGCCGAGCACCCGCAACCCTTCCACCGGCTCTGAGTGGCTAACAAGTCCTGCCGTTTTTCGCAAAATTCCCCGCCACAACTATTAAACCACTATCCAAGACCATCCTGCTTCTTAAAATATTTTTCTCTATTTATTATAATCGGGATAATACATTATACCGCTTTAAAAGAATTTGATCGCAGAATCCACTCATGTTGTTCTACTCGAAGAACAACCAAAACTTTACAAACAAAATCCAACTGAAAAAATAAAGGATTCTCAAGCAACACACAAGCAACCAACTTTCCTACAAAGGACCACGATCTGAAATCAAAGGATTCATCATAAAACCTTTTCCACTCTCTAGATAGACAATTGGAGAAACCACACCACATAAGCCTAGAGTAAAAATCACTCAAAAGACCAAAACAATCATTTTCTTTTCCTCAACTGAAAAGACTACGTCTCAATATAAACAATTCAATTTGCAGATAACCTCTGCCAAAAACACACAGCCTAAACAAGAATTAAGAGAGCATTTCACTACACAAGATAACAATAATTTCTCAATCCATTCCTTTTCAAAATTTAACTTCCTTGAACCAAGGATTTTCAAAACATGACATCAACTCATTTATCTTAAGTTGGCATCCTCAACATTGAGCTCAAACTGAGTACATCATCTACACCCTTTGTAGAGAGACTCTACTGTCTCCACAAAACACACTCTAGCCAAGACCTCGACCAATGGAATTACTTGACAGATAATTCCTAACGTACTTCAATCCCTTAAGGATAACAACTCAAAATTCGCTTCACACCCGCACATACTCATTTACTACATCCCAAGGGTGCTATCCACGATCATCACATTAATTGAAATCCACTCTGATCTACTATTCCTACACAGAACACCGGGCCTCCAAGGTTCTAACATAACAAAAGTGAAGCCCAAACTCATCCTTCAAGACTCCAACAACAAACTTCTTATATGAAGATAGGAAATCCTCAGATAAAATCCCTAAAATTTTCACAATTCAAATACACTCAATTCTTAACATCAACAAATCATTCGGCTCCAAGACAAACATTCTATTTGAATCAAACCCTTCCCAAGGATTATTCCATGAAAATAATATATCATCAAATATATCTCAAACATCGTGATATTTAAGACTTTCACAAAAATATCTACTAGATCACCACTATCCAATTGCCATCACGCAACAAAAGGCTTCGCAATCCACATCAATTACCCTGTTCTTAGAAGGAGAGGTAAGAAGAAATAAATTCCAGCACTCGAAAACTGCTATAATTCACAATGATCATAAGACCAGGAGAAAAATAAATAGCAATGAGGTTGGAAAAACACAAGATGAGATCACTTGTACCTCAAATACTTCTACTACACTCTTTCTTTTAACAAGAAACAATTTCATTTGATTACAACATCCCGCCAATTCCAACAAAAGAGGTTTGAAGACCACAACACTTGATTTAGTAAAGAAAAAAACCAATAAAATCATTCAACACATCGCTTTACTCAAGGTAATTTCAACTACCACAAAAGTTATGAGGTCCAAAAGATCCCGATCGCAAATCTCAAATCCTTTAATTCAATTAGTGTCACCGAACCATCAAATTCCTTTATTTATAAAACCTTCAACATTATCGTCACAAATACAAATTGCTAATTATGCTAACAGCAAGACATAACACTCTTAACAAGAATCATCATGTCCTCTTACCCCTTCATATTTTTCCAAAAGGAACACAGTAAATCACTTCATCATGTTCTTATTATCTAAATAAGATTGCAACTACTTAACCTAGGAAAAGCCTAGTGCACAAGCCACAATATTGAAACAAAACCGTTTTAACAAGATGATACTAGAACAAGACAACCTCACAAAACATGCTAGTATAAATCTCTTATTAGATTTTATACATTTAGGTCTTCATGATGCTCAACTTTAATTTAGCAAGAAATTAATTGCACTCTATCCATTACTACCAATAATTTATTTTTATTTTTGTCATGGTAGCATTCATGATCCTATCTCTATTTTGCAATCACAAAAACAATTATGAGTAGAGATTAAACATTCCACCTTACGTTCAGAAATTAGAATGAAATAACTTTAAACTTCAATAATGCCAGCTTTATAAGACAAGATTCCACAAGTTAATACATCAACCTTCATCTATTTCTTTATGCATGTGTCAACAATTTAGCATGGCAAAAGTTACATAAATTTAGCAGTTGTACATACTCATCAAGTATGTAAAGAAAGGATATATTAAAGGTTAATATTACTAGGTCAATATTCCAACACCTCCTTACTTACCAATCCCGAATGGTCATATTGATTACTTGAGACCAATCAAACCAATCTATCCAACCAGTCAGAAAATTCCAACAACCACAATAATCAAAATAATTTTTTTTTCATATTCCTTAATAACTGCATAAGTTCTGAACATATATCGAAAAATTCTTAACCACAATTCTCAAAATTACAATAGGATAATATCACATTAATCAACTACACTTCCAAGTATGTTAGTAGAAATTAATTATGCACCACACTAACATCTCAACTTGATAATTCACAACTTATCAATTATTTATATAATTACCACCTCCTACTTAGACACAACAAAACATCACAAAGGGTTTTAACACTTCCGTTTAGAAAAGAGAGGAATCAAACTTCAACAGTCAAAATAACTCAAGAGAAATGCATAAAGCCAAAGCTTCCACAAGTTAACGAACTTGCAACAAAAAGCTTTGATTTTTTTTCAAAATATTAAACGAATAAAGGAGTCATGTTTTCCAGTAAGAAAGATGGAACAATCAAGGAAAATATCAATCTCGCCAATTAACAACGCTCACGAGCAGCAAAAATAACTCAACAATAAAAAAGAAACAACAATGGTCTCAATAACAAATAGAGGCCTATTGTCACCTAACAACTGCAATGAATCACTAACCCAAGAGAAATTTATTAACCGCAATAGGCCAAGAATTGACCAAAATCAACTCAAGGAAGGTAACGACCCTTCTAAGAAACTCACCCACAACATGTGAAACTAGATTATCCGAGGTAACTGCATCACTATTCCCATACCACGAATGGTAGTATAAACTATTAATGTCCAAAGTAACTACTACAACCTCTACCTCTAATCAATAACTAGCCTCACTTGTATAAGTCATATAAGCAAATTATAATAATACAAGATCATCCCATAACAAAAATTATCAATACAACATGTCAAAAGTATAAATGCAATACTTGACCCATCCCATCCTACTGTGCACCAATGTGTCAAATTAACAATTTCATTACCACGGACCTAAAGCCCGCTCAGATACTAACTGTAACACTCTAGGTCTCATACTATCCTGGGATGCCACTAAACCACTCCACAACTAGCCAGATTACAAGATAAAATAAACTGGCAACATCTTATAATGCATGATAAAACTAAGCGGAAGCATAAGAAAACAAGAGATAATGGGACCCTATTAATTAAAAACAACCGCTCATAATTTTAACCAATTTAATCAAACCACAGCCTAGCATTATTAATAAAAAAATTGGTCAACAATGAGTGAACATGACGAATAACCACAGACTCCACTTATTTATTACAACATGAATCATGATAAGGTGTGTGAAAGTGTTGTGCCGCTCTACCCTTCCGATGCATGCTCGAGAATCACCTGAAAGAGGGGGAACTGTACACCCCAGGACCCACATTACCCTGGAATGCCACTAAACCACTCTACAGCTAGCCCAAAAATTTCAAGATAATTTATTCCGGCAACAATTTCTAGACTTGAAGCATTAAGCGGAAGCATAATCAACTAAGGGAATAAAGGTAACGATAACAAATTCAATAATTGAAATAACCTCTAGCAGATTAATCAAGGAGTAGATCGCAAGTTCATCATTATTAACTAAAACAATAATCCACAGATAGCTAGGCATTTGGCAAGAATTCCATCAACTTTATTACAGCATGAATTGGTGAACCAAGTACATTATTGTGGTGCCGCTCTACCCATCCCATGAATGCTCAAGAATCACCTGTAGGGGGAAAACAAGGGTGAGATAAAAATCTCAGCAAGCAAACTGTTTAACAGGCTATTCAGACTATAAACAAATATACAACATCATTAAAGTATCCACATATCCACATCCACAATGTGCATCCACATTCATTAACAAACTAATTTAACTACAATGATATTAAGCATCAATATCTATTTCCCATAATGACCACAATTATAGTCTCAACCATATCTACTACCAACAATGGTAAAACATTAGCAAATAAATCTTGATTAACTACTTCATATCATCCACCACTACCGCTACCAATGACAATAAAGTATTAACATGTTTTACCTCACTAACTTTATTATTTCTCGTATCCACGACTGCTATCAATAATTACCACAAGAGAAAAGAATCTCATGCCACAATCACAGCCCCTACCATACCACAAGGGATGAACCCCAATCCACGACCACAACCACTTTCCTCATACCACAAGTGACTCTCATGAGCCAATTCCGCATTACAACTATAAAGTTGCAGTTGTTTATAAAATAACTTCACCACAATATATTGCATAAGTATGCAAATGATCTTTCCACAATGTAATGCATATGCATGCTATGCTCCACTGCACCTTTACCCAACAAGGTAAAAGTGTGCATCGTGCTACGGCAATGCACGATGTTGTACCGATACGGTCGCGGCTATAAGCGGCGACATCCACAATGCAATGTCATGATATGTTATGAATGATATGATAATCATAAACCACAAGAATTTAACCACGAAGGTCAACCACATAACCCACATTCGGTTCACCAAGATCATAATCAATTCATCTATAGTGAATCCTACCATATAGACCACAATATATTCATCAAGATTGCTACCACCACACCCACAAGTATTCACTAAGAATACTACCACCAAGACCACAATAATACCAACCTCAAGGGCATCAATATGATCCTCATGAATTTAACAACAAGGAAATATCATCATATCCACTATGCATTTACTTTCATATACCATAATTGGCTTATTAAGTAAATTACCACAATACTACCAAAACTCATCCAAACATGGCAATTGATTAATATGTTGCTACCACATTCTTACTTAGAAAATATGTAACCATGGCATATCATTTAACATTATGAAAATCATGCATATTGAAAGTAGTAAGAATAACGGGTTAAACGGTAGCACATCCGCTACGTTTACTTGCCTCTACCGTTGAAGTGAAGCAATCACGTGCATTCAGGAGCAAAACCACATGTCCAAAAGTATCTCTTAGCACAATGCTATAGCAAGGAAAATGCGACTCTCGAAGATAAGATATCGCTAAGCCCCAAAATCCCACAACATCCTCCCTCGTGTAACCGTTCTACAATCTTCCCATTGCAGCGGCGCTGCTTAATATTTTTCTATCTTTAAAAATATAAAACTAATCACAGAAAAAGTACATATCTGAATTCCTCACTTAAATATCTACACTTTTGATGTAGATCACATCTTTTTATTTTATTCTTAGCAAGGTGCTACTTAATGCGCAAAACAAAGGACCTTCTCTATTCTGACATTCTGGATAGGCAGCTTCTAACGCATCCCCAGAACAGAGCAAGGCTCTAAAAATTCTGATTCTTTTACAGTAGCTAGACTACTGAATTCCCCACACTTTTCTCAGTTATGACCATACGCATAAAAATCATCTTCTACCCCTAATTTCCCTCTGAACAGCAAACAGCCCCAGTCTGCACCCCTGACAGACAGCGGGGTTCCTGACCCTGTTACGCCCAGATACCATGGCCAAAAATTCTGAAAAAAATACAGTAGATGCATATCGTCGTCCTCTACATTTTCCTTTTGGGGAGACCCTCAGAAAAAATCATTTTCGGGGTCTAAACAGCACAAACAGCAACACTGCGCGAATCAATCTACAGGCAGACAGCAGGGATTCTCTAATCGGGGGTTCTAAATCCTAATCCCCACCAAAATCTTGGGCTAAGAACTCTAAAATAGCAGAAATCAGAGGGATTAGGATGAGGGAGAATCACCTAGGGATTTGGGATCACCCCTCTTCTTCCTCTTCTTTTCCTTCCCTTTTTCTCCTCCTTCTCCTCCTCTCCTTCTCCTTCTTCTCCTTCCTCTTCTCCTTCTTCTCCTTGCACAAGGGCAGCACCAAAGGGGAGGGAGAGGGCGCAAGGACGGTGAGGGGTGGGAAAAGGGGGAGGGAGGGCTCCCCAAGGGGTTTATAAAGGGGATGCTAGGGTTTTGGATGGGGTACGGGCCCTGTTTGGGCTGGCTGGCCCACCCCTTTGGACAGCCCAAAACTTTTTAATTAATTATTTTAATTCTCTTTTTTACTATTTTAGACTATTCCACAATTTTTATTTTCCCTTTCCGCGATTTACCGAATAACCGGCGACTCCGCGATTAATTTAAATCCGACGCCGAAACGATGTTCAGGGTATTACAAAAATAAGAGTGAGATAAAAATCTCAGCAAGCAAACTGTTTAACAAGCTAATTAAACTACAATAGTTTAAGCATCTATATTGTTTTCCACAATGACCACAATTTATAGACTTAACCACACTTACTACCAATAACAAGGTGGGTGAATCCCACTCCACGACCACAGCCACTTCTCTCATACCACAAGGGACTCTATGAGCCAATTCCGTAAAACAGTTAAGAAGTTGCATTTATTTGCAAATAATTCATCCACCATACATTGCATAAGTATGCAAAAGATCCATCCACAATGAAAATGCATATGAATGTGTATGATCCACTGCACCCTTACCCAACAAGATAAGAGTGTACATCGTACTACGACAATGTACGATGTTGTATCGGTACGGTCACGGTGATGTGCGGCGACATCCACTATGCAAATTGACATATCATGATATGAATGATATGATTTAGATGATTCACAATAATATAACCGCCAAGATTAGCAATATATTCATCAAGTATTCTACCTCTTCACCTACACATATTTTATCAAGAACACCACCACTATCCACAAGTAATCCATCAAGGTTTAACTAAATGATTATTAAATTGCTATCACATAGATCACAATAAGAAATTATGTAGAAACGGCAAAGTATCCCAGATTAAGAGAAATATTTAATGTGAAGGTAGTATGATTAACGAGTTAAACGGTAGCACATCCGCTATGTTTACTTGCCTCTATCGTTGAAGCGAAGCGATCATGCGCGGTCAAGATCGAAACCACCTGTCCAAAATTACCTCTCAACACACGACTACAGCAAGGTAATTGCGACTTAAGAAAATAAAGACGTCGCTGTACCCCAAACCCGACAATAACTTCTCCGCTCGTCGATCCTTCACCCACCCACTGCGGCAACGTGCTTAATATTTTTGTATCTTTAAAAATATTAAGCTGATTACAACAAATAAGATATTTCTAGAAACTACAATGAAATATCTTAAATCTTCAAGTAGACCACTTATTTTTATTTACTGCTAACATGGTGTAATTTAACGCGCAAAACAGAGGACATACTCTATTTCGGCAATCTGCCAATCATCTTCTAACGCACCCCACCGACTGTACAAAGCTCTAAAATTCATGATTTTTTTTACAACAACTAGATCACAAGAATTCCTACAATTTTTGTTATTGAGAGAAAAATTATAAAAATCATCTTCTATTCTGAATCTATACCCAAACAGCAATCTGTCTTGGACTACATCTTTGCCAAAAATTCTAGAACAAATATAAAGAAAGGTCTCGTCGTCCTCTACAACTTTTCTTTTGGCAAGACGTATAGGAAAAATCGTTTTGATACTCTAATCTATATAAACAGCCACGCTGCGTGAATCAGCCTATGTGTAGATAGCAGAAAACCCTAATTGGTTAATTACTTTGCTAATCCCCTACTAATCCCGTACCAAGAACCCTAATTACACCTAAAACAGAGAGAATTGAGGTGGGGGGAAATTACCTAGGGTTCCCACAGGATCACCTCTCCTTCCTTATTTCTCTCCTTCCTTCCCTTCTTCTTCCTCTTCTTTTGCTCAATTGCCAAGGGATGAGATGTGCTGCGTGGGGGAAGGGCATGCAAGGGAGAAGGAGGACGTGGGGGGAGAGGTGTGGAGGCAGGGAGGGGCGGCCACAAGGGGGTGGGGCGGCCAAGGGGTGGGAGGGGTTTGGCTAGGGTTTGGGGGAAGAAAAGGAGTGGCTTGGACCCCTTTTGGGTTGGCTGGCTCAAAGTGGCTCAAATCATGAGAACCAAATTAGAATTAAAGAGATCAGGATATTTCTCTCGCATCTGGGACTCCAATTCCTAGGTAGCTTCATGTTCCATTTGATGGGACCACAAAACCTTAACATAAGAAATGGACCGATATTGTAGTTGGCGCTCCGAACGCTCCAAGATACGAACCGGCCGTGCAACGATGGTCGGATCCTTTGAGACCTCCAAGGTGGATAATTTCAGAATTTGATCAGGGTTGTTTAGATACTTCCTCAACATAGAAATATGGAAGACGTTATGGACTCCAGCCAAGGTGGAAGGTAACTCTAAATGATAAGGAAGCTTTTCGATTCTCTCAATGATGGGAAATGGTCTAACATAATGAGGGTTTAGCTTTCTTTTAGCCCTAAATTGAACCACACCCTTGGTTGGGGAGACCCTCAAAAGGCCCTGATCACCTACTTTGAATTCCAATGGACGACTAGAACGGTTGACATAACTCTTCTGACGACTCTGGGCTAAAAGCAAATTGTTCCTAATATGATCGATTTGCTCCTTCCAATCACTGATTTGCTGAGGCCTAAGTAACTCTTTTTCTCCAACCTCATCCCAATGAAGGGGAGAACAGCAAGGGCTACCATAGTGTACCTTGAAAGGAGCCATACCGATACTAGAATGGAAACTGTAAGTATAAGAGAACTCTGCAAGAGGTAAGTGATCTTCCCAACTACCCTTTCATGAGATTATGTATGAACGCAACATGTCCTCCAATGTGCGAATAGTCCTCTCAGATTGACCATCAGTTTGAGGGTGGAAGGCGGTAATGAAGTTGAGTTTCATGCCCAGATTCTGATGTAAACTCTTTCAGAAGTGTGAAACAAATTTGGTACCGCGGTCTGAGACAATGGTTTTAGGAAGGCCATGAAGACAAACAATTTCTTTGACATAGATATTAGCAAGATTACTGGCTGAGTAAGTGATTTTAACTAAAATAAAGTGAACCATCTTGGTGAGACGATCGACAATGACCTAAATAGAGCCTATACGGCGGCGTGACCAAGGAGACCAACAATGAAGTCATTATTGATCATCTAGGGTTTAGAGTTTAGGGTTAGGGTAACCGTCTATGATATCTCATGAATTACAGATGGTTTTAACTGCAAACCATTTATGATATAGTCAACTATCACAGACGGTTATGAGTTCTTGTGATGACCTCATATTATTACTAACCTATAAACTCAAACGGCTCACAAAATCATCTGTGATAAGATTTTTAAACTGTATGTGATAACCTTTTCTGCAGTAGTGGCAGTAGCAGATAGCGAGCATTTGAGCACATTGCTGCTCATGAAATGCAAAACTGAGCAGGAACGACAAATATTGCAATAGCCCCAAGAACATATATGCACATTGCACATTACAGGAGCTCTCGTGTCCTTAATCCACGCATCATAAATAAAAAGATATAAACAAAGACTCAGAGAAAAGAAGCAAGTAGCGCTGCGAGAGAAAGAGACGAACTAACAATCATTGCTAGAATATATGTATGTGGTTTGTGCACTGCCTGTAGTGCTGACATCCGATTCTTTATCTGTGCACTACTACAGAAAACCTAATATCATAGATGGTTTTTAGTTACAAACCGTCTGTGATTATAGCTATCACAGACAGTTTTTAGTTACAAACCGCTTGTGATATTTACACCACAGACGGTTCGAAAACCGTCTGTGATAACCTTTGATTATCATTGACCCATAAATTGATGATGTGATGACGTTTTTGAACCGTCTGTGATACGGTTTTCTGTAGTAGTGGTGGTCTGTTGAATTGATTGGCAAACATATACTCTAGTAGTACGATCATTTTAATTTATCGCTCTAATATGCTCGTTAGTTTGTTCTTAGCATCTATATGTCTGAAGAGTGAAGACCAATTAATGTTATATTCCTCTGCTTCGTACAGTAGCGTGGTCACTAGGTATAGAACAGGCAAGTTGCGCTGTGTTAGGGACCAATGGCATCCAAATTTTTTGCCAGCCTTGGAGGAACCTTTTGTAAATATGCCCCACTTAGGGTGTGATCGGAATAGCGATGGCTTTTGGCTTTTGCTGAAAAAATTCTGTAACTGGCTAAAAAAACACTCTAGCCTAGTTGGTTTATTGAGTATAATTAAATTTTAAAAAATTTAATAATAAAAACAGCACACTAATCTAGAGCGGACGAAGTAAAGAAACATGAGAAAAAAACAAACAAAAAGCGGAAAAAATTTATCAGAAGGTGCAGTCGTGAGCTACAATACCGCTCAAAGGTGCTGACGCCATCGCTCCGTCGCTAGCGATGAATCGCTGAGCGGGGCCTTAACTTGGGCTCTTCATTGGATTTGGGGTGCAGATAATTCAGAGGCCAAAGCAGGCTTATACCGCCTCAACCTGTATAAATGATCACCTATGATCTCCTCACCCTTACACGGCATAGTATCAACCCCCACACACAGACACAGCAAAACCCTAGCTCCTAGCGCGCAACAAGGAGTGCCAAAACACTTGTAGATTGAGCGACCTGACAACTGATGGGAAACCTGTGCTCCCCATGCTTTACCTGCGCACTACTACAGAAAGCCTAATACTAGACGCTAAATTACGGACGGTTTTGTGAAACCGTCTGTGATGTACACTATCACAGACGGTTTTAATTTGGAGACCGTCTGTGCTGCTGAAGGAGTATCACAGACGGTTTTTACTGAAAAACCGTCTGTGATACTAGACTATCATAGACGGTTTGTAGTTAAAAACCGTCTGTGATAATCTGGAATATCACATACGGTTTTTACTGAAAAATCGTCTATGATACTGGACTATCACAGACGGTTTTTAATTACAAACCGTCTGTGATATTCTAGACTATCACAGAGACAGTTCTTAATTAAGAACCGTCTGTGATAGGTTTCCCGCCTCACACATCCCTAAAATTTCATAATTTCCCGTCTGAGTTCGAGTAGGATTCTGTTTTGACACACCTTCAGTAAAATGGGCATAACTTTTGCATACGGTGTCCGTTTTTGACGTTCTTGTACTCGTTGGAAAGCTAACGACAAGCCCGATCCAAAAAAATGACCGGCTTGCACTAGTCAACCTCGAACACCCCCAAAATTGGCCATTTGTAACCTCAAATTTGAATTAGAAGTTTTTGAATTTGGTTTTTGCCAAAATTTTCGATCTTTCCTTCGAAATTTGGGTTTGTTTCAACTGCAAAGTTGTAGATCTCATCGAAACCTTTCAAATGAGTATATATATGCCATACAGAACTTTGCTATTTCATACTTTGAGACTAATTGTTTATATTGTATTGATATATGTATAGCCAATATCACAGACGGTTCTTAATTAAGAACCATCTGTGATATTGGTTTGTGATATTGGATATCACAGACGGCTCTTAATTAAGAATCATCTGTGATATGTTTCCCGCTTCGTGCATCTCTAAAATTTCATAATTTCCCTCCTGAGTTCGAGTAGAACTCCTCTATAAATACTCACCTGAACCCATTCACCCTCTCCCTTCAAATGCATCTGTGGGGTTTAGGTCTCCATTGTTTCCCGCTTTCTCCCTCCATTGTTTCTTCAAGTATTTGATTCTATGGGGTTTAGGTCAGTATCGTAGCCTCCATTGTTGCTAGTTTGTTGGGTTTAGGGTTGCCTGGGAGCTTACAGTGAGGTAGCTGCTAAGAAGACCTACCCGTGCTTGTAATGGTGGATTGTTGTCTGCTATGTTGCTTTCGTTGTTCTCTTCATCGTAGTCTTCATTTTTACTTCAATTGTTTTCTACTATGTTCTCTGCTATTGTAATGGTAGAGTGTAATCTTGTGATGTTGTAATGGTGAATTATAATCTTATGATGTTGTAATGGTCAATTGTAATCTTGTGATGTTGTAATGGTGGATTGTAATGGAAATAAAATATTCTCTGCTATGTTTGATATTATATTTGCTTGTTTTCAAAAAGCATAGCTAACATTTTCTAAGGCTAACTGAAAAATAGAAAAAAAATTTAGGTATAGATGAACTATCACAGATGGTTTTGTAGTATAAACCGTCTGTGATCAAACATCACAGACGGTTCTAAGTTTAGAACCGTCTGTGATATTCACACATCACGCATTTGTTCTAAACTTAGAACCGCTGCGTGATGTGGACTATCACAGATGGTTCTATATATAGAACCGTCTGTGATAGTGTTTTTCACAGACGGTTCTAGTTACAAACCGTCTGTATTATATTTACCACAAACGGCTCACAAACCATCTGTGATAACTTTCGATTATCACTGACCCATAAATTTAGACGGTTCAAAAAATCGTCTGTGATGACGTTTTAGAACCGTCTGTGATGATGATTTCTGTAGTAGTGGCGCATGCTGCCCCACCATCAAATGCACGCTGTGCCCTGAGCACGCCAACCTCAGCTGCAACACCGAGGCCCCAAAGAGTCCGTCGTGTTGTGGTGGTGGCGGCGGCGATGCGGCGAAAGTACAAGCATCAAGAGACGAGGCACCTGGGATGAACGTACGCTGGTCGTCGCCTCCATGACCGCGCGCGTCGCCAACAGTATGAGCTCTCGATGGTGCATGCCGTGGATATCTTTATGATGCTCACTCGCGAAACTGAAAGGTTGCACGAGCATGTGCTCGTGCGCATGCAAGTAGCTTGGCTGCACTATGTACCCCTGTACTTCCCGTACATGCTATGACTAATAAGTGTTCGTGTACTTCCTCAAAACAAAAGTACAATCGTGTTTGTAAAATAATTTAAGACTGGATTCGAATTAGCTTAAAATTGATTTATGTTCATACTGTTTATAGTAATTAGTTTTTAAATAGTGTATTTTTTTTAAGATAGAATCAATAGAAATATTATAGTAAAAGGTGTATTGAGTTCAGCTGTACCGGCCAAAATAGCATATGACTATTTTCATGTACGTACTAACTCTCGCGAATAGCTAGAATTTAAATATTTAAACCATAAACCATCTGCCATAAAAAACCTACCCTAATTACTAGTTGTGGTTACTAGCAAATCATCTTCGTAATTGTTTCAGTAGCCGTTTGAAAATAACAACGCTAAACGAAGTGCCACTTTTGCAACATAGTTATTGAAACCATACCGGTCATCGAACCGCTTGAGCTTCTAGTTCACGGTTCAGTGGTCCAACCGGTAATTAACTGGTCAAACCGCCGGTTCAAGATAGCTTAATACTAAACTTAATTTCTTTATGTCACAACATGTTCCTTGCTCATTTGGCTAGTGGGGTAAGCGTATGGGGGCAGCCATAAGGTCCTTGGTTCGAATCCCCCTGCACACCCTATTTTTCCCAAAGTGCGCGTGTGTGTTAGTCTTGTCCGGTCCAACCAGCACCGGGTTTTTATTCGGTTTTTATCAAAATTGGCCGGTTTAACCGAAAATTTTTCGGTTTAGAGCGGTTCATTTGCATAGCCAGTCTAATAAGAAAACCAAACCGGATTAGACTTCGGTTCTGGTTTTTTCCGGTCGAACCACCGGTCCGGTCCGGTTTTTATAACTAGGTTTTGCAAAAATATAACTCAGCGGATGCCGTTCGCGACACTCCGATCGAGCTCATGTGTGCCCATAGCCAATTGAAAGTATCTAGGCCCCTAAGATTAGGGTTTTGGTAATTAATGATGAATTATGAACATGAGACTAATGTGTGTGCTAAGATTATATAGATAAAGTCTCATGTGTGTAAGGTAAAGAACAAGCTACAAGGATTATTGACGCAAAAAATTCAAAGATGAGGTACATAAGTTTTTGTGTCTGTTTTAAATTTCACCGGTCTTAGGAGTAAAGTGGAAGACCGGATTATAGGTTAGATGCCGTACTATTAAGAAGGATTGTTGAAAGTAGCTTGATAGCATGTTTTCTGCACATTGGATCAATCTAGGAACATGCAGGAAATTGAAAATCAGTTTGAGAACTCAGTGGGCTTTCTCAGAAAAATCGGAAGTACCGCACCCACAAACGGTATTACCGCAGTGCGGTAATACCGGCATATACACAGCGGTATTACCGCTGGGCGGTAATACTGGATTATGTGCGGTATGGAAATTCCAGAGAGCACCCTCCTGAGGACTTCAACTCACTGAAATCGGCAATACCGAAAATTGAACGGCGGAACTACCGCAATGCAGTAGTACCGCATGGTACTGCGGTATTACCGTTTTCTGTAATATTTTTTCCAGAGAGCCTCCAAGTCAAGACTTAGCCGGCCAGAAATCGGTATTACCGGTATTAGCACGGCGGAACTACCGCAGTGCGGTAATACCGCAACAACCTGCGGTATTACCACTGAGCGGTAATACCGCACTTACAACGGCGGTAATACCGCACAAAATTCCAACGGCTAGTTCTGTTCGTCTGACACAGCCGTTACCGTGTGCTACAGTAAAGTGCGGTAATACCGCACTTTGTATAGCGGTAATTCTGATTTTCCTGATTTTTCAACATTAATTTCCAACAACGGCTAGTTTTGGTTGGTGAGGGTATAAATACCACATTTGACCCTAGAGCATTCACTCCCCTCTCTTTTCTCTCTTGAGCATTGTTTTGAGTTTGTGGAGGGTTTTCAAGTGCATTCATTCTAGTTGATCCAATTGCACTTGCACGCCATCAAGTGGAATCAACGATCTATTCTCTTGGTGCTTGCCGGCACCTAGACGGCGGGAAGATTGATTGCCGGTGATTTATTCAAAGGAGATTGTGAAGAAGCCCGTGCCGAATTGTGAGTGGTTGGAGCTCACCATCTCCGGAGCGGAGGAAGAGCTACCAATAGTGATCGAGGTGCTTCGGCTTAATTCGTGGAGCCAGTCCGATTAGTTCGGTTAACCTCAACGTGGATTAGTGGAAACGCTTAATTCGTGGAGCCAGTCCGATTAGTTCGGGCTAACCTCAACGTGGATTAGTGGAAACCAGCAAGTTTTCGATACCACGGTAAAAACGTCGAGTGTCACATTGTGCTTGTTTCTTGTCTACTATAGTAATTGCTCTTGTGCTCTTATTGCTTATTGTCCATTGCCTAGGATTGCTTGTATTGTGTAGGATTGCTCTTCACTCAATTTATTGCTTAGTGATCATCTAGTCATTAATTGTTCAATTTAGTTAAGAATTTTCAAACCTCCTATTCACGCCCCTCTAGTCGGTTTTCCTTGATCCTACAAGTGGTATCAGAGCTTGGTCTCTCATTTCTAGACTTAACCGTCTTAAGAGAAAAGGATGGCTAGTGAAGGAATAGAAATTGGCAAGGTACCTCTATTTGATGGTTCAAATTATGCTTATTGGAAGATTAGGATGTCCATTTACTTAAAGGCCATGAGTCCTAATATTTAGAAAATTGTAAATGAGGGCTACGTAATGCCGCTTGATCCGTTGCACTTAACGGAACAAGATGGGCGTAACGCTCATTTAGATGCGCAAACCATAAATGCTCTCTTTGGCGCTTTAAACGCGGAGGAGTACAATAGGGTGAGCAATTTAGAAACCGCTCACGCCATTTGGACAACCCTTACGGAAATTCATGAAGGGACGTCCACGGTTAAAGAGGCAAAATTGCATCGGTTTAGGATAAAATATGAGACATTCATAATGTTGCCCTATGAGGATATCAATGAGATGTACTCACGGCTGAACAACATTGTGAATGAGCTCAAAGGTCTTGGTACTAATCTTTCCGATCTTGACATTGTGAGAAAGATGTTCAGGGCCTTGTCGGAGAAGTATGAGGTGTCAGTGACGCTCTACCTCAACTCGCCGGAGTTGGCAAGAATGACGCCAACACAACTCTTGGGTAATCTAATTATCAACGAGTTATACAAAAAGGACAAGGAGGAACTCTTGGAACAATCATCCTCCAAGGGCAAAAAGATTATCGCTTTCAAGGCCACAGCGGTATCAAGTGAAGAATCCGAGGATGAAGAAGACAACTCCGAGGAGGAAATGACTCTCATTGTGAGCAGAATGAAGAGGTTCATGAGAAGGTATCCACACCGAAGTAGAGGACAAGGATCAAGCAAGAAGGATCGATCTTTTGACTACAAGAAGCACTATAGCAACATTCGTTGTTATGAGTGCAATGAGAAAGGGCATATCGCTTCACAATGCCCCACCAAGAAGGATGACAAGGAGAAGTCATCAAAGAAGAAGAGCTACCACGGCAAGAAGAAGCTATTCAAGAAGTTTCACAAGGATGGCATACTCCGACTCCGAAGCCCACATTGGTGAGTGGGACTCCGAGGCGGAATACTCCGACTCCGATTCGAGCGAGGATGAGTCTTCCAAAAAGAAGGGACTCGTCGGCATAGCTATCAAGGAGGCATCATCACTATTCTCCACTGCTACATGCCTCATGGCCAAGGGAGAAAAGGTAAAAATTTGTGATGATGATGATGAGCCCTCATATGATGAATTGATGGATATGCTAATTGACTTGAATGAATTTCTTCAAAAAGAGAAGGCAAAATTTAAAAGCTCAAAAGAGAGCACGTCTCTCTTAAGGAGTCTCATGAGGAGCTAATTGAAGCTCATGTTTTGCTTCTCCAAGAAACATCAAGCAAATCTACATCTAGCATTGGACTTACTTGTGATATTTTGGATGATATGCCTAGGTTAGAAAATACTAGAATTAATACTTCTACTTCATGTGATGATTTAAATGCTACGTCTTGTAGTTCAAGTATTAATAATTTTGTTAATTTATGTGATGAAGAACTTGTTGTTGAAAATTGCAAATTAAAAGATCAAGTTAATCAATTGAACAAAAGTTTAGAAAGATGCTTCAAGGGTAAGGCCAACCTTAACAAATTATTGAGTGTGCAAAGATGCTCATTCAATAAGGAGAGACTTGGGTATGTGCCCAAGAATAGTAAGAAACCCTCAAAACCGGTCACAAGGTTTGTAAGGTCAAGTGGTAAGCAAAACATAGAAAACAAGAATGCTTTTATCAATTTATATGATTCTTGCTACTTGCTTAAGAATCTAGTAGTGGCACGGTTATTGCGAAATTCATTGGCACTTCAATTTTAAGCGCTAAAAAGAATGCTATTTGGGTGCCCAAAGCCTTGGTTACTAACCTCCAAGGACTCAAATAAATTTGGATACCTAAAAGAAATTGATTTTTTTTTGTAGGTGAACTATAAGACCGGTGGTCGACATTGGGTGTTTGATAGCGTGTGCACTCAACACATGACCGGAGACCAGAAGATGTTCACTACATTTAAAAATGGGAGCAATGAAAAGATCACCTTCGGCGATAATAGGAAAGGAAAGGTATTAGGTTTGGGTAAAATTGCTATTTCCAATGACCTTTCCATTTCTAATGTCTCTTTGGTAGAAACATTAAATTGTAACTTGCTATCTATTGCTCAATTATGTGTTCTAGGTTTAATTTGCTCATTCTCAAAAGATGATGTATCAATTTCAAAAGAAAAGGATAATGAAATTGTTTTAAAAGGCTTTCATTTTGGAAATCTCTATTTAGTATATTTTAATTCAAATGATTCCGGATTGAAAACTTGTTTGTTAGCTAAAACCTCTTTGGATTGGTTATGGCATAGGAGGTTGGGTCATGTGGGCATGATTCAACTTAAAAAGCTTTTCAATAATGATTTAGTTGTTGGCTTGAAGGATGTGAAGTTTGAGAAAAACAAGCTTTGTAGTGTTTGTCAAGCCGGAAAGCAAGTGGCTAATTCTCATCCTTCCAAAAGTATCGTGTCAACATCTAGACCATTAGAGCTCTTACATATGGATTTGTTTGGGCCAATAACCTACAAGAGCTTAGGGGGAAATAGCTATTGTTTAGTCATTGTGGATGATTATTCCTGATATACATGGGTCTTTTTCCTAAATGACAAAAGTATTATCCCTGAGATTTTCAAAAGCTTTGCAAAAAGGGCCCAAAATGAATTTGATTTTAAAATAAAGAAAATTAGAAGTGATAATGGTTCTGAGTTCAAGAATGCAAAAATTGAGGATTTTTGTGAAGAACTTGGAATAAAGCACGAGTTTTCCGCCACCTACACTCCGGAGCAAAATGGAGTTGTAGAAAGGAAAAATCGTACATTAATTGAAATGGCTAGGACAATGCTTGATGAGTATAATACTTCTGATATCTTTTGGGCGGAAGCTATCAATACCGCTTGTCATGCCATAAATCGCCTTTATTTACATCGTCTTATGAAAAAGATTTCTTATGAACTAATCATGGGAAGAAGAACGAATATTTCTTACTTTAGAGTGTTTGGATGCAAATGCTTTATTCTAAGAAAAGGAGTTCGGCTCTCTAAATTTCATAGTCGGTGTGATGAAGGTTTTCTTTTAGGTTATTCTTCAAATAGCAAAGCATATAGAGTGTTCAATAAAAATTTCGGTATAATCGAAGAATGATGTGATGTACAATTTGATGAGACTAAAAGCTCTCAAGAAGAGCAAGAAAATTTAGATGATGTAAGTGATGAAGGGTTAAGAAAGGCTATGAAAAATATGCAAATTGGGAGCATCAAGCCAAAAGTGGACTCAAGTGATCCACCTTTATCAACTCAAGTTCAACCTCCCACTTTATCCACACCTAGCACCATTCAAGTTCAAGATGAAGACAAGGAAGAGCAACCTCAACCATTAAGAGTTCACAATGCTTTGTCAAAGGATCATCCAATAGATCAAATATTGGGTGACGTGAACATTACTCGTTTGTCTCTTCTCTTGAGCTCAAGGTTATAGATGATGCACTAGATTACCTCGATTGGGTAAATACCATGCATGAGGAGCCAAACAATTTCGCAAGAAATGATGTGTGGAATTTGGTGAAAAGACCCAAAGAGCACAATGTGATCGAGACAAAATGGGTCTTCCGAAATAAACAAGATGAAAATAGAATTATGGTAAGAAACAAAGCAAGGTTAGTTGCTCAAGGTTATACTCAAGTCGAGGGATTAGATTATGATGAAACCTTTGCTCCCGTAGCTAGACTTGAATCAATTAGAATCTTGCTTCCTTTTACATCATGCTTCGATATTAAACTTTATCAAATGGATGTTAAAAGTGCGTTTCTAAATGGAAAAATAACCGAACTTGTATTTGTTGAGCAACCTCCCGGATTTGAGAATCCTAAGAATCCAAATCATGTTTATAAACTCTCAAAGGCACTATATGAACTTAAACAAGCCCCTAGGGCATGGTATGAGCGTCTTTGAGATTTTCTAATTTCCAAAGGATTCAAAATCGGGAAAGTTGATATAATATTATTTACAAAAGTTATTGACAATGAATTCTTTGTATGTCAAATTTATGTTGATGATATCATTTTTGGTTCTACTAAACAAGACTTTTGCAAAGAATTCGGTGATATGATGTCTAGAGAATTTGAGATGTCAATGATAGGTGAATTAAGTTATTTCCTTAGACTTCAAATCAAACAACTCAAAAATGGGACTTTCATTAGCCAAACCAAGTATGCAAGAGATTTACTCAAGAAGTTTGGCATGGAGGATGCAAAGCCTATCAAGACTCCCATGGCAACCAACGGGCATTTGGATTTAAATGAAGGAGGTAAGTCGGTAGATTTAAAGTTTTATAGATCCATAATAGGTAGTTTGCTTTATCTTACCGCATCTAGGCCCGATATTATGTTTAGTGTGTGCATGTGTAGAAGGTTTCAAGCATCTCCAAAAGAGTGCCATTTAGTGGCCGTAAAGAGAATTCTAAAATATTTAAAATATTCCTCTAGTATAGGTTTGTGGTTTCCAAAAGGTGCTAAATTTGACTTAATTGGATATTCTGATTCCGATTATGCGGGTTGCAAAGTGGATAGAAAAAGCACCTCCGAAAGTTGTCAATTGCTAAGAAGATCTCTAGTGTCTTGGTCCTCAAAGAAACAAAACTCCGTAGCACTTTCAACCGCCGAGGCTAAATATGTTTCTGGATGTAGTTGTTGTGTACAATTGCTTTGGATGAGGCAAACATTGATGGATTACGGAATAAAATTTGATAAAATGCCTCTTTTGTGTGATAATGAAAGTGCGGTGAAAATAGCTAATAATCCTGTCCAACATTCAAGAACCAAGTATATAGACATTAGACATCATTTCTTGAGAGATAATGTTGGAAAGGGGGATATTGAAATTAGCCACATAAGAACCGATGATCAACTAGCGGACATTCTCACCAAGCCATTAGATGAAAGCCGCTTTTGTAAGTTGAGAAATGAACTAAATGTTCTAGACTTCTCAAATATTGCTTGAACACTTGCTGCATGTGGTTGAATATTACTTGTGGTCATTTGAATATTTTTTGTGATGATTTATCAAAGGTTTTTTTGCCAAAAGCTTGTAAATTCATAAAAACTATGTTGTTAGTCTTCAAATAGGTTCTCTAATGCTAAATGATCCTGAATGATTATTCCTTGAGTGCAAAATTAGGGATCATTTGCATAAAATCAAAATCCAATCTCAAACTCAGCAAAGTCCCAGAAATATCGGAATTACTGCTGTTGAATGGGCGGTACTACCGTAATGCGGTAATACCGCATCCAGAGCGGAACAACTACAAATCGGTAATACCGCGACAGTGTGCGGTCATACCACAGAGCGGTAAGACCACGGTGAAGGGCGGAATTACTGATATTTCATAAAGTACGATTTCTCCGAGCTTCTCTCCTATTTCATTCCAAAACCATTCCCTCTCTCTCCTCATTACTTCAAAACATCCGAAACTCTCTCTCTCCCTCTCTCCTCTCTCTCAACCCCAAAAACCCCTCTCAAATCCCCACCCCGATCTCTCGTTCCGGTGGGATTCTCGACGTTTTTGGACTCAAATCTGTTTCACAAGAGTTCAACTCCTCCATTGCTTGAGATAGCTCCCAAGACAAGAAATGCTTTGAAGAAAGTCAGAGATGTAGCAAGGAAAATCTATGGCAGTAGCGGGAGTCCAGGCCAAGGTTCATCTCATCAAGCACCTGCTCCAGCTCTACCTCCCGCTGAATCTGAACATGAGGAGTCTCCTGAGAGGACTCCGGAGGCCAGTGACAACGGAACCCCCAATGGTTCCGACACCGAGTCAGATCGGTACATGAACACTTCTTCTGATAGTTGGATTCCAGAAGCAGCAGTGGAGTCAGAAGAAGAAGGGGCAGATACAAGACCAGCTGATAATGAACGGAGAAACATTGCTGATATGTCTGCTGACAATTACACCATTCTCAGACATCATCGGTAGCAACTCCTTCGAAAGAACACCAGCAATCCTTTGTTTCATGCACAACTTTAGGAGCAAATTTATGAGGAGATGTATCTGCATAACAAATTTGCCGATCACAAATATGTAAGCTGGGAGCATGTTGATAAGATACGCATGTTTGATGGGACGTGGCGCATGTTTCAGAATGCAGGACTTCTCCATCTGTCCTCTCTTCAGTTGGATTACAATGAGGAAGTAATTCGTCAGTTTTACGCCACCTTGTGGATATCGCCAAATTGTGAGAATCTAGAGTGGATGACTGGAGAAAGATACTTAAGTGCAAACAAGGGAGATTTTGAGGCGGCTTTGAACACTGTCTCAAGTGGATATCCAAAAGTATTCAATAGTCCTGCGATCCCGCTTCATCAATGCTCAGATTTTTATGATCAAAGAGTGAGATATGTGCCTGGCAGGCTTTATGGTCTTCTCCCCATTCCGAGCTTGATTAACAGAATTGTCAATCACACATTTATGCCCAAAAGCGGAAACTTCGACGCTATTCGAGGGTATGTCTGGAATGTAATTCAGTATATCATGACAGGCACCAAGTTTGATGTGGTTGACCTCATGATTCGAGAGATGGAGGACTCTAAAAATGACAGGAGTCGAAGGATCAACTTTGCACCTTATATCATAGTTCTTATCATTCACAAGACCGGACCATTTAGAGGAGTAAGGAGAGGTGTTCACAAGCCCTATAAGCCTCGTGAGAAAGGCCCGGTGCCTCCGCGCCCTAGTGCGCATCATGGAGCATCCTCTTCATCTCAACCTCATGGAGGGCAGGAGCCTCAAGCGGATGACATTTCGATAGCTCAACTTTATGCTGCAGTTATGGGATTGAGTGGCAGTATGACCACCATGACAGATAGCCTCAGCTCCATCAGTGGAAATGTTTCCTCTCTCAATGATCACTACTCTTCTCTGTCTGGTGATGTGTCAAATCTCACTTCGCTAGCTATCTCTTCCTTTGGCGACCGGATGACAGCGCTTGAGACTACTGTTGCCCCACAACACTATGCGCGCCGCCCCCGTCGTCGTCTGGATCCTTCTTCTTAAGCCCAAGACCAACCTCCTCAGGAGTGAGCTTTTTGGTCCTTGATGCCAAAGGGAGAGAAGAAGAAGAAAAAGTGAAGAAGAAGGAGGAGAAAAAGAAGGAATTTTGAGCTTTTTCTATATTTATGTAAAAGACTATGTGGTGTAATAACACTATGGATGTTTACTTCTTAAAGTCAGATGAATAATATGTTCATGCTAATGTCTTTTATGTTATTGCCTTCATGAAATTTCAAGTGTTGTTATATCTTTATCTCTTGAAATTCATAAATGCTCCAAATACAATTACTGCTCATATGTGCAAATTTAATTTTCTCATTTATGCACACATTTAGGAGGAGTATTAACAAATTGACTTTAGAAAGAAATTGAATCACTTATATACCGTGAAACAAATGAAAGATTCAATTCTTTTCTCAAAAGTCACAAATTAGAGTATGCAACTTGTTCTTATGCAAGTAGAATATTCAAACCCTCCTTCTCTTACATTTTAAAAGGTGTTGTCATCAATTACCAAAAAGGGGGAGATTGAAAGTATGTAGGCCTCTAAGATTAGGGTTTTGGTAATTAACAACGAATTATGAACATGGGACTAATGTGTGTGCTTAGATTGTATAGATAAAGTCTCATGTGTGCAAGGTAAAGAACAAGCTACAAGGATTATTGACGCCAAAAATTCAAAGATGAGGTACATAAGTTTTTGGGTCTATTTTAAATTTCACCGGTATTAGGAGTAAAGGTGGAAGACCGGATTATAGGTTAGATGAGCAGTTTCAGCTTCCCCTCTTAGAGGAAGCATATCAGGAATATTTATAGTTGTTAGACCTCACAAATTCTGTTTCAATCAACAACAATATGTAGGATCAATGGACCTACATCTGGGGCAATTCTACGTACTCCTCACAGAAATGGTACACTCAATAGTTCAATTCCTTAGCAGCCCCTCTGGTCTACCCGCTTATTTGGAAGAGTAGGTGTTTGATGAAACAAAAGGTCTTTGCTTGGCTGCTATTAATGGACAAACTAAATACCAAAGATATGCTAAGAAGGAGAAACTTTGACTTTGCTGGGGACGACTATTGTGTGCTATGCACATCTCAAAGTGTTGAAACCACTACTCATCTCTTCTTTGACTGCTCCTTCTCTCTTCAATGCTGGAATGAGATTGGTATTTAGTGGTCTCAACACAACTATACTCCTTCAAGAATTTACATTGCCAGGTAGGCCTTCTCGAGGCACCTCTTCATGTAAAAGTTTATCTTGACCACCTGGATCATTTGGAAGATTAGAAACGAGCTCATCTTCTTGCAGCAACACAATTCTTTCAATTACTGGAAAGTCAGGGTTAGATTTGAAGCTTCTTTACTGTTAAATAGGGTCAAACTGACCACTCACTTTTTGCTGTCCACATGGATTCTTTCCCTCTGAGCTCTCTCTTTCTCTCTGTGTGTGTTCTTTTTCTTCCCCCATCTTTATCCCTTCTATTTCCTTTATAATTATTAATATATCACAGTAGGAGCCTTTCTTGCTGTTTTCACAAAAATATATAGTCCATGCCTAGTACGATTTAGAAATAACTGAAATTCAGAATAAAAAATAACATAAAATTAGCAATTTGATTTCCATACGAATTCCTAAAATCTATAAATAAATATAATTCAAAATAAAAACAAAAATAGCAATTGGATTTGTATACAAATTCCAAAAAAATAATTAAAATTTGGAACAAAAACTAAAAGAAAATTTGCAATTCGATTTATATATGAATTCCAAAGTAAATTGTCTAAATAAATAGAATTCAATAAAAATAATTGAAATTTTGTGTTAATTGTGAAGAAAAGTGAAAAATCTACACCATTGCTTTTGGTGGGTCCAGATAGAGATGGAAACGGATCGAATAAGAATCGGATAGTCTCAAATACGAATACGAATCCATATTTTAAAATGAATATGAATATTGATACAAATTTGTATTTTTAAAATGAATATAAATTCAAACATTCTTGAATACAAATACGAATTCGAATCGAATATGTACTTAATTCGGTCAAATACGAATATCCTAAAGTTTTTATAACAAATCTCGATAAAAACAAATTTATGTAACATGACTATACGTCTACACGAACTAGCAGTGTAGTGAAAATTTTGCAAAGTTATTTTCACTTCTTACTTGTGAATCTTGGTTCATCAAAAAATTGCTTCCTACAATCATCCCAGGGTGGTCGCCAGGGATGGAAATGGATCAAATACAAATCGAATAGTCTCGAATACAAACATTCTCGAGGAGATGGATGAATTAAGAATTAGGCTTGCTATTGAAGGTTGAAGTAGAAAAGTGTGGCGGCAAGAAGACATGGAAGACACAAAGTTCATTGGGGTAGTGTCGGGAACCAGAACAACAACTCCAAGTCCCTCTGTATAAATCGCACTGTCCCAGGAAAAGCTAGTGCACATAGGGTCACAGTAATGTATATCATGCAAAAATCACCGTAGAATATTATTAAACGAAGGTACGGCCTTATGGCCAAGTCTTACAATAAAAGGGCACAAGGCCAACCGAAAATAAAAGCAAGGAAAGCAAGAAAAGGTAGCAGTCACCATCCACCTCCCATAGGCGAATGATCAGAAGACGATCCTACTTGCTGAAGTAGTCCTCACCCTCGTAGTCACTGTCGAAGTCTGGCAACAGATTTTAGCAAGGTGAGCACATAAAGTACTTCCAAGGTAAGCACATTAAGTGCTTACGCAAGTTACACCAGGAATTTTAACAGAGTAGATGCATGCACGGGGATAACAAAGGAAGGCTTAACAAGTTATTTGCGCGAAAAAGCAGTACTTGAAATTTAAAGATAACCATGTAAGTATGAAAGCTAAATTTTAATACAATATACGAAACAATATTTGAACAAGTAATACTGTTAGTGTAGGCTTCGACCTACACTAACCTAACCACGGGAATCCACCCGGACCATTACCAAAACCACTGTTGTTTGCCGAAAACCAAATTTTATAAAAGCAAGTCTAATCTGTGAAGACTCTACTTAGCATGTTCATGACCGTGAACACGGCTATCCAGGATAGGTTTTACTCTGTAGAGGTGTACAACTTTACCCACAAGACATTCCCTCTCACTTGAGCCACGCGATAAACACACTGCCTTAGGTGTGCGGCGGAGAGTTCATGATAAGGCTGTTCTGATGATCCATAGCCAAAATAATCACACCGCCACTAAGGTTTCACCACAATTCGAATCCACGAGTTGGAGCCCCTTCTGGTGCCATGTGAGACTTCTCGCGGCCTACGCCACGCTCACATTCAGCCTATAGCGAAACTATATTTGGAACTTCATAAATTAATTAGCCAGGTCCGTCCCATACCGGACTTGTGGTAGTACGAAGTGACTTTATAAAATGATTCACAGAAACGGTCCTTAAGCTGATTTAGGCTCAACCACATACCCACATGCACAACAATCAACTAGGTGTCACCAAATATGAGGCATGCCGGCATCCACCACCTAACCATTAGCCCAAGTCCAAATCATAAGTTTCTATTTTTATTTTTAAACAATTTTTATAAACCATCCTTAACTCACTGAAGTCAAGATATCAATTTTCAAAGTCTGTCATTTCATGTGAAAGATTGATCCCACCTAAAATTATACTAAGCCAGGCTAAATATTTCTATAAAATTTCTAGTCAATACTATAGTACTAACTAGTTTTTAGCTAGGGTGACAAGGTATATGAATTTGAGATTCAAATAGGCTATAACCAAAGGATCATGGGTATAACTAAAGTTTAAACTGAATTTAAATTAAATTTGAATAGAGGTACGCATGCATATACAGTAAAATAATATAAATAAATTTTAAATATTAGGTTCAACATGGTCAAAGGTGTAACTTGCCTTGCTCGAAGTCCTGCAGAGAATCGTCGAAGTCGAACTCTCCGGAATCATCAAAATCTAACGTAAAGAGCCAATTCAAAAGAAATTCAAAAACAAAATTCAACAAATTTCAAAATTTCAAAAGGATGCCAGAAATGGATAGATCATGATTTTAGAAAAATTTAGAAATTTGAACAGGTCAATTTGGAGTTAAAATGAAAAAGTTATAACCTTTCAAAGTTTTAATACAATTAAAAGAAAATACCCAATTTCTGGAATTCTTTTTAAACCGAAAAGCATTTATGACGTCAGCATGAATTATTTTCTTAAAGGAAATAACAGATTATGATGTCAGCAAGGTAAATAGGTTTTCGGCCGAATTATTTTTATACGGGAAAAATGGGTTTATTGCGTCAGCATGACGTCAGCCCTGGGATTACAAAAATAGGAGTGAGGCTCACATGTGGCCCTGGGTTCACGGTGGACTGAGTCCACGGACCCGAGCGAGGGTGAGGTGGCACGCGGGTGACGCGGTGTGGGGTGGCGCTGGCGTGGCTGCTCGAGGCCGAGGTGGCCTCCGGGTGGCGGCCACGTCAGTTGCCAGCTTAGCCCGTCAAGTCGACGTGGCATGCCGGCCGGCGGGGCGGCGCGGGGACCGATGGTCGTCGGCGCTCCAACGGACGACGGCGCCGGCCGATGGGTGCAAAACGTAGAGGAAAACACGAGGAGTCCACCGGTACCTTGCACGGTGCACGGGCGCGGCCGGAGAGGGTGATCGGCGGAGAGGGGCGGCGGTCGGAGAGGGTCTCACGGCGGAGGAGGGGTTCTGGTGGCGCACGGGCCCGGGGAAGTGATCGTCGGGGATCGCCGGGGCACGAGCAAGGTTGGAGCAGTGCTGGTGGGGCGCGGGGAGGCCTGAGGCGGCGGCGATTCCTCGCCGGAGTCGACGGAGTCGACTGCGGGGAAATCGGGCTCGGGGGAACTCCGGTACTCAAATGCTTCAATTGAGAGGCTAGGGAGGGGCGGTGTGGAGAGGGGATCCTTGGGGAGGGCTATATAGGTTGGAGGAGGCAGTAACGGGCGCGCGTAGCACGCCGAAGTGGAAACGACCGAAGAGGATTAATGCGACAGAGTAAAAGGGTGTAATTGGGGCTAATTATGCCTTACACGGATGCGGGGAGGTGGCAATTTGAATTTCCAGTGGTGTGGATGAGTAATTGGCTAAGAAACCGAAGCTTTTAAAGCTTCGGTTTTCTGATTAATGGCGGCGGCAGCGGCGGAGATCGCGCGGGGAAGAAGGAAACCGATCGGGGACGACAGACCTGACAGATGAGGCCCACCGATCAGCGAGAGAGAATAAAAGGAAAGGAGGAAAGCAACGGCTGGATTTGCGACGGGTGGCAAGGAGGGAAGATCGGGGCTGTAGGGTGCTGCGCGAAGGGGTAAGTGAACCGGGATGGTCAAGATTTCATCCGGCAAATGATACTTGATCTGAGCCGTTGGGGTTTCGGATGAAGGGTTAAGTGGCGACGAACGCGTAGGATCAAATCCGGCAACAGCGGACAGCACGGATCGCTCCACGTGTCGGACAGAGAGAGAGGGAGGGCGGGCGAAGCGGTAAGTGAGTTCGGGCGGTGGGGATTGAATCGGGCGGGGAGGCGGACGGCTCGATGCTTGACACGCGTCGGCCAGAGGAGAGGGAAAGGCGGGAAAGAACACGGCGGCGCGGATTGTCCCGATGGCTGACACTTGGTGGCTGGGGGAGGGTTTTAGGATTTTAAATTTCCTTTTTGATTTCCAGAATGATATTAAGCTTTAGAATATTTAGAAAAATACCAAATAAATTTTGAAAATTCCAGAAAAATTCAGAGAACCTTCTGGGACTATTTTAGACTTAATAAAAATATTCTCAACCCATTTTGATAATTGATTTTTACAAAAACACAAATTGTTCTTTAAAGGGAGGGTTTTAAATCTTTATAATTTCCTAAAAATTAAAATAATTACAGATTTGACTTTAGGAAAATGAAATACATTTATTTTGACTTTCATGAAATGCAATAAATTCAATTTGGCCTTTATAAAATAAAATTTTTGATTTTCTCACTTGAGCTTGGAATAAAATCCAAGAAAATCCAATAAATTCCAGAAAATACTTTAATAAAGGAATAAAATTTTTGGGATGTTACAGGTAGTCGGCGTGTGATGGGAGATTAGTTTAAGATAAGTCGCCCATGGTGCGCGCATTGGTGTATGCGAGAGAAAGATATTCTACTATCATGTAAACTAATAAGATAATTTGTTGTACGCATATCAACATATTGCTTAAGATTAAATAGAGGTACATGTACGTGCATACATTTTAGTAAAGGGTAACTAATAGAGTAAGAATAGGGCATGCAACTATATGATCCTTGCATGATAGAGAGTAGTTAACTTTCTAAGAACCCCAACAACTTTCAATGATGCTCTTCCATCAAACTTGTATTTTCCTTTGAACTTCTATTGTTATTTTCAATGTTTATGATGTGTTAAAAATCTAAATAGCCTATAGAATACGTAAATATATTTTCAAGCATCTGAGTTATACAATTTGAAACTATAAACTTGAAACAAATTTAGTCGTACAAATACACCAACGACCCAACTAGCTAATATTTAAAACAACGGTTTTGCTATTGCACAGTCGACTAAAATTTTTTTATCTTTCAGTCACCTAAAGTTGTACTATCTATTACCTAAAGTTGCACTCTTCTCTCCCTGCAAAAAAATCTCCTCCTAAAAAAAAAGAGGCTATTGGAGGATATTATTTAATAGATAAAAAAGTAAATGAGGATTAAAAAAATTGTTTATACAATAGTCAGTCCGTTGTAACAACCAGCATGTGGTATACCTGCTCCGTTGGCCCGATTCACGTAACAACATCACTTCAACTTGCTCTTTGCGACTAGTGCTAGATTAATTAATTTATTTTTATTACGTACTACACTTGTCGATCGCATTATATTTATAGCCTATAGAATACCTAAATATATTTTCAAGCATCTGAATTATACAATTTGAAACTATAAACTTGAAACAAATTTAGCTGTGCAAATACACCAATGACCCAACTAGCTAATATTTAAAACAACGGTTTTGCTATTATACAGTCGACTAAATTTTTTTATCTTTCAGTCACCTAAAGTTGTACTATCTGTTACCTAAAGTTGCACTCTTCTCTCCCCTGCAAAAGAAATCTCCTCCTAAAAAAAGAGAGGCCGTTGGAGGGTATTATTCAATAGATAAAAAGTAAATAAAAATAAAATAAAAAATAATTATTTATACAATAGTCAGTCCCTTGTAACAACCAGCATGTGGTATACCTGCTCCGTTGGCCCGATACAATGCAATATTCTCGATCGACCGTCAGCATTCACGTAACAACATCACTTCAACTGCTCTTTGCGACTAGTGCTAGATTAATTAATTTATTTTTATTACGTACTACACTTGTCGATCGCATTATATTTATATCGATTACTTATTATTTAATAGTAATTGACAAATTTCTGATCATCGATGATCGATCGATGATTGCTGACCGTGGACAATTCAATACGGAGGTAAAGCTAGGGGAGGGGCCTGCCCTCGCACGGTCAACATACATAGACTGTTCCACAATATATAGTGTTATGGTATGGATCCACAAACACTCCATACATATACTAATACTCCCCTAGATTTAATATACGGATGATATACAATAGTGTTGTTCTTTGAATTCAATGTCCAGCTAGCTGTGCATTCGAGTTGCCTCCATGCATGCACAGTACTAGCTTGTGATCAAGCTTGCTGGTTTGCTGATTCGCAGCAAAAAGAGAAAAAAAAATCTAGAGTGGTTCTTTTGTGTTATGAATGGTTTAAAATTTTGAATTCTGAGTGTTCAAGAGAGAGAGTACAAAAAGAGATATATACAATTTTGACCGATATAGATGAAGTTAGGACAATATCCACTATAATCAACTTGGGAAGGAATTTGATCAGCAAGTAGCGCAGATGTAAGTAGAATTAGAGCCCGTTCATGGGTGGTTTTTTCGGGCTGAGACTTATGCATGCCTTATGACTGTGGTTTTTGAATTCTAGTTTGTTCGTGAGAGAAAGTATGCAGAGAAAAATAGTCATATGTGATTTTGGCCAGTACAACTAAACTTGGTACAATTTATACTATAATTTAACTATAGAACCCGCCTTGGAAATACACAACGTTTAACTGTGAGTTACTATAGAAATAGAAGTTAAAGTCTAACTATAAACTCAAAAGAACTAAGCCCATATTGGTTTTTGACTTATAAATAGTAATAGTTTATAGAGAAGCTTGTAGAAAGAAACACCCATATGTGATTTTGGCCAGTATAAATAAAATCACAATAGTGTGTCATACAATTGACTAGTAGATCTGACTTTAAAAACATACTTCGTTTAAAAATTAGCTATTATAGAAAAGCTATTTACTGTATAAAAATAATTTTTAGAAGTCTATACAAACTTATAACCTTAGTATGCATAGTTGGTTGGAGAGCCAATCCGAACACATAGTTGCTTGGAGCGAACGGTAAGCAGGAGTTGTCTGAACATAACCCTAGCCACCGGGTCGCGCACATGCTGATTGGAGAGCCAATACGAACGCATAGTTGCTTGGAGCAAACGGTAAGCAGGAGTTGCCTGAACATAACCTTAGCTACCGGGTCGCACACATGCTGACGTGACGCGCATGCATGGAGTAGGGTATGTTCTTTTTGGCTGCGGCTGATAGCTTTTGGCTGCGGCTGATAGCTTTTTGGCTATTTACGACAGAGATTGCGGAAAGATAGATACTTGCTTGTGATTTTTGATGGTATAGATATTAGTTTTTTAAAATGTACTACAATTAATTTGTAGACATCATCTTAAAAAAAATACTCCGTTTAAAAGTTAGTTACTGTAGCAAAAGCTAAAAGCGGTTTTTAGAAACCGCAAAGAACAGGACCTGCGTTGCGGCTGCGTATGGGCAGGAATCGTATTGAAGCTACACAGATATAGGCATGCACATCAATTGTATGTGTGTGTGTATATAATCATCATCCATACTAGGCGCTAGCTAGCTGATCTCGATCCACATATACAGGAGTAAGTAGACAGCGAGCTAGCTATAGCTATGGCGGCGTCGGAGATGAACCATCATCATTTGGCGGCGGCGGCGTCTGCGTCTGCGTCGGCGAGCCGCCGGAGCTTGAGCTGGGGCTCGTCCATCTCGCAGTCGTTCCGGCAGGTGGAGACGGATGACCCGTTCGGTCGGGTGCAGTCGCAGCAGGGCCACGACGACGAGGAGGAGAACCTGCGCTGGGCGGCGCTCGAGAAGCTGCCCACCTACGACCGCATGCGCCGCGGCATCATCCGAAGGGCGCTCCATGACGACGACGACCTCGACCATCATCATCCGGTGGAGCTCGTCGACATCGAGAAGCTGGCCGGCGGCGACGGCGGCCGCGCCCTCCTGGAGCGCCTCTTCCAGGACGACAGCGATCGATTCCTGCAACGCCTCCGGGACCGCATAGACATGTACGTAATATACGCGCCTAGCTAACTAGCTTGGAATCTGTATATCTTGTTCGACTTACAGCCATTTCTTTCTTAATTTTCGTTTACGCATGTACAGTTAATATTTATATCCATATATTAATTCCTGCTGCAGGGTTGGCATCGAGCTCCCGACGATCGAGGTTCGCTACGAGCAGCTCTCCATCGAGGCCGACGCCTTCGTCGGCAGCCGCGCCCTCCCAACGCTCTGGAACGGCACCACCAACTTCCTCCAGGTAATTAATTAATTAATTCAAGTATAAAAAATTACCGTTGGTTGTATACTCATATATATCTTGTTTCACCATATATACTAGCCACATAGGCGTGACGTCATGCCGCGCCAACGAACCGAAGTAAAAGAGATGAAAATTCACAGCAAAAGAAAAATATAAGGGCTTTTTCGCAAAAATTGAGAGCCTTTTCGCAATAAAAGAAGAGCGAATGGGCTTTTTTGTAAAAAATCAAGGACTTTTGCAGAAGAAATAAGGGTCTGTACGTAATTACGAGAAACCGCAGGCTGTTACCCAGCAAAAAAAAGTGCGTAAGAGTTTTTCCGCAAAAATTCAAGGACCTTTTTGCGAGAACCAAGAACCTATACGTAATTAATAAAACCTTGGGGGCTATTTTGCAGGTGCAGAAATTCGTGGATGCTCTGGAGGGGGGGCAGAAAGTCCCCCCTTATAATACATGTATTATGTATATACCTTTAATTTCAAGGTAACATCTATTGATCTTAGCGGTTACTGACACGTGCCTCCTCGACTAAAAGCACAAATTTTAAGAAAGGTTAATGGTCTACTTTGTAACTAACTATTACTCCACTGCTAACAATATTGCTTCAATTAGTACTTGTGCTATAGAGGAATTTTGCAAGTTTTCTTTGTTTCCTACGTTTTTTTTGCGAATTTTCACTGAAATTCCTGGCTGCCTTAATAATTTTATTATAAAACGGACACTACTACAAAAGTCATCATTACAGACGGTTCAAAAACATCATCACAGACGGTTTTCTGAACCGTCTGAATTTATGGGTCAATGATAATCGAAGGTTATCACAGACGATTTTCGAACCGTCTGTATATCATAAACGGTTTTTAAGTAAAAACCGTCTGTGATAGCTGATAATCACAGACTGTTTTAACTAAAAACCATCTATGATATATAAATATCACAAACGGTTTTTAGTTAAAAACCGTTTGTGATATTTTTTCTACCTCTAAATCTATTTCTGTTTATTGGCTAGCCTCAAGAAATACTAGCCATACCCTCTGAAACAAGCAGATCAACATGTACCGTCTGTGATAGTTCATTCTATATCTAAATTTTTTTCTATTTTTGAATTAGCCTCAGAAAATATTAGCTATACCATTTGAAAACAAGCAAATACAACAACAAACAAAGCAGAAAACATTCTATTTATATTACATTTGAAAACAAGCAAATACGACAACAAATAAAGTAGAGAACATTCTATTTATATTACAATCCACCATGACAACATCACAGGATTACAATCCACCATTACAATAGCAAAGAACATAGCAGAAAACGTTCCATTTCCATTACAATTCAAGCAACAGAGAAGAAAGAAAGTAGAAGAATCAGAATCAAATACAACAAACAATGGAGCAACAGAGAACAACAGAGAAGCTCATCCCTGATGCAGCTCAGGTAGACCTTCTTAGTAGCCGCCTCACTGTAAACTCCTAGGCAGTAATGGAGGCTACGATGGAGACCTAAACCCCACAAAATTAAATATTAGAGGAAACAATGGAGGGAGGAAACTTAAGATGTATTTGAAGGGAGGGGCGGATGGGTTCAGGTGAGTATTTATAGAGGAGGGTGAGCTACGATCCGTGGGGGTGTGGGTTGGTCGGTTTCTATTGGCTGGAATTGAGTTGGTGAGGATTGACAGGCCCAGTAGTCTGAGAACAAATTATAACAAACGGTTCTTGGTAAGAACTGTCTGTGATATTGGCTATATATATACCGATACAATATAAACAACTAATCTTAAAATATGAAATAACAAAGTTCTGTATAGCTTATATATACTCATTTGAAAAGTTTCAACGAGATCTACAACTTTGCAATTCAAATGAACCCCATATTTTGAAGAGAAATCAAAAATTTTGGCAAAAACAAAAATCAAAAACTTACGATTCGAATATGAGGCTAAAGATAGCCGATTTTGGGGCCTTCGAGGGTGACCAGCATAGGCGGATTATTTTTTTTTGGATCGGATTCGTCGTTAGCTTTCCAACGAGTACAAGAACGTCGAAAACAGACACCGTACGCAAAAATTATGTCCGTTTTACTGAAGGTGTGTCGGAATGAAATTCTACTTGGTATCAGGTGGGAGATTATGAAATTTTGGAGCATTAGAAGGTGGGAAACATATGACAGACGGTTCTTAATTAAGAACCGTCCGTAATATACCAATATCACAGACGGTTCTCAATTAAGAACCGTCTGTGATATTGCCAATATCACAGACGGTCCTTAATAAGAACCGTCACAAACGGTTCTTATCAAGAATCGTCTGTGATTGCATTTAATACAGACGGTTTTTATGAACCGTCTGTGATGAGATGTCTAATATAAATTTTTTTTGTAGTAATAGGAGTGACGGATTAATAGCCTATGCATGTGAAATTTTTTCTATTTTTTGGCTAGGCTCAAGAAATTATTTAGCACTTTTCTACATATTATTGTACTTGATGGATGTAGTAGCTGGCTTTGACATGAATTTCTCGAGCTCAATCTTCTGGACGTACCTACATTAATTAATCTAGTTGGGCACGCACATGTTCCTCGTTGCTAACTTCCAAGATCGATCTAGTGCGTGTACTGCATCTAGGTACGTACAGAAGAGTACAGTACAGTACATCACAAATTAAAGTCTAAAGTGACAGCCGGCTAGTGTATACCTATGAGATACATTATTTAAATAATATTTAATAAAATTAGATTATATTTATTTTTAATAGAAAGAGTAATAATATGCCTATCTAATAGAAGTAATTACGGTACAATTCTATCAAATATTACTAAAATAATGTGCTTCATAGGTATGTTTCTCGGACTTATATTACGAGACTTCATAGGTATGTTCCTCGAACTTATATTACGAGACGGAGAAAGTTCTAGCTAGGCTGCCAAGTACTCGAATTCACACATATATATAAAAGAATATGTTTGCACTAATTTCCTGTTGCAGGAAATTTTCTAAATTTTTAGTCATCTAAAATTGCACATTGCTTGATTGCTAAGCCTAAAATTGTAGCGCTAAGTAATGCACAATTAGCTTATGGGTAATTTACTGTAATTCTTAGTTTCATTTGTTCTGTACTTGTAAGGGTTCACCTAGCTAGGTTTACTTTATATATAATAGGAACCATCACGGGGTTTTGGTTGAAAATCAATTCTAGCTTATGGGTCCGTTCTTATGGGTTAGTAGTGCGATTTTGCTAAAACCACGCTGCGAACGAAGAGTGAGCGAGAGATTGCTGGTGTGATGAGAAGTGGATTAGATCATATAGTTGTTTAATTCGACCAGGCCCAATATAAAACACGGATATTTAGGCATTTTTGGATTAATTGGACTTTGGACAGTCCACTGGCCCAACTATCCCGTCTGTCTTCTTCAAGGCATAGGCAGGCAGCACATCGATGGACCACGTTGGCGTTCGCGTCAACGGCAAGGACACAGCAACAAAGGCTCAACGCATCCATTAGCATGCACCTCATCGTGAGGAGAGGTTGAGGCGGAGAAGAAGTCGATGAAATCAGATGGCAACTAAGCCATAGATTGATTGCCTCCTTTCTTCTGCATCTGCAGATTTTGTCCCAATTTTCGAACCACCCATCCCAGCCAAAAGTAAAAAGAATGATGAATCAGATAACAAATGTGATTTTCATCATATCCTGTTGGACTTAAACCCGTTACACTACATATTTGTATTTTAATCTGTCATAACTAGTGGCCTAAGATGTGCTCACATTCACGTTGTGGCCGTGATTCTCGATTAGACTGTTAGTTAGTGGAGGTGTGGTTACACTAGACGTGGAATGGCATGGCTGAAGTGGAACATGGCGTAAGAATAGGTAGTAAGTTTTAGTTTTACTTTGTATTTAGATCATATAAATCAGAGAAGAAAGCTGAGAAAAGCTGCACAGTTTTAGTGCGGCACAAAACTCTATTCTCTCATAGTCATTATCGAGTACAGAAATCCCGAAGTGTTTGAATGAATCCCTGAGTGTTCAAGTGCTCATGGTCATAGTCGACTGCTCGAAGTCATAGTGGTACTGTAGCAGTCGTAAATCATTGTACAATGGTACTGTAGCAGTCGTAGAATCACTGTAGCAGTTGTGTTGTAAGCAGGGCGCCGACACGGAGTCTCAACAACAAGACACCGTATGAGGCTTGGCATAAGAGGAAGCCGAAGGTGCACCATCTCCAAGTTTTTGGGTGCATTGCGCATGTAAAGAACGTCGGGCTAGGTGTGAATAAGCTGGCGAACTGCTTGATGCCGATGGTGTTCATCGGCTATGAGGAAGGAGCAAAGGCGTCAGGGTGTACAATCCGTCTACGAAGAAGCTTCATGTGACTCGCGATGTTATGTTCGAGGAACATAAGTGATGGGACTGGAAGTCAGGTGAATGCAGTGCTGGACCATGCCTAGCTACCACATTCACCGTGACATACACCATGGAGCAAGGCGTCACGGATGTCGATACTAGAGAAGCAATGGCATGACACCCGAAGCAGATCCTATGGCACCGCGGTCAGCAAAGCCACAAATGACACCTCCACCAGCATCTACGAGCATCGAGTGGGCGACACCACCAACCCATGATGACGTGCTTGACACTGACACTGAGCCACGTCGCTACCAGGAGTTATCGAACATCTATGACACTACGAAGGAAGTCGACGTTGAGCGGACAGGATTTGACTTCTGGCTGCTGAGGAGCTAGCCAACGTCAACCAAGCGCTTGAAGAAGAGTCGACTACTATCCACAGCAACGATACATGGGAGCTCATCGCACTTCTAACTAGACATAGGGCCAGCGGGCTCAAATGGGTGTTCAAGGTTAAGAAGGACCCTACAGGCAAGGTGGTGATACTAAAGGATATGCTCAGCGGTAGGGGGTGGACTTCGATGAAGTCTTCACCCCGGTGGCGCGAATGGAGACGATGCAGCTCTTGTTGGCACTCGCTACGGACAGAGGCTGGGAGGTGCACCACATGGACATCAAGTCGGTATTCTTGAATGGTGATCTAGCCGAAGAGGTCTATGCGCACCACTGTAGCAGTCGTAGAATCACTGTAGCAGTTGTAGAATCACTGTAGCAGCCTAGGGGTACTGTAGCAGTCGTAAAACCACTATAGTCGTGAGAGTAGTCGAGTATGCCGTGGTCATAAATGAGTATTAGGTACTCGTAATCATTTGTGTTGTAGTTGTAAACGAGTACTAGGCACTCGTAGTTGTGTGTGTGGTCGTATGTGTATTCCAACATACCCTACCCTTATTAACATTCATTGAAAGTTTTTTGAGTTCATTCTACAAATTGCTATACTGATTGATCTACCCATATGCCTTGTTACTATATATGTATGTATGATTAATTGAATATGATGATCTTTATCAAGTATATATGTTGTAAGCAGGTCTTATTGGACGATTTGGTTCTTCAAACAAGAGGAGTGTTAACATACTTCAACACGTCAATGGCATCCTCAAGCCATCCAGGTAATAATATATTTATTTATTCTTTCCTGCTATTTATTAGTAGGACCAAATTGAGAATTTTTCACTCCTTCCGTTGTCATTCCGGGATTTGCCATCCCATTCTCACTTGTATGTAGCCCCATGAACCAAATGCGTCCAGTGGCAAATCCTAAAGTGCTAGTGGTGCCATCCAATGCAACTGCTGCCTAGCTCTTCCAAACCAACTGATGTGCATTTCTTCTGTCTTTTCCTCCTGCTAGCTAAAAAGAGATACTGATGCTGATACACAATGCAAAGTTTTCAGAGGCAATATTTTGTTACATCTAGGTCTCCAAAATCAGTTATCAGTATCTTACAATCAATCATCCTACAAGAATATCAAGTCATTAGTTTTGTTGCTTTCCTGTAATCTGATAAGTAAAAAGAGCTCTCACTTGTATTTTATAAAGAAAAGTAAGTACTGAACTAGTTATTTTCAGGATGACGCTTCTTCTTGGACCTCCATCCTCAGGAAAGAGCACACTTATGCGAGCCCTTACTGGGAAGCTTGATAAAAACCTCAAGGTTTTAGCTTGAATCCACTCATCTTGTGCCATGTTGTTAGTTTTGTGTATGCATTATTGCCACATGCCAAATCATCCTATTGCAACCTGTGTCTCCTGACATCACATATTGTGGCCATACATTTTCGGAGTTCTACCCTGAGAGGACCAGTGCGTATGTTAGTCAATATGATCTCCATAATGCAGAGATGACTGTAAGAGAGACGTTGGATTTCTCCAGGCGATGCTTAGGCATCGGTGCCAGATATGACATGCTAGCAGAGCTCGCTAGAAGGGAGCGGAATGCAGGCATAAAGCCAGATCCTGAGATAGATGCTTTCATGAAAGCTACTGCAGTGCAAGGACAGGAGACTAATATTATAACAGATGTGGCTCTCAAGGTGAGATGATGATTCTTATTCTTCTTGTTCTTGGTGAGGGACCACTCTGTTACATTACATGGAATTTTCTAGACATAGATGTGCTCATTGAGTTTAAGAAAACCTCTGATAGGCGCTTGGACTGGACGTTTGTGCCGATATTATTATTGGTGATGAGATGATCAGAGGAATTTCTGGTGGGCAAAAGAAGCGCGTGACAACTGGTACAAAATTTGCAAACCATGCACTGGTCTATTCATTGTTGAAGTTCTAAATCATCTGTTACACACTAAATAAATCTTGGACTTGTAATTTTTCTTCCTCTAATGGCAGGGGAGATGTTAACAGGACCCGCAAGGGCTTTGTTCATGGATGAAATATCCACTGGTCTAGATAGTTCTAGCACATTTCAGATTGTAAAATTTATAAGGCAATTGGTCCATGTGATGAATGAGACTGTGATGATCTCCCTCCTCCAGCCACCGCCAGAGACCTACAATCTTTTTGACGACATAATTCTACTATCAGAAGGATACATAGTCTACCATGGGCCGCGTGAGAACATCTTGGAATTCTTCGAATCTGCTGGTTTTCGGTGCCCCGAAAGGAAAGGAGTCGCCGACTTCCTCCAAGAGGTCACTTCCAAGAAAGACCAGCAGCGATCGGTACCTTGACCGGGAAGCGATGTCGATGCGTGTCGGTCCCGAGTTTGCGAGCGTTACAGGTCATCCCATGAAGGCCAGCAGATGCTGAAGGAGCTGAAAATTCCTTTCGAAAGATCGAAAACCCATCCTGCCACGTTGACCACCAGGAAGTACGGGCTATCCAGCTGGGAGTCACTCAAGGTAGTGATGTCGAGAGAGAAGTTGTTAATGAGGCGCAACTCTTTCATCTACATCTTCAAGGTCACCCAGTTGATCGTCCTTGCGCTCATGTCCATGACTGTGTTCCTCAGAACGGAGATGCCCCATGGGCGGATTTCTGACGGCACCAAATTCTTTGGGGCTCTGACTTTTAGCTTAATCACGATCATGTTCAATGGGTTTGCTGAGCTACAACTGACCATAAAGAAGCTTCCTGTGTTGTACAAACATAGGGATTTCTTGTTCTTCCCCGCATGGACCTTTGGACTGGCAAACATCGTCTCAAAAGTTCCTATTTCACTTGTGGAGGCTGCGGTATGGGTCGTCCTAACGTACTATGTGATGGGCTTTGCACCTACTGCAGGAAGGTATATATTCATGCGTACATATATAATCCTTGTACCAACTTCGCATGCGTGCATGCATGCATGGTTGTTTGAAACTTAATCTCGCATCATCTATTTGTTGATTATATATAGGTTCTTTCGTCAGTTTTTAGCTTTCTTCGCTTCTCACCAAATGGCCATGGCTTTGTTCCGATTTCTTGGTGCTATTTTGAAAACAATGGTTGTGGCCAATACTTTTGGGATGTTTATAATGCTTGTTGTCTTCATCTTTGGAGGATTTGTCATCCCAAGAAGTAAGTACGCTGTCACGTGAAATTCATTTATATGTCCCTAGATAAGCACGAGAAATCAGCTAATATAATTGCACTTCATTTTGCATCATGGAGGAAAGTAACCATCCCCCTCTGATTTTGATGTGGACAGATGACATCAAACCATGGTGGATCTGGGGTTACTGGGCATCTCCTATGATGTATAGCCAAAATGCGATATCAATCAATGAATTCCTTGCCAGTAGATGGGCCATTGTAAGTTTTTCTCTGAAGCCTGCGATCTTTTTTAAAAAATCTAAACTCAGATAGTGAGGCAACCAATATTTTTAGTGCTGTAAAGGTGACATCATTTCAACTAATGTGAGCCTTTTTTTACTGCAGCCAAACAATGACACGACAATTAATGCACCAACCGTAGGCAAGGCTATTCTTAAATCCAAAGGCATGTTTACTGAAGATTGGGGGTTTTGGCTTTCCATCGGAGCCCTTACAGGATTCACTATTCTGTTCAACATCATGTACCTTTTGGCCCTTACTTACTTGAGTCGTAAGAACCACTATGTTCTCTTGCTGTGGTTATTTATTTGATGCCTTTATTAGTGAGGCACTTACACTTCATATGCTTTGTTTCTTCCAGCTAGTAGCAGCTCAAATACGCTAGTTTCAAATGAAGAAGAGGAAAACGAGATGGAAATGAAAGCAAGAAATGAAGAGCAAATGTCCCAAATGGTACGCAATGATGGAGCAACCAATGCATTTACTATGGCATCTTCAGCCCCTATGAGTGAGACCTTCTTTACCCATATTAGACTATTGCAAGTTTGTTTATTACATCTTTCTATAGGACCGGATGGCAACAGAGGGGAGGTGAATGGTGACTTCTTGAAATTTCCCCCCAAACATTCAAAATCCAATTATCACACAACTACAGAGTTGCAGAAAATAAAATTTTCATTCAAAACTCAAGACAAATAGCTCAAAAACACTAAACCTTGAAGCAACCACTTCTTGGCAGTCTAAATGGCATAGAAACGGCTGTCTGACCGGTCCCGGGCGGTCTGACCATGGCTACAGTAAAATCAGGCAAATAAATAGTGTTTTCAATGCTTTTTCCAAATCGGAAAATCGATGAATACAACTTGCTCTTGGATACAATCATAAAAATCATAACAAATTTGAGACATTTTTCAATTTAAAGGAAAGGTATACTAAAACCAAAATCGGTGAATACAACTTGCTCTTAGGTGGACGATGACCAAAATAGGTCTAGATATATTCCCACATATCCCAGCAAGTAAGAACATAAAAGAAATCATGTCAAAAACCATCGAATCAAGAAATCACACTTTGAGGCCAATTCAAGCAAAATCGGGTTTTCTTAATAAACTTGCTATCAAAGTGGCTAGATGGATGTAGATAAATATTCAGAGGTTATCTCTATCTCTTATATGTCCTTGGCACAATAAAATCAAAAAAAGGGAAGAGGAGAGATCAAACCAACAAAATCAAAAGCAAACCAATCAAAACAAGATGAATCCATAAAGCTAATCAAAGACAGATACATTCCTTGCTTGAGAGGGATAGTTTTACAACCACCTACCTTAGAGGACAGAGAGCACATATCGCACTCAACTCTCAAACCCTAGCTCCGGTGAGGGCACAAAAGAGAGAGGGGACTGTGAGAAGTGCGTTGGTTCTCTTGTGCATTACTGTAAGTGGCTGAAAGGTGGTCGGCGGTGAGGTGAAGCGGTGGTGCAACTCCGGCAGTGGTGGCGACAACATTCTAGCCAAGGGACGATCGAGAAAATCCAAAAATTATGAAATATATACTAAAAAATAGATTATGAATTTAGAAACTTGAATCACTTGATTCGGAGTTCGGATGGAAGAGAACGAGCAATTGGGAAATTGGCGGACCGGAAAATCCTAAAAAAAGAGATATCAAGAATATTCCAAGGAATATTCCTGCACATGAACAGTAATAGCAAGAGGTTTTTGGCCATGCCGTCGGTGAGAAAAGACCCGGAAGATGAAGCTAACTAGCACGGAAGATGAAGCTAACTAGCAAAATAGGTTGCTAAGGACCTGAGGCACATGTTGAAAGTGACGGCACGTCAAACACAGCATGGTGACGACGTGGACGGCGTCAAAGACATAGGGTTGGAGAGAAGAATAATTTTTGGGCAAGGAACATGAAGAAGTAAGGTGATCACGGCCTAGAACGCGGCGAGGCAAGGCTAGAAAAATATCGGGTAAGCCGAAAACTCACCGGAGGCGATGTAATCGTCGTTTAAACGACGACGGTACTGAAAAACAAAAAACTCAATATCTTTTTGCTCGGTGAGGTGAATCCAAAATCGTCTGACAGGTAACCACCTGGGATGGTTTGGCACATTTTGACATCAACGGATTGTTGAAAGCGTTCATGGAAAGACGGGGACGCGAAGTACCATTTGCGGCTATGGCAAGGTGTCAGACGCAAAAATTTGGGGAAGGTTTATGGATAAACGGAGGGGAGCACGGCGTAGAACGCGTCGAGATGAACTCAATGGCACAGACGGCAAGGCCAACGGACTAGCGAAACGCGGTGGACAAGACTTTATGTAGCTGACAGAGCTGATATCGACATTCCGGGCAAACAGAGAGGAGTTAACATGCGAGAGTTACGGCGAAACAAAGAGGAGAGCAGGGGTCGGCCGGTGGCGACGCGAAGAATCGGAGACCTGATTTGGCCCACGGTGGCGACAATGCGGCGAAGTTCCGGCGAAGGCGAGGTGAACACCGCATAGAACGCGACGAGGCAAAGCCAACGGTGTGGTCAAAAGTGGGGACTTGAGATTTTCGGAGTTGAGTGAGGATAAGAAAGGACTCATGGTGCTCCCTTTTATAGGAGTTGAGGTCTGAGGAAGGAGATAAAGCAACCATGTTCATCAATGGCATGAGTTAAATCCCGCAAAAATGGTCATCAATGAGAGGGGAAAAGATAGGAAAATGAAGAGGCTTGATGACAGGAAGAGAATGCATTTTATTTCGCTAAAAACCGTTGAGAAAATCAAGAGTTATGGAGGTTTGAATGGAGCTCAGTGAAATGCTCATGGCGGTCTGCTCTCTGTCCAGTGTGCGCGCACGAGAAGAAAAAGAAAGGAAGAAGAAGAAGAAAAGGACGACAGCGAAAAGAGAGAAGAGAAAAAAAGAAAAAGAAAATTTTAGAAAAAATTCAACAAAATTCCAAAAGAATCCTTGGAACATGGAAAGATTAAATAAAAAATTTCGGAATTAATTGAAGTATATTTTAATTTTTAAAAATGTTTTTTCTTTTCTAGCTTTAAAATAATACAATAAATCACAAATAAAGCTTAAAAATTTTAGAAAAATTCATAGAAGTTTATAAAGCTATTTTGAACTTATAAAAATATTTTCAACTAAAATTTAAATATTTTCCTTTATAAAATATTTTTGTTTAATAGAAAGGCTCTTTTCTTTAAAGTAGAAAATTAAGTCAACTAAAATTTTAAAAATTTCAACAAACCAAATAATTTTTATTTTTATTTTAAACTAACTTATTTATTATTTTACTTATTTTATTTTATTATTATTTTCTCTTTTTTAAAAAAATCTTGACTGTTACAAACTACCCCCTTAAGGAGAATCTCGTTCTCGAGATTCGCACGTGCTAGCAAAGAAATATATTTGGATCTTACTCTGTATGGCTTGAGTTGTGATCTGGTTCAAACGTTCCTTTAGGAACTTCAAGGCCTTCTGTTTGTTGCCTGAAGGGTATTGGCGGTCAGTGTTCCAACTTGATGCTTCCAAGAATTAGGGAAGAAGAGCCTTTAAGACAAAGGAGGAATTGGGGTCGTTTTGTACAGTCCAACAAAACACCTACTACCAAAAATCTTTATTCAGATAGTATCAGGTAACAGTTACTGCTATCAACAAAAGGAAAACTTGATAGCTCGTAACATCGTGCGATCCTTGGTGGCTCTCTAGGTACAAAGTGCGATCCTTCGATACGAAGATTGAAATGATGGCAGAGGCGAAGAACTACTTTACGAGCGGCTTCTTACTTGGATTTTTGATCTAAATTGCTCTCCATGCGCTGCGGTTTTGATCCAAGAAAAATTTTGGTATTTTGGCCAAATTTAGCAAAATACCCTTTCTTAACTGGGTCTTCATCTTTTATTACAAGCAATCGCTATACTTGCCACGTGTAGGTTCACCATTGGCTTGCCATGAGCCAACAAGTCTCTCCTGCTTGGATCCACCGGACCACGTCTCACTTGCACCGACCAAGCCACGTCTCACTCTAGATATGTATTTTTACCGATCTTTCTCCCCCCATTGACAATTGAGTTATCAAGATGTATGGAATAAGACAAAGAATGAATGAAATGAAGTGGTTGCATTTTAGTCATTTTTAGCATTTAGGAGCTATGAAAACTATCCAAAGTGACTCTAGAAGTATTACACAAAAATATATTATGTGAAAGAGCTATCTAGATCATGGCAAACCATATATAGCAAAGCTAGAGCTAAATGAATCATAATATGATATTAAATGGATTCTTAACATGTCAAGTTGCTCAAGATCATAGTCTAGCTAAAGGTATCTAAGAATGAGGCAAGACATATCAATATTTTAAATGGAACCAAGAAGCTACAATTGAGTCAAATTAGAGTGTTAAAAGTTCAATGTTGAATCATTTTGTTCAAGCACTTGGTAATACTTGTATTTGAGCAGATTTAGCACATTTAGCATTTTCTGAAAATTATTTTTGGTTTTATCTTAGCAAAGCAAGTTTTGAACTAGGAGCCATCCACAACTACCTCTTAAGTTTCAACCATTTTCTTAGCCATGTGCTAGATCTCAAATATCATCCCAAGTAAGAAGCTTAAAAAGTAACATTGATCGTCCAAAACATCCCTTGAGTTCATGCCTAGTGTAATGGCATAGTCTTATGTAAAAGAATTGGTGAGATCATTTTTTTTGCATAAAAGATATCATTTTATATTTTCTTGACTTAGTTCATAAACAAAGAGTTAATACTAACTCATGCTTCATTAAAGAACTAGTATAGCTCAATCTAAACCTCAATTTAGTTTCAAGACTCAATTTAGCCTATTTAACATAGCATAAATAATAAAAAGATCACTAGAGTAAGACTAGTTTCAAGACCTAACAAGACATGATTTAATTCAAGTTCATATTTAATAAAAGCTAGCATGGCAGAAGCTAAGTTTCACATGGAAAGAAATGATAAATCTAGCAAACTAACACAAAGTATGGCAAAATCTAAAGCGAGATATTATATCACACAAGGATAATAGTCAAAACTCCATGGATTTATATTACAATGCATAATGCTGAATTTAAAATATAATATGACACAATAGATGAAAAAGAGACAAACTCCCCCTCAAAATAAGCCAAAAGGACTAATAACCCCCAACTCTCTGGCAAAGAAGTAAAACGAGAAGAATTAACAGTCTTAATGAAAATATCCATAACCTGTTACTTGGACTCTACAAATTGAAGTACAATATCACCCTTCTCCACATGATCTCTAAGAAAATAGTGTCTAATGTCAATGTGCTTGGTGCTAGAGTGTTGCACTAGGTTTTTGGCAATGTTTATGGTGCTAGTGTTGTTACAGAAAAGAGGAACACTATCTAAAACCAACCCATAGTCCCGTAGAGTAGATAAGATCCAGAGAACCTGAGAATAGCTACTAGCAGCAGCTACATACTACACCTCTTCAGTGGACTATACAAACAGAGAACTGCTTTCTAGAAGACCAAGAGATAAGAGAAATGCCTAAGAAATAACAAGTGTCTGAAGTACTCTTTCTATCTACTCTACACCCTGCAAAATCAGCATCCGAAAAAGCCCGATTGAAGAGTGCATAATTAGAATACTAGAGTCTAAAATCAAGAGTGCTCTAAAGATACCTGAAGATGCGACACACTAATTGACGATGAGAGACACAAGGGGAAGCCTGAAATCGAGCACACAAACACACAACAAACTATATGTCTGGCCTCGATGCCGTGAGGTAGAGGAGAGAGCCAATCATACCGCGGTACTCTTTTTGGTCCACGGGCTCTTCATCCTCATCAGGATCCAGCACAATCGAGATGGAAATTGAAGTAGACATTGGTTTGCTTCTTCCCATATTGAAGCACCGAAAAATATCTTTTTTGTATTTGCTTTGATGAATGAAGGTCCCATCTTTCAATTACTTGACTTGAAAACCAAGGAAGAAAGTCAGCTCACCCATCATACGCATCTCAAATTCCCTGCTCAAAGAATCTGATAATCTGGATACCAAAACATGAGAAGAACCACCGAATATGATGCCATCCACAAAAATCTAAACAAGCAAGAAGTCATTGCCATGCCTGAGAGTAAATAAGGTTTTATCTACCATTTCTATTTTGAAATCATTTTTAAGTAGAAAACTCTTAAATCTATCATACCAAGCTCTAGGAGTTTGCTTCAATTCATACAAGGCTTTGGAGAGTTTACACACTTGGTTTGAGAACTTAGAATTTTCAAAGCCAGGTGGTTGCTTGACATTGATCTCTTCTTCTATGAAACTATTAAGAAAAGCACTCTTGACATCCATTTGAAATAGCATGAAGCCCTTAGATACTGCGAATGCTAGCAAAATAGGAATGGCTTCTAAGGTTCAAAGATCTCTTCAAAGTTTAAGCCCTCTACTTAGGAATAACCTTGAGTTACAAGCCTAGCCTTATTGCGAACTACCAACCCATCCTCATTTTGTTTATTTTTGAAAATCCATTTTGTTCCAATTACATTATGATTAGGTGGAAGTTCTACTGAGATCTAGACTTGATTTATTTCAAAATTTTCAAGCTCTTCATGCATAACATTGACCCAAGAGGAATTAGATAAAGCATGTGTAACATCTCAGGGTTCAAAAGATGCAACAAAAGTAAAATGTGTATGAGAATCTGGATAGATAAACCTAGAGTGAGTGACTCGCTCATAGAGATATCAAATCATCTGTTCCTAAGGATGTCATCACTGAATATGAAGAGGGGGTCTTGGTGTAGATATGGCCACTACCTCATGGGCTGTGGAGGTAGAAACAGAGCCACTTGAATCACCAGTGGGAGGAGGTTGTTCTCCTAAAGCTGGAGAGATAGAAGTAGGCTCTCCAACCAACTCATGAGTAACTAGAAGATGGACTGGGTCCTCGTCCTCTTCGTCAAAGTCATCGTTGACAAAGATGCTCTCACTCTCATCAAGTACTTGGTACCTACATCGTTGGGTCTAGTATCAGGACTAGTATCATCAAAAGTGACTTCACATGTCTCAATAATTTTGTTAGTATCTAAATTAAAAATACGATAGCCACGGGAATAAGTAAGATATCCAAGAAAAATATCATCATGACATCTGGATTCAAACTTATAAGATTGTCATGTTTAAAATGAGAGACGCTAGGTCTATGACCAAATCTAAGCTCAAAAAGTCTTGCCTATGGCTGATCTCAAGAAAACCTTATTGGATATATAATGAGCAGTAGAGATCGCCTCAGCCCAAAACCTTGTAGGGGTGCTATGCTCATCTAGTATGGTCCTAACCATCTCAACAAGTGTCATATTTTCCTTTCTACCTCCCTATTCTACTGGAGAACTCTAGGTGAGGAAAATTGGTGCTCTAACCCTCTCTCAGTGCAGAAAGTGGCAAATGATTAGTTCTTGAATTCTCTGCCATTGTCACTCCTAATGGCTCTCAAGGCTCCTAGGAGGTCACTACTAGTCTAAGAGCCAACTGTCTTAAGTAACCAATGGACTCATCCTTAGACACTAGAAAGTACACCCAAGAATACCTTGAGTAGTCAACTACAATGACAAGCATATACCACTTCCCTTCTACAGACTGGACACTAGAAGGACTAACTATGTCTAAGTAAAGCAACTATCCAGATCCATCAGTCATCACTAGAGTAAGAGGTGGATGAGAAGCAGAAACCATCTTACCATACCTACAGGATACACACACTAGGTCTCTAGCAATTTTAAAACTAGGTAGTTCTCTAATCAGGTTCTTGCTACTAATTCTAGTCAAGTGGTCGAAACCTATATGCCCAAGCCTTCAAGGCCACAACACTAAATCATGAGAGTCAGAAACCACAAGGCACCTAGGGCTAGAGGTAGAAAAGATACTAAAATCAGAACTAAAAAATTCTCTCAAACTTAGGGTCTCAAAGACATGCTCACCAGAGAAGTCTAGAACTCTACACTCACCAGTCTTGAATGTCACTTCTAAACCTTCATCAAGTAGCTGGGAGACAGATAGCAAATTATACCTCAGCTTACTCACCAAAAGTGATGCCTTTGAGCATAAATTTCTTGTTGACGCACACAATGTTCTTGGATGTCACGGTACCAATAGAAGCATCCCCAAACGTGATCAACTTGTTGCCGGATGCATGTGTGAGGGAGGAGAACCATCTAGAATATCCGGTCATGTATTGAAAACACCTGGAGTCAATAAGCCACATATCTTCCTCCCTCGCACGCCGGACCTACAAGGCACAAACAGGAAACATCTGTGAATCAGTACTAAGATTAGTAAGAAATAACTTTAGAATCTAGTACTGAGCCACACGATGCTTGGGAACAGCACTAGAAATAGAAATAACATGGTTAGCACAATGATTATGAGCATACACATGAGACCCACCTAATCCTTTCCAAATCGGTCTAACAAAAGACCGGTACTCCCCTGACTAATTGCTACTCATGGTCTACCCTCACAATATTCTAACCCAAAGCGTTGCCTAGAACTACCAAAGGAGTTAAAGAAGCTATCTATAAATTTAGGCTTATGTCTAGCAGAAAAGACAGGATGCCTAGCTCTAGAGATAGTCAAGTGTAAAGGAACTACTCTAATGAATCTCAAAGCACGCTCTCTTTTTTCTCTCAACCTTAGTTTTACGGAAGTGAAACTCAACTATGTGGTCATCCTTCTTGCAGAAGGTGCAATGATACTTGACCTTTTGAGGGGTTTGACCTGATGGGGAAGAAATGCTTATCTTGCTAGAGGGATCGACAAAACTTACAGATCTAAAAGCTATCTTAGATGGCTCAGGGGGTTCTACCTCAAATATACCACTCTCAACAACCTTCATAACCTTAGGTGGATGGTTCTTGGAATACTCTAGGGAATTAAAATCTAGGCCTCTCTTCTTTACACTCACCTTAAATTGATCAAGGATCATATTGAGATTCTTCTTTCCATTAGAAAATCTCTCAAGTGTCTTTTTGGTTAGTCATTTTATTTAGCTAGATTCTCACATGTGACACACTCTTTTAACATGGTTGTCCTAGCATATTTTTCCTTATGAATGGTTACCTCAAGCTTTAGAGTCTCATAAGACACATAGGGGACATTCTTAATCCTAGACAACTACTCTTGATACTTAACCCTAAAGGCCTCTTGCACTTCAACTATATTATTACCATTCTCAACACAAAATACACAAGAATTAGAATCAATGACCTTTTTAGATGCAGTCATGGCTAAAAAATTTTCAATTTTAGCTTTTTCCTCTAGAGTCTTGTTAAGTGCATCTATCTCAATTATGAGCTTAGGATAATTTTCACATGATGCAGTCCTAGAATGCATAACCATCTCAATCATTTCATTCTTTTTGATTTTGTTATCCTCACAATCAGGGCAAGTATGATTAGGATTAAACTTTTACAATTCTTTAAGAGTATTATCCAATGTTATCTCTAGCAAAGCACAATTTGAATAAGAAGATGAATAGCATCTACATGAATAACATCAAGAGCAATATCATCCATACAAACATGATCATTACTTGACTTGAAAGAATCTAGATCATCTAGAACATTTTTGAGTTGGTCCACAACAGAGAAATGAGCAGATTTCAATATAGACAATTCATCATGCAAGCATAAGCAAGATTTACAATTCTGAGGATAAATTGACTTGAGTCTAACAATCTTTAAGTTCAAGTTATCAATCATCATATCCTAACTCTTAATCATTTTGGCATACTTTCTTAGTTGTTGTTCAGTTGCAATGAGAGGAAGAGCGTACCTCATCAAAGTCGTTATAGGGCTCGTCGGAGTCAGAGTCGTGGCTACCCTTGGCCTTGAGTCAGAGTCCTAGGCCTTCTTTTTATTGTGGGTGTTGTCCTCCTCGTCCTCTATCCTTGAGTCTATACTGCTCATGTCCACGGACTCAAGAGTGGGAAGGACTCGATTGATGAACTTTCGATAGTCGGGCTTCTTGACATTCACATCTCGACCTTGAGGATGCATCCAAAGGTCCTTCTCCTCCTTGCCCTTCAATTTGGGGCACTTGGCCTAAATGTGGTTCGGCTCACCACACTCGAAGCACGTCACCAGACCACCTCTTCTCTTGTTTCTCACCTTGTTGTACACTCTAGTGAATTTGGTGGACAGAAAGGCTAAATCTTTCTCAGGTAGCCTCTCAAGTTGCTCAACCCTAGACATGAGTGCAAGACGGACAACAAAAGGGCAATATCCACATAATCTGAAGCACTATTTTGAAAAGGTTCTATTACAAGAGTTATCGACTTTATCTTGGGAAGACATGAGATGAAGTCAATCTCATGTGTCTTCAACCTCAAGTACAGATTATTCATGGTAAACTCACTCATGATAGTGTTGTCATTGATGGATGTGATTTTCATCCCCCAAGATCTTAACATCAAGAGCACCCAAGATTTGATGTGCATTCTCAGACTCTGAGAAGGTCAAGCAAATAGCACAGAGGTCATGGAGAATTTTGTTGAACCTTCCCCATGAATCATCCAAAGACTCACCGGGCTTTTGCTTGATCTTAGAGTGTTCTTTCTTGAATTGATTCTATCTTACTTTCTTGATCGTGGTAGAGCCCTCTGATAGTCAAAGAAGGTCTTTCAGATCTCATGAGCAGATCTCAAATGAGCGACTCGCTGAAATTTTGATCGACTGAGCCCCTAAATCAGGAAGTTACGTATCTTACTGTTTGCCTCCACATTGGTAGAGGTTACATTGTCATCGGTCGGCACGACATAAGTGTTTTTGACTTTAAGCCAAATCATGTGCCTTTGGGCCTCAATGTAAGCATGCATCCAAGACTTCCAATATGAGAAATCCACTCGTTGAACACAGGAGGCTTGGTTGAATACTTGTATGCTGCCATAGCTCATAAGAGGGTTTTTGACTTTAAGCCAAATCATGTGCCTTTGGGCCTCAATGTAAGCATGCATGCAAGATTTCCAATACAAGAAATCCACTCCGTCGAACACAGGAGGCTTGGTTGAATACTTGTCTATTGCAATGGCTCATAAAACCAGTTAAGATCTACAAAAAGAGCTAACTGGGCTCTGATACCACTTGTAGGACCAGATGGCAATACAGGGGGTGAATGATGCCTTCTTGAAATTTTTCATCAAGTATTCAAAATCTTATTCTCACACAACTACAGAGTTGCATAAAATATAATTTTCATCCAAAACTCAAGACAAATAGCTTAAAAATACTAAACCACGAAGCAACTTCTTTTTGGCAGTCTAACCGGCATAGAAACGATGGTCTAACTAGTCTCGGGTGGTCTGACAGGTGCTTTAAGGGTGGTCTGACCACTGCTACAGTAAAATTAGGCAAATAAATAGTATTTTCAACACTATTTCAAACCCAAAAATCGATGAAACTTTTGATCCAAAGATCCAAATGACATAAAATTTTGCAGGGCTCTTCTCTAGGCTATCAAGAACCTATTCCATTAAATGATCATAAAAATCATAGCCAAAGTTGATATCTTTTTTAGTTTAAAGGAAAGATACATCAAAAAAAAAATCGGTGAATACAACTTGCTCGTGGGTGGACGGTGACCAAGATGGATCTAAATATATTTCCACAGGTCTCAGCAAGCAAGAACACAAAAGAAATCATGTTAAAAACTCTCGAATCAAGAAATCACACTTTGAGGCCAAATCTTGCAAAATCTAGTTTCCTTGATAAACTTGCTATCAAAGTGTCTAAATAGGTGAAAATATATTCCCAAAGGTTATCTTCAACTCTTACATGTCTTTGACACAGCAAGATCAAGAAAAGGGACAAGGAGATATCAAAACCAATCAAATCAAGAGCAAATCAATCAAATCAAGATGAATCCATGGAGTTGATCAAAGATCGATGTATTGCTTACTTGAGAGGAATAGTTTTACAACTACTACACCTTAGAGAACAGAGAGCACATAATGCACTCAACTCTCAAATTCTAACCCTAGACATGAGAGCACAAGAGAGATGGATTGGATGGTTAACACAAGTATCCATCGAAATCCCTTTATATAGATGGGCTAACCAGTCACACTTAGCCCTTAGTGGATACTATACACTGAGCACAATGACGGAAACTTGTTAACTTTACACACATGGGTTTTACTCTTATGTGTTTACTTATGCACGCTTTTCAAAATACATAAGTCTGAATCCACTAAGCCCTTTACGTTTGATCCAACTTGATCAAACCAGCTTCTTCTTAACCACAACAGCTCTCCAAATACCACTCATGCACCGCAGTTTTGATCTAAGGCATATTCTGGTGTTTTGGTCAAACTTACCAAAATACCCTTTCTTGACCGAGTCTTCATCTTCCATTGGGCGCCTCCCTTGGACCTACCAAGAGACATGGTGCAAAGCCTCCGTTCGAACTTGCCTTAAATATTTCTTGTCTTTCTCATATCATGCTTGAACTCACCATCTCACGAAGCATTCTTGATCGTTCTGGCTGTGGCTCCTCCCTGAGCGTAGCCTCGATCCTCACTGTCGACCATGGTGATTCCAAACGTCTTTGCACATCCAAAGATAAAGAAATCATTTCTGAGCATAAATTCTTCACAACTTGACCCACATTAACTAAAACAGGCATCATACAATATTAATGCAATGACCCAGGTCATCCCAACTCAATCCATGACTCAAAATCCTCAATTTCTGCCCAAAACAGAAAACAGTCTAGATAATATGCTATCTTTGCAAAATCAAATGACCACTCCGCAAAACTTGCAATGGTTCATCACAACATTATTCCGGATCTTCTCATAAGGTCCTTCACTTTTCTATAGTAATTATTATTGAGGAACCATCGCTGGCGACTCCAGTCCGATCGGTTCCTCCTATGCAACAAAGATGGATCAAACATAGATAATGCAGAATAATAAATTGAACATAGAGATAGGGAGAACTCTTGTCTTTCTTATTGCTTTCTTCTTCACTAGCACACTTTACAATAATTGCAACCCTTATTTATAGACTAAGTGGAGGGTGCTCACCAATAGGCTAGGCTTGCAAGTCCAGGCCTAGATTTCCCAACACTCCCCCTTAGGCACTCATCCGGCACGTTCATGTCTCCTGAAAACTCCATAAAAACTTAGAGAAAATTCATGATACATGATATTAAACTTAAAACCTTGCCTGAGAACATTCCGACAAACTCGTCAAGGGAAAAAGAGTACAATCCATTCAATTTTATTTAATCTATAGAATTTATTCTTTGGATACTCAATTTTTGTGATTAAGTTTTAATAACAAGCTCAAGGAGAATCTCCTCCTGAATTGTGCACTTCTCTAAGTTTCATCATTCCAATTCCACATGCATATCTTTCAAAATTAGTAAATCTGCAAGATTTTCATACGACTTAGTATGCAGTACCTTAATTTCATCAATCTTTTGCAATTCATGAGCATAGAAGAACTTGGTGTTGATATGCTTTGTGATATGACTCTTCACGTAACCTGTTTATACTTATGCAACACAAGTTGTATTATCTTCATAAAATAATGGTGGGAGCTTGCATGATGTTCAATCCATATGACTGTTAGATGTGGTGAATCATCCATCGAAGCCAATCATATTCTTGTGTGGCTTCATACAATGCTATGATTTCTGAGTGATTCGTCGAAGTCATACAAGACTTTGCTTAGACGATTTATATGAAATTGTAGTTCTACCACATAGAAATACATAGTCTATTTGTGATCTAGCAGTATATGGGTCTGACAGGTACCCAGCATCTGCATAGCTAGTCATATTTAGGTCAATATTCTTTCTATAGAATAGTCCAAGATCTTTACTTCCTTGAGGTATTAGAAGATGTCCTTTATTCCCTGTCAATACTTTTTGGTAGGTTATGTACTATATCTTGCTAATAGGTTTATGGCAAATACAATATCTAGTCTAATGCAATTTGCTAAATACATAAGTGCTCCTATTTCACTTAAGTATGGAAATTCCGGTCCCATAACTTCCTCCCCTCTTCTCTAGGTTTGTACGGATTCTTGTCTTACTACAAAGATCCTCCTCTTCTCTAGGTTTGTACGGACTCTTGTCTTACTGCAAAGATCTTCCGACCATTGGTATTTTTGAAGGATATGCCTTTCCAAAGTCAAACCTTTTTGACACCTTCTGAGTGCAGGCCGACTGATGTACTAATATTCCATCCAGGACATGCTCGAGCTGCAAGCCTAAGCAATATTTGGTTTTACCCAAATCTTTCATTTTGAACTCTGATTATAGGTAAGAACTCGCTTCCTTGATATTTTCCACGGTTCTGATGATATTTAGATCATCTACATGCATTGAGATTATACAAATTCCATTTAGGGATCGTCGTATAAATACATAGGGACAATTATCACTGTTCGTGTAGCCTTTCTTTCACAGAAAGTCGCTTAAGGAATTATACCATATCCTACCTAATTGCTTAAGTCTGTACAGTGATTTTTTGAGTTTTACACAGTACAAGTTTCTACTTGTTCTGTCTTGGTTAGAGACAGAGATACCTTCAGGTACCTTCATATAAACTTCTCAATCCTAGTTTCCATAAAGGTATGTCGTTACCGCATCCATCAATTTTATTTCTAAATTCAGATTTACTACCAATGAGATTAAATATCTAAAGGTAATACCACCCATGACAGGGGAATACATTTCTTCATAATCAACCCCTAGACGTTGAGTGAAATCTTATGCAACAAGCCATGCTTTATATCTTATAACTTAATTTTTCTTATTTCTCTTTCGAACAAATACCCACTAATGCTTGATGAGAGTTGCTGCATGTAGGACTGTGTGTCCCCAACATGTAGTCAGCAAATTACAATTCTGCTAAAGTGGTCAGTCTATAAATTTAATTTTCTTAATTAATACCACTGCTAGTCCATTCTTGATGTAGACATGGGGAACGAAGTGCTCAACTTTAATTCCCAATGCCATACAATAATCATCAAATAATTTTGAAGTAAATTATTTGACGTTGTCCATTCTGATGGACTTTATATGACGATTAGGGAAAATATTTCTAATTTGAATTATCTGTGAGATCAATTTTGTAAAAACATGATTCTCGCAGATAATAAACATATATGCGACTATTTCGAGGAAGCATCGATGAGTACCATAAAATATTTAAAGAGGAGTGCAAATATCACCTTGGATGCATTCCAGAAATGTAGGGACTTCATTCTTCACTTTCAGAGTAGAATGTCAAGTAATTAATTTTCCAGTGGCATATGCGGGGCACACAAAATATTCTTGATCATAAAAATTATTTACATCAATATTATATCTCTGTGACTTGTTAATTATATTTCTCATCATCCTAAGACCTGGATGGCCTATTCTATCAAGCTAGAGACAAAAAAAGTTCAAAACTTCAAAATATAGTTTTCAGAGTAGTATAGGCTACGGGTGCCTTAATATTAGTGTAGTATAGCCCAGATTCAAATGAAGGAAGTCTTTCCAATACCCTTTTTCACTTGCTTCATGTTTTGTAATGAGCATATATGCCTTACCATATTCTTCTTCAGTCTCAACGTGAAAACCATTAGTACGTAAGTCTTTGAAACTTAAGAGAGTTCTAGTCAACTCTGGGTACAACAAGGCTTCCTTAACTACCAAAATTGCTTCCTTAATTACCAAAATTTTGGCTCTTCCTAAATCTATTATACAAGCATCACTACCGGTGATTGTTGTAAGGCTGCCAGCATTTTTGCTAATCGGTTGAAAGAAATTTGTTTCTCTCAAGATGGTATTTGTTGTGCTACTATCAGCTTAGCACACTTCCTTCATGGGACGTCACACGCGTTCTAATATAAACTATTTTATTAATATGTATTAGGAGACAATCAACACATAAAATAAAATACTTCAAATATCAAAATATGTCATGCTATTATTGACTGAATAAATGAATGAATTAATATTATCCAACTATCATGAAAATGAATTATTTGAGTATCATTATTGCAAGTCTAACCTATTCCTTTCACACATGAAATACATGACAATTAAAGTCTAGATGCATTCTGTGCATTAGACTAAATCTGCTAAGAAATCCGAAATTTCGACTGCTATCTTCTCAGAGGTGAGATACTCTTCCTGAGAAATTTTGGCGATGGTAGCTACAATGTCAAGAGGGGGTGCAGCTGTAGAAGTGGAGTCCACCTCCATTGGTGCAGGCTACTATTCAGAATTCTCCCCTTGATGAATGCAAAGTGGATTTTATGTTGCCCTTTGCTATCCTTCTTCATTTTGGCCTATAAGTCATCGATGACGTGTTGCGGCTCTTTGTAGATCTACGACCAGTGCTCCCACTTGCCACACTTGTAGCAGGTTTGGTCTTGATGACCCGCTTGTCATTGCATTTTGATTTACCAACCTTGTTCTCTGGTGGAATATTTAACCTACCTTTCTGGGCTGTGGCTTTGCCCTTCCGTCCCCTTATCTTTATTATAGGCTTCTGCACATTGTAGCTTCCAGCATTGGCCTCATGACCAGCAAAGCTCCTAGATGGCTGTGCAACAAAGTTCTTATGGAGAACTTTATCTTGAGCTTCTGCAACCTGCAAGATATCAATCAATTCAGCATACTCCTTATAGCCATCTTGACAATAATTGTGTGCAGACTGCACTACACTAGGGTGGAAGATGGAGAGTGTCTTCTTAATCTTCTGCTCATTTGTGATCTGCTTGCCACAAAGATAAAGATTGGTACAAATTCTGTGCAGAGCAGAGTTGTACTCCACAACCATCTTGAAATCAGCAAATCTGAGTCAGATCCATTCCTGCTCTGCCTGAGGAAGGATAGTGTAGTTCAGCTTCTCGAACCACTTCTTGAGTGCAATCAATGATGCTAGTGCGCTCTACTCTGCCATGTACTCATTCTTGAAAGTGAGACAGATGTGGTGCCTAAGCAAGTGAAGTGTCTAATCATTTTTCTCAAGTGTGGGTTTGGCATCCTGCGGTACACCAATCCCAATGGCAGCGTGGAGCTTCTTGGCTTCAAGTACGATCTCGACATCAGAAGCTCAAATCAAGTAGTTTTGGCTATACTAGGCCTGTTCCTCGAACTCCTGGTTCATGGTGCCTATTATCTACATGTGCATGAAGAAAATATATAAATTTACTATAGGTAAATATGCATGAAATAAATTGGATAATGATAAAAAAAGGTTCTCGTGATATTTCAAATTTTCTACGTATTTTCTATAATTTTACTGTTAATTTCAGTGACTAAAGGTAATTTAAATAATTATGATTAATTAAAAATAGTAAATAAATATATAAAAGCATAGAAAATAATAACAATAGTGCTAAACAAGCTTCAAATGCGAAAAACAACTCAAAATTTAAATCCAGAGGCCATTTTATGCTAGAAAATATATTTTTAGTAAATTCTATAATTTTCGAAGGCTTCTCTACTAATTTTCAATCTTGAGAAATTTTTGCGTAATTTTTTGATTTTCTGAGGGCCCTTTTGCAAAATCCAGGCACCCCTTGCCCCCAGCCGATCAGATAGTTCGAACTTCCCTTGGCCGATCAGACGTTTTGAACTTCCCTTGACGGATCGGACTGGTCTGAACTTTCCTTGGCTGATTGGACTGGTCCGAATATCCTATGGCCAATCGGATGGTCCATGGACAATTGGACGGTCCATACTTCCTATGATTGATCGGACGGTTCAAATTCCTTTTGATCGATCGGATTGGTCCGAACTTCCTGTAGCCGATCAGACAGTCCACGGCCGAATGATGGCGCAACCACGTGCGGGTAGGCAACACGACCACATACTGGCGATGCAGCACGGCGGTCAACGCAGCTGCATGCAGGTGGCAGTCGGCCCTGTACGGGCGGTGTGGCTTTGGCCGATGCGCGACATAGAGCTTGGCCGTGTTCGGGCGGCGAGGGCCACCATGGCTCGGCATGTAGCCTCATGCAGAGGCACGGCACGGTGGTCGGCGCGATCGGCTACGTTGTCATTCATCATTTTTTTTTAAATCTACAGTGCAATTAACATCTACTTTTTCATGCAATCTACCAGTCGGCATTGTGCCAGTGACTTCAGGTCTACTCGCAGTAGATTAAAGCGGATTTGTACTGTAGAAATAATCTAGAAAGTGAAACTTGCGGAATTTAAAGCGATCTAGATGGATAATTTAATCTATGAATACTTCGATGATTACCTTCGATCCACCAGAGCAATTCGTGCTGATAACATATTGGGGAATCGTCACTGGTGAGTTCAGTCCGATCGGTTCCTCCTATGCAATAAAGATAGATCAAATATAAGTAATACAAAATAATAAATTGAACACAGAAAGATAGGGGGAGAACTCTTGTTTTTCTTTATTGCTTTTTTCAGCAGTATACTTATAATGATTGGGACCTCTATTTATAGACTAAGTAGAGAGTGTCCATCAATAGACTAGGTTTGTAGACTGAGGCCCATGTTTCCTAACAATTATCAAGCTATTGATGTCTAGTGATACTCACTAGTTAATATCTGTACGTGCCGTTTCTGCAGGTACTAACAGAGCAACAAATATGCCGACTCAGTCACGAATTGTCTTGCCTTTCCAGCCTCTTTCACTTTGTTTCAACCATGTAAATTATCACGTGGACATGCCTGCAGTAAGCCTACGTTCCTCCTCACATATTCCATGCTAGGACATAAGTTCTTCACTTGTATGACAAACTTATCTGAAGATGTGAATTACAAAAAACATTTTGGATCTAAAATTATAATGTGGTATCTTGTGTGTCAGGAAATGAAGGAGCAAGGATTCACAGAAAGCCGTCTCCAGCTGCTCTCTGATATCAGTGGTGCTTTCAGGCCAGGTGTTCTGACAGCATTAGTTGGTGTGAGTGGAGCTGGGAAGACCACTTTAATGGATGTCCTGGCAGGAAGGAAAACCAGTGGAGCTGTTGAAGGAAACATCACTCTCTCTGGTTACCCCAAAATACAAGAAACTTTTGCCCGTATTAGCGGCTATTGTGAACAGACTGATATTCATTCACCGAACGTTACTGTATATGAATCAATTCTCTACTCTGCCTGGCTGCGTCTTTCCTCAGATGTTGACGACAATACGAGAAAGGTATTTAATGCAAGCCACGTATCTGACTGAAGTAAAGTTGCTCTGTTCTATCTATTTAGAACTCCAAACTGTAATTGTTTCTGATCAAGTTAATAAAACTTCACCCACTTAGATGTTTGTGGAGGAAGTCATGGCCCTTGTAGAGCTTGATGTGTTGCGCAATGCTATGGTGGGTCTCCCTGGAGTTAGCGGGTTATCGACTGAACAAAGAAAGAGATTGACAATTGCCGTGGAGCTGGTAGCAAACCCTTCAATCATCTTCATGGACGAGCCAACTTCTGGTCTTGATGCTAGAGCTGCAGCAATTGTCATGCGGACGGTGAGAAATACAGTCAACACTGGGCGCACTGTGGTTTGCACGATCCATCAACCCAGCATTGATATATTTGAGTCTTTTGATGAGGTCTTCTCTCCCTCCCTCTCTCTCTCTCTCTCTCTCTCTCTCTCTCTCTCTCTCTCTGTGTGCGCGCGCGCGCATGCTTGTGTGATTTTTTTTTAACTCTTTTAGTTCTACAAATGCAAATAACTAACAACTGGTTTCTTTTCCAGCTTCTGCTTTTGAAAAGGGGAGGGCAGGTTATTTATGCTGGTGAACTTGGTCGCCACTCGCACAAACTAGTTGAATATTTTGAGGCGAGTTCTCTTTGCTTGCATATTTTAGTTTGGGCATAGCAAAGATTCTACTTATATGTCAAATTGAATGTGTAACTTGCTTACAAATATGATCAATGGCCTAAGAAAAGTTAGCAAAGGCCAAACAGGGCTTGAAATCCTTGCAGGTGTAGCACAAGTATACATTTTAACCCATGAAGCTGCCATTCCCCTGCAGGCAATTCCGGGTGTTCCAAAGATCACAGAAGGATATAATCCTGCGACGTGGATGCTGGAAGTTAGCTCCCCCCTAGCTGAGGCTCACCTGAACATAAATTTTGCTGAAATTTATGCTAATTCTGTTCTTTATAGGTAAGTAGCCTCAATTTTCAAACATAACCTTTCTTTATCACTATTTTGAACTACCGGTTCTTGTTTTCATTAAAACTAGTACAAATTCTCTGAAAGCGGAGACCAAAAAAAATTAGTTGTTGTCATTTATACTATTTACACTAAGTTCCCCTTTCATAAATATGACCAGGAAAAACCAAGAACTTATTAAGGAGTTGAGTGTTCCCCCTCCAGGCTACCATGATCTCTCATTTCCTACAAAATATTCTCAGAATTTATACAGCCAATGTGTCGCAAACTTCTGGAAGCAATACCAATCTTATTGGAAGAATCCACCATACAATGCCATGCGCTATCTTATGACGCTGCTCAATGGGCTTGTATTTGGCACAGTATTTTGGCAAAAAGGAAAGAACATGTATGATCCTATTTGTTGCTCTAGTGGAAACCAACGCTGATGGAAGAATGCTATATAAGCTTCTATGGTGGCACTAATGCTCTTATGTGTGTCTGATCTGTGGTATGTGCAGAGAGTCGCAGCAAGATTTGTACAATCTACTTGGTGCCACTTATGCTGCTATCTTCTTCCTTGGGGCTACCAATTGCTTCACAGTTCAGCCTGTTGTGTCAATTGAGCGAGCAGTGTTCTACCGCGAAAAGGCAGCGGGGATGTACTCGCCATTGTCCTATGCATTTGCTCAGGTAACTTCTCAATCTTCTTGATTTATTACTCATTTTGAGTGTGATAGATTGCTTTGGATGCATTGAGCTTGTTCCAAATAAAATGTATAAGCCCATCTTATTCCAAATATAAGGAGCACAAACTTCGAAGCTGCTATGATCAGATCGAAACAGTAGTACCTACGATCAGTATGTTGGATCCGAACCCACTTTAGGTTCCTGGGTTCATTCCCCGGGCTACAGATCCAAATAGACTGAACATAACTAAGTCCACATAGACGGAGCAACAACCTTATAAGTGGTATTGAGCCTTCTCCCTCAAAAGACTAGTCCAATGAGTGGGGACTCTCTCACACTTATAAGCTGTACTTTCTCCTCTCCCACAACCAATATAGGATTATTCCTAACAATCTCCCCCCTCACACATTGGTTGGACACTTCTGCAACCATGAGGTCCAAGGAGATGTTAGACACCTAGGCTCTGATACCAATTGTTGGATCCAAATCCACTTTAGGTCCCCCGGGTTCACTCCCCGGGCCACAGGTCCAAATGAGCTGAACACAACTAAACTCACGGAAACGGAGCAACAACCTTATAAGTGGTATTAGGCTTTCTCTCCAAAAGACTAGTCCAATGGGTGGGAGCTCCCTTACACTTATAAGTTATGCTTTCTCCTCTCCTATAACCAATGTGGGATTATTCCTAACACAGTATAATCTTGATCCTTATCTATTCAAAGCTGATTGAAAACGCCTTCTCATTTTTTTTATTTATAGTAGTAAATAAGAAATATTTAAATTTAGCAAACACCAATTAAGGGAAAAATGCAAAACCACAAAAAATGAAGCATGAGCATCAGAATACTTGCTAAAACAAGAATAAATTCAATGAGTTTGAGAAAGTAAAGGGGTGAAAGGTCGGATTTCTTTTGTGTAGTTTAATGAAACATCCCTTTATGGCTCCTTTCTGAGGTGGTCCGCTGAACATTTGGGATATGAGCTCTCACTATTGTGCAACGGTTGATTTGAGCAGGCATGCGTGGAGATCATCTACAACATCCTGCAGGGGATTCTGTACACTGTCCTTATCTATGCGATGATTGGGTACGATTGGAAAGCTGACAAGTTCTTCTATTTCCTGTTCTTCATTGTTGCGAGCTTCAACTACTTCACACTGTTCGGCATGATGCTGGTCGCATGCACCCCGTCTGCAATGCTCGCAAGCATTCTCGGAACCTTTGCACTCCCTCTTTGGAACCTGTTTGCTGGATTCCTCGTTGTCAGACTGGTAAGCAAGCCAAGAGTTGCCATGTTATGATGTTGCTCTCACCCGCTTCAACGCTCCAAAATCTGAAGTGTTCCTAATCCTAAAAATCACACAAGTACTGATTAGCACTTTTCTATATATAGAGAAGTGCTAAGGAGCATTTGAATGTTTTTTTTGAGTTGAGAGCACTCAAATTTTAAAGCATTGAATTTTCATCTAACGGATCCTTCATACCTCCTCTAAAAACAAATCTAGGACATTGCATCTCTATCTAATAGATCTCTCAAATTTTTGTTGCAGGCAATACCGATCTGGTGGAGGTGGTACTACTGGGCTGACCCGGTGTCCTGGACCATCTATGGCGTCGTTGCGTCGCAGTTCGGCGAGAACGGCGGTTCGCTTTCAGTTCCCGGTGGGAGCCCTGTGGTGGTGAAGCAATTCTTGAAGGACAATCTCGGCATCCGGCACGATTTCCTTGGCTATGTTGTGCTCGCCCATTTCGCCTACGTCCTCGCTTTCGTCTTCGTCTTCGGCTATTCCATCAAGTTCTTCAACTTCCAGAAACGTTAGCCCGTGCTCGACAATCCGATCACTCGCTAGCACCGACATTCTTTTTGCCATTGCTGCAAACGAAGCTACTGTATCGGTATAGTACCATTACGCGACTGCTTACGAGTGGCTGCGGATTGTGTCAGTTCAGAAACAGTCACGAGTTGTTGAGTAATCTTATTTGCTAGTTTGCATACGAGTTAGTAGTGTGTGTGTGTGTGTGTGTGTGTTTTGGTGTAAGTCTTGTTCAGGCTTTAGAGTTGCTCGGTGAGTTTCAGGTCAGTAGCTAAATCAGTCTAGCGTGTGTTTTGTTCTGAAGACTTCTACGTTGTGTGAGTTGAGTTCATGCCGAGATACCAGGTCTTCGGATCCATGGGATCATGGCGCGTTTGTAGGCATTACTTGCATGTAACTAACTCTGTTATTCACTAAATAAAAGGAGCAAGAAAAACCCAGAAAAGCTGCGGCCAATTAGCAGCGCAAACAGATTTCTGTTTCTCTGGAAAAAACTCAACTCATTCTCTGAAGTTTTTCGGACGCACTGTTTATCGTCCAGCACTCTTCAGATTTCAAAATTCTACATTCAGATTAGAGCCGAAATAGAGATAGTGAGCGAGAGGGCCTTCTAACATTTGGTATCAGAGCAATCCATTCATCAAACCTGTGGAGATGCCGTGCGGTACAAGATCTGTTTCGCCCAACTCCATGAGTGCAAGCGGAAGCGGTAGCTAGTCCGGTGGCTAGGCAGGTGGCCGTGAGTTGGTGGCGCAGGTGGCGCCAAGGAATCTGGTGTGACGCTGCATTACCCGATGCTCACGCGCACAAATTACATCGAGTGGGCACTCCTGATGCGGGTCAATCTGCAAGCGCGAGGTGTATGGGAGGCAATTGAGATCGGAGTTGCTGATTTCCGTCTGGACAGAATGGCGCTGGTGACAATTCTCCAGGCCATCCCCTCCGACATGCTGCCCATGTTGGCCATCAAGGATTCAGCCAAACAAGCCTGGGAGAGCATCAAGACTATGCGTATGGGTGTGGTGCTTGTCCGGCGGCCAAGGTCCAGAATTTGCGCAAGGAGTTCAAAGCGATCAAGATGACGGATGCTAAATCCGTGGATGATTTCGCGATGCAGTTGACTGCAATTGTCAATAGCAGTCACGGTCTGGGCGACAATCTTTCAGAAGAGACGGTGGTGAAGAAATATTTTGCGTCAATGAGCCTGCAGGCTGCTGCTTGTATTTATAGAACAATGTGTACAGCCATTTCCCTATTCTACGCTAATTACTACAGCAGTTTCTGGATTGTTAACCAATTGCTAATTACAACAGTTTCTGGATTCTACGCTAATTACTACTGCAATTACGCTAATTACTACAGCAGTTTCCGAAGATGTTACATACTCTAATACGCCCCCTCAATCTGGACCGCTGTGAACAAGGTATTAGGAAACCAGGGATAAGGGTTTCCGTTTAAACGGATTCTTTCCGTTTAAACGAGTCCCTATCTATATTGGGCACCTCACCCACCCCCTATAAATAGAGAGCCATATGGCTGATTTTGTACCCTATTGAATTGAAGCAATAAAGAAAGACCAGGAGTTCTCTCTACCTCTCTCTGTGTTCAATCTATTATTCTGTCGCTTTGTGATTGATTCGTTCTTATTCTAAGCAGAGGAATCGCTCGGACTGATCGCCAGCGAGGGGTTTCTCAACACGTTATCAGCACGAATCGTTCCGGTGAACGAAGGTAATCATCGAAGCACTTAATAGATTGGTTTTCTAGATCGCTTTGAATTTGCTTTTTCTTGGCGTTCTAGATTGGTTTTTCTACGGTGCAAATCCCTAATCTACCGCGAAGCGGACACGAAGTCGCGGCACAATGTCGATCGGTAGATTGCGAAGCGAGGTAGATGTTGATTGCCTTTGAAAGCGATGCAAATCTGCCTAATCTACCGGCGAGCAGACACGCCGACACAATGTCGATCGGTAGATTATGAAACAGGGTAGATGTTGATTGCATCGTAGATGAGAAACAAAATTTCTTTTGCATTGCCTTTTCGCTTGGTTGGCCTGGCCTCACGTTCGCACATACCAACCGCCGCCTCCGCACGAGGCGCCACCATCGTCGCCACGCCGCGCCCGAGCAGCGCGCCGCCTCGCCGGCCTCGGCTCCCAGCGCGCGCTGCGCCGCGCTCGCCGCCACCGGCCTCCCGCACCTGGCCTCCTTGCGCGCGCCACCGCATGGCGCTGCCGTTAACCTCGGCGCGCTGCCCGCGCGCCTCCCCGCGCCGCCCTCTCGCGCCGCGCCCGCATGGCGCTCTCGCTGCCTCGGCCGCCGCCTCGCGGCTGCCTCTCCGCGCCCGGCAGCAGCGCCGCCACTCCCCTGACGGGCGCCGCCGCTCCGCTACGCATCGGGCTCGGGCCACCGCCCCGCGCCGCTGGCGTCGCCGCCCGGCCTCGGCGGCTCGCTGCGCCTGGCGGCGCCTCCCGCGCTTTCTTTGCGCGCTGCTTGCGTCGCCGCTTCGCCGCGCCGGCGTGCCGCGCCTGGCCGCTTGCCTGCGCGCCACCACCGCCGGCGCCGTCACCGCCCGACATGCGCCGCATGCGCATGCGCGGCCGCCGCCGATGCTCGGCCTCTCCGCCCGCATGGCGCCGGCCACCACTCCACCCGGCAGCGCCTCCTCGCGCGCGCAGACGCCGCCGGCCCGCACGCTGCCGCCACCGCGACCGCCCCGCGACGCTGCCCGCGGCCGGCCGCCGCCGCCTCGCACGCCGAAGTCGCCGCGCCGCGCTCGAGTCAGCCCCTCCTGCGCTGGGCGCCTCCGTGCGCCGCCACAAGAGAGCTAAGGGAAGGGGAAACCTAGCAAGGGGCAAGCGGAAGCAAATTTAAACGGGCCAAATGGGCCGCAAAATCTCTGAAAAAGGGGCCTAGGAAGGGGGAATTTTGCAGAAAATCCCATGAAAAATCAGAAAATTGCGCATAATTTTCTCGAATTGAAAATTTACGTAAAACCCACGAATTGCGAGTCATTGAAAATTTGTATTCTAACATAAAGGGTCTCGGGAACCGAATTTTGCATTATTTTCAGCATTTGAAGGTTGTTTATTTATGCCATTATTGTTTTATATATTTTCTGTATTTATTTACTGTTTTTGATTAATTGTAATTATTTAATTACTTTTAATCACTGAAAATTAGCAGTAAATTATGGAAAATGTATAGATAATTATGGAACATTACGAGAATTTATTGTACCATTTATTTACCTGCAGTAAATAATTTCATGCATGTTTACCTGAAGTAAACTTATATGTTCCATTCATCGCATGTAGATGGTCGCATCACGAACAGGGTTCGAGGAGCTTGCCCGAGATGGCAAGAACTATCGGACGTGGGCATCCGATGTCGAAATAGTACTTGGGCCGAGAAGCTCCGCGCGCTATTGGGATTGGCGGACGGCATGACGCCAAACCTACACTGAGAAAATGATCGGGCACTTCATTTTCTCGAGCACCACCTCTGCATTACTCTCAAGAATGAGTATATGGCGGAGAAAAGCGCGCTAACATTCGGACCGCACTCAAGAAGCGGTTTGAGAGGCTAAAGTACACCATTCTTCCTCAAGCAGAGCAGGAGTGGATCGGACTAAGGTTTGCCGATTTCGAGACGGTCGAGGAGTACAATTCTGTCTTGCACAGAATTTGTACCAATCTTCAACTCTGTGGCAAGCAGATCACATATGAGCAGAAGATTGAGAAGACCCTGTCCACCTTTCATCCCAATGTTGTACAATCTGCCCGCAACTATCGTCAAGACGGCTACAAGGAGTACGCCGAATTGATTGATATGATGCAGGTTGCGGAGGCTCAGGATGAACTTCTCCGCAAGAATTACGTCACTCAGCCACCAGGCAGCTCCGCTGGCCGTGAAGCCAATGCTGGAAGCTATAAGGTGCGAAAGCCCTTGATGAAACGAAGGGGAAAGAAGGGTAAGACCGTTGCCCAGAAAGGCAAGTCAGATGCTCCAAGTGACAAAAGGGCTAAAGAGAGTGGCAAACCTTATGGCCAGCAGAACCAAGGTTGCTACAAATGTGGCAAATGGGGGCATTGATCACGGATTTGCAAAGCACCGCACATGTCATTGATGCCCACCAAGCCCGGAAGAACAATGGCAAAGGCAGCACCAAGCTCACTTTGCGGCGAGGGAGGAGCATCTTGAGCAGTTGCTGAAATGATGGAGGTAGAGACCCTCCGGCAGACAGCACCCTTACGACTTAGAGCGACCACCTCCATGATTTCTCTCGAAGAGAACATCACGCTGAAAAGATAGCGAAGAAGTCAATGACTTTCTAGTTGATTCCGTCGATGCACGAATGCATGAGACATTAATTGTCATTTATTTTGCATTAAATGGACAAGTTAGATCTTGCATGGATGGTACTTTATTTTTGTCTTCTCGTAATGGTTGGATGATTTTGAAATAATTCATTCATTTATTCAGTTTATAATGGCATGAACACGTGTGGCTATATTATACCAACATTAAGGCGCCATGTGTCTGCTAATACGAAGACAGTATTAAGAAGCTCTGAACTATTCTGTCTCTAGCATGACAGATTAGGCCACCCAGGTCTTAGAATGATGAGAAATATAATTAATAATTCCCACGGGCATAATATTAATGTGAAGAATTTTCCGAATCATGAAGATTTTGTGTGCCCTGCATGTGCCACCAGGAAATTAATTATTAGGCCTTCTACTCTGAAAGTGAAGGATGAAGTAGCTGCATTTCTGGAACGCATCCAGGGAGACATTTGCGGTCCTATTCAGCCCATCTCAGGGCCATTTAGGTATTTTATGGTGCTCATTGATGCTTCCTCAAAGTGGTCATATGTGGGTTTATTATCCACAAGAAACCATGCTTTCGCCAAATTGATCTCGCAGATCATTCGCATCAGAAATGTGTTCCCTGATCATCGCATCAAGTCCATCAGAATGGACAATACCGGAGAATTTACTTCAAAGGCATTTGATGATTATTGCATGGCGATGGGGATTGCAGTTGAGCATTCAAGATCTTGCATGTCCATACCGAACAGTTTAGCGAGGCTTTAATCAAGAGAATTAAATTTATTGCCCGACCCCTTTTGGAGAATTGTAATTTGCCAGCTACATGTTGGGGACATGGCAGTCCTACATGCAGCGAATCTCATCAACTTTCGACCTTCGGCCTACAACATCTATTCACCTATGCAACTAGCGCAAGGGTCACCACCGAAAATTTCTCATCTCAGGAGGTTTGGATGCAAGGTTTATGTACATATACCCCCTCCACAATGACAGCAATGGGTCCTCTCGTAAGGCGGGATATCGTTGGTTATGAGATCGCATCCATAATCAGTATTTGGAACCCATGTCGGAGATTTGCATCTTGCCGCCATTGATGCATTTTTGATGAGGATAATTTCCGACATTAGGGGAGAAATCAACCTTTTCATGAAAAATGCCGGGAAATTACGTGGGAAGCCACGGGAATTCCTGCACATGACCCACGCACTAGTAAATCAAATAGAGAAGTCCAGAAGACAATGAAAGTCCAGAAGACAAGAGAAGTCCAGAAGACAATAGAAGTCCAGAAGACAAATGATTTGTAAGCATTAGCGAATCAGCTGCCTAATCACTTTAGTGATTTGAAGAGTGTGACTAAGTTGCATATGCCTGCACGCACTGCACCGGAGAGGGTTGAAATACCAAAGAAAGCAGAAGGTATCCCCAATCTCGTCCAGAGGCCTCGAAAAAAAAGAGGATGAGAACTCCGGCTCCTCGAATCCTAAGTAACCGGGGACGCCTGGTGAAAAAGGATAAGAAGGACTTATCACAGCCGATCACCGAAGTCCCCCAGAATGAGAAGGGGAGCCAGTTGAGACCTGGCACATGTATGACACCTCCGATAGATGCCATACCGGATCTGAATATCCCGTCGGCATGGATGTGTGCGCACACATCGGTCGAAAAACTAAAGGGACTTGCCACCGCAATTGAAAGAAGCGTCACGCAAGGTGAAGCTCGGAAGAAGCAACTCATGAAGAAATAGCTATAAATTATGTGTACACGGAGAGTCCACTGAGCAGGACAACGACCAATATCGATATCTACTTCGCAAAGAAAATTGCCACAATCATTGATCTTGATCCCGAGCCTGCATCGCTCGCTGAATGTAAGAAAAGATCAGATTGGGAAGATTGGAAGAAGGCAAAAGCAACCGAATTGCTATCTCTGAACAAAAGAGAAGTGTTTGGGCCCGTATGCCGCACTCCTCCCCATGTGCACCCTGTAGGGTACAAGTGGGTATTTGTTCGAAAGAGAAATGAAAGAAACGAAGTAGTGAGATATAAAGCAAGGCTGGTAGCACAAGGTTTCACTCAACGTCCTGGAGTTGATTATGAAGAAACCTACTCCCTAGTCATGAGTGGAATTACCTTTCGATACTTGATCTCAATGGCAGTGAACTTGAATTTAGAAATGAAATTGATGGATGTTGTGACTGCATACCTTTATGGTAACTTGGATTCGGAGATTTATATGAAAGTCTCTGAAGGAATTCCTCTCCCGAACCAAGACAGAGCAAATAGAAATCTGTACAGTGTGAAGCTTAAAAAGTCCCTGTATGGACTAAAGCAATGCAGCGAATGTGGTATAATCGCTTAGCGACTTTCTCTGCAAGAAAGGCTACACGAACAATGAGGACTGTCCTTGTGTATTTATACGGCGATTCCGAGATGGATTACGTATAATCTCGATGTATGTAGATGATCCGAATATCATCGGACACGTTGGGCGATATAAAGAAGCAAGCTCCTACTTGGAGTCGAGTTTGAAATGAAAGACTTGGGCAAGACCAAGTTACGCTTAGGCTGCAGACTTGAGCATGTCCTGGAGGAGTCTTAGTACATCAGGTCGACCTACACCCAGAAGGTGCTAGAAAGATTCGGCTTTGAGAAAGCATTCCCATCAAAAGTACCTATGATCGGGAGATCTTTACAGCAAGAAAAAGATCCTTACCGACCTAGGGAAGAGGGGGAGGAAGTTCTGGGACCGGAATTCCCATACTTGAGTGCAGTTGGAGCACTCATGTACTTAGCAAACTGCATTAGACCGGATATCGCCTTTGCCGTGAACCTATTAGTAAGGTATAGTGCAGAGCCCACCAAAAGGCATTGGCAGGGCATAAAGGACATCTTCCGATATCTCCAAGGATGTAAGGACCTTGAATTGTTCTACAGAAAGAATCAAGATCTGAACTTGATTGGCTATGCAGATGCTGGGTACCTGTCTGACCCGCATACCGCAAAGTCACAAACAGGCTATGTATTCCTGTGTGGTGGAACTGTAATTTCCTGAAAATCGTCTAAGCAAAGCCTTGTAGCTACCTCGACGAACCACTCAGAAATAATAGCGCTATATGAAGCAGCACGTGAATACGCTTGGCTACGCCGAATGGTTCACCACATCCAGCAGTCATGTGGAATGAACATTGTGCAAAACCCCACAATTATCTATGAAGATAATGCCGCTTGCGTTGCACAAGTACAAACGAGCTATGTGAAGAGTCATCTCACAAAGCATATCAACCCCAAGTTCTTCTATGCTCATGAATTGCAAAAGATGGACGAGATTAAAGTACTGCATACTAAGTCTTGTGAAAATCTAGCAGATCTATTCACAAAGTCCCTCCCCGCATCTAGTTTTGAAAGGTGCGTGCGAGGGATCGGTATGATGAGACTTAGAGAAGTGCAGAATTCAGGGGGAGAATTCTCTCAAGTCTGTTAGTATATCTTGATCCTGAAGATCAAGTACCCAAAGAATAAAAGTCCTGAAGACTAAATGAAGTTGGGTGAATTGTACTCTTTTTCCCTTGACGAGTTTTCCTGAAGTTTCTCGATCAAGGTTTTTAATGAGGCAATTCATGCAATCACAGCATAACATGCATCATGTACTCTTTCTCCAAATTTTTCCCACTGGGTTTTTATGGAGTTTTAACGAGGCATGAGTATGTCGGATGAGTGCCCAAGGGGGAGTATTAGGAAACCAGGGATAAGGGTTTCCGTTTAAACGAGTCCCTATCTATATTGGGCACCTCACCCACCCCCTATAAATAGAGAGCCATATGGCTGATTTTGTACCCTATTGAATTGAAGCAATAAAGAAAGACCAGGAGTTCTCTCTACCTCTCTCTGTGTTCAATCTATTATTCTGTCGCTTTGTGATTGATTCGTTCTTGTTCTAAGCAGAGGAATCGCTCGGACTGGTCGCCAGCGAGGGGTTTCTCAACACAAGGTTCAGATTGCGCCGAAAACAATCAAGAGTCTGCCGGGTAGCTGACTTGGTGAAGACATCAGCAAGTTGGTCATCAGACGAGATGAACCAGACATCGAGCACTCCTAAAGCAACCTTTTCCCGCACAAAATGAAAATCGATCTCAATGTGCTTTGTGCGAGCATGGAACACAAGATTAGCCGTCAAGTAAGTTGCACCCAGATTGTCACACCATAGTACTAGTGGTAGAGTTTGGGCGATGCCTAGCTCCTTGAGAACCGATTGAATCCAGATAGCTTCTGTTGTCCCGTTTGCCAACACTTTGTATTTGGCTTCGGTGCTCGATCTCAAGATAGTAGGTTGTTTCTTTCAGCTCCAGGAGACAAGGTTAGGACCAAGAAAGATGGCAAAGCCGCCAATCGACCGTCGGTCATCTGTGCACCTGGCCCAATCAGCGTCAGTGAAGATGCTGAGGCGTGTTGATGGGGATTTGCGAAAATGCAGTCCAGTATTAATTGTGTGCTTGACATACCGCAAAATACGCTTAACTGCCTCCCAGTGAACATTTGTCGGCTGGGACAGGTATTGACACACCTTGTTGACAGCAAAAGATATATCAGGGTGTGTTAATGTGAGATACTGCAATCCGCCCACCATACTGCGCTCCATTAAAGAACTCACTGGCGGTTCAAGGCTATTGAGGAGCGACTTGGTCTCGGCAATGAGACTGAGGAAGGTGGTCGATTGCTTCTCATTGAAGCGAAGTGGCAAGCACGGCAAAAGGGGAAGGAGCAAGGTTAGCCTTTCTGCGGCAGCAGAGGAGGTGATGCCCAGTTCAACACCAAGAAGAACTAGTGGCACCCCAAGCATGGGCGCGGTCAGACCAAGGACAGCACTGGCGCAAAACAAGGAGCTGCTTCTCTGCCACATCTTGACAAATCAAAGGTGAGATGCTACAATTGTGATAATTACGGGCATTTTGCAAGAGATTGCCATAAACCGCGAAGAGAGCGCAGAGAGTAGGCGAATTTGGTGCAGCCATATGACGAGGAGCCCACGCTCCTCATGGCGCAAGTCTGCACTCTCTCGGAGGTCATTGAGGAGGTGTCGGGAAATGTGATGCCACAAGAAGTTCGAGCTCAGGCACACCTCTCAACAGAGGGTGAATGTCCTAAGAATCCATGGTATTTGGACACGGGTGCAATGAACCATATGACCGGCTGCAGGGAGAGCTTCACCAAGCTTGACACTGGCATCAAAGGCTCTGTGAAATTTGGAGATGATTCGGTGATCGACATTTGTGGGTGTGGAATGGTGTTCTTCACATGCCACAATGGTGAGCATTGAGCACTCTCCGATGTCTATTATATACCAAAGCTTCATAGCAGCATTGTGAGCCTCGGACAATTAGATGAGTGTGGTTGCACGATCAATATTGAAGATGGAGTGTTGGGCATTTGTGATCGACAACAATGACTGCTAGCAAAGGTAAACCGCACTAAAAGCTAGATTTACATTCTGAACCTTGTTTTAGCATAGCCAGTTTGCTTGTCAGTTCATTGCACAGAGGAAGCTTTGCTGTGGTATGGGCACTATGGTCATTTAAATTTCTAAGCACTTCACAAATTGGCTCAGCAGAAGATGGTCCATGGTTTGCCACACATTGATCAAATAGATCAGCTGTGATTGTTGTGTTGTTAGTAAACAGTGGCGGCGTTCATTTCCTCACGAAACTAATTACCGAGCAGATGTAGTACTTGACTTGGTTCATGGTGATTTGTGTGGTCCCATCACACCTGCAACTCCCAAGAGGGAAGAAATACTTTCGTCTGCTGGTTGATGATCTCAGCTGGCACGTGTGGGTCACACTGCTATCCACCAAAGATGAAGCAGCCGACACCATTAAGAAGTTTCAGGCAGGTGTTGATAGGGAAAGTGGTAGAAAATTGAAGGCGTTTTGAACTAACTGCGGTGGAGAATTTACTTCTGCAAAAGCTTGGTGAATACTTTGCAGGGCTTGGTGTGAGGTGGTTTCTCACGGCTCCCTACTTGCCCTAGCAAAACGGGGTCGTAGAGCGCTAGAACCAAACTATGGTTGCAATGGCGAGGAGTCTACTGAAGGCTAAGGAGATGCTAGGATGTTTTTGGGGGGAAGCAGGAGCCACAACAGTCTTTCTCTTAAACCGTGCGCCAACAAAAGGTGTTGATGGCAAGACTCCATTTGAGGTATGGCACAAGAGAAGCCCAAATGTCCATTTCTTGCATATTTTAGGTTGGATTGGATATGTCAAGGATGTTAAACTTAGGATTAAGAAGCTGGCAAGCCGGAGTACACCTATGGTGCTTATAGGGTATGATATGGACTCTAAAGCATATAGGATGTATGGTCCAAATGCCAAAAGAGTTCACATAACACAGGATGTTGTGTTTGATAAAAAGGCCAAATGGAATTGGGGAGAAGATGCAGCCAATGTGGACTCATTTGTCTCAGGAGATACATTCACTGTGAAGTATGCCTCATATTTGCAAGCCAAAGAATCTCTTGATCAAGGGAGTGGCGTTGATCAGTTTGAGACAGCATCGGTCTTAGGCACCAAAAGTAGGCCGGAGACACCGAAGAAGGGTGCATTGCCCTCACTGTCTCAGTCTCCATAGAGAGAAGCAGTTCCCGGTGTAGGTGTGTATCTTCTCCAAGCAATGCATATTCAGGTTCAGATGAAGGTCCAAGGAGGTATCAGTTGTTAACTGAACTATATGATTGTAACATCCTGATTTTCAGTGTCATTTGAAGCCTTTTAAAATAAAATTCACCATTTACTTTTTCTGAACTTAATAGAAGCTTAAAATGAATTTTTATTAACTAAAAAGATTGAATATGAATAAAATAAATATTAACATTTGCTGAAAATATTTTATTTGGGTCGTTGTGTCTCAAAGAATTTTTTAGATTTTTCTGTATTTTTTTGGATTTATTTGCTGTTTTCTAGAGCTCATTTTATTTTATTTCAATTTCTAAAATTAGAAAATCTCCAAACATCCCTGCATCGATCGGACTGCTTCAATCCATTGCTGCCATGTGTCGATCATCCATCACATACCGCGCATCCCTAGCCATCCTATCAAAGTTGCCATTCGGACCATCCGAACGTTTGAATCCATCCAGATCGTCCGATCACTTTTGGACGTCCAATCGGCCGCATCGTTCGCCCGGTCCGAACCTGCCCACACTGTTCATCTGTGCCATCTAATCTCGACCATCCGTTTTCTCCCCTAGCTATGTGTTACTTATTCAGCCATCCTTGCACTATTCATCTCTCCTTCACAAACTCCCCGCCATCTTCGCTTCGATCTTAGTGTCCGTGCCCAAACCATCTCCGTTGCGGAGTCTCACCTGTAGGCGCCTCAAACTCTCTCGATGTCTGTGCTTAAAAGGCAGAGCCGTGCCTTAGTTCCCGCAATCCCGAGCTGCTCGCTAGCCTTGCCTTGCCTTGCCGTCGATCTCACGCCGTCGTCTTAGCAACCGCCATCGTCATCTTCGCCGAGCACCGCCACTCGACCAGTCCGTCCTCACCGACGACCGCCGTCTGTCAGTGAGCTCCATCACCGCCTTGCAGTCTCGCTCCGCTCTAGCCATCGCTCCGTTGCTCGATCCCCTTGCGCTGCTACCTCGCCCATCGCGCACCCATGCGTCCCTTCGCCATCTGCTGCCAATCACCGAGCGACGTGTGTCATCAATCCTCGAATTGTCCGAACAATCCACACCACCTCAGCCGTCCGATCGTCGTTGGACCGTCCGATTGACGTGATCATTCGGACAGTCTGAACCTCTCTACCTCTCAGCCGTTTGATCATCGGATCTCTAAACTTCATTACTTTTCAGTCGTTCGATTGTCATCACGTTTGGATAGTCCAAACCTCTCCACACCGTCCAGACCATACGATCATTTCTCGGACCGTTCGATTGCTGCACCAACCCCTGCCGTGTTAGCCCTAGCCGAGTCATCACCACCTCAGCCCTAGATCCGATGAGTCACTATGTGTCAGTGCCACGTCAGCACCAGAGCCATCCCAGATGCCACGTGTCCACCACGTCAGCCCTATAGTCATATATGTTAAAACAATGTCACAAAAATGATTTACAAGTCAACAAAGTGAAGAAGAAGCAAGCAAACTTGCCCTCATAGATCAAGCAGTGTGTTTTTCTCTAAAAATAAATGCAGAAATAAATACACGAACTAAAACATCAATGTTCTAACCAAAAGCTACAACCATACAATCAAAGGTACATCCGAGAACACAGATATGTCTACACAACTAAACCTGTGGCAATATATGTAACACTTGGTTCCCATCCTAACTCTACAAATTCCAGGAGTATTAATGAAAAAAAGGCACCAATCATGTACTCAGCACTGGCACTATAAAATCAAAACTCCTAACATAGCAACCTTAATGTTAACAAAGTGCTAGTGGGCTAACCTAAATTAAAACGTGTTCATATGCCACCCCCCATTAATGATTGAAGCATTAATTCTAAATCACTATTAAAGCATGAATACTAGAACATCATAACAGAACATTTAATATGCCTACAGCATATAACACCAGTTAACCTAGGTCATCATGATGTAAACATTACATTAGCAGGATATGATCAGGCAAGTATTACAATGGGATAATTGTATTCAAAGATAGAGGCGACAGTTAATTATGGAACAAGTGATATGCAGAACAGAAGAAGTTATGGCGCGAGGTACTTGCCTTGAGCACGCTCGATGGACTCGCTGCACGAAGAATCTGGAATGCGCAACTGCCCAAATGCTCCCACAACAGCTGTAAAACCTCAGGACCGACATTACCTTAGGATGCTACTAAACCATTCCACAACAAGTCAGATTACAAGATAAAATAAACTGGCAACATCTTATAAAGCATGATAAAACTAAGCGGAATTATAAGAAAACAGGATATAATGGGACCCTATTAATTAAGAATAATCGCTCATAATTTTAACCAATTTAAGCGAACCACATCCTAGCATCATTAATAAAAAAATGATCAACAATGAGTGAACAGGATGAATAACTACAAACTCCACTTATTTATTACAACATACATAAGGTGTGTGAAAGTGTTGTGCCACTCTACCCTTTCCATACATGCTCGAGAATCACTTAGAAGGGGAGGAACAAGAGTGATATAAAAATCTCAGCAAGCAAACTGTTTAACAAGCTAATTAAACAACAATAGTTTAAGCATCAATATTTTTTCACAATGACCACAATTTATAGACTTAACACACTTACTACCAACAACAACAAAATATTAAAATTAGGATTCGAATGCCTACTTCTTAATCACAACCACCACTACTATCAACATCAATAAAGCATTAACTTATTTTTCTCACTAACCTTATTCTTTCCCACAACCACAACCGCTCACAACAGTTACCACAAGAGATATTCCTCCTACCACAGTCACATCCCCTACCATACCACAAGACGGATGAACCACACTCCACGACCACAGCCACATCTCTCATACTACAAGGGACTCTCATGAGTCAATTTCGTAAAACAGTTAAGAAGTTACATTTGTTTGCAAATAATTTATCCACCACACATTGCATAAGTATGCAAATGATTCATCCACAATGAAAATGCATATGATCCACTGCACCCTTACCCAACAAGGTAAGAGTATACATCGTACTACGGCAATGTACGATACTGTACCAGTACGGTCATGGCGATGTGCAGCGACATCCACAATGCAAATTGACATGTCATGATATGAATGATATGATTCACATGATTCACAATAATATAACTACCAAGATCAGCAATATAGTCATCAAGTATTCTACCTCATCATCCACACATGTTTCATCAAGAACACTACTTCTATCCACAAGTAATCCATCAAAGTTTAACTAAATGATTATTAAATTGCTATCACATAGATCACAATAAGAAATTATGTAGCAATGGCAAAGTATCTCAGATTAAGAGAAATATTTAATGTGAAGGTAGTATGATTAACGAATTAAACGGTAGCACATCCGCTACGTTTACTTGCCTCTGCCGTTGAAGCGAAGTGATCACGCGCGTTAGAGCAAAACCACATGTCCAAAATTACCTCTCAGCACACGACTATAGCAAGGTAATTGCAACTTAAGAAATAAAGACGCCGCTATACCCCAAACCCGATAATAACTTCTCTGCTCGCCGATCCTTCACCCAACCCACTTCGGCAACGCTGCTTAATATTTTTGTATCTTTAAAAATATTAAGCCGATTACAGCAAATAAGATATTTCTAGAAACTACAATAAAATATCTTCAATCTTCAAGTAGACCACTTATTTTTATTTTACTGCTAACATGGTATAATTTAACGCGCAAAACAGAGGACATACTCTGTTTCGGCAATCTGGCCAGTCATCTTCTAACGCACTCCACCTACTGTACAAAGCTCTAAAATTCATAATTTTTTTACAACAACTAGATCACAAGAATTCCTACAACTTTTGTTATTGAGAGAAAATCATCTTCTATTCTGAATCTACACCCAAACAGCAATCTGTCTTGGATTACCTCTTTGCCAAACAGCAAAGTTCTCGACTCAATTGCGCCCAAACCCCATGGACAAAAATTCTAGAACAACTATAAAGAAAGGTCTCGTCGTCCTCTACAACTTTTCTTTTGGCAATACCTACAGGAAAATTCATTTTGATACTCTAATATATACAAACAACCGCGCTACGTGAATCAGCCTACGTGCAGATAGCAGAAAACCCTAATCGGTTAATTACTTAGCTAATCCCCTACTAATCCCATGCCAAGAACCCTAATTACACCTAAAACAGAGAGAATTGAGGTGGAGGAAAATTACCTAGGATTCCCACAGGATCACCTCTTCTCCTTCCTTATTCCTCTCCTTCCTTCCCTTCTTCTTCCTCTTCTTTTGCTCGATTGCCAATGGATGAGATGTGCTGCGTGGGGGAAGGGCATGCAAGGGAGAAGGAGGACGTGGGGGAGAGGTGGGGAGGCAGGGAGGGGCGGCCACAAGGGGGTGGGGACGGCCAAGGGGTGGGAGGGGGTTTGGCTAGGGTTTGGCCCCTTTTGGGCTGGCTAGCTCAAAGTGGCTCAAATCATGAGAACCAAATTAGAATTAAAGAGATCATGATATTTCTCTCTCATCTGTGACTCCAATTCCTAGGTAGCTTCATGTTCCATTTGATGGGACCACAACACCTTAACATAAGAAATGGTCCGGTATCGCAATTGGCGCTCCGAACGCTCCAAGATACGAACCGGTCGTGCAACGATGGTCAGATCCTCTGAGACCTCCAAGGTGGGTAATTTTAGAATTTGATCAGGGTTGTTTAGATACTTCCTCAACATAGAAGCATGGAAGATGTTATGGACTCTAGCCAAGGTAGAAGGTAACTCTAAATGATAAGCACGCTTTTCGATTCTCTCAATGATGGGAAATGGTCTAACATAATGAGGGTTCAGCTTTCTTTTAGCCCTAAATTGAACCACACCCTTGGTTGGGGAGACCCTCAAAAGCCCCGATCACCTACTTTGAATTCCAGTGGACGACTAGAACGGTTGACATAACTCTTCTGACGACTCTGGGCTAAAAGCAAATTGTTCCTAATATGATCGATCTGCTCCTTCCAATCACTGATTTGTTGAGGCCTAAGTAACTCTTTTTCTCCAACCTCATCCCAATGAAGGGGAGAACAGCAAGGCCTACCATAGTGTACCTTGAAAGGAGCCATACCGATACTAGAATGGAAACTGTAATTATAAGAGAACTCTACAAGAGGTAAGTGATCTTCCCAACTACCCTTCCATGCGATTATGTATGAACACAACATGTGCTCCAATGTGCGAATAGTCCTCTCAGATTGACCATCAGTTTGAGGGTGGAAGGCAGTAATGAAGTTGAGTTTCGTGCCTAGATTCTGATATAAACTCTTTCAAAAGTGTGAAACAAATTTGGTACCGCAGTCTGAGACAATGGTTTTAGGAAGGCCATGAAGACGAACAATTTCTTTGACATAGATATTAGCAAGATTACTGACTGAGTAAGTGATTTTAACTAAAATAAAGTGAACCATCTTGTTGAGACGATCGACAATGACCTAAATAGAGTCTATACGGTGGCGTGACATAGGGAGACCAACAATGAAGTCATTATTGATCATCTAGGGTTTAGAGTTTAGGGTTAGGGTAACCGTCTATGATATATCATGAATTACAGATGGTTTTAACTGCAAACCATTTGTGATATAGTCAACTATCACAGATGGTTATAAGTTCTTGTGATGATCTCATATTATAACTGACCTAGAAAGTCAGATGGCTTACAAAATCATCTGTGAAAAGATTTTTAAATCGTCTGTGATAACCTTTTCTGCAGTAGTGGCACTAGCAGATAGCAAGCATTTGAGCACATTGCAGCTCATGACATGCAAAACTAAGCAGGTACGACAAATATTGCAATAGCCCCAAGAACATATATGCACATTGCACATTACATGAGCTCTCGTGTCCGTAGTCCACCCATCATAAATAAAAAAATGTAAACAAAGACTCAGAAAAGAAGCAAGTAGCGCTGCGAGAGAAAGAGACGAACTAACAATCATTGCCAGAATATATGTATGTGGTTTGTGCACTGCCTATAGTGCTGGCATCTGATTCTTCATTGTGCACTACTACAGAAAACCTAATATCACAGACGGTTTTTAGTTACAAACCGTCTATGATTATAGCTATCATAGACAGTTTTTAGTTACAAACCGTATGTGATATTTACATCACAGATGGTTCGAAAACCGTCTATGATAACCTTCGATTATCACTGATCCATAAATTCAGACGGTTCAGAAAACCGTTTGTGATGACGTTTTTGAACCGTCTGTGATAGGGTTTTCTGTAGTAGTGGTTGTCTGTTGAATTTACTGGCAAACATATACTCTAGTAGTACGATCATTTTAATTTATTGCTCTAATGTGCTCGTTAGTTTGTTCTTAGCATCTATATGTCCGAAGAGTGAAGACCAATTAATGTTCTATTCCTCTGCTTCGTACAGTAGCGTGGTCACTAGGTATAGAACAGGCAAGTTGCGCTGTGTTAGGGACCAATGGCATCCAAATTTTTTGCCAGCCTTGGAGGAACCTTTTGTAAATATGCCCCACTTAACTTGGGTGCAGATAATTCAGAGGCCAAAGCAGGCTTATACCGCCTCAACCTGTATAAATGATCACCTATGATCTCCTCACCCTTACACGGCATAGTATCAACCCCCACACACAGACACAGCAAAACCCTAGCTCCTAGCGCGCGACAAGGAGTGCCAAAACACTTGTAGATCGAGCGACCTAACAGCTGATGGGAAACCTGTGCTCCCCAAGGCTTACCTGCGCATGCTGCCCCACCATCAAATGCACGCTGTGCCCTGAGCACGCCAACCTCAGCTGCAACGCCGAGGCCCCAAAGGGTCCGCCGTGTTGTGGCGGCGGCGGCGATGCGACGAAAGTACAAGCATCAAGAGACGAGGCACCTGGGATGAACGTACGCCGGCCATCGCCTCCACGACCGCGCGCGTCGCCAACAGTATGAGCTCTCGATGGTGCATGCCGTGGATATCATTATGATGCTCACTCGCGAAACTGAAATGTTGCACGAGCATGCAAGTAGCTAGGCTGCACTATGTACCCCCGTACTTCCCCGTACATGCTGTGAGTTAATGTCTGGGAGCCTAGCTGCTTTTGTTCATGACGATCGGGTGATCGTTTTAGCGATGATTTCTGATTTTTGGTTGAAATTTCATCAGAGTTTGCTTTTTTATCAGAGTGATTTGACTTTTTGGGCATAATTAAATTTAAAAAATGTAAAAATAGAAAAAATATATTAGCCCATCACGGATAATGCAAAGGAACACGGGAAAAAAAGAAAATTTTAAAAAAGCCCAAAAAATCTAAAAAAATTCAGAAAGAGACAAATTACTGAATAGTGAAAAAAAAGCTGAAGTTAGAAGCTGAATCTGAAAAAAAAGCTGAAATGAGCGAGGCCTAGTGTTCGTGTACTTCCTCAAAACAAAAGTACAATCGTGTTTGTAAAATAATTTAAGAATGGATTCGAATTAGCTTAAAATTAATTTATGTTCATACTGTTTATAGTAATTAGTTTTTAAATAGTGTATTTTTTAAGATAGAATCAATAGAAATATTATAGTAAAAATGTACTGAATTCAGCTGTACCGACCAAAATAGCATATGACTATTTTCATGTACGTATTAACTCTCGCGAATAGCTAGAATTTAAATATTTAAACCATAAACCATCTGCCAAAAAAAATCTACCCTAATTACTAGTTGTGGTTACTAGCAAATCAGCTTCGTAATTGTTTTAGTAGCCGTTTGAAAATAACAACGCTAAATGAAGTGCCACTTTTGCAAAAATATAACTTAGCGGACACCATTCGCGACACTCCGATCGAGCTCATGTGTGCCCATAGCCAATGGATGTGGAGATGAGATCCGCCTTATGTTTCCGCAACTTTGCCTCTTCCCCCCACTGCTGGGCTAGACCCGCTCAGACTCCTTCGTGCTGGAAAATTTTTCTCCGCGATCCTTTGCTGCTCGGTCCAGCGACTCCCGTCGATAGCTACCTTCCGTGCGTTGCGCGTTGACTGACCCCTCCGTGTAGGGGCGAAGCCACCAGTAAGGCTTCATAAGGCTATAGCCTCATCTCCGATGGCCGAGTGTTCGTGCAGGGTGAATACATGTCCCGATCGGGCAATATATTGTTGGGCCAGGACTACTCGGGGACAGAGAGGCTAGGTTGCGTTCAGATGAATGGGCCTAGATAGCCCAGGCCCATAAGTATTTGGGAAGCCATTTGTAGCTGTGGGGCTCGTCCGTGTTCCGTTTTGACGTATCTATGACACGTGTACATTCAGACATGGCAAGCAATACTCTCGCGCGGGACATGGCCTCATTCGTTGGTCTTTCCTTTCCTACATGCAAGAATATGCGTTGCAAATTTCAGACATAGTTATCGAAGAACAAATTTGCAAACGTAACCGGAAAAACTAAACCATGCACCAAGCATATTTGCACTAAAGCATGTAACGTAACGGGTGTGCAGCCAAGGAGGCGCCAGGAGGAGATTTGGTCGACTAGCCGTGGAGGTGGAAGCACAGAGCGACGGAGGAAGTGGGGCTAAGCAAAGGAGGCATGGGGCGAGGAGGCAGTGGGGCCGGGCAAAGAGGTGCTGGGACCGAGCGAGGAGACGCCAGGGCTGAGTGGAGGAGGTACGAGGCGAGGAGGTGCCTCGCCGCACCGGGTGAGGAGGCGCCTTACCGCACCGGACCTGACGAGCCCCCCTCCATTTTTATTCTAGCTTCGCCACTACCTCCGTGGACTCGCTCGTCCTTGCTCATGAACGTGGTCGGCGTGATCGATGGAAACATCTCGTCTGTGCCCATGCAAAAGATGCAGCGCCTCTGGCTAGGTGAAGCATCTTTCCACGTGATGCTCCCTGCCGGTACGAGAAAAGGTAGTCGACAAAGAAATACCAGATGCTTTTGAGGTGTTCGGAATGATGTTGATTTATAGATTTTTATATTGTAGTCGGTTTATTTTTTTATTATAATTGAATTGGCTTATTTGGCAAAATTAAATTTAAAAAAATTAAAAATAGAAAAAAAACATATTAGCCCATCACGAATAATGCAAAGGAATATGAAAAAATGCAAAAAAAGCCCAAAAAATTTAAAAAAACCTAGAAACAGACGAAATTACTAAATAGTGAAAAAAGCAGAAGCCAGAAGTAGAAGCTGGCTTTAAGCTGAAATGAACAGTATGTTTTTTTTTTTCGTTTTCTTATTGCTTTCCTCACATCTAAAACTGATTATATAGGTGCTCTATTATTCAGAACAAATAACTACTTATATTCGACTATGACTACGCATTTGGAAAGACCAAAGAGCAATTATCCTCTGGGCGCGCACCGATGGGACCCACCGCATCCCGAGCCGCTACCTGCACTGTTTGGATGCGTGTCTCATGCGCTAGCTGCTGGCGCACCTCATAGGTTGCGGCCGCGTCGGCCGTGGCACCAACGACGCCCTGGCCTAAGCAACTGTCGAGACCCGAATATGTAAATCCGGACTCTCTGTGTCTACCGCACTAGTCCAGGATCACGCTAGTGCACACAGTTAAACACAGATGAAATCTCAACCATATACACGCTAAAATAAAGGGAAAAACTCAAATATTGATAAATATCCAAAGTACGACCGTATGGCCAAACTTACAAACTCACTAACTCGAAAGGCTCAAATCTAGCAGCGGAAAGAAGTAAAATAAGCATAGTAGTTATTCAACATGCCCACAGGCAATCGAATGGGAGCGAAGTCCTAATCCGCGAAGTCACTGAAGTATCCTCTCTCTGGTACCTCCTGTTGGTATAACTCCTCCTCAACTAAGCAACAGGGTATATAAAACCATGAGTACATTGGTACTCAACAAGTCGTTTGTAACAAATGAATGCAATATAATATGCAAAGCTTATCAATGGATGGCTAAAAGGTTAATTTGCACAAAGTGATACTTTGAAGTAAATATGATAAATAAATTGAAAGCGAACATTAAGGAAAAATAATAATAAATAAATAATCAACGGAATTGAATAAACCACTTGTGAATCTCGCATCCACAAGCTAATCCAACAGTGAACTAACCATTAACTTTCCAACAATAACCAACAAGTTTTTATGAAAAACTTTACCCCTCGTGTGAAATCACCGAGCATTGTCCATAACTAGGGACACGGCTATTCGAATAGTTTTACACTCTGCAGAGGTTACACAACTGTACATATACGATGTGATTAGCTTCGCACTAAGGATATCACAACAAGACCTTTACAAAGTTCAATCTCAACTCAATCCCGCCCGCTAGGGTTTCGCATCACACCCCTATTGCGTCTCATGGAAATCAACAACCATGTTCATCACAATGGCGAGATTGAAATTAAAATATCCCAAATTAATCAGTCAGGTCTATCCCATACTAGACATGTGGTTTGCACGATAAAGCTCAGATTAATGGCGCACAAAGTTAAGTCCTTAATATTACTCAGACGAGACTTCCACATCCCTCGAAGTGAATCCACACTTCCCCTTTTACTACACGATCACTCGCCCAAGTGAAAACCAGTTTTGTATAACCAACACCAATGACACACCAATGTCATGGCACAAATTTTATAACTGTGACACTAACCACGATTCAATATCTCAAGTCAAATTAATGAATTAATCACATGTGATGACGAACCCACCGTAATATAGCATGGCTAAGCATATAAATCGCACCACCCATGCGACAACTATCATGGTATCACTAAATAGTTTCCCAACCTATGGTGACAATAGCATCATGGTATTCAAATTATCAAGGGTGAATTAATCAATTGGGATGATAACTACCAAGCACAAGGATTTATAATAAAATAGCGATATAGGATAATTTAAAATAAAATAATTAAATAATAGATTAAAAACTGAGTTCAACATGATCAAAGAACATGACTTACCTTGGTTTGACTTAGTTATGAATTCTTGATCTTCAAATCTTGTTTCCGCTCCTTCGAAGACGTTGTCTATCACGTGAAGAAACACAAAAATAAATTCAAATAAATTCCAAAAATTATAAAACTAACATCAAAAGATAGAGTTCAATTTTAGATAAATTTAGAAAAAAATAATTGGCTCAATCGGAGTTAGGACAGAGGAGAACGAGTCATTTGAAGTTTGCCGGACGAGAAATTGCTGAAAAAGAAAAACGACCTTCGGCTGAAATTTAACAGAGGGCACCCATGCTATTGTTTTGGCATGGCACCGGTGAGAAAAGGCTCAAGCGACTCGGCCAAATAGCAAAATGGGTCGCTGGGGTGTTGAGGAACACTTAGGAGGTGGTGGCATGGAAAACGGAGCACAGTGATGGTGGGGCGGCGATAACGACATAGATAGGAGAGAAGAATAATACTCGGGCATGGAACGCGGAGAAGTAGGGTGAGCACGGGCTAGAAAGCGGCATTATGAAGCTAGAAAAATTATCGGCTCAGCTAGAAACTCACTGAAGATGACACAATCGACGTTTGAATGACGTCGGTAGGGGAAAAGGAAAAACTTAATATCATAGTGCTCGTTGAACAAAATCCAAAACCATTTGAAAGGTAGCTACCTGGGATGGTTTGACACGTTTTAACGTGAAATGATTGTTGGAAGCTTCACCGAGTAGATAGGGACACAAGATGCCCTAGGCGGCCATGGCTCGGTGTCAGAGGCAAAAGTTTACAGAGGCTTTTTAGGGCAACGGAGGGAAGCATGGCGTAAAACACGACAAGGCAAGTCTAAGAGAGGTGACAACATGGGCTAAAGCTTACCGGAGGCGATGAATCGATGTCGGGAAGCGATCTTGGTCTAGATTGGTGAAAACTCAATTCCAAGAGATTGGCTGCACCAAAATCAAATTAATTTGGCAAGCAGGTATATGGTAGATGGGAACACGATGTGACATGAAAGAATCACGAAAAATCTCATTGGATAACTTGGGACACGACAAACAATTTTGGAGTCAATTAAGGAAGCAATGATTAAATACACAAAAGAAGCAAGCACATGTGTGCTCAATTAAGGAAACGTTTACCTTACGGTTCATTGGAATCAATGCATGTATGACTCTTCATGAGATCATTGATTTATGTGTATGTGGTGATGTTCGCGCATCTGTAATCCGTTGTGTTTTTTTAAAAAAATCAACCTGCTGCAAGGACTATTTTTTACTGGATGCAGTAGCAGTAGTTAAGTACTTACTTGATCGAGAGTGAGCTAGCTTTGAGCATGGATCTTATGCTAAGGAGTGCATGATCACATTTTTTCCCCATGCCTTATCCTATCACCGCCCTGAGTTAGTTAATTAATAAGCTACCCCATATCAGGCACATACATTAGGTACTTGCATTTACATCATCGTGATTGCTATCCAGAGATGGATGGGACATGCTTCTAATTAGATGTTTTGAATAAAATGTACTAATCCATTCGGTTTTAAATAGATGTTAATTTATGTTAGACCATGTGATTAGGTCAAGAATATTTATGATGATAAATAATTGATAATATTGTTTAGCGATGTTATTTGAGGCGTGTGGTGTGTGTGAACTAATGTCGGTTAACTTAGGAAGAATTTGTACCAAAAAATATTGGTTTCATCTTTATTTGAGGTTGGTTTTGACGAGTGCAAGGAGGTGATTGGAGATTACTCCTGGCTGCATGTGCGCTGGTGTTCCAGTCATGAGTTTTGAAACGAGGCTTGAAGATCTTTGTGCAGAAAAACATCTCAAGGATGCCATAACGCGTCATGTCGGCGCTTCATATGAGAGCTAGCATAAATGACAAAGTGAAGAGTTCCTTCATCATCATTGCCTAGAGTTGATTTCTTATACAGGTACATCCATCTACTACTGCTATGATAATGAATGGAGGAGAGAAGTTTGGCTTTGTTGTCTTGCTTTGAGTCGAGAGAAATTAATCTACGGTTGCTACAGTATTTCAAGTAGTGCTCGATACATTACTGCTACAATAGATCGTACTTTTTGCTACAGTGCCGCACACATCTGCTACAGTACCTAAGAAAAGAAATATTTTACTATTTTTCTGTGTGCTTTCTATGATTAGCAGGTAATAAAAAGGAAGACAGTAGATTTTGGAAAAAAAACTTCTATGGGGGATTGCAATCATTCACCCCTCTCTGATTGCCATCGACGATTCTACAAGTGATATCAGAGCAGATTGCTATGGCATCAGAGATATATGTGAATCATCCCCCACATTGGATGGTACTGATTTTGCTTTTTGGAAGTGTCGGATACAAGCTTACATTAAGGCTCAAGATAGTGACATTTGGAATAAAGTTTCTACACCTTATGTGGTCCTTGCTATTGTTAGTAATCTAAATAAAACAGATGTTGATTTAAATGCTTAAACTCGTAGCCTATTGTTTCAAGGGATTTCTCGCAAAGAATTTAACCGTGTAGCTTATATTAATTCTGTCCACTTAATATGGAAAACACTTTGCGATTATCATGAAGGAACTACTAAAATCAAGAAAATGCATAAAAATCTTTATCAAAAAGAGCATTATGACTTTCCAATGAAGCCTAGTGAATCTATTGATGATCTTTTTGTTCATTTTGAGAAAATATTGAGTAATTTACGTAGTGTTAATGTTATTTCTGTTGATGAAGATAATGCAGCTGAAATTTTGATATCTTTAGGTTATGGATGGTTAATGGTTATCACAACTATTAATCAAATTATCGATCTAGATACTTTAATCATGGATGATCTTTATTCTAGATTGAAAACCTATAAGATAGGAGCTTTGCCATCTAAAATTGATAAATCTTCATCTTTAGTACTTGTGACTAACCTAATACAAGCTGCTTCATCGAGTTATTTGTCTTGTCTGGTTTGTCTTCTTTTTCAGAGGAATAGTTCAAGCAGCCCCCTAAAGAGGACTTGGTGTTGATCTCATCACATGCATACAAGACACTCAATAATGTGAAGATGAGGAAGCGAGGTGGTGTGTCGAGTTCAATCAGGCGCTTTAAGTGTGGCAAGATATGCCACATTAAGATGGATTGCCCCAAGCTCAAGGGGAAGGTGATTAAGGAAAATAAGAATTATTGTCACTGGCCATCTAAGAACAACAACACCAAGAGTGGCAATTTTCATCATAAGTTTGCTGAAAAGATCATATTGGCTATCGAGTATCTTGATTTGAGTGATGTAAAATATGAGAGTTGCGATGACATGTACGACAATGATGATTCTAAAAGTAAAAAGAAGAATGATGACATCACAGATATGTGCTTCATGATAAAAAATGATGACGATAACAGTGATCCCGATAAGGTAAGACCGTCTGATGATGAGTATGAACATGGTTTGATTAAACTTGCGATTGAATTAAAAAAGACCAAAAAGAAATTGAAAGAAAATAATTTTATTGTTGAAAGATTAAATTCCGAGATTAATAGACTTAGAGTTTCTATTCCTAATGATGAATCATGTGGGTCTTGTAAAGTTTTACATTCTGAGTTGGACACTGTTAGAACAATTAATGTATTAAACTTGGTTCAACTTAGTGACGTAATTGATAAACTTGATGAATTAAGATTGGCATATGACTCTTGTGATCATAAATTAAAACTTGCTAATGATGAAATTGAAAAGATCAAGTTTAGTTCTACATGTTTAGATTCAAGTATTTTAAATACTCAATTTAAAACTTGCTCCAATTGTGAATTGCTATAAGATAGACTTAATTCATCTCGGAAGCAATTCAACAAATATTTTATCATGAGACACTTTCTTACTCTAATTCTCCTAAGCTTAACATTGAAATAGAAACATTGACTAGACAACTTAATAATTTTACTGAAAAAGATGGATTGGTTGAGTCTAGTGCTTCTAAGAATCTAGTCAATGATCATGCTAAATGCACAACATGTCCCTCATTTGCTAAAGAAAATGTGTATCTTAAGGACATTTTATAAAGATTTTTTGAAAAGAAAATTTTGAATATGATCCTAAACAAGTCAAAAGTGAGTATTAAAAATCATGGTCGAGGATTTAATTTTATTAAGCATGCTAAGAATAATCTTCCTAAAGTTGTTAAGCTTCTTGAACCTAGAAAAATTGAAGTAAAACTTGAACAAAAAAATCGTATTTAAATTTGCTGGTTTTGTGCAATGTTCATCAAATAATGTTGTAGGTGCTAGCTCATCATCTCAGAAGAATTATAACTATGTTAAATTTTATTGCACCTACTGTGGAAGAGATAGGCACTTGCATGAATTTTGCTTTAGACGTGCTAAGAAAAAGAAGAAATGATTAAATGCTTTAAAACAAAAATGTGCAACCTCTTTTGTTCCTAAAACTAATGCGAAAGCTTGGTTTTTAGAGAATTTTTATGATGGCTTTAAATTTGCTTCACATGCTGGTTTCGGATATAATTCAAATAAGTCACGTTCCTTTTAGCATTTTGATTGCCTACATGCTTGTGATTTTGGCTTTAATTTTGTTGCTCCTGTTTATCATATATCTCAATACTGGATTGTGAGACCGATGTTTCCTGTTATTTAAGAACAGTTGACGAGGATGGAGAACATAAGCTTGATTGGGTTCCTATCTTTTACATCATTACTTGATTGGAATACTTGATGGTTTTTCATTTTTTTATAGCTTCTAAGATATTTCACTTTCAGAGAGACCATATGTAAAAGGTGATATTGTCCTAGACCTTATTGAGTTAGATTCTCAAGTTACTGATATTATCTCAAAACTACTTGATTCTTCACGTTTTGCTCATTTGTGAAGTAAGTTGGATGTGTTACATCCTATGGAATTATTCTAAGGGGGAGCTTATTGTTTAAAAATTTTAGAAGATTTGTTTATTATACTTGTCAAATAATTTATCAAATCCAAGCTATTGAAATCAAATGAGTTGTAGAGATCTCTTTATCATATTTACTTATATGCTATGTAGCTTTGATCATGACTAGTTATAATTAATTTGCTATTTGATATATGAATTTATATGACCTAGATAGCTCTCCTTGAAAAGATGGCTTGGTTAATTTATAAAATCAATGCAAAGTGACTTGAATAATCTACAAAGCTTATTGATTTTTACTCTTATTACTCCTTTTTAGAATTATTCTTTCTCTAAATTTTCTTGATGATTACATTACCAAAGGGGGAGAATGGAGAGATATTGGAGAAATTTGCTAAAATTACTTCTCTTGTGTTGAGGTGAGAGATTTAGAAGAGATTTGAGATTTATGGCTTATATTGTTTTTTCAACTTCAATTCGTCACTTATTTCTATTTGAAGCTAATTCATTATGTTATCTTGAGATGTTGTCAACGTATTCATCAAGAGGAAGATTGTTAGACTATGTAGTTAGGTCTAGAATCTTTATGATGATGAATAATTGATAATATTGCTTATCGATGTTATTTGAGATGTATGGCGTGCATGGACTAATGTCGGTCAAATTGGAAAGAACTTGTGCTAGAAAAAAATATTGATTTGGTGTTTACATGTACAGGATACTCGGAGGCCACCGTGTTATGGAAGGGTTTCAGGACTTTTGAAAAGTAGTGGGACAAAAGCCTAGATGAAAAAGGCCTAGCCTAGATGGGAGTTTGTATTGGAGTTGTATTCGGTTAGGAGTTAAAACTTGAACAAAAAAACTGTGTTTAAATTTGCTGGTTTTGTGCAATGTTCATCAAATAATGTTGTAGGTGCTAGCTCATCATCTCAAAAGAATTCTAACTATGTTAAATTTCATTGCACCAACTGTGGAAGAGATAAGCACTTGCATGAATTTTGCTTTAGACGTGCTAAGAAAGAGAAGAAGAAATGATTGAATGCTTTAAGACAAAAATGTGCAACCTCTTTTGTTCCTAAAACTAATGCGAAAGTTTGGTTTTTAGAGAATTTTTATGATGGCTTTAAATCTGCTTCACATGCTGGTTTGAGATATAATTCAAATAAGTCACGTTCCTTTTAGCATTTTGATTGCCTACATGCTTGTGATTTTGGCTTTAATTTTGTTGCTCCTGTTTATCATGTATCTCAATACTAGATTCCTAAATGTTATTTTAGTAATTTTAGGATTGTGAGACCGATGTTTCCTGTTATGTAAGAACAGTTGACGAAGATGGAGAACATAAACTTGATTGGGCTCCTGTCTTTTACATCATTGATTGATCGGAATACTTGATGGTTTTTCATTTTTTTATAGCTTCTAAGATATTTCACTTTCAGAGAGACCATATGTAAAAGGTCATACTGTCCTAGACCTTATTGAGTTAGATTCTCAAGTTAGTGATATTATCTCAAAACTACTTGATTCTTCACGTTTTGCTCATTTGTGAAGTCAGTTGGATGTGTTACATCCTATGAGATTATTCTAAGGGGGAGCTTGTTGTTTAAAAATTTTAGAAGATTTGTTTATTATACTTGTCAAATAATTTATCAAATCCAAGCTATTGAAATCAAATGATATACGACGGTGAGGATTACTTCAGCGAGTAGGACGCGTCTTACAGTCATTCGCCTGTGGGAGGTTGGATGGGCTATTCTACTACCTTTACTGCTTTCCGCTGTTTATTTCTTTTGTGGGCTTTGCGCCCCTTTATTGTAAGACTTGGCCATAAGGCCGTATTTTCGTTTAATAATATTTTGTGGTGATTTTGCATGATATACATTGCTTTTGACCCTGTGTGCACTAGCTTTTCCTGGGATAGTGCGATTTACACAGAGGGACTTGGAGTTGTTGCTCCGGGTCCCGACATTATCTGGAGATGTTGTCAACGTATTCATCAAAGGAAGATTGTTAGACTATGTAGTTAGGTTTAGAATATTTGTGATGATGAATAATTGATAATATTGCTTCTCGATGTTATTTGAGATGTGTGGTGTACGTGGACTAATATCAGTCAAATTGTAAAGAACTTGTGCTAGAAAAAAATATTGGTTTGGTGTTTACACGTGTAGGATAACTCGGAGGTCACCGTGTTATAGAAGGGTTTCAGGTCCCTTGAAAAGTAATGGGATAAAAGCCTAGATGAAAAAAAAGGCGTAGCCTAGATGGGAGTTTGTATTGGAGTTGTATTAGATTAGGAGTGTTGGCCGCTGAGTAGGTATCGTGTTGGACTTGAAGTCGGTTTTCGTGTGTAAACAAAAGAATGGCTGCATGCATGGTGGCTGTGGGGGTTGTATTTAGTCGATAGCTAATTAGGTTTTGTAGAGAGGTTGGCGGCTGGGTGTTGAAAAATAGGAGATGATTTTTAGTAGCAAGCAGACGCTTTTGGGGCCGTCGTACAAATGAATAAAAAGTGGTCGACGGTGGCTTTTGATTCGTATTGGTTTTGATAAGTGCAAGGAGGTGATTGGAGATTATTCATGGCTGTATGTGTGCTGGTGTTCCGACCGTGAGTTTTGAAATGAGGCTTGAAGATCTTTGTGCAGGGAGACATCTCGAGGGTGCCATAACGCGTCACATCGATGCTTCATACGAGAGCTAGAATAAACACCAGAGTGAAGAATTCCTATACAGGTACATCCATCTACTACTACTGTGATAATGCATGGAGGAGAGAATTTTGGCTCTATTGGCTTGCTTTGCATTGAGAGATTAATCTATAGTTGCTACAGTATTTCAAACAGTGCTCACTATACTGATTGCTACAGTAGATCGCACTTTTTGCTACAGCGTCACGCATAGTTTCTATAGTACTTGACAAAAGATATTTTCTTCTATATTTTTGTGCTCTTTCTATGATTAGTACGTAATAAAAAGGAAGACAGTAGATTTTAGGAAAAACTTTCACGGGGATTGCAATCTTTCACCCTCTCTGATTGCCATCGATGATTTTATATTTTAGAATATGTATTTAGAGTTTTAAAATTTTATTCGTTAATATACACAAAAATATTTAGAAAAATGTACTTGCACATCTTCTCGCAAAAAAGTAGTTGCATATCTTCTTGCAAAAGTACTTGCACGTCATTATATAATAATGACCAACTTATAATTAGAGAAGGTAAAGCTCAAATGATAGGGGACCATAACGAAACAACGTCTATTTAGAAAGAGATGGAGTGATTCCTCCCAATCATATCACAAGGAGGTCGCAAGACTAGAAAGGAGGGGCAGTGCGGTGCTCAGCAAGGAGAAGAGGGGCGGTTTAGGAGAGCGGAAGGAAAAAGAGAGGAGTAGGAAGATGACAAGGGCCTGTGAGCCACTTTGTCAGCAACACCTGGTTGCGGGTTGGGGGACTTGCTGGTTGACATATCATCTAGCTTTCTTAGTAAGTGGATGGGTATGACCAGGCATCTACACCCTGACCTAGCAGAATTGATGACACTTGCAGGAACGCACAAGATTTTGAAAAGTATTAGCCTGTAAACAAGAGAGGGCCAAATTTCCAATGGTAGGTTAGGTTAATAGCATATAAAACATTTTCTCCATAATCTATTATCTTATTAATGAGATATAAAAAGCCTCAATATTTACTATCAAGAGATAGAAATTTCCATGTTAATCGGAGGAAAAGAGAAAAGAAAAAATGCTAAATAATGATAATATGGAATCACAGATTAAAGAAAAATTCACAATTGGATTTGTATACGAATTTCAACAAAATAAATAAATAATTTTTGGAACAAAAAAAGAGAAAATTTTGCTATTTGAATTCCATGCGAAATTCCAGAGTAAAACTCACCAAATAACTAAAATTCAGTATAAATTAAATAAAAATATCATTTTGATTTGTATATGAACTCCAATAAAAAATAACTAAAATTTTATGTTAATTGGGAAAAAAATAAAGATATACACCGTTGATCATGGTGGATCCAGATTATAACAGTCTATATTAAAATAAATAGTCAATGGCAAGTATGATATAGAAATAACTAAAATTTGGAATAGGAAATGACATAAAGTTAGCCATTCTATTTTCATATGAATTCCTTAAATCTCTAAATAAATATAATTTAGAATAAAAATAAAACAAATTATAAATTAGATTTGTATATAAATTCCAAAAAATAATGAAATTTGCAATAAAAAAAAAAATTGCAATTTGATTTCTATATGAATTCGAAAGTAAAACCTCTAAATTAATAAAATTAAATAAAAATATCTGAAATTTTGTGTTAATTGGAGGAAAAGAAAAAATCCACACCATTGATTATGGCAAGTCCAAATTATGATGGTTTCGTTTAAAATAAAGTCCATGTCAAGTATAATCTAAAAATAATTACAATTCATAGTAAAATAATAAAATTAGTAATTTGATTTTTATACAAATTTTTAAGTAAAATCCCTAAATAAATATAATTCAGAGTCGAATGAGCCAAGGGCCGTGATGGCGAGCAATGAGCATTGTTAAAATAGTCAGTGGCCAATGAAGTTTAATGATGGAAAAGCTCTGTCCACGAGGAAATGAAGCTTTGCATTGAAGGCGAGCTTTGGATGATATGAGGCCATCGGGTAGCTAAAAGCATGCATTGCTAGTGAGGGGCACGGTGTCCACGATGATGGCCGAAAGATTCTCTATATCGTTAAACAACAACTAAAATAAATATGCTAGTATCAATGAATATGGGAGGTCACCACGATTACTGAAGAAGCCAGAACATTGAGTTGGCCAACACTAAAGAAGATATGCAGCATGTATAACGTCATATATGTTTATATACAAGCATGTATCTATACGAATAGAAGCACATAAGTATAGATTAGTGGAGCAAAGTGCTCAGAGTAGATATGGCATAGCTGTTGGGAATAGCCTCGAGGTCACCAGGGTGTAACAGCCTAGTTGTTTATTTTTTAAAAAATAATTTAATGTAAAATAAAATATCAAAAAAATTAATTTAATTTAAATTAAAAATCGCTTTTGGTTGCTTAAAATTTTGAAAGTTTAAAAGCATGTTTTCCTTTCCGCTTTTAAAAAGGCTTTATTTTGAAAAAGTAATCTAAGTAAAAATATAAAAATAATATTAAATAAAGGATATTTTGAATTTATATAAAATGCTAATTAAAATTAATTATTTTAAATCATTTGGCTTTTATCTAAGTTTTTTGTTTTTCTGGATTTTAAAAATCAATTTTAAATTTTTAAAAGTATTTTAGTGTAAAAACTAAATACCAAAATAAGTTGAAAGTGTTCCAATAAGTCTAAAATGGTTCCAATAATTTTTATGAATTTTTGGACTCTATTTATTTGAATCCTCAATGTAATCAGAAATGCTAAAAAGGAAATTAAAATCCTTCTCCTCGTAGCTGACATGTGGTCGGTCGGGATTAAATCCTGCCACCACATGGCTCAATCCTTCCATACTTGTGCCCTTAATCTCGTGCCATGGTCGAGATTTCCTTAGCTGCCATGCAACCACCATAGCGGCCATTCTCCGGTCTGCCACCTTTCTCTTCCGCTCCGACCCCACCTGTCGGCCTCTGCCTCTTTCTTCCTTCCTCCCGCTCTCTCCTTTCTCACCACCACCATCTCTAGCCATTTCCTCGCCCGCCATTCCGACCGCTTTCTCCACCATCCCTTCTCCCCCGTGTGACCCGCACCTTCTTCCCCTTCTTACCCGCACCGACCATCCCCTTTCCTCGCTCTTGCCCCACCTAATCCGCCCACCATTTCCACCATCCTCCTAAATTCTGACAAGCGATTACCGCCAGCTCCGCCCTCCTCAACCCCTATAAAACCCCAAACGCCCTTAAGCCACACCCCCACCTCACCCTCTACTCTTCTCCCTCTGTCGAGCCCGAGCCGCCTCCACGATGGTCTCCTCCCTCCTCCGCATCGGTAACCAACTCTAGCGAGGAATTGATGCCAGCCCAAGCCGCCTAAAGCCCCTTTGTCAACCATGCCAGCATCACCGAGGTGCTCGTCAGCTCCTTTGCTTCTTCGCCATGCATTTCCACGATTGGAACCCCTAACTCGCCGAAGGTCCGAGCACCGTTGTCGCTCCTTCACGCTGTTGGCCACTCTCATCGGTTTCCAAGCACGCCTCAAGGTGAAATGTACTCCCCACAGCTTCCTCCTCCTTCTCCACCCATTTCCGACCCCGGCCATGCCACCGTCTGTCGGCGCCCTCAGCCCTAGAGCGCCGCCTCGATTCGGCGATGTGACCTCAGTGCTTGGGCTGACATGGCTGTCGTCTGGTGCCTGTGGTGTGCCACCTGGTGTGCCATCTCGGCGCAAATTGCACATGTGTATGCCACACAATCACTCAGCATTGTGACATGGTAGACAGTGGCCGCCATGTGTCTACCATGTCGGCATATTGTCAGTCAATAGCCCACATGGAGAGCCACATCAGCACAAAATGCCACCCCATGCCACGTCAACGCTACGTGGACTACCATGTTATCACCTAGGCCTCCCAAGCCATATGGCTAACATGTGTCAGCCACCTGGCTGCCACATCAGCCAGTCCATCCCTGTTAGCCGCCACGTAGGTGCCACGCCACCCCCTGCCACCTTCGCCTTCCATCGGTCCATGGACCTGGTCCACGGTAGACCGAACCACTTTGTCATCGAAAGTCAACCCAAGGTTGACGTTAGTATGACGTTGTAATTCCCTTTTTCGTTAGAAAAATAATTCAGCCAAAAATAAAATCCTTTACAAATGTCATAATCCTGAATTTCCTTTAGAAAAATAATTCCCAAAATTCCCTGCTGACGACATAAATATCTTTTTCAATAGAAAAATAATTACAAAATTCTAGATTTAATCATTTTATCTGATTTCAAAGTTCCAGTAGACTGTTCTCCTTCATACTAGCTCCGATTAAACCTGTTCAAATTTCTAAATTCATCAACAATTCCCCTCTATATATTTCTACACTCCTTTTTAAAATTTTGGAGTTTCTTTGAACTTATTTAGATTTTATTTGAGTTTTCTTGCGTATTTTCATGTGTTGACTTCGACGATTCAAAAGAATTCTTTGACGACATTTCACATACATTTGTGGAGCAAAGCAAGTAACACATCTTGATCATATTGATCCCAAATTACAAAATTAAATTTGTTTTTTAAAATTATTTTACATGCATATTTTTATTCAAGGTATTTCAATTCTAGTTTTAAATTTAATTAATGCCTATTTGTTATTACCCACTTTGACATTGATTCCTGAATACCTTGCCACCCTAGAATAAAACTCTAGTTAGAAAACTAGTTTGGCTAGAGAATTTCTGTAGCCAATGCTTAAACTTGTATAGATATAACTTAAGGTTTGGGATACCTTTCCACATAAAATGATAAGCTATTAAAAAGTATTCTTGATTTCGGTGAGTCAAGAAAGTCTATGAAATATTTCAAAATAAAATATAAAAATTTGGTTTGGACCTAGTCTAACGGTTAGGTGGTGGGTGTTGGAATGCATTGTTATTTAGTGACACAATGTTGATTGTTAGGCACAATTGGTATATGGCTTGAGCCTAAGTCAAGTTATGGACCTGGTCTGTGAGCTACTACTATAAAGCTCTTTTCGTACTATCACAAGACTAGTATGGGATAGTCCTAGCTGACTAATTTGTAGATCCCAACCTGAATCTCGCTATAGATTGAAAGTGAGCATGGTGTAGGCCATGTGAAATCCCACTCTGCTGAAGAGGGGGTCCTAGTCTGGTGAATTTCTTATTGGGGTAAAACCATAGTGTTGGCTTGGACAGATTGAAGGTTTTGCTTTGTAAAGGTCTTATCATGATCTCTTCACCGTACACCAAGGGGAAGGGTGCTTATCCAGTAGCAATATGGGATGATCATATCTTGTGGGTAAAGCGATACAACCATTGCAGATTGTATAAACTATCCTAGATAGCTGTGTCCACGATCATGGGATGATCATATCTTGTGGGTAAAGTTTTTTGTAGATTAGGTTTTGCATTTCAAAATGGTTTTCTGAAAAGGCTTATAGATGAATGCAATCCATAGGAGATTAAAAAGTATATGGATGGATGGAATCCATATGAGATCTTTTGGAAAAGATGGTCTGGGTGGGATGCCCGTAGTTAGATTAGTATGGGATGGACCTACACTAACAATATTGATTTTATTTATAATACTATCTTAACTTATTGTATTTCTTTAAATGCTGCTTTACACTCAAACTAACCATATATGTCTTCCTTTGTTGCCTTTATTATTATATTGTATTTTCTGGTGTGACTTACGTAGTACAAGTTTGTACTCACCATTGCTTTTACATATCAGAGGCGGATGACTTTAACTATGGTGAGGACCAAGACGAGTACGCCGCGTCTTACTGTTGTTTGCTTGTGGGCAGGCTCAGTGGGCTTCTTCCGCTTCGGTGTTTTTCTTTCGCTATTTATATTTAAATTTGGTCGATGGGCCACGGATGTAAACTTTGGCCTTCAGGCCCATATTTAGTTAATGAATAAATGTCATTATGGTTGATATTTATCTTTGTTATTCACTGTGTACACTTACTGATACTAGACTAGTGCGATTTATACAGAGGATCAGAGAGTTGTTGCTTTGGGATCCGACACAAGGAGAGCATGATGGGTGTCTATCAAACCTTGCATTTGTAATTTGAAACCCTCTGTGTTTTCACTGCACTATTCCCTAGATCAATAGTTAGTGCACATAGATACATTGCTAGAACATACACACACATCTTATGAACTATAACAGACATTAATATTATATAACAAAGTTTAAATAACACATATCAGGTACTAGACATTAATATTATCAAAGTTTAAATAACACATATCCGGTAGATTTTTACATAACATGCCAATCATGCCAAATGGTACATTACAAATAGCTAAAAGTGGAAGCGAAAGCAGAAGGCAAAAGGTAAGGCCAATCTTGCCACAGGCAAGCGACTAGGGGTAAAAGATGACAAACTACTATCTAAGATTTGGATAATAGATGTGCACACAAGCACTATCAAAGTTTACTGAGCAAAGGTAAGAATGAGAGACTACGAGAACGGCCTAGACACCTCTATTTTCTTCCCCATCTGGTCCTGTCGTGGCATAGTAGGCATAGGAGTCTTGGTTAGATGGTTCTGAATTGTTTCATTGAGCGAGGGTGTCGAGACACGAATATGCAAATCCAAACTCTCTGTGTATACCGCACTAGTCCAGGATCACGCTAGTGCATACAGTGTAATATAGATGAAATATCGACTATATGCATGATTAACAAAGAAAACAAAGACTCAATTTTTAATAATTATTAGAGTACAATCTTATTGCCAAGCTTACAACTTACTAGCCTAAAGGGCTTAAGAAACTAGCAGCGAAAAATAGAAATAAATATAGAAGCTATTCAATATGTCCACAAGCAATCAACTGGAAACGAAATTCTAATCCATGAAGTCATCGAAGTATCCTCCTTCAGGTACCTCTTGCTGATATGGCTCTTTTTCTTCTTCAACTGAGTAACAATAGGCATAAAGTCATGAGTACATTGGTACTCAACAAATCATTTGTAACAAATGAATACAATATAATATGTAAGGCTTACCAGTAGATAGCTGAAAGGTTATTTTGTAGAAAGCAAAAAATTTAAAATAAATACAATAATTAGATTGAAAGTGAACTTTAAAGGAAATAATAATAAATACATAACTAAAGGAATTAAATAGCACATAAGTGAACTGAACATTCACTCTAGTAAACCACACATGAATCTCCCATTCATGTAATGAACTATCAGTGAACTAACCATTCACTTAAATAAATCACTAGTGAACTACCTGTCCACTCTCCAAGGTTAACCAACCTAAGTTTTATGAAATAACTACCCCTCGTATGAAATCACTGAGCATTGTTTATAATCGAGACACGGCTATTCGAATAGTTTTACACTCTGCAGAAGTTGCACAATTGTACCCACACGATGTGATCATCCCCATGTTAAAGAAAATCACAACAAACCCTTTACAATGCTCAACCTCAACCTAGTTGATAATTGCCCCCTCTTACTCCTCATGGAAATTAGTAACCATGTTCAACTCAATGGTGAAAATAGAATCGAAATATCAAAAATTTATCTACTAGGTCTATCCCATACTATACATGTGGTTTGCACATTATGGTTTAAATCAATAGCGCATAAAGTTAAGTCCTTAGATATTACCCAGACGAGACTTCCGCATCCCTCGAAGTGAATCTGCACTTCCCCCTTTACTGCACAATCACTCGCCCAAGTGAAAAACTAATTTTGTATAACCAACACCAATGACACACCAATGTCATGACACACAAATTTTATAACGGTGGTTTCAACCACGATTCAATATCTCATTTAGTCAAATTAATTAACTAATCACATGTGATGATAAACCTATCAAACTATAAGCATGGCTAAACAATTTAATCATACAACCCATGTGACAACTAGTATGGTATTAATAAATAATTTTGCATTCTAAGGTGACAATGAAATCATGGTATTTAAATTATCAAAGGAGGAATTAATCAATTTAGACACTAACTACCATGTACAAATGTTTGTAATAAAATAACAATGCATAATAATTTAAAATAAAATAAGTAAAGAATAGAGTAAAAATTGGATTTAATATGATCAAATGACATAACTTGCCTTGGCTTTGCTCAGTTATGAGTTCTTGATCTTCTGATGATGTTTCTGCTCCTTCGAAGACGCGATCTAACGAGAGAGAAAATGAATGAGGCATAAAATAAAATCAAATAAAATTCAAATAAACTTCAAAAACTATAAAACTAGAACCAAAAGATAGAGCTCAATTTTAGATGAATTTATAAAAAGAACGGGGTCAATCGAAGTTAGGACGGAGAAGAACGGGCTCTTGGAAAATCTAATCTAAAGAAAATACTAGAAATTCAGAAATTCTACTGTGCTATGGATTCGGTGCATGAAAAGGTTGGTCTACAGTGGACTTGGCTCATGGAACAGTAGGCATGCGACTAGGTCGGGCTGACGCGGCTATTGACTAGGCATGTAGGGCTGACATGGCAAACATGTGGCATGCTGATGTGGCATTGGGATAGCTCTAGTGCTGACATGGTACTGACATGTAGTGACACATTGGATCTAAGGCTGAGATGGCGATGATTTGGCTAGGGATAACTCGGCAGGGTGGCAACGATCAGGTGGTCTGAACCGAGAAGACGATCGGGTGGCTGAGAGGCGACGATGTTCGGACGGTTTGACAATTGCACGGTTGAGAAGCGTAGAGAGGTTCGGACTAGGCGAATTGAGCGACACATCCCGGCTATTGGTATTGATCGAATGGCTCAGAGAGATGGCAAGGTTCGAACTATTCGAACAACGATGAAGATCGTACGGCTCATCTGCGATCAAACGGTCAATAAAGCTAGGAGTGTTTGGACGGCCCGAACTTGGACAACACACGACACTTAGTAGTTGGCTGTGGGAGGCAAAGGGGCATGACTCTTCGATGGCTGAAGGGGCACGGGCGCGCGACAGGCGAGGCGATAATGCACGGGAACCAAGGAGAGGTGAAGCGATGGCCGGAGTGGAGCAGGACAGCGAGGTAGGACAAAGCTCGGCGGTGGACTCACCAGTGAACATCGGTCAACAACATCGGAGACGAAGATTCCACGTCTAGCGGCGAAACTGAAAGATGCTCGCAGCGGCGAACTTATCAACTACGATGAGTTCAACAACGGTGGATATTGGCAGTGAAATGCGAAGGCGGTAGACTTTAGCTACGAAGTCGGTGGCGCATAGACTCGAGAAGCCTTACTCGAAGACGGCAGCGGAGTTCGAGATGGAGACGGCCAGTGGAGAGATCGTGAGGAAGATGATGAACAGTGCGCACAACATTGGATGAGTGACAGTGGCTTGACGAAAGATTGAATGGGTGAGGTGAGATGGCACAGATGAACAGTGTGGGGCGGGTTCGAACCGACCAAACTCGATGGCTGATCGGACGACTCAGAATGAGTGGCGCGCAGTGGATGGCCGATGCGTGGTAGAGGCAAGTTTGGACTAGGGGAACAGCGCGTGGATTTTTGGAGATTTTCAAATTTTAGAAATTAGAAAAAAATAAACTGAGCTCTAGAAAATAGCAAATAACTCCCAAAAATTTAGGAAAATTCTAGAAAATTTCTTGAGACACAAGGAACCTAAATAAAATATTTTTAGCACATATTAATGTTTATTTTGTTCATATTATATCCTTTTAATTTATAAAAATTTAATTTAAGCTTTACTTAAATCTAGAAAAATCCAAATGATGAATTTTATTTTAAAAGGCTTAAAAAACTTTAAAAATTAGGATGTTACGAGGGTGAGCACAAACAATTGTGCTTCATGAGCCAACATATAGAATGAAATATTACAAATGCAATGCTTAACAAAAGAAGGCTCTGATTCTTGTATTTGCGAAACACCATAGTTGAATTACAGTATGTAAAATTTTGAGACTTGTTAGCATTCTAACTAAACCATATTTTAAAAATTGTAAGAGTGTTCAATAATAATTGAGGTAAACATTCTATCTACTTGTTACATGGTTCCATCCATCATGTGCTATTTTTGTTACTAGGTTTCCATCCATCCATTATAATCAATAGGTTCTATCCACCCAGGGGAAATCAAATTCAGGGTTCTACCACTCGTCATATTTTTAATCCAAACCACAAAGATTCTTTTGTAAAATAGACACTAACTCGAGTAAATTTTCATGCCCTCCCTTGTTTATGGGCAAGGTTATTCGAATATTTTTTACTCTACAGAGATCACACGTTTTACCCACAAGAGATGCGCAACTTATTCCACTGCCACACTACCCTTGGCATGAGGCTTATATGGTCACCATAAGGCTTTTACAATGCATCATCCCAATGAAGCTACACCCACTAAGGTTTTTACCGCCATGGAGTTCCATCCACCTGCTCTAGAAGCCCCTACTTGCTCGCTAGTTAGGGCCTCTGACTGACACTCTTGCCCGTGTTCCACCAAATGACACATCCAGTGCTTGGTCGATGCAAATTAATTGGCCAGGTCATACCTGTTATAGACTTATAAAAGCATTGTTTTACTTTTGAAGGTTATTACAATATTCAGTCCTTAGGGTTATCTGGACGGTTCCACCACATGCCACACTCTCGTGCTCCATCCACACCAACCCTACTTACCATCTACTCAAGTGTAAAACAAGCTTAGAGTTTTCGATTCCATATTTTCTTTCTAGTTCACCATACCAGCTACTTCCATCCAATGGCTACCCAAAACTAAGTTTTCATGTTTGAAATAATGTCAGGGTAAATTAACGCCCACATGTATCTAAGCAATGCTAAGCACGACACTTTGATATGGACTTATCAACTAGTATATACACCATTACTTTTAGGGTGACATGGGGTTATAACCAAAATCAAGGAATGAAATTTACTAGCACAATTAGTAATAAGGCGTTAACTACAAGCTAGTAGTAATATAATTTTTATAGTAAAGTAAAGCATGTAATTTATAATATAAAACAATATACTTTGCATTAAAAAATATTAGCAAAATAATTAAAGTATTGACTAACCTTGCTCATAGTCTTGCAGGTCTTGATTGGTCTCAAACTATTGCTTTTTCGGGTCTTGGGATCTATTCAAGTGATCGCATCAAAATTCGAATAAATACATGAGAACGTAAATAAATTCAAATAAAATTTGGCGACTTACACTCTTGCCGTGGATTTTGGAGATTTGCATTGTCCATAACCGAGGACGCAGCTATTCAAATAGTTTACACTTTGCAAAGGCTGCACAACTGTACCCACACGATGTGATTAACCTCGATCTCAGAAAATTATAACAAGGCCTTTACAAAGTTCAATCTCAACCTAATCTTACTCGCTAGGGTTTCACATCACACCCCCCTTGCGCCACATGAAAATCAACAACCATATTCATCACAATGGGGAGATTAAAGTTGAAACATCCCAAATTAATCAGCCAGGTCTATCCCATACTAGACATGTGGTTTGCACGATAAAGCTCAGATCAATGGCGCACAAAGTTAAGGCCTTAAGTCTACTCGGGCGAGGCTACCTCATCCCACGAAGTGAACCTGCACTTTCTCCTTTACTGCACGATCTCTCATCCAAGTGCAAAACCAAGTTTGTATAACCACACCAATGACATACCAATGTCATGACACAAATTTTAATAAACGTGACACCAACCACAGTTCCATATCTTAGTAAGTCAAATTAATGATTCACATGTGATGATAAATTCAATCGTAAATATAGGCGAGGCTAAGGCTTCTAATCATACAACCCATGTGACATCTAGCATAGCATCACTAATAAGTTTCACAATCTATGGTGACAATGGCATCATGGCATTCAAATTAATAAGGAGAGAGAAATCAATTGGGACAATAACTACTATATTCAAAGGTTTGTAATTAAATAGTGATGTAATGTAATTTAAAATAAAATAATTAAATAATAGATTACAAACTGGGTTCAACATGATCAAAAGACACGACTTGCATTGGTTATACTCAATGAGGTACTTGAGATCTTCTGACGGTGCTCCGGCTCCTTCGAAATCGGGATCTAAAGAGAGAGAAAACGACCGACAACAAAAAAATTAAAATCAAATAAAATTCAAATGAACTCCAAAACCTTGAAACCAGAATAAAAAGGTAAATCTCGATTTTAGATGAATTTAGAAAAAAGAATGGAGTCAATCGGAGCTAGAACAGAGGAGAACGGGCTCTCGAAAAATTAATTGGCTGGAAAAAAATACTGGAAATTCAGAAGAGCTACTGTGTTGTGGGCTCGGCTACCAATTGTTGGATTACACATGACTACAAGTACCTAGTACTCATTTGCAACTTTGGCACAAACTACGAATTCCTAGTACCCGTAGATGACCACGACACCCTTGACAACCCTCACGACTACAGTGGTTTCATGACTGCTATAGTGGTTCTACGACCACGAGCACTCGGCTATGACTTTGGTTACTCAGTTACGACTTCGAGTAGTCAATTATGACCACAAGCACTTGGCTATGACTTTGGTTACTCAGCTACGACTTCGAGTAGTCAATTACGACCACAAACACTTGGCTATGACTTTGAGTACTCCACAACAACTTCGAGTAGTTGACAATGACTTTGAGTAGCCGATAACGACTTTGCTCGGCAGGGACAACGATCTGGATGAGGACGATCGGGCAGATGCAAAGATGCAATGATTGGACTATCCAGCGATGACATTGATCGGATAGTCCACCATAGATCGGACGGCTGTGATGGTGTGCGGGGGTTCGGGACGGTAGAGGGAACTCATCGGCTGTGACGAACGACGGCGGTGGGTCTCTACCGAGAAGGGGACGGTGCACGGTGAGAATTTGGTAAGATCACGAACTCGGCGGCTTGGTAATCGACGACAAGGGTAGCTGCCGAGAAGCAAGCGGCGCACGGTCGAGGTCGGGTGCGGGATGAGAGGTCGGCAGCACGGCTTTATATGCATGGACACCGAAGAGTCCCGAACCCAGTCGGCGGCGGAGTCTGGGTCGAGTACGATGAACAGTTCCCCGCCCGACGGATGCGTGACGTGTGGCAGAGGGAGAAATCAGGCGGCGGAGGAAGAGGCGGCTAGGCCCAGCGCGGGCGCGGCTAGGGCACGCGGGCGGTACGCGCGGGTGGCGGGATGGGCGCCAGGTGGCGGTGGGGAAGAATCGGGCGGCGGGTGCGGGTGCGCATGCGACGCTGAAGTGTGGCAAAGGGTGGACCGATTGGATTCGGCCGACAGGGTTTTTTTGGGATTTTCTCCAGGTTCTTCTTTTAATTAAATCCAAATAAAATCAAAATAGCTCCAGAAAATAGCAAATAAATCCCAAAAATTCACCAAAAATACTAAAAAAATCCTTAAGACTTAAGGAACTCAAATAAAATATTTTCAGATTATGTTAAAGTATATTTTAATTATATTTAATCATTTTAATTTCTAAAATATTCATTTTAAGCTTGAAATAATTTCCAAAATTCCAAAAAATTTATTTTTAAAAACTGGTATTTTAAAACTCCATAAAAACAGGATGTTACAAGGTAACTCTACCTAAGTGAACTCTGCCCAAGTGATACTCCCACCACTCTGCTGCTACTCCCTCAAGCTGGTGTGCTGCATACATCACCTTCTCCCTGTTTGTGCACTGGGCCAGGTTTAGTTTCTTTGCAACTAAATAGATCCAATCATCTGCCTCCAAAGGCTCCGAAGAATTGGAGAAGGTAGGCGGTCTTGTCCTCATGAATTCAGCATAGCTGGACTGATGACGTGGTGGCGGAGGTGCTACTGGCTCCTGATGCTGACGCTGCATCATCGCTTTCATATTCTGCATCATCTGTGTCTGTGCCACCAAGAACTGACTGAGAGCGGGGTCCAAGCTAGGTGGAATTGGCTGAGCGGCACTGATCTCTTGGTCTTGGTTCACCTGACTGCGGCTTGAAGAGTTCATGGTATCAACCATCTTGCTGCTATTCTAAAAAGGAAACAACTGCTGACTAACTAGGGGCAAAAGACGAGAGGGAAAAGTATAGGTAAGAGGTAAATTCATCTAAGGGGTTTCTTTAATGGCAACCTAGACTAAACAAGCACTTAGCCGAAAAGCATAGGCTTTATATGCATGGACACCGAAGAGTCCCGAACCCAGTCGGCAGCGGAGTCTGGGTTGAGTACGATGAACAGTTCCCCGCTCGACGGATGCGTGACGCGTGGTAGAGGGAGAAATCGGGCGGCGGAGGAAGAGGCGGCTTTGCGCAGCGCGCGCGGCTAGGGCATGTGGGCGGCGCGCGCGGGTGGCGAGATGGGCGCCAGGTGGCGGTGGGAAAGAATCGGACGACGGGTGCGGGTGCGCACGCGATGCCGACGCGTGGCACGGGGTGGACCGAGGGGATTCGGCCCACAAGGTTTTTGGGGATTTTCTCCCGTTTTTCTTTTAATTAAATCCAAATAAAATTAAAATAGCTCCAGAAAATAGCAAATAAATCCCAAATATTCACCCAAAATACCAAAAAATCATTGAGACTTGAGGAACTCAAATAAAATATTTTTAGCTTATGTTAAAGCATATTTTAACTACATTTAATCATTTTAATTTCTAAAACACTTATTTTAAGCTTGAATTAATTTCAGAAAATTTTAGAAAATTTATTTTTGAAAACTGGGCTTTTAAAACTCCATAAAAGCAGGATGTTACAGTTTTCATATTGGAAATGATGTCAAGATAAATTAATGCCTACATGTATCTAAGTAAAGCTAAGCATGGCACTTAGATATGGACTTTTCAACTAGTATATATACCATTAATTTTAGGATGACAAGGGGTTGTCACCAAAATCAAGGAATGAAATTTACTAGCTCAATTATTAATAAGGCGTTAACTACGAGCTAGTAGTAATATAATTTTTATAGGAAAGTAAAGCATGTAATTTAATAATCTAAAACAATAAACTTTGCATTAAATAATATGAGCAAAATAATTAAAGTATTGATTCACCTTACTCACAGTCTTGTGGGTCTTGATCGGTCTCGAACTGTTGCTCTTTTGGGTCTTGGGATCTATTCAAGTGATTGCATCAAAATTTGAATAAATACATGGGAATGCAAATAAATTCAAATAAAATTCAAATGAGGCTCATATGGTTACTATAAGGCTTTTACAATGTATCTTCCCAATGTGGCTACACCCACTACGGTTTTTATCGCCGTGGAGTTCTATCCACATGCTCTAGAAGCCCCCTCGCGCCGCTAGTCAAGGCCTCTGACTGAGACTCTTACCCATGTTTCACTAAATGACGCATTCAGTGCTAGGTTGATGCAAATTAATTGGCCCAATCATACCTATTATAGACTTGTGAATGCATTGTTTTACTTTTGAAGGTCATCACAAGATTCAGTTCTTAGTGTTACTTGGACTGTTCTACCACATACCACACTCTCATGCTCTATCCGCATCAACCCCACTTACCATCCTCTCAAGTGTAAAACAAGTTTAGAGTTTTTGATTCCATATTTTCTTTCTAGTTCACCATACCAGCCATTTTCATCCAATGACTACCCAAAACTAAGTTTTCATGTCCACACATATCAACTAGTATATATACCATTAATTTTAGGGTGACAAGGGGTTATCACCAAACTCAAAGGAATGAAATTTACTAGCACAGTTGTTAACAAGGCGTTAACTATGAGCTAGTAGTAATATAATTTTTATAGTAAAGTAAAGCATGTAATTTAATTATCTAAAACAATATACTTTGCATTCAAAAATATGAGCAAAATAATTAAAGTATTGACTCACCTTGCTCACAGTCTTGCGGGTCTTGATTGGTCTCGAACTGTTGCTCTTCCGGTCTTGGGATCTATAAAAGTGATCGCATCGAAATTTGAATAAACACATGAGAACACAAATAAATTCAATGAAAATTTAAATGAACTTGAAAATTCATGATTTTGTGCTTATTAGAAGATATTGAATTTACATTAATTTAGACAAACATTCATTCAATTTGGATTTAAAACGAGTGAGAACAAGCCTTCTGAAGTTTAAATAAGGGAAAATCCTCAAAATAAACAGAGAGAGTGTCTCACTGACGGTTGGGGTCTAGGATTTTTTATTTCATTCCCAATTTATTTCTTAGTGGAAAAGATGTCAGAGGCTAATAGGAGGGGCTAGCCATGTTTTTTGTAATTATTTTACGTAAGGAAATGCTTTAAGTGACTGACAGGTGGGGCCAAAGGCTTTTTTACTTTCTTTTCGATTTATTCTTCTTAAACAAAAAGGCCAGGAGTGACTGATAGGTGGGCTAAGGTTACAGTGTGGATGGGCCTCATGTCAGTGACTCAAGACTTAATTTGGGCTTTAATTGGATTTTCTAATGACTTGGGCCCATATATCAATGACTTAGTAATTTAAACGAACGAGTGTAATTAACCTAACTAAATTATGACTTAATAACGTCACTAACTTAATGATGGTGCTATAGCCTCTCTTCCCTACGCACAGAGGAGATGGGGTTGGATGAGCTCATCGCCAGCGAGACGAGTGCCGACAACCCCCAAAATGGGTTGTCGGGACCCACTCTTAAATTGGAACAAAAACTACCTAGCTAGATCTCGCTTTCCTTCCAACTACAAAGTGCAAAGATATAGTTAAAATATAATGCATTTCATTATATATAGTAATAATTACTAACCTTAGATCACCAAGAACAAATGGGTACACAAGCACTGTCCAAATCTCCGGCCTCCTTTCACCAAATCGCCTCAAAGCCGCCGCACGCCTAACAAACAAAATATCTATTAGGAGGAGGGTATTTAGCAATGCAAACATCACAGATGCTTCCTTTCACAACCCATCTATGATAAGTCATACATCACATACAGTTTTTATGACAAACCATATGAGATTTATCACACACAATTTGTGTAAAAAATCATCTGTGATAACTAAGTCATCACTGATGGTTCTTATTATGAACCATGTGTGATATATCACAGACAGTTGGTGTAAAAAATCTTTTGTGATAAGTAGGTCATCGCTGATAGTTCTTATCATCGGTTATAATGTAGACAGTCACGTTTGTAAAGCCATCTAAAATAGCTACACTACAGCTTAACACTGATGGATTCTGTAGAATCGTCTATGATCAGGTGTCCAGTATGACCTTCTCTGTAGTAGTGGCATACATATCAACATATTGCTTGAGATAAAATAGAGATACATGTACGTGCATACATTTTGTTAAAGAGTAACTATGGAGGAAGAATAGAGCAGCAACTATATGGTCCTTGCATGACGGGGAGTAGTTATCTTTCTAAGAACCCCAACAACTTTCAATGATTTTTTCCATTAAAGCTGCATTTTCCTTCGAACTTTTATTATCATTCTCATTGTTTATGATGTGTTAAAAATCTAAATAGCCTATAAAGTACATAAAATATTTTTAAGCATCTAAGTTATATTATTTGAAACTATAAACTTGAAACAAATCTAGTTGTACAAATACACGGACGACCCCAGCTAGCTAATACTTGAAACAAACAACATGTGGTATCTCTCTCTAACACACATAGGGTCATCATGAATGGTTCATAACCCTCAGCAGAGATGGTTTTTGAACCGTCTGATTTATTATGTCTATAATAATAGGTTGTTATCACAGATAGCTCCCAAACAGTCTATGATAAGTCACAACACAAACGGTTTTTTAAAAGAACCATTTGTGATAAGTCACAACACAGATGGTTTTATTATGAATTATCTGTGATATGTCAGATATCACAGACAGTTTTAGAAAATAATCATCCGTGTTGTTAATTATCATAGATGGCTAATACAAAAAATTGTTTGTGATGGTTCTTTGTATAGCTAAAAAAATTTCTATTTTTGGCTAGCCTCAAGAAATGCTAGCCATGTCCTCTGTAAATAAGCAAGCAGATCACAGATAATTGAAGAACCTATAGCACATGATAATCATTACATAGATCTCACAAATAAATTACAACTAAATGAGTTACAATTGAATGAATTACAATTGAATCAAATGTTTGAATATCTATTAATTGTTGTTGACCTCTGTCATCAAGAAGGTGGAGAGTTGTCCTTGAACGTCACAGAGTTTGTTAATATCAAATGTACTTGAGTTATTTGTCATGCCCGGTCATTAGGAAGAGCAAAGTCGTAAACTAGACAACATAAAGTCACAACTTACAACTTGTTCTTGATTTAGATGGATGATGCCCCATATTTCATGGTAACATTAATATAGTCTTGCACACCCTACAATTTAAATAAGCTAGAGATAAAGTCAAATCCCATGCCAATCAGTGTAGTAGTTATTTTGAAACATCCTTTTAATGAGATCTTGTAACAATAATATATACTAAGATGAGAAAAAGAGGACCAATCGTCTACAAATTCTTCTGAAAAGTAGTCAGACTGCTCACATTGGTATTTCTCAATAACTACAAGAGGAACTTTAAAGCACTGTACACTTAGGCTTCAAAGGGCATGAAGCAAATGACACACTCTAGTGCGTCAGGTTCTATAAAGTAGGTCATGGCTGATGTCTCTTCCTCCTCATCATACCGCGTATTAGGTTTGGTTGCTATCTTAGGCATACTCGCTGCCTTCTTTACAACTATCCATTGGCTTCTTCACACTTCTTTTCTTCATCTCTATCCTAAGAAGGGGTAGCAGCTGAGATGGATCGATCAAGAATTGAACTTGCTATTAGAAGTTAATCAGAAGAAAATAAAGATCTATACCGTTGATCATGGCAGGTCCATATTATAATGGTCTAAATTAAAATAAATAGTCCATTTACCTAGGCCTTCCGATAGGGAGTACCAAACCTTGTAGTAAAGGATTTTTTGCCTCTAGTTGATAAGGTGGAAAGACATCTTGCAATCCATACTTAGACTGCCAAAAAAAAGTGATTGATCAAATACTATCTTTCCTTGCAATCCATTTATCACATATGTCTACTTAGACTGCCAAAAAAAAGTGATTGATCAAATTGACAGAGCATGGTGCCACTATCTTTGAAGAGGTTCTTTAGACTTGCAAGCTCACAGTAACTCCTTGGTAGCTTGGGACAAGGTTTGCAAACCAAAAACTAAAGGAGGGCTTGGAGTTCTCAACTTAAGAACCCTTAATGAAGGTTTACTATAAAGCACTTGCACAAATTTTATGCCAAGGGTTGAAATCCCCTAGGTTAAGCTGCTTTGGGGCAAATACTACTCGAATGTGGTTCCTCATGCGTCAGGTTCATGTGAATCCTTTTGGTGGAAAGATACCATGAAATGTACTCAATTTCGTGGCAAGCAATGGGTAAGCTTGACAATGGCCGAGACATCCTATTTTGGAAGGACTGTTGGGATGCAAACATTCTCTGCATCAAATTTTTGAGAGTATTTTCTTTCGCCTATAATCAGAATGTCTCAGTTAAAAACTTCTCGCAATTGCCAGGGCCTCACGAACAATTTCAGCTTCCCCTCTTATAGGAAGCATATCAGGAATATTTATAGTTGTTAGACCTCACAAATTCTGTTTCAATCAACAACAATATGTAGGATCAATGGACCTACATCTGGGGCAACTCTACGTACTCCTCACAGAAATGGTACACTCAATAGTTCAATTCCTTAGCAGCCCCTCTGGTCTACCCGCTTGTTTGGAAACAAAAGGTCTTTGCTTGGCTGCTCTTAATGGACAAACTAAATACCAAAGATATGCTAAGAAGGAGAAACTTTGACTTTGCTGGGGACGACCATTGTGTGCTATGAACATCTCCAAGTGTTGAAACCACTACTCATCTCTTCTTTGACTGCTCCTTCTCTCTTCAATGCTGGAATGAGATTGGTATTTAGTGGTCTCAACACACAAATACTCCTTCAAGAATTTACATTGCCAGGCAGGCCTTCTCGGGGCACCTCTTCATGTAAAAGTTTATCTTGACCACCTGGATCATTTGAAAGATTAGAAACGAGCTCATCTTCTTGCAGCAACACAATTCTTTCAATGATTGGAAAGTCAGGGTTAGATTTGAAGCTTCTTTATTGTTAAATAGGGTCAAACTGACCACTCACTTTTTGCTGTCCACATGGATTCTTTCCATCTGAGCTCTCTCTTTCTCTCTCTCCTCTGTGTTCTTTTTTTCTTCCCCCATCTTTCTCCCATCTATTTCCTTTATAATTATTAATATATCACAGTAGGAGCCTTTCTTGCTATTTTTCGTCAAAAAATATATAGTCCATGCCTAGTATGATTTAGAAATAACTGAAATTTAGAATAAAAAATAACATAAAATTAGCAATTTGATTTCCATACGAATTCCTAAAATCTATAAATAAATATACTTCAAAATAAAAACAAAAATAGCAATTGGATGTGTATACAAATTCCAAAAAAATAATTAAAATTTGGAACAAAAACTAAAAGAAAATTTGCAATTTGATTTCTATATGAATTCCAAAGTAAATTATCTAAATAAATAAAATTCAATAAAAATAACTGAAATTTTGTGTTAATTGTGAAGAAAAGTGAAAAATCTACACCATTGCTTTTGGTGGGTCCAGATAGAGATGGAAACGGATCGAATAAGAATCGGATAGTCTCAAATACGTATACGAATCCATATTTTTAAAATGAATATGAATATGGATACAAATTCATATTTTTAAAATGAATATAAATTCAAACATTCTTGAATACAAATACGAATTGAATGTCGTAACGAATACAAATTCGAATCGAATACGAATACGAATTCAAATCGAATATGTACTTAATTCGGTCAAATACGAATATCCTAAAGCTTTTATAACAAATCTCGATAAAAACAAATTTATGTAACATGACTACATGTCTACACGAACTAGCAGTGTAGTGAAAATTGTGCAAAGTCATTTTCAGTTCTTACTTGTGAATCTTAGTTCATCAAAAAATTACTTCCTACAATCATCCCAGGGTGGTCGCCAGGGATGGAAATGTATCAAATACAAATTGAATAGTCTCGAATACAAACATTCTCGAGGAGATGGATGAATTAAGAATTAGGCTTGCTATTGGAGGTTGAAGTAGAAAAGCTATGGCGGCAAGAAGACATGGAAGACACAAAGTTCAGTGGGGTAGTCGGTGTGTGAGGGGAGATTAGTTTAAGATAAGTCGCCCATGGTGCATTGGTGTATGCGAGAGAAAGATATTCTACTATCATGTAAACTAATAAGATAATTTGTTGTACGCATATCAACGTATTGCTTAAGATTAAATAGAGGTACATGTATGTGCATACATTTTAGTAAAGGGTAACTAATAGAGTAAGAATAGGGCATGCAACTATATGATCCTTGCATGATAGAGAGTAGTTAACTTTCTAAGAACCCCAACAACTTTCAATGATGTTCTTCCATCAAACCTGTATTTTCCTTTGAACTTCTATTGTTATTTTCAATGTTTATGATATGTTAAAAATCTAAATAGCCTATAGAATACGTAAATATATTTTCAAGCATCTGAGTTATACAATTTGAAACTATAAACTTGAAACAAATTTAGTCGTGCAAATACACCAACGACCCAACTAGCTAATATTTAAAACAACGGTTTTGCTATTGCACAGTCGACTAAAATTTTCTTATCTTTCAGTCACCTAAAGTTGTACTATCTGTTACCTAAAGTTGCACTCTCCTCTCCCCTGCAAAAGAAATCCCCTCCTAAAAAAGAGAGGCCGTTGAAGGATATTATCTAATAGATAAAAAAGTAAATAAGAATAAAGAAAAAAAATAATTGTCTATGCAATAGTCAGTTCCTTGTAACAACCAGCATGTGGTATCCCTGTTCCGTTGGTCCGATACAATGCATCATTCTCGATCGACCGTCAGCATTCACGTAACAACATAACTTCAACTTGCTCTGCGACTAGTGCTAGATTAATTAATTTATTTTTATTACGTACTACACTTGTCGATCGCATTATATTTATATCGATTACTTATTATTTAATAGTAATTGACAAATTTCTGATCATCAATGATCGATCGATGATTGCTGACCGTGGACAATTCAATACGGAGATAAAGCTAGGGGAGGGGCCTGCCCTCGCACGGTCAAACAAATCAGAACCTATTCGTCACCTACATACATACATAGACTGTTCCACAATATATAGTGTTATGGTATGGATCCACAAACACTCCATACATATACTAATATATACAATAGTGTTGTTCTTTGAATTCAATGTCCAGCTAGCTGTACAGCAGTCGAGTTGCCTCCATGCATGCACAGTACTAGCTTGTGGTCAAGCTTGCTGGTTTGCTGATTCGCAGCAAAAAGAAAAAAAACCTAGAGTGGTTCTTTTGTGTTATGAATGGCTTAAAATTTTGAATTCTCAGTATTCGCAAGAGAGATACAAAGAGGGATACATGCAATTTTGACCGATATAGATGAAGTCGAACAGTATCCACTATAATCAACTTGGGAAGGAATTTGATCAGCATGCAGCGCAGATGGAAGTAGAATTAGAGCCCGTTCATGGGTGGTTCTTTCGGGCTGAGACTTATGCCTTATAACCGTAGTTTTTGAATTTTGGTTTGTTTGTGAGAGAAAATATGCAGAGGAAAATAGTCGTATGTGATTTTGGACAGTACAACTAAACTCGATACAATTTGTACTATAATTTAACTATATATCTCGCATTGAAAATACACACACGTTTAACGGTGAGTTACTATAGAAATAGAAATCAAAGTCTAACCATAAATTCAAAAGAACTGAGCCCATAATAGTTTTTGACTTATAAATAGTAATAGTTTATAGAGAAGTTTGTAGAAAGAGATATCTATATGTGATTTTGGTCAATATAAATAAAATCATAACAGTGTGTCATACAATTGACTAGTAGATCTGACTTTAAAAAGATACTTCGTTTAAAAGTTAGCTATTATAAAAAACCTATTTACTGTATAAAAATTGTTTTTAGAAGTCTATATAAACTTATAACCTTAGTATGTATAGTTGGTTGGAGAGTCAATACGAACACATAGTTGCTTGGAGCGAACGGTAAGCAGGGGTTGCCTGAACATAATCCTAGCCGCCGGGTCACGCACATACTGATTGGAGAGCCAATACGAACGCATAGTTGCTTGGAGCGAACGGTATACTGGAGTTGCCTGAATATAACCTTAGCCGCCGGGTCGCACACATGCTGACGTGACGCGCATGCATCGACTATATATATGCTGCGTTGCGGCTGCGTATGGGCAGGAATCGTATTGAAGCTACACAGATATAGGCATCCACATCAATTGTATGTGTGTGTATATATAATCATCATCCATACTAGGCGCTAGCTAGCTGATCTCGATCCACATATACAGGAGTAAGTAGACAGCGAGCTAGCTATAGCTATGGCGGCGTCGGAGATGAACCATCATCATTTGGCGGCGGCGGCGTCTGCGTCTGCGTCGGCGAGCCGCCGGAGCTTGAGCTGGGGCTCGTCCATCTCGCAGTCGTTCCGGCAGGTGGAGACGGATGACCCGTTCGGTCGGGTGCAGTCGCAGCAGGGCCACGACGACGAGGAGGAGAACCTGCGCTGGGCGGCGCTCGAGAAGCTGCCCACCTACGACCGCATGCGCCGCGGCATCATCCGAAGGGCGCTCCATGACGACGACGACCTCGACCATCATCATCCGGTGGAGCTCGTCGACATCGAGAAGCTGGCCGGCGGCGACGGCGGCCGCGCCCTCCTGGAGCGCCTCTTCCAGGACGACAGCGATCGATTCCTGCGACGCCTCCGGGACCGCATAGACATGTACGTAATATACGCGCCTAGCTAACTACCTTGGAATCTGTATATCTTGTTCGACTCAACTATTTCTTTCTTAATTTTCGTATACGCATGTACAGTTAATATTTATATCCATATATTAATTCCTGCTGCAGGGTTGGCATCGAGCTCCCGACGATCGAGGTTCGCTACGAGCAGCTCTCCATCGAGGCCGACGCCTTCGTCGGCAGTCGCGCCCTCCCCACGCTCTGGAACGCCACCACCAACTTCCTCCAGGTAATTAATTAATTAATTCAAGTATAAAAAATTACCGTTAGTTGTATACTCCTATATATCTTGTTTCACCATATATACTAACCACATAGGCGTGACGCCATGCCGCGCCAGCCACCATGTGGACCGAAGTAAAAGAGACAAAAATTCGTAGTAAAAGGAAAGTATAGGGGCTTTTTCATAAAAATTAAAGGCCTTTTCGCAATAAAAAAGAGCAAAGGGGTTTTTTGTAAAACATCAAGGACATTTGTGGAAGAAATAAGGGCCTGTACGTAATTACGGGAAACCGCAGGCCGTTACCCAGCAAAAAAAGTGTACAGGGGTTTTTTCGTAAAAATCTAAAGACCTTTTTGCGAAAATCGAGGACCTATACGTAATTAATAAAATCTTAGGGCTATTTCGCAGGGGCCTGATGCGTGGATGCTCTGGAGGGGGGGCAGAAAGTCCCCCCTATAATATATGTATTATGTATATACCTTTAATTTCAAGATAACACTATTGATCTTAGCGGTTACTAACACGTGCCTCCTCAACTAAAAGCACAAATTTTAAGAAAGGTTAATGGTCTACTTTGTAACTAACTATTACTCCACTATTAACAATATTGCTTCAATTAGTACTTGTGCTACAGGGGAATTTTGCAAGTTTTCTTTGTTTCCTATGTTTTTTTTTTTTTGCAAATTTTCACTGAAATTCCTGGCTGCCTTAATAATTTTATTATAAAACGGACACTACTATAAAAGTCAACATTACAGACGGTTCAAAAACATCATCACAGACAGTTTTCTGAACTATTTGAATTTATGGGTCAGTGATAATCGAAAGTTATCACAGACAGTTTTTAAGTAAAAACCGTCTGTGATAGCTGATAATCACATATGATTTTTAACTAAAAACCGTCTGTGATATATAAATATCACAGACGATTTTTAGTTAAAAACCATCTGTGATATTTTTTTCTACCTCTAAATCTATTTCTGTTTATTGGCTAACCTCAGGAAATACTAGCCATGCCCTCTGAAACAAGCAGATCAACATGTACCATCTGTGATAGTTCATTCTATACCTAAATTTTTTTTCTATTTTTGAATTAGCCTCAGAAAATATTAGCTATGCCATTTGAAAGCAAAGCAAAGAACATTCTATTTATATTACAATCCACCATTACAATAACAAAGAATATAGCAGAAAATGTTCCATTTCCATTACAATTCGAGCAACAGAGAAGAAAGAAAGTAGAAGAATCAGAATCAAATACAACAAACAATGGAGCAACAGAGAAGCTCATCCCTGATGCAGCTCGGGTAGGTCTTCTTAGTGGCCGCCTCACTGTAAACTCCTGGAGAGTAATGGAGGCTACGATGGAGACCTAAACCCCACAGAATTAAATATTAGAAGAAACAATGGAGGGACGAACATTAAGATGCATTTGAAGGAGGGGCGGATGGGTTCGGGTGAGTATTTATAGAGGAGGGAAAGCTACGATCCGTGGGGATGTGGGTTGGTCGGTTTCTATTGGTTGGAATTGAGTTGGTGAGGATTGACGGGCCTAGCGGTCAGAGAACAAATTATCACAAACAACTAGTCTCAAAATATGAAATAACAAAGTTCTGTATGGCTTATATATATTCATTTGAAAGGTTTTGATGAGATCTACAACTTTACAATTGAGACGAACCCTAAATTTCGAAGGGAAGATCGAAAATTTTGGCAAAAACAGAAATAAAAAACTTACGATTCGAATATGAGGCTAAAGATGGCCGATTTTGGGGATCTTCGAGGGCGACCAGCATAGGCTGATTATTTTTTTGGATCGGGCTCGTCATTAGCTTTCCAACAAGTACAAGAACGTCTAAAATAGACATCGTATGCAAAAGTTATACCCGTTTTACTGAAGGTGTGTCGGAATGAAATTCTACTCGGTATCAGGCGGGAGATTATGAAATGTTGGAAGATTAGAAGGCGGGAAACATATCACAAACAGTTCTTAATTAAGAACCGTCCGTAATATACCAATATCATAGACGGTCTCAACTAAGAATCATCTATGATATTGCCAATATCACGGACGGTTCTTATCAAGAACCGTCTGTGATTGCATTTAATACAGAGCGATTTTTATGAACTATTTGTGATGAGACGTCCAATATAAAGTAGTAGGAGTGACGGATTAGTAGCCTATGCATGTGGAAGAATCATTTAGTCAAAGCTAGCAAGCTAGTGGCACATGTGCTAATTAACACGTATCAAATCCTAACTAACCCAAGCATGTGGAAGAATCATTTAGTCAAAGCTAGCAAGCTAGTGGCACAATGTGCTAATTAACACGCATCAAATCCTAACTAGCCCATGCATAGGCATCGGTCGAGTAGTACGTTCAATTAAACATAAACTACTACTAATTAACAAGTAGCAGAAGCCTATGAATGCCATATATATATACACACATACATACATAACAATAATAACAATTATGGACTTAATGGGTTTTTGTAAAAAGTACAGAGATTTTCTACAAAAGTATTTAGGTGAGATGGGGACATTCCATGTTGTCATTACTACTAAAATAGCCATTAGCACTAAATATGCTACTTGATTGATGATTCGTTAGATCTGAGTCTTTTTTGTAGTTCAGAACATTCATATATTTTTTAGAGATAGGTTGTATGTATGAAAAAAATTTAAATATTCTGAATCATAAAAAATACACAAAAATTATTTAGCACATTTCTACATATTATTGTACTTGATGGATGTAGTAGGTAGCTTTGACATGAATTTCTCGAGCTCGATCTTCTGGACGTACCTACATTAATTAATCTAGTTGGGCACGCACATGTTCCTCGTCGCTAACTTCCAAGATCGATCTAGTGCGTGTACTGCATCTAGGTACGTAACAGTACAGTACATCATAAATTAAAGTCTAAAGTGACAACCGGCTAGTGTATACCATGAGTACATTATTTAAATAATATTTAATAAAATTAGATTATATTTATTTTTAATAGAAAGAGTAATAATATGCCTATATAATAGAAGTAATTACGGTACAATTCTATCAAATATTACTAAAATAATGTGTTTCATAGGTATGTTTCTCGGACTTATATTACGAGATAGAGAAAGTTCTAGCTAGGCTGCCAAGTACTCGAATTCACACGTATATATAAAAGAATATGTTTGCACTAATTTCCTGTTGTAGGAAATTTTCTAAATTTTTAGTCATCTAAAATTGCACATTGCTTGATTGCTAAGCCTAAAATTGTAGCGCTAAGTAATGCACAATTAGCAAAGCTTTACTGTAATTCTTAGTTTCATTTGTTCTGTATTTGTAGGGGTTCACCTAGTAAGGTTTACTTTATATATAATAGGAACCAGCACGGGGTTTTGGTTGAAAATCAATTCTAGCTTATGGGTCCGTTCTTATGGGTTAGTAGTGCGATTTTGCTAAAACCGCGCTGCGAACGAAGAGTGAGCGAGAGATTGCTAGTGTGATGAGGAGTGGATTAGATCATATAGTTGTTTGATTCGACCAGGCCCAATATAAAACATGGATATTTAGGCATTTTTGGATTAATTGGACTTTGGACAGTCCACTGGCCCAACTAGCCCGTCCGTCTTCTTCAAGGCATAGGCAGGTAGCACATCGATGGACCACGTTGCCGTTCGTGTCGATGGCAAGGACACAGCAACAAAGGCTCAACGCATCCATTAGCATGCACCTCATCGTGAGGAGAGGTTGAGGCGGAGAAGAAGTTGATGAAATCAGATGGCGACCGAGCCACAAATTGGCTGCCTCCTTTCTTCTGCATCTGCAGATTTTGTCCCAATTCGAACCACCCATCCCAGCCAAAAGTAAAACGATGAATCAGATAGCAAATGCGATTTTCATCATATCCTGTTGGACTTAAATCCGTTACACTGCATATTTGCATTTTACTCTGTCATAACTAGTGACCTGAGATGTGCTCACGTTCACGTCGTGGCCGTGATTCTCGGTTAGACTATTAGTTAGTGGAGCTGTGGTTACGCTGGACGTGGGATGGCACGACTGAAGCGGATCATAGCGTAAGAATAGGCAGTAAGTTTTAGTTTTACTTTGTATTCGGATCATATAAATCAGAGAAGAAAACTAAGAAAAGCTGCACAGTTTTAGCACGGCACAAAACTCCATTTTCTCATAGTCGTTATCGAGTATGGAAATCCCCAGTGTTTGAGTGGATTCCTGAGTGTTCGATTGCTCGTGGTTGTAGTCGCCCGCTCGAAGTCGTAGCGATACTACAGCAGTCATAGAATCACTGTAGCAATGGTACTGTAGCAGTCGTAGAATCACTATAGCAGTAAGACACCGTATGAGGCTTGGCATAAGAGGAAGCCGAAGGTGCACCATCTCCAAGTTTTTGGGTGCATTGTGCACGTAAAGAATGTCGAGCTAGGTGTGAATAAGCTGGCGAACTGCTCGACACCGATACTAGAGAAGCAATGGCGTGACACCCAAAGCCACAAACGACACCTCCACCAGCATCTATGGGCATCGAGTGGGTGACACCAACAACCCATGATGACGTGCTTGACACTGATGCTAAGCCACATCGCTACCAGGAGTTGTCGAACATCTAGGACACTACGAAGGAAGTCGATGTTGAGTAGAGTAGGATTTGTCTTCTAGCTGCTGAGGAGATGGCCAACGCCAACCAAGCGCTCGAAGAAGCATGCTGGAAGTAGGCAATGGAAGAAGAGCCGACTGCTATCCACAACAATGATACATGGGAGCTCATCGCACTTCTAGCCGGACATAGGCCCAGCAGGCTCAAATGGGTGTTCAAGGTTAAGAAGGACCTGCAGGCAAGGTGGTGACACTAAAGGATATGCTCAGCGGTAGGGGGTGGACTTCGATGAAGTCTTCACCCGGTGGCACAAATGGAGACGATGCGACTCTTGTTGGCACTCGCTACGGACAGAGGCTGGAAGGTGCACCACATGGACATCAAGTCAGCGTTGTTGAATGGTGATCTAGCTGAAGAGGTCTATGTGCACCAAACGCCTGGCTTCGTTGACCCCAACAACAAGCACAAGGTGTTCAAGCTGCACAAGGCTCTGTACGGTCTTCGTCAGGTGCCACGGTCGTGGAACGCAAAGTTAGACGCGTCGCTTGCCTCCCTTGGGTTTGAGCGTAGCACTCTAGAACATGCTATGTACCGAAGGACTAGTGGCATGTCATCACTGCTGGTGAGCTTCTACGTCGATGATCTGATCATCACCGGCACTACCATCAATGACATTAGCACGTTCAAAGACCAGATGCGCAACCTATTCGAGATAAGCGATCTCGGTCTCCTGAGTTATTCCTTGGAAATTGAGGTCAAGCAAGACGCTGGTGAGATCACACTTTGCTAGAGTGCTTATGCCGGGAAGATCTTGGAGTCATTTGGCATGGCAGGATGCAATTCATACCACACACCAATGGAGAATCGATTGAAGCTAAGTAAGAAGGACACTGGTGCCGTTGTAGATGCAACACGGTACCAGAGTATTGTTGACAATCTGCGATACCTCTGCAATATGAGGCCTGACATTACTTACCATGGTAGGGATCGTGAGCAGGTTTATGGAGGCATCAGCTGCATCACATTGGGCAGTGGTGAAGCAGATTCTGCGCTATCTTAGCAGCACTACGAGCTAGGGTGTTACTACAAGAAGGCAGGAACACAAGAGACTGCACTGGTGGGGTTTAGTGATAGTGACCTCGCTGGTGACATCGACGATCACAGTAGCACTACTAGGGTTGTGTTCTTCCTTGGCACGAGTGTGATCACTTGGACATCCTAGAAGCAGAAGGTTGTCGTGCTTTCGTCATGTGAGGCGGAATACATCGTGGTGGCAATGACGGCATGTCAAGGTGTTTGGCTAAGCCGACTGTATGGTGAGTTAGTCGGGCAAGCACCAAAGATGATAAAGCTTCTGGTGGATAACAAGTCAGCCATCGCACTAAGCAAGAACCTAGTGCATCACAAATGGAGTTGGTCAGCCATCGTGAATGCATTGAAGATGGCAAAGTGGACATCAACCATGTCGGCGTAGATGGACAACTCGGCGATATACTATCCAAGGCGCTTAGACGAGTCAAGTTTATCGAGATGAGACAGAAGCTCGGCGTCGTTGAGATGAAGTCTGTGCTACAGGCTTAGGGGTGATTTGTTAGACTTAAGCCCATTGCATTGTATATTTGCATTTTACTCTGTCATAACTAGTGGCCTAAGACGTGCTCACGTTCACGTCATGGCCGTGATTCTCGGTTAGATTGTTAGTTAGTGAAGCTATGGTTACGCTAGACATGGGATGGCACGGCTAAAGCGGATCATAGCGTAAGAATAGGTAGTAAGTTTTAGTTTTACTTTGTATTCAGATAATATAAATCAGAGAAGAAAGCTGAGCAAAGCTGCACAGTTTTAGTACGGCACAAAACTCCATTATCTCATAGTCGTTATCGAGTACAAAATCCCGAGTGTTTGAGTGGATTCCTAAGTGTTTGAGTGCTCGTGGTTGTAGTCGACCGCTCGAAGTCGTAGCGGCACTGCAGCAATCCGTAGAATCACTGTAGCAATGGTACTGCAGCAGTCATAAAATTATTGTAGTAGCGATACTGTAGCAGTCGTAGAGTCACTGTAACAGTCGTAGTGGTACTGTAGCAGTCGTAAAACCACTATAGTCGTGAGAGTAGTCAAGTGTGCCATGGTCATAAACGAGTATTAGGTACTTGTAGTCATTTATGTCGTAGTCGTAAACGAGTACTAGGTACTCGTAGTCATGTGTATGTGGTTGTATGTGTGTTTCAACATACCCTTCCCTTATTAACATTCATTGAAACATTTTTTTCGTGTTCATTCTACAAATTGCTACCCTACTCCAGTTTCTCTATTGATCTACCCATATGCCTTGTTACTATATATGTATGTATGGTTAATTGAATATGATGATCTTTACTGGAGTATATATGTTGTAACTGTTATACGGCAGGGTCTTATTGGACGATTTGGTTCTTCAAACAAGAGAAGCGTTAACATACTTCAACACGTCAATGGCATCCTCAAGCCATCCAGGTAATAATATATTTATTTATTCTTTCCTACTGTTTATTAGTAGGACCAAATTGAGAATTTTTCACTCCTTCCGTTGTCATTCCGGGATTTGCCATCCCATTCTCACTTGTATGTAGCCCCATGAACCAAATGCGTCTAGTGGCAAATCCTAAAGTGCTAGTGGTGCCATCCAATGCAACTGCTGCCTAGCTCTTCCAAACCAACTGATGTGCATTTCTTCTGTCCTTTCCTCCTACTAGCTAAAAAGAGATACTGATGCTGATACACAATGCAAAGTTTTCAGAGGCAATATTTTGTTACATCTAGGTCTCCAAAATCAGTTATCAGTATCTTACAATCAATCATCCTACAAGAATATCAAGTCATTAGTTTTGTTGCTTTCCTGTAATCTGATAAGTAAAAAGAGCTCTCACTTGTATTTTATAAAGAAAAGTAAGTACTGAACTAGTTATTTTCAGGATGACGCTTCTTCTTGGACCTCCATCCTCAGGAAAGAGCACACTTATGCGAGCACTTACTGGGAAGCTTGATAAAAACCTCAAGGTTTTAGCTTGAATCCACTCATCTTGTGCCATGTTGTTAGTTTTGTGTATGCATTATTGCCACATGCCAAATCATCCTATTGCAACCCAGGTCTCTGGCAGCATCACATATTGTGGCCATACATTTTCGGAGTTCTACCGTGAGAGGACCAGTGCGTATGTTAGTCAATATGATCTCCATAATGCAGAGATGACTGTAAGAGAGACGTTGGATTTCTCCAGGCAGTGCTTAGGCATCGGTGCCAGATATGACATGCTAGCAGAGCTCGCTAGAAGGGAGCGGAATGCAGGCATAAAGCCAGATCCTGAGATCGATGCTTTCATGAAAGCTACTGCAGTGCAAGGACAGGAGACTAATATTATAACAGATGTGGCTCTCAAGGTGAGATGATGATTCTTATTCTTCTTGTTCTTGGTGAGGGACCACTCTGTTACATTACATGGAATTTTCTAGACATAGATGTGCTCATTGAGTTTAAGAAAACCTCTGATAGGTGCTTGGACTGGACGTTTGTGCCGATATTATTATTGGTGATGAGATGATCAAAGGAATTTCTGGTGGGCAAAAGAAGCGCGTGACAACTGGTACAAAATTTGCAAACCATGCACTAGTCTATTCATTGCTGAAGTTCTAAATCATCTGTTACACACTAAATTAATCTTGGACTTGTAATTTTTCTTCCTCTGATGGTAGGGGAGATGTTAACAGGACCCGCAAGAGCTTTGTTCATGGATGAAATATCCACTGGTCTGGATAGTTCTAGCACATTTCAGATTGTAAAATTTATAAGGCAATTGGTCCATGTGATGAATGAGACTGTGATGATCTCCCTCCTCCAGCCACCTCCAGAGACCTACAATCTTTTTGACGACATAATTCTACTATCAGAAGGATACATAGTCTACCATGGGCCGCGTGAGAACATCTTGGAATTCTTTGAATCTGCTGGTTTTCGGTGCCCCGAAAGGAAAGGAGTCGCCGACTTCCTCCAAGAGGTCACTTCCAAGAAAGACCAGCAGCAGTACTGGTACCTTGACCAGGAGCAGTATCGATACGTGTCAGTCCCAGAGTTTGCAGAACGTTTCAGGTCATCCCATGAAGGCCAGCAAATGCTGAAGGAGCTGAAAATTCCTTTCGAAAGATCGAAAACCCATCCTGCCGCGTTGACCACCAGGAAGTACGGGCTATCCAGCTGGGAGTCACTCAAGGCAGTGATGTCGAGAGAGCAGCTGTTAATGAGGCGCAACTCCTTCATCTACATCTTCAAGGTCGCCCAGCTGATCGTCCTTGCGCTCATGTCCATGACTGTGTTCCTCAGAACGGAGATGCCCCATGGGCGGATTTCTGATGGCACCAAATTCTTTGGGGCTCTGACTTTTAGTTTAATCACGATCATGTTCAATGGGTTTGCTGAGCTACAACTGACCATAAAGAAGCTTCCTGTGTTGTACAAACATAGGGATTTCTTGTTCTTCCCCGCATGGACCTTTGGACTGGCAAACATCGTCTTAAAAGTTCCTATTTCGCTTGTGGAGGCTGCGGTATGGGTCATCCTAACGTACTATGTGATGGGCTTTGCACCTGCTGCAGGAAGGTATATATTCATGCGTACATATATAATCCTTGTACCAACTTCGCATGCGTGCATGGTTGTTTGAAACTTAATCTCACATCATCTATTTGTTGATTATATATAGGTTCTTTCGTCAGTTTTTAGCTTTCTTCGCTTCTCACCAAATGGCCATGGCTTTGTTCCGATTTCTTGGTGCTATTTTGAAAACAATGGTTGTGGCCAATACTTTTGGGATGTTTATACTGCTTGTTGTCTTCATCTTTGGAGGATTTGTCATCCCAAGAAGTAAGTACGCTGTCACGTGAAATTCATTTATATGTCCCTTGCTAGATAAGCACGAGAAATCAGCTAATATAACTGCACTTCATTTTGCATCATGGAGGAAAGTAACCATCCCCCCTTGATTTTGATGTGGACAGATGACATCAAACCCTGGTGGATCTGGGGTTACTGGGCATCTCCTATGATGTATAGCCAAAATGCGATATCAATCAATGAATTCCTTGCCAATAGATGGGCCATTGTAAGTTTTTTCTTTGAAGCATGTGATCTTTTTTTTAAAAAAAATCTAAACTCAGATAGTGAGGCAACCAATATTTTTAGTGATGTAAAGGTGACATCATTTCAACTAATGTGAGCCTTTTTTTACTGCAGCCAAACAATGACACGGCAATTAATGCACCAACCGTAGGCAAGGCTATTCTTAAATCCAAAGGCTTGTTTACTGAAGATTGGGGGTTTTGGCTTTCCATTGGAGCCCTTACAGGATTCACTATTCTGTTCAACATCATGTACCTTTTGGCCCTTACTTACTTGAGTCGTAAGAACCACTATTTTCTCTTGCTGTGGTTATTTATTTGATGCATTTATTAGCGAGGCACTTACACTTCATATGCTTTGTTTCTTCCAGCTAGTAGCAGCTCAAATACGCTAGTTTCAAATGAAGAAGAGGAAAACGAGATGGAAATGAAAGCAAGAAATGAAGAGCAAATGTCCCAAATGGTACGCAATGATGGAGCAACCAATGCATCTACTATGGCATCTTCAGCCCCTTTGAGTGAGACCTTCTTTACCCATATTAGACTATTGCAAGTTTGTTTATTACATCTTTCTATACGACCGGATGGTAACAGAGGGGAGGTGAATGATGCCTTCTTGAAATTTCCCCCCAAACATTCCAAATCCTATTATCACACAACTACAAAGATGCAGAAAATAAAATTTTCATTCAAAACTCAAGACAAATAGCTCAAAAACACTAAACCTTGAAGCAACCACTTCTTGGCAGTCTAAATGGCATAGAAACGGCTGTCTGACCGGTCCTGGGCGGTCTGACCATGGCTACAGTAAAATCAGGCAAATAAATAGTGTTTTCAACGCTATTCAAAATCCGAAAATCGATGAATACAACTTGCTCTTGGGTACAATCATAAAAATCATAACCAAATTTGAGACATATTTCAGTTTAAAGGAAATGGTGTACTAAAACCAAAATCGGTGAATACAACTTGCTCTTGGGTGGACGATGACCAAAATAGGTCTAGATATATTCCCACATATCCCAGCAAATAAGAACATAAAAGAAATCATGTCAAAAACCATCGAATCAAGAAATCACACTTTGAGGCCAATTCAAGGAAAATCGAGTTTTCTTAATAAACTTGCTATCAAAGTGACTAGATGGATGTAGATAAATATTCAGAGATTATCTCTATCTCTTATACGTCCTTGGCACAATAAGATCAAAAAAAGGAAGAGGAGAGATCAAACCAATCAAATCAAAAGCAAATCAATCAAAATAAGATGAATCCATGAAGCTAATCAAAGATAGATGCATTCCTTGCTTGAGAGAGATAGTTTTACAGCCACTTACCTTAGAGGACAGAGAGCACATATCGCACTCAACTCTCAAACCCTAGCTCCGGCGAGGGCACAAAAGAGAGAGGGGACTGCGAGAAGTGCGTTGGTGCTCTTGTGCATTACCGCAAGTGGCTGAAAGGTGGTCGGCGGTGAGGTGAAGCGGTGGCGCAACTCGGGCAGTGGTGGTGACGGCATTCTGGCGGTGAGGGGCTCAGCCAAGGGACGGTCGAGAAAATCCAAAAATTATGAAATATATACTAAAAATAGATTATGAATTTAGATAAATTTAGAAACTTGAATCACTTGATTCGGAGTTCGGACGGAGGAGAACGAGTGATTGGAAAATTGGCGGACCGAAAAATCCTGAAAAAAGAGAAATCAGGAATATTCCTGCGCATGAACAATAACAGCAAGAGGGTTTTGGCCATGCCGTCGGTGAGAAAAGACCCGAAAGATGAAGCTAACTAGCAAAATTGGTTGCTAAGGACCTGAGGCACATGTTGAAAGTGATGGCACGTCAAACGGAACACGGTGACGATGTGAACGGCGCCAAAGACATAGGGTTGGCGAGAAGAATAATTTTTGGGCAAGGAACATGAAGAAGTAAGGTGAGCATGGCCTATAACGTGGCGAGGCAAGGTTAGGAAAAATATCGGCTAAGCCGAAAGCTCACCGGAGGCGACGTAATCATCGTTTGAACGATGACAGTACCGAAAAATGAAAAATTCAATATCTTTTTGCTCGATGAGACGAATCCAAAATCATCTAACAGGTAACCACCTGGGATGGTTTGACAAGTTTTGATGTAAACGGATTGTTGAAAGCATTCCCAGACAGACGGGAACGCGAAGCGCCATTTGCGGCCATGGCAAGGTGTCAGACGCGAAAATTTGAGGAAGGTTTTTGGACAAATGAAGGGGAGCACGGTGTAGAATGCGTCTAGACAAACTCAATGGCACAGACGGCTTGGCCAACAGACTAGCGAAACGCGGTGGACAAGACTTTATGTAGCCGACAGGCTGACATCGATATTCCGGGCAAACAGAGAGAAGTTAACATGCGAGAGTTACGGTGAAACGAGCAGGAGAACAGGGGGAACATGATACTTACCTTGGTTTTCGTCGGGCATGCACGGTAGGTCGGTGGCGACGCGAGGAACGGGAACCGATTTGGCCTACGGTGGCGATGATGCTTCGGCGAAATTCCGGCGAAGGCGAGGTGAGCACCGTGTAGAATGCGACGAGGCGAAGCCAACGGTGTGGTCAAAAGTGGCGGGGCTCCACTATAGGCGACGCAATAAGCCAAAGAACGGCTCTTGGACGACGAAACAAAAACTTCGATTGCGGCCAAAAGGAGAGGAGTGAGGACTTGAGATTTTCGGAGTTGAGTGAGGATGAGGAGGGGCTCACGGTGCTCCCTTTTATAGGGGTTGAGGAGGTCCGAGGAGGAAGATTAAGCAACCATGTCCATCAATGGCATGAGTTAAATCCTGCGAAAATGGTCATCAATGAGAGGGAAAACGGTAGAGAAATGAAGAGGCTTGATGAGAGGAAGAGAGTGCATTTTATTTCGCTAAAAAACGTTGAGAAAATCAAGAGTTATGGAGGTTTGAATGGAGCTCAGTGAAATGCTCATGGCGGTCTGTCATTCAAAGCAAAGACGGGAAGAAAAAGAAAGGAAGAAGAAGAAAGGAGGAGAGCGAAAAGAGAGAAGAGAAAAAAAGAAAAAGGAACATGAAAAGATTAAATAAAAAATTTCAGAATTAGTTGAAGTATATTTTAATTTTTAAAAATATTCTTCTTTTCCAGCTTTAAAATAATACAATAAATCACAAATAAAGCTTACAAATCTTAGATAAATTCATAGAAGTTTCTAAAGCTATTTTGGAACTTATAAAAATGTTTTCAACTAAAATTTAGATGTTTTCCTTTATAAAATATTTTATTATTATTTTATCTTTTTTAAAAAAAATCTTGAACTGTTACAAACTACCCCCCTTAAAGAGAATCTCATCCTCGAGATTCGCACGTGCTAGTAAAGAAATAAGTTTGGATCTTACTCTACATGGCTTGAGCTATGATCTCGTTCAGACGTTGCTTTAGGAACTTTGATGGTCTTCTGTTTGTTGCCTGAAGGGTATTGGCGGTCGGTGTTCCAACTTGATGCTTCCAAGAATTAGAGAAGAAGAGACTTTAAGACATAGGAGGAATTGGGGTCGTTTTGTACAGTCCAACAAAACACCTACTAGCAAAAATCTTTATTCAGATAGTATCAGGTAAAAGTTACGGCTATCAACAAAAGAGAATACTTGATAGCTCGTAACATCGTCTAATAGCTGCCTAACAACTTATCCTAAGGGGGTAAGGGTTGTCTTGATGTGATCCTTCGTGGCTCTCTAGGTACAAAGTGTGATCCTTCGATATGAAGATTGAAATGATGGCAGAGGCGTAGAACTGCTTCACGAGCGGCTTCTTACTTGGCTCTTTGATCTAAATTGCTCTCCAAGCGCCGCTCATGCACCGCGGTTTTGATCCAAGAAAAATTCTGGTATTTTGGCCAAATTTAACAAAATATCCTTTTTTTAACCGGGTCTTCATCTTTCATTGCAAGCAATCGCTATACTTGCCACATGTAGGCTCACCATTCGGTAGCCATGCGCCGACAAGTCTCTCCCGCTTCGGATCCACCAGACCACATCTCACTTGCACCGACCAAGCCACGTGGTGCAAACTTGTTGTTCGAACTTGCCTTCAATATTTCTCGTCTTTCTTGTGCCATACTTGAGCTCACCATCTCACCCGGTATCCTTGATTGTTCTGGGTCTCAGCTCCTCTCAGAGCGTAGCCCCGATTCTCGCCGTCGACCATGATGACTCCAAGCATTCTTGCACATCTAAAGACAAAGAAATCATTTTTAAACATAAATTCTTCATAACTTGACCCACATTAGCCAAAATATATATCATAAAACCTTAACGCAATGACCCAGGTCACCCCAACTCAATCTACAACTCAAAACCCAAAATCCTCAATTTCTGCCCCAAAATAGAAAATATTCTAGATAATATACTATCTTTGCAAAACCAATTGACCACTTCCACGAAACTTGTAATGGTTCATCACAACATTATCCTAGACCTTCTCACATGGTCATTCAATTACCCCTTATGAACCCATTGGCAATACTCAAAAAATAAATAAATAGGAGTTGGTTTTAGACAAAGAAGGGAAATTTTGCAAAGAGGCTCAAAATGATCACAAGAGAAATGCAATGACTAAAAATGACCATATAAGGTAGAAATGGAGTGAAACTACTGAAAATGATAAGTTTTTCACAAAAAGCTTCAAATCCAACAAATGAATTAGGAAATCTCACTCTAGGTCCATATGAAATAACAATTATTCTGTTTGACCTTGATCAAGGTGAGAAAAGATCAAATAATCAAGAGAATCACAACACAACCTTAAAACTCCAATTTAGTAAAAATTTGCACAAAAACTCTAAATCATACTCTAGATATGCATTTTTATCGATCTTTCTCCCCCATTGACAATGAAGTCATCAAGATGCATGAAATAAAATAGAGCATGAATGAAATAAAATGGTTGCATTTTAGTCATTTTCAGCATTTAGGAGCCATGAAAACTATCCAAAGTGACTCTAGAAGTATTACACCAAGCCATATTATGTGAAAGAGCTATCTAGATTATGGCAAACCATATATAACAAAACTAAAGCTAAATGAATAATACTCTAACATTAAATGGATTCCTAACATATCAAGTCACTCAAGATCATAGCCTAGCTAAAGGTATCCAAGAATGAGGCAAGACATATTAATATTCTAAATGGAACCAAGAAGCTACAATTGAGTCAAATTAGAGTGCTACAAGTTCAATGTTAAATCATTTTGTTCAAACACTTGGTAATACTTGTATTTGAGCAAATTTAGCACATTTAGCATTTTCTATTTTTGGTTTTATCTTATCAAAGCAAGTCCTGAACTACGAGCTATCCATAACTGCCTCTTAACCTTCAACCATTTATCATAGATTTTATTTTTTAGCCATATGCTAGATCTCAATGATCATCCCAAGTAAGAAGATTAAAGAAGTAACATTGATCGTCTAAAACTTCCCTTGAGTTCATGCCTAGTGCAATGGTAAGCAGTCTTATATAAAAGAATTGGTGAGATCATTTTTTCGCACAAAAGATAGCATTTTATATTTTCTTGATTTAGTTCATGAACAAAGAGCTAATACAAACTCATGCTTCAATAAAGAACTAATATAGCTCAAGTTAGTTTCAAAACTCAATTTAGCCTATTTGACATAGCATAAATAATAAAAGGATCGCTAGAGTAAGACTAGTTTCAAGACCCAACAAGATATGATTTAATTCAAGTTCATATTTAATAAAAATTAGCATGGCAGAAGCTAAGTTTCACATAGAAAGAAATGATAAATCTAGCAAACTAACACAAAGTAGAAATAGAGAGAAACTACTGAAAATGATATGTTTTCCATAAAAAGCTTCAAATCCATCAAATGAATTAGGAAATCTCACTCTAAATCTATATGAAAGAACACTTATTCTATTTGACATTGATCATGGTGAGAAAAGATCAAATAATTATGAGAATCACAACACAACCTTAAAACTCTAATTTAGCAAAAATTTGCACAAAAACTCAAAATCATACTCTAGATATGTATTTTTACAAATCTTTCTCCCCCATTGACAATTGAGTTATCAACATGTATGGAATAAGATAAAGAATGAATGAAATGAAGTGGTTGCATTTTAGTCATTTTTAACATTTAGGAGCTATGAAAACTATCCAAAGTAACTCTAGAAGTATTACACAAAACCATATTATGTGAAAGAGCTATCTAGATCATGGAAAACCATATATAGCAAAGCTAGAGATAAATAAATTATAATATGAGATTAAATAGAATCTTAACATGTCAAGTTGCTCAAGATCATAGTCTAGCTAAAGGTATCCAAGAATGAGGCAAGACATATCAACATTTTAAATGGAACCAAGAAGCTACAATTGAGTCAAATTAGAGTGCTACAAGTTCAATGTTGAATCATTTTGTTTAAGCACTTAGTAATACTTGTATTTGAGCAAATTTAGCACATTTAGCATTTTCTAAAAATTATTTTTGGTTTTATCTTAGCAAAGCGAGTCTTGAAGTAGGAGCCATCCACAACTACCTCTTAAGCTTCAACTATTTTTTGTAGATTTTACTTTCTTAGCCATGTTCTAGATCTCAAATATCATCCCAAGTAAGAAGCTTAAAGAAGTAACATTGATCGTCCAAAACACCCCTTGAGTTCATGCCTAGTGTAATGGCATGTAGTCTTATGTAAAAGAATTGGTGGGATCATTTTTTCGCATAAAAGATATTATATTATATTTTCTTGACTTAGTTCATAAACAAAGAGCTAATACTAACTCATGCTTCAATAAAGAACTAGTATAGCTCAATTTAAAACTCAATTTAGTTTCAAGACTCAATTTAGCCTATTTGACATAGCATAAATAATAAAAGGATCACTAGAGTAAGACTAGTTTCAAGACCCAACAAGACATGATTTAATTCAAGTTCATATTTAATAAAAGCTAGCATGGTAGAAGCTAAGTTTCACATGGAAAGAAATGATAAATCTAGCAAACTAACACAAAGTATGGCAAAATCTAAAGCGAGATATTATATCATACAAGGATAATAGCCAAAACTCCATGAATTTATATTACAATGCATATTGCTGAATTTAAAATGTAATATGACACAATAGATGCAAAAGAGACAAACTCCCCCTCAAAATAGGCCAAAAGGACTAATAACCCCCAACTCTCCGGCAAAGAGGTAAAATAAGAAGAATCAAGAGCCTTAATGAAAATATCCACAACCTGTTACTCGGACTCTAGAAATTGAAGTACAATATCACCCTTCTCCGCATGATCTCTAAGAAAATAGTGTCTAATGTCAATGTGCTTGGTACTAGAGTGTTGCACTAGATTTTTGGCAATGTTTATGGTCCTAGTGTTGTTACAGAAAATAGGAACACTATATAAAGCCAATCCATAGTCCCATAGAGTAGATAAGATCCAGAGAACCTAAGAATAGCTACTAGCAGCAGCTACATACTCCACCTCTTCAGGGGACTGTACAAACAGAGAACTGCTTTCTAGAAGACCAAGAGATAAGAGAAGTGCCTAAGAAATAACAAGTGTCTGAAGTACTCTTTCTATCTACTCTACACCCTGCAAAATTAGCATCCAAAAAAGCCCGATTGAAGAGTGCATAATTAGAAGAATACTAGAGTCTGAAATCAAGAGTGCTCTGAAGATACCTGAAGATGTGACACACTACTTGACGATGAGAAACACGAGGGGAAGCCTGAAATTGAGCACACAGACACACAACAAACTATATGTCTGGCCTCGATGCCGTGAGGTAGAGGAGAGAGCCAATCATACCGCGGTACTCTTTTTGGTCCACGGGCTCTTCATCCTCGTCAGGATCCAGCACAATCAAGATGGCAATTGAAGTAGACATTCGTTTGCTTCTTCCCTTGTTGAAGCACCAAAAATATCTTTTTTGTATTTGCTTTGATGAATGAAGGTCCCACCTTTCAATTACTTGACTTGAAGACCAAGTAAGAAAGTCAGCTCACCCATCATACGCATCTCAAATTCCCTGCTCAAAGAATTTGATAATCTGGATACCAAAACATGAGAAGAACCACCGAATATGATGTCAACCACATAAATCTAAACAAGCAAGAAGTCATTGCTATCATACCGTTGCTATCATACCTGAGAGTGAATAAGGTTTTATCTACCATTTCTATTTTGAAATCATTTTTAAGTAAAAAACTCTTAAATCTATCATACCAAACTCTAGGAGTTTGTTTCAATTCATACAAGACTTTGGAGAGTTTACACACTTGGTTTGAGAACTTAGGATTTTCAAAGCCAGGTGGTTGCTTCACATTGATCTCTTCCTCTATGAAACCATTAAGAAAAGCACTCTTCACATCTATTTAAAATAGTTTGAAGCTCTTAGATACTGCGAATGCTAGCAAAATACGAATGGCTTCTAATCCTGTTATAGGTTTAAAGGTCTCTTCAAAGTTTAAGCTCTCTACTTGGGAATAACCTTGAGCTACAAGCCTAGCCTTATTATGAACTACCAACCCATCCTCATTTTGTTTATTTTTGAAAATCTATTTTGTTCCAATTACATTATGATTAGGTGGAAGTTCTACTGAGATCTAGACTTGATTTATTTCAAAGTTTTCAAGCTCTTCATGCATAACATTTACCCAAGAGGAATTAGATAAAGCATGTGTAACATCTCAAGGTTCAAAAGATGCAACAAAAGTAGAATGTGCATGAGAAACTGGATAGATAAATCTAGAGTGAGTGACTCGCTCATAGAGATATCCAATCATCTGTTCCTGAGGATGTCGTCACTGAATATGAAGAGGGGGTCTTGGTGCAGATATGGCCACTACCTCATGAGCTGTGGAGGTAGAAACAGAGCCACTTGAATCAACAGTGGGAGGAGGTTGTTCTCCTAAAGCTGGAGAGATAGAAGTAGACTCTCCAACCAACTCATGAGTGACTAGAAGATGGATTGGGTCCTCATCCTCCTCGTCAAAGTCATCGTTGATGAAGATGCTCTCACTCTCATCAAATACTTGGTACCTGCATTGTTGGGTCTAGTATCAGGACTAGTATCATCAAAAGTGACTTCACATGTCTCAATAATTTTGTTAGTATCTAAATTAAAAATACGATAGCCACGGGGATAAGTAAGATATCTAAGAAAAATATCATGACATCTGGATTCAAACTTATCAAAATTTTCATGTTTAAAAATAAAGTACTTACAGCCAAAATCTTAAAATGAGAGACGCTAGGCCTATGACCAAATCTAAGCTCAAAAAAATCTTGTCTATGGCTGATCTCAAGAAAACCATATTGGACATATAACGAGCAGTAGAGATCGCCTCAGCCCAAAACCTTGTAGGGGTGCTATGCTCATCTAGTATGGTCCTAACCATCTCAACAAGTGTCATATTTTCCTTTCTACCACCCTATTCTACTGGAGAAGTCTAGGTGAGGAAAACTAGTGCTCTAACCCTCTCTCAGTGCAGAAAGTGGCAAACGATTAGTTCTTGAATTCTCTGCCATTGTCGCTTCTAATGGCTCTCAAAGCTCCTAGGAGGTCACTACTAGTCTAAGGGCCAACTGTCTTAAGTAACCAATGGACTCATCCTTAGACACTAGAAAGTACACTCAAGAATACCTTAAGTAGTCAACTACAATGACAAGCATATACCACTTTCCTTCTACAAACTAGACACTAGAAGGACTATGTCTAAGTAAAGCAACTATCCATGTCCATCGATCATCACTAGAGTAAGAGGTGGAAGAGAAGCAGAAACCATCTTACCATACCTACAGGATACGCACACTAGGTCTCTAGCAATTTTAAGACTAGGTCGTTCTCTAATCAGGTTCTTGCTATTAACTCTAGTCAAGTGGTCGAAACCTATATGCCCAAGCCTTCGAGGCCACAACACTAAGTCATGAGAGTCAGAAACCACAAGGCACCTAGGGCTAGAGGTAGAAAAGATACTAAAATCAAAACTAAAAAAATTCTCTCAAACTTAGGGTCCCAAAGACATGCTCACCAGAGAAGTCTAGAACTCTACACTCACCAGTCTTGAATGTCACTTCTAAACCCTCATCAAGTAGCTGGGAGACAGATAGCAAATTATACCTCAGCTTACTCACCAAAAGCGATGCCTTTGAGCATAAATTTATTGTTGACGCACACAATGTTCTCGGCTATCACGGTACCAATAGAAGCATCCCTAAACATGATCAACTTGTTGCTGGATGCATGTGTGAGGGAGGAGAACCATCTAGAATATCCAGTCATGTATTGAAAACACCTGGAGTCAATAAGCCACACGTCCTCCTCCCTCGCATGCCGGACCTATAGGGCACAAACAGGAAACATTTGTGAATCAGTATTAGGATTAGTAAGAAATAACTTTAGAATCTAGTACTGAGCCACACGATGCTTGGGAGCAGCACTAGAAATAGAAATAATATGGTTAGCACAATGATTATGAGCATACACACGAGACCCACCTAATCCTTTCCAAATCGGTCTAACAAAAAGACCGGTACTCCCCTGACTAATTGCTACTCGTGGTCTACCCTCACAATATTCTAACCCAAAGCGCTGCCTAGAACTACCAAAGGAGTTAAAGAAGCTATCTATAAACTTACGCCTATGTCTAGCAGAAAAGACAAGATGCCTAGCTCTAGAGATAGTCAAGTGTAAAGGAACTACTCTAATGAATCTCAAAGCACACTCTCTTTTTTTCTCTCAACCTTAGTTCTACGGAAGCAGAACTCAACTATGTGGTCATCTTTCTTGCAGAAGGTGCAATGATACTTGACCTTTTGAGGGGTTTGACCTGATGGGGAAGAAATGCTTGTCTTGCTAGAGGGGTTTGACAAAACTTACAGATCTAAAAGCTATCTTAGATGGCTCAGGGGGTTCTACCTCAAATATACCACTCTCAACAACCCTCACAACCTTAGGTGGATGGTTCTTGGAATACTCTAGAGAATTAAAATCTAGGCCTCTCTTCTTTACACTCACCTTAAATTGATCAAGAATCATATTGAGATTCTTCTTTCCATTAAAAAATCTCTCAAGTGTCTTTTTGGATTAGTCATTTTCTTTAGCTAGATTCTCACATGTGACACACTCTTTTAACATGGTTGCCCTAGCATATTTTCTCTTATGAATAGTTACCTCAAGCTTTAGAGTCTCATAAGACACATAGGGGACATTCTTAATCCTAGCCAACTACTCTTGATACTTAACCCTAAAGGTCTCTTGCACTTCAACTATATTATTACCATTCTCAACACAAAATACATAAGAATTAGAATCAATGACCTTTTTAGATGCAGTCATGGCTAAAATTTTTTCAATTTTAGCTTTCTCCTCAAGAGTTTTGTTAAGTGCATCTATCTCAATTATGAGTTTAGGACAATTTTCACATAATGCAGTTCTAGAATGCATAACCATTTCAGTCATTTCATTCATTTTGATTTTGTTATCCTCACAATGAGGGCAAGTATGATTAGGATTAAACTTTTACAATTCTTTAAGAGTATTATCCAATGTTATCTCTAGCAAAGCACAATTTGAATAAGAAGATGGAATAGCATCTACATGAACAACATCAAGAGCAATATCATCAATGCAAACATGATCATTACTTGACTTAAAAGAATCAAGATCATCTAGAATATTGTTGAGTTGGTCCACAACAGAGAAATGAGCAGATTTCAATATAGACAATTCATCATGCAAGCATAAGCAAGATTTACAATTTTGAGGATAAATTGACTTGAGTCTACAATCTTTAAGTTCAAGTTATCAATCATCATATCCTAACTCTTAATCATTTTGGCATACTTTCTTAGTTGTTGTTCAGTTGCAATGAGAGGACGAGCGTACCTCATCAAAGTCGTTGTAGGGCTCGTCGGAGTTAGAGTCGTGGCTGCCCTTAGCCTTGAGTTAGAGTCCTAGGCCTTCTTTTTATTGTGGGTGTTGTCCTCGTCGTCCTCTATCCTTGTGTCCATACTGCTCATGTCCACGGACTCAAGAGTGGGAAGGACTTGATTGACGAACTTTCGATAGTCGGGATTCTTGACATTCACATCTCGACCTTGAGGATGCATCCAAAGGTCATTCTCCTTCTTGCCCTTCAATTTGGGGCACTTGGCCTGAATGTGGTTCGGTTCACCACACTCGAAGCACGTCACCAGACCACCTCTTCTCTTGTTTATCGCCTTGTTGTACACTCTAGTGAATTTGGTGGACAGAAGTGCTAAATCTTCCTCAGGTAGCCTCTCAAGTTGCTCGTCACTAACTGAGTGCAAGGCGGACAACAAAAGGGCAATATCCACATAATCTGAAGAACTATTTTGAAAAGGTTCTATCACAAGAACTATCGACTTTATCTTCGGAAGACATAAGATGAAGTCAATTTCATGTGTCTTCAACCTCGAGTAGAGATTATTCATGGTAAACTCACTCATGACAGTGTTTTCATTAATGGATATGATTTTCATCTCCAAGATCATAACATCAAGAGCACCCAAGATTTGACGTGCATTCTCAGACTCTGAGAAGGTCAAGCAAATAGCACAGAGGTCATGAAGAATTTTGTTGAACCTTCCCTATGAATCATCCAAAGACTCACCGGGCTTTTGTTCGACCTTAGAGTATTCTTTCTTGAGTTCATTATATCTTACTTTCTTGATCGCGGTAGAGCACTCTTGGTAGTCAGAGAGGGTCTTTCAGATCTCATGAGCAGATCTCAAATGAGCGACTTGTTGAAATTTCGATCGACTGAGCCCCTAAATCAGGAAGTTACGTATCTGAAGGACCGAAATGGCAACAGATGGGGGTGAATGTTGCAGAAAATTGCACTTTTAAAACAGCACTAAAACTGCAGGAAACTGCACTTAAAACAAAACTGCTGGTTGAGAATAGAGCAGAGAAAATAGCAACTGAAAGTAACACAAATTGCTGTCCAAAAAAGCCTGAAAATCATAAAGTAAATGCTGAAAAACACAAAGTAAAAGCTGAAAAGCACAAAGTAAAAGCTGAAAAGTACAAAGTAAAAACTGAAAAGCACAAAGTAAAAGATGAAAAAGCACAAAGAAAAAGTTGAAAGCTGAACCAAAAATCAGCAACTAGCAGCAGCCAAATAACCACAGATAGATAGCAGAAAATAGCAGCAATTGAACACAGAAAATGCTCTCAGAGACCTGGCTGAAACAGCTAGAAAGAGAGGCAGAGCAAACCGAAAGAACTGGAAGAAAATTTCAGAACAAAACAACAAACAAGGAACATATAAACTTATCTCCTGTTACTTCCTAACCACAAGAATCAAATATTTTGCTCTCGAAAATACTAGCCAACGGGCCTTGTGAATATATCCAGTTCTGAGCCAAGAAAATCTGCAATTTAACAAAAATTTCATAGAGCCAAAAAGATCGGAATGTTTGCTTTCGGGATGAACTAGCCAAGAGGCCTTGAGATGTTTCCCTATTCAAAGCAAAGAAGGAGCAGTCAAAAGATCAACTGAAAACTAGAGAAAACCGATTTGCTCATGGAAATTAACTGACCAAATGGTCTTGAGACAGATTTCCACCACAAGCACGAACAAGGTTTACTCTCTCAAGAACTGAAAACAAACAAAACACAGGAGCCAAACATCTTAAGCAAAAAGATTTCTTAGATTGCGACAAAGAGAAATGAATAATTATAAAAGAGGAATGTTTACAAGAACTCTCCCATCTCTCACTTTCACACACATATGGAGAGAAATAAATGAAACCCTAATTTCACTCTCTCTCTCTCTCAAGAACATAAGTCCACACATAGAGAGAAAACTTTAACACTCATAAAGCACAAGCATTAGAGAAAACCCTAACACTCACACCCTTCTCTCTCAATCTCTCCCACTAGAGAGCACCCTCTATTTATAGCCTCCACTAATGGGTTTACAACACACTTTACCTATTAGCTCTCAACAACTTTTAGCACTTTACCCATTAGCTCTCAACAACTCATCACTTTACCTATTCTCTCCTAATCAAATCCGCTTCCTTTATGCAGCCTTGCGCATTTATCAAAATGCCACTCCTGCACCTTCCTGGAAGCTTCCTCATTTCTTCCCGCGCAAGCCTCACAACCATTTCGAGTCTTCGTCGTCTTTGACACATCCCGACCACTCTGACCTCAGCACCGCCTGTGCCTAGTCCGGTCACCCCGTGTCTCGCCACGACTCCGTCTTAAAAATTCTGCAGTCATCACAGACAAGAAAACACATCACATAGCACCACACAAAATATTATAATTAAACAAAAGCATCAGTAAATAGCACAAAATGCCCGAGACAAACTCAAATTTTCCAGAGCACTTGTCAATTACTCATCACACACACGGGGTTACCTCCACATGGTCTCTCAGTATCTTACTGTTTGCCTCCACATTGGCAGATGTTACATTGTCATCGGTCGACACAATATAAGGATTTTTGACTTTAAACCAAATCGTGTACCTTTGGGCCTCAATGTAAGCATGCATCCAAGACTTCAAATACGGGAAATCCACTCCGTTGAACACAGGAGGCTTGGTTGAATACTTGTCTGCTGCCATAGCTCATAAGAGGGTTTTTGACTTTAAGCCAAATTGTGTGCCTTTGGGCCTCAATGTAAGCATACATGCAAGATTTTCAATACGAGAAATCCACTCCGTCGAACACAGGAGGCTTGGTTGAATACTTGTCTGCTGCAATGACTCATAAAACCAGTTAAGATCTACAAGAAGAGCTAACTGGGCTCTGATACCACTTGTAGGACCAGATAGCAATACAAGGGGTGAATGATGCCTTCTTGAAATTTTTCCTCACGTATTCAAAATCTTATTCTCACACAACTACAGAGTTGTATAAAATATAATTTTCAACCAAAACTCAAGACAAATAGTTTAAAAATACTAAATCACGAAGCAACTACTTGTTGGTGGTCTAACCGGCATAGAAATGACGGTCTGATTGGTCTCGGGTGGTCTCATAGGTGCTTTAAGGGTGGTCTGACCACTGCTACAGTAAAATTAGGCAAATAAATAGTGTTTTCAACACTATTTCAAACCCAAAAATCGATGAAACTTTTGATCCGAAGATCCAAATGACATAAAATTTTGCAAGGCTCTTCTCTAGGCTATAAAGAACCTATTCCATTAAATGATCATAAAAACCATAGCCAAGTTGAGATATTTTTTAGTTCAAAGGAAAGATACATCAAAACAAAAATCGGTGAATACAACTTGCTCGTGGGTGGACGATGACCAAGATGGGTCTAAACATATTTCCACATGTCTCAGCAAGCAAGAACACAAAAAAAATCATGTTAAAAACTCTCGAATCAAGAAATCACACTTTGAGGCCAAATCTTGCAAAATCTGGTTTTCTTGATAAACTTGCTATCAAAGTGTCTAAATAGGTGAAAATATATTCCCAAAGGTTATCTTCATCTCTTACACGTCTTTGACACAGCAAGATCAAGAAAAGGGAAAGGTAGATATCAAAACCAATTAAGTCAAGAGCAAATCAATCAAATCAAGATGAATCTGTGGAGTTGATCAAAGATCGATATATTGCTTACTTGAGAGGAATAGTTTTACAACTACTACACCTTAGAGAACAGAGAGCACACAATGCACTCAACTCTCAACTGCTAACCCTAGACATGAGAGTACAAGAAAGATGAATTGGATGGTTAACACAAGTATCCATCCAAATCCCTTTATATAGGTGGGCTAATCAGTCACACTTAGCCTTTAGTGGATACTATACACTGAGCACAATGAGGGAAACCTGTTAACTTCACACACACGGGTTTTACTCTTGTGTGTTTACTTATGCACGCTTTTCAAAATACATAAGTCTGAATCCACTAAGCCCTTTACGTTTGATATAACTTGATCAAACCAGCTTCTTCTTGACCAAACCGCTCTTCAAATGCCACTCATGCACTGCAGTTTTGATGTAAGACAGATTATGGTGTTTTGGTCAAACTTACCAAAATACCCTTTCTTGACTGAGTCTTTATCTTCCATTGGGCGCCTCCCTTGGACCTACCAAGAGACATGGTGCAAAGCAGTCGTTCGAACTCGTCTTAAATATTTCTTGTCTTTCTCGTATCATGCTTGAGCTCACTATCTCACCCAGCATCCTTGATCGCTCTGGGCTGTGGCTCCTCCCTGAGCGTAGCCTCAATCCTCACTGTCGATCATAGTGACTCCAAGCATCTTTGCACATCTAAAGATAAAGAAATCATTTCTGAGTATAAATTCTTCACAACTTGACCCACATTAACTAAAACAGGCATCATACAATATTAATGCATTGACCCGGGTCACCCCAACTCAATCCATGACTCAAAATCCTCAATTTTTGTCCAAAACAGAAAACAGTCTAGATAATATGCTATCTTTACAAAATTAAAGGACCACTCCGTAAAACTTGCAATGGTTCATCACAATATTATTCTGGATCTTCTCATAAGGTTCTTCACTTTTCTATAGTGATTATAATTGAAGAACCATCGCTGGCGAGTCCTATCCGATCGGTTCCTCCTATGCAACAAAGATGGATCAAACATAGATAATACAGAATAATAAATTGAAAATAGAGATAGGGGGAGAACTCCTATCTTTCTTATTGCTTTCTTCTTCACTAGCACACTTTACAATGATTGGGACCCTTATTTATAGACTAAGTGGAGGGTGCTCACCAATAGGCTAGGTTTGCAGGTCTAGGCCTAGATTTTCCAACACTCCCCCTTGGGCACTCATCTAGCACGTTCATGTCTCATGAAAACTCCATAAAAACTCAGTAGAAAAAATTTAGAGAAAGAATACATGATACATGTTATATTATATTGCACGAATTGTCTCATTAAAAACCTTACCTGAGAACATTCCGACAAACTCGTCAAGGGAAAAAGAGTACCATCCATCCAATTTTATTTAATCTATAGAATTTATTCTTTGGATACTCAATTTTCGTGATCAAGTTTTAATAACAAGCTCAATGAGAATCTCCTCCTGAATTGTGCACTGCTCTAAGTTTCATCATTCCAATTTCACATGCATATCTTTCAAAATTAGATGCTAGAAGTGACATAGTGAATAAATCTGCAAGATTTTCACACGACTTAGTATGCAGTACCTTAATTTTATCGATCTTTTGCAATTCATGAGCATAGAAGAACTTGGTGTTGATATACTTTGTGAGATGACTCTTCACGTAACATGTTTATACTTATGCAACATAAGCTGTATTGTCTTCATAAAATAATGGTGGGAGCTTGCATGATATTCCATCCATATGACTGTTAGATGTGGTGAATCATCCATCGAAGCCAAGCATATTCTTATGTGGCTTCATACAATGCTATGATTTCTGAGTGATTCGTCGAAGTCGATACAAGACTTTGCTTAGACGATTTATATGAAATTGCAGTTCTACCACATAGAAATACATAGTCTATTTGTGACTAGCAGTATATGAGTCTGACAGGTACCCAGCATCTGCATAGCTAGTCATATTTAGGTCATGATTCTTTCTACAGAATAGTCCAAGATCTTTACTTCCTTGAGGTATTAGAAGATGTCCTTTATTCCCTGTCAATACTTTTTGGTAGGTTATGTACTATATCTTGCTAATAGGTTTACAGCAAATACAATATCTAGTCTAATGCAATTTGCTAAATACATAAGTGCTCATATTTCACTTAAGTATGGAAATTCCGGTCCCAGAACTTCCTCCCCTCTTCTCTAGATTTGTACGGATTCTTGTCTTACTGCAAAGATCCTCCTCTTCTCTAAGTTCGTACGGACTCTTGTCTTACTACAAAGATCTTCCGACCATTGGTATTTTTGAAGGATATGCCTTTCCAAAGCCAAACCTTTTCGACACCTTCTGAGTGTAGGCTGACTAATGTACTAATATTCCTTCCAGGATATGCTCGAGCTGCAAGCCTAAGCAATATTTGGTTTTACCGAAATCTTTCATTTTTGAACTCTGATTATAGGTAAGAACTCGCTTCCTTGATATTTTCCAGGATTCTGATGATATTTAGATAATCCACATGTATTGAGATTATACAAATTCCATTTAGAGATCGTCATATAAATACACAGGGACAATTCTCATTGTTCGTGTAGCCTTTCTTTCACAGAAAGTCGCTTAAGGAATTATACCACATCCTACCTGATTGCTTAAGTCTGTACAGTGATTTTTTGAGTTTTACACAGTACAAGTTTCTACTTGTTCTGTCTTGGTTAGGGATAAAGATACCTTCAGGTACCTTCATATAAATTTCTCAATCCTAGTTTCCATAAAGGTATGTCGTTACCGTATCCATCAATTTCATTTCTAAATTCAGATTTACTGCCATTGAGATTAAATATCTAAAGGTAATACCACCCATGACCAAGGAATACATTTCTTCATAATCAACCCCTAGACATTGAGTGAAATCTTGTGCAACAAGCCATGCTTTATATCTTATAACTTAATTTTTCTCATTTCTCTTTCGAACAAATACCCACTAATGCTTGATGAGAGTTGCTGCATGTAGGACTGTGTGTCCCAAACATGTAATCAGCAAATTACAATTCTGCTAAAGTGGTCAGTCAATAAATTTAATTTTCCTAATTAATACCTCTGCTAGTCCATTCTGGATGTAGACATGGGGAACGAAGTGCTCAACTTTAATTTCCAATGTCATGCAATAATCATCAAATACTTTTGAAGTAAATTATTTGACGTTGTCCATTCTGATGGACTTTATATGATGATTAGGGAAAATATTTCTAATTTGAATTATCTGTGAGATCAATTTTGTAAAAACATGATTCTTGCAGATAATAAACATATATACGACTATTTCAAGGAAGCATCGATGAGTACCATAAAATATTTAAATAGCCCAGACAGAGGTTGTATAGGAGTGCAAATATCACCTTGGATGTGTTTCAGAAATGTAGGAACTTCATCCTTCACTTTCAGAGCAGAAGGTCAAGTAATTAATTTCCTAGTGGCATATGCGGGGCACACAAAATATTCTTGATCCAAAAAATTCTTTACATCAATATTATATCTCTGTAAATTGTTAATTATATTTCTCATCATCCTAAGACCTGGATGGCCTATTCTATCATGCCAAAGACAAAAAAGTTCAAAACTTCAAAATATAGTTTTAAGAGTAGTATAGGCTACGGGTGCCTTAATATTAGTGTAGTATAGCCCAGATTCAAATGAAGGAAGTCTTTCCAATACCCTTTTTCACTTGCTTCACATTTTGTAATGAGCAGATATTTCTTACCATATTTTTCTTCAGTCTCAACGTGAAAACCATTAGCACGAAAGTCTTTGAAACTTAGGAGAGTTCTAGTCAACTCTGGGTACAACAAGCCTTCCTTAATTACCAAAATTGCTTCCTTAATTACCAAAATTGTGCCCGTTTGGAGTATAATTATGGCTCTTCCTAAATCTATTATACAAGTATCACTACCAGTGATTGTTATAAGGCTGCCAGCATTTTTGCTAATCGACTAAAAGAAATTTGTTTCTCTCAAGATGGTATTTGTTGTGCTACTATCAGCTTAGCACACTTCCTTCATGGGACGTCACACGCGCTCTAATATAAAATATTTTATTAATATGTATTAAGAGACAATCAACACATAAAATAAAATACTTCAAATATCAGAATATGTCATGCTATTATTGACTGAATACATGAAAATGAATTGTTTGAGTATCATTATTGCAAGTCTAACCTATTCCTTTCACATATGAAATACATAACAATTAAAGTCTACATGCATTTTGTGCATTAGACTAAATCTGCTAAGAAATTCAAAATTTCGACTGCTATCTTCTTAGGGTTGAGATACTCTTCCTGAGAAATCATGGCGATGGTAGCTATAATGTCAAGAGGGGTGCGGCTGTAGGAGTGGAATCCACCTCCATTGGTGCAGGCTACTGTTCAGAATTCTCCCCTCGACGAAGGCAACGTGGATTTTATGTTGCCCTTTGCTATCCTTCTTCATTTTGGCCTATAAGTCATCGATGACGTGTTGCGGCTCTTTGCAGATCTACGACCAGTGCTCCCACTTGCCACACTTGTAGTAGGTTTGGTCTTGATGACCCGCTTGTCATTGCATTTTGATTTACCAGCCTTGTTCTCTGGTGGAACATTTAACCTACCTTTCTGGACTACGGCTTTGCCCTTCCGTCCCCTTATCTTTATTATAGGCTTCTGCACATTGTAGCTTCTAGCATTGGCCTCATGACCAGCAAAGTTCCCAGGTGGCTATGCAACAAAGTTCTTATGGAGAACTTTATCTTGAGCCTCTGCAACTTGCATGATATCAATCAATTCACTATACTCCTTATAGCCATCTTGACGATAGTTGTGCGCAGACTGCACTGCACTAAGGTGGAAGGTGGAGAGTGTCTTCTTAATCTTCTGCTCATCTGTGATCTTCTTAATCTCCTTATAGCCAACAAATTCTGTGCAGAGCAGAGTTATACTCCACAACCATCTTGAAATCAGCAAATCTGAGTGAATCTATTCCTGCTCTAGCTTGAGGAAGGATAGTGCACTTCAGCTTCTCAAACCGCTTCTTGAGTGCAGTCAATAATGCTAGTGCGCTCTTCTCTGTCATGTACTCATTCTTGAGAGTGAGACAGATGTGGTGCCTAAGGAAGTGAAATGCCTAATTATTTTTCTCAAGTGTGGGTTTGGCATCCTACGGTGCACCAATCCCAATGGCAGCGTAGAGCTTCTTGGCTTCAAGTACGATCTCAACATTAGAAGCTCAAATCAAGTAGTTTTGGCTATACTGGGCTAGCTCCTCGAACTCCTGGTTCATGGTGCCTATTATCTACATGAGCATGAAGAAAATATATAAATTTACTACAGGTAAATATGCATAAAATAAATTGGATAATGATAAAAAAAGGTTCTCGTGATATTTCAAAATTTTTGCGTATTTTCTATAAATTTACTGTTAATTTCAGTGACTAAAGGTAATTTAAATAATTACGATTAATCAAAAATAGTAAATAAATATAGAAAAACATAGAAAATAATAACAATAGTGCTAAACAAGTTTCAGATGCAAAAACAACTCAAAATTTAAATTCCAGAGGCCCTTTTATGCTAGAAAATATATTTTTAGTAAATTCTATAATTTTCGACAGCTTCTCTACTAATTTTCAATTCTGAGAAAATTTTTGCGTAATTTTTTGATTTTCTGAGGGTCCTTTTGCAAAATCCGAGCACCCCTTGCCCCCAGCTGATCATATGGTTCGAACATCCCTTGGCCGATCAGACGTTTTGAACTTCCCTTGACGGATCAGACTGATCTGAACTTTCTTCGCTGATTGGACTGGTCCGAATATCCCATGGCCAATCGGACGGTCCATACTTCCTATGATTGATCGGACGATCTAAATTCCCTTTGATCGATTGGATTGGTCCGAACTTCCTATGGCCGATCAGACAGTCCATGGCCGAATGACGGCGCAGCCACGTGCGGGTGGGCGACACGACCACATACTGGCGACGCAGCACGGCGGTCGACGCGGCTGCATGTAGGTGGCGTCGGCCCTGTACGGGCGGTGTGGCTCCGGCCGACGCGTGACACGGAGCTTGGCTGTGTTCGGCGGCGAGGGCCACCATGGCTCGACGGCATAGCCTCATGCAGGGGCACGGCGCGATCAGCTACGTTGTCATTCATCATTTTTTTTAAATCTACAGTGTAATTAACATCTACTCTTTCATGCAATCTACCAGTCGGCATTGTGTCAGTGACTTCAGGTCTGCTCGCGGTAGATTAGAACGGATTTGTACTGTAGAAATAATCTAGAAAGTGAAACTTGCGAAATTTAAAGCGATCTAGATGGATAATTCAATCTATGAATACTTCAATGATTACTTTCGATCCACCAGAGCAATTCATGCTGATAACATATTGGGGAATCATCACTGGTGAGTTCAGTCCGATCGGTTCCTCCTATGCAATAAAGATAGATCAAATATAAGTAATACAAAATAATAAATTGAACACAGAAAGATAGAGGAGAACTCTTGTTTTTCTTTATTGCTTTTTTTTCACCAGTATATTTTATAATGATTGGGACCTCTATTTATAGACTAAGTAGAGAGTGTCCATCAATAGATTAGGTTTGTAGACTGAGGCCCAGGTTTCCTAACAATTATCAAGCTATTGATGTCTAGTGATACTCACTAGTTAATATCTGTACGTGCCGTTTCTGCAGGTACTAACAGAGCAACAAATATGCCGACTCAGTCACGAATTGTCTTGCCTTTCCAGCCTCTTTCACTTTGTTTCAACCATGTAAATTATTACGTGGACATGCCTGCAGTAAGCCTACGTTCCTCCTCACATATTCCATGCTAGGACATAAGTTCTTCACTTGTATGACAAACTTATCTGAAGATGTGAATTACAAAAAACATTTTGGATCTAAAATTATAATGTGGTATCTTGTGTGTCAGGAAATGAAGGAGCAAGGATTCACAGAAAGCCGTCTCCAGCTGCTCTCTGATATCAGTGGTGCTTTCAGGCCAGGTGTTCTGACAGCATTAGTTGGTGTGAGTGGAGCTGGGAAGACCACTTTAATGGATGTCCTGGCAGGAAGGAAAACCAGTGGAGCTGTTGAAGGAAACATCACTCTCTGGTTACCCCAAAATACAAGAAACTTTTGCCCGTATTAGCGGCTATTGTGAACAGACTGATATTCATTCACCGAACGTTACTGTATATGAATCAATTCTCTACTCTGCCTGGCTGCGTCTTTCCTCAGATGTTGACGACAATACGAGAAAGGTATTTAATGCAAGCCACGTATCTGACTGAAGTAAAGTTGCTCTGTTCTATCTATTTAGAACTCCAAACTGTAATTGTTTCTGATCAAGTTAATAAAACTTCACCCACTTAGATGTTTGTGGAGGAAGTCATGGCCCTTGTAGAGCTTGATGTGTTGCGCAATGCTATGGTGGGTCTCCCTGGAGTTAGCGGGTTATCGACTGAACAAAGAAAGAGATTGACAATTGCCGTGGAGCTGGTAGCAAACCCTTCAATCATCTTCATGGACGAGCCAACTTCTGGTCTTGATGCTAGAGCTGCAGCAATTGTCATGCGGACGGTGAGAAATACAGTCAACACTGGGCGCACTGTGGTTTGCACGATCCATCAACCCAGCATTGATATATTTGAGTCTTTTGATGAGGTCTTCTCTCCCTCCCTCCCTCCCTCCTCTCTCTCTCTCTCTCTCTCTCTCTCTCTGTGCGCGCGCGCGCGCATGCTTGTGTGATTTTTTTTTAACTCTTTTAGTTCTACAAATGCAAATAACTAACAACTGGTTTCTTTTCCAGCTTCTGCTTTTGAAAAGGGGAGGGCAGGTTATTTATGCTGGTGAACTTGGTCGCCACTCGCACAAACTAGTTGAATATTTTGAGGCGAGTTCTCTTTGCTTGCATATTTTAGTTTGGGCATAGCAAAGATTCTACTTATATGTCAAATTGAATGTGTAACTTGCTTACAAATATGATCAATGGCCTAAGAAAAGTTAGCAAAGGCCAAACAGGGCTTGAAATCCTTGCAGGTGTAGCACAAGTATACATTTTTAACCCATGAAGCTGCCATTCCCCTGCAGGCAATTCCGGGTGTTCCAAAGATCACAGAAGGATATAATCCTGCGACGTGGATGCTGGAAGTTAGCTCCCCCCTAGCTGAGGCTCACCTGAACATAAATTTTGCTGAAATTTATGCTAATTCTGTTCTTTATAGGTAAGTAGCCTCAATTTTCAAACATAACCTTTCTTTATCACTATTTTGAACTACCGGTTCTTGTTTTCATTAAAACTAGTACAAATTCTCTGAAAGCGGAGAGCAAAAAGTAGTTGATGTCATTTATACTATTCACACTAAGTTCCCCTTTCATAAATATGACCAGGAAAAACCAAGAACTTATTAAGGAGTTGAGTGTTCCCCCTCCAGGCTACCATGATCTCTCATTTCCTACAAAATATTCTCAGAATTTCTACAGCCAATGTGTCGCGAACTTCTGGAAGCAATACCAATCTTATTGGAAGAATCCACCATACAATGCCATGCGCTATCTTATGACGCTGCTCAATGGGCTTGTATTTGGCACAGTATTTTGGCAAAAAGGAAAGAACATGTATGATCCTATTTGTTGCTCTAGTGGAAACCAACGCTGATGGAAGAATGCTATATAAGCTTCTATGGTGGCACTAATGCTCTTATGTGTGTCTGATCTGTGGTATGTGCAGAGAGTCGCAGCAAGATTTGTACAATCTACTTGGTGCCACTTATGCTGCTATCTTCTTCCTTGGGGCTACCAATTGCTTCACAGTTCAGCCTGTTGTGTCAATTGAGCGAGCAGTGTTCTACCGCGAAAAGGCAGCGGGGATGTACTCGCCATTGTCCTATGCATTTGCTCAGGTAACTTCTCAATCTTCTTGATTTATTACTCATTTTGAGTGTGATAGATTGCTTTGGATGCATTGAGCTTGTTCCAAATAAAATGTATGAGCCCATCTTATTCCAAATATAAGGAGCACAAACTTCGAAGCTGCTATGATCAGATCGAAACAGTAGTACCTACGACCAGTATAATCTTGGTCCTTATCTATTCAAAGCTGATTGAAAACGCCTTCTCATTTTTTTTTATTTATAGTGGTAAATAAGAAATATTTAAATTTAGCAAACACCAATTAAGGGAAAAATGCAAAACCACAAAAAATGAAGCATGAGCATCAGAATACTTGCTAAAACAAGAATAAATTCAATGAGTTTGAGAAAGTAAAAGGGTGAAAGGTCGGATTTCTTTTATGTAGTTTAATGAAACATCCCTTTATAGCTCCTTTCTGAGGTGGTCCTTTGAACATTTGGGATATGAGCTCTCACTATTGTGCAACGGTTGATTTGAGCAGGCATGCGTGGAGATCATCTACAACATCCTGCAGGGGATTCTGTACACTGTACTTATCTATGCGATGATTGGGTACGATTGGAAAGCTGACAAGTTCTTCTATTTCCTGTTCTTCATTGTTGCGAGCTTCAACTACTTCACACTGTTCGGCATGATGCTGGTCGCATGCACCCCGTCTGCAATGCTCGCAAGCATTCTCATAGCCTTTGCACTCCCTCTTTGGAACCTGTTTGCTGGATTCCTCGTTGTCAGACTGGTAAGCAAGCCAAGAGTTGCCTTGTTATGATGTTGCTCTCACCCGCTTCAACGCTCAAAATCTAAGTGTTCCTAATCCTAAAAAAACACACAAGTACTGATTAGCACTTTTCTATATATAGAGAAGTGCTAAGGAGCACTTGAATGTTTTTTTTGAGTTGAGAGCACTCAAATTTTAAGGCATTGGATTTTCATCTAACGGATCCTTCATACCCTTCTAAAAAACAAATCTAAGACGTTGCATCAACATCTAAAAGATCTCTCAAATTTTTGTTGCAGGCAATACCGATCTGGTGGAGGTGGTACTACTGGGCTGACCCGGTGTCCTGGACCATCTATGGCGTCGTTGCGTCGCAGTTCGGCGAGAACGGCGGTTCGCTTTCAGTTCCCGGTGGGAGCCCTGTGGTGGTGAAGCAATTCTTGAAGGACAATCTCGGCATCCGGCACGATTTCCTTGGCTATGTTGTGCTCGCCCATTTCGCCTACGTCCTCGCTTTCGTCTTCGTCTTCGGCTATTCCATCAAGTTCTTCAACTTCCAGAAACGTTAGCCCGTGCTCGACAATCCGATCACTCGCTAGCACCGACATTCTTTTTGCCATTGCTGCAAACGAAGCTACTGTATCGGTATAGTACCATTACGCGACTGCTTACGAGTGGCTGCGGATTGTGTCAGTTCAGAAACAGTCACGAGTTGTTGAGTAATCTTATTTGCTAGTTTGCAAACGAGTTAGTAGTGTGTGTGTGTGTGTGTGTGTGTGTGTGTGTGTGTGTGTGTGTGTGTGTTTTGGTGTAAGTCTTGTTCAGGCTTTAGAGTTGTTCGGTGAGTTTCAGGTCAGTAGCTAAATCAGTCTAGCGTGTGTTTTGTTCTGAAGACCTCCACGTTGTGCAATTTGAGTTCATGCCGAGATACCAGGTCTTCGGATCCATGGGATCATGGCGCGTTTGTAGGCATTACTTGCATGTAACTAACTCTGTTATTCACTGAATAAAAGGAGCAAGAAAAACCCAGAAAAGCTGCAGCCAATTAGCAGCGCAAACAGATTTCTGATTCTCTGAAAAAAAAAACTCAACTGCATTCTCTGAAGTTTTTCGGACGCACTGTTTATCGTCCAGCACTCTTCAGATTTCAAAACTCTACATTCAGATTAGAGCTGAAATAGAGATAGTGAGCGAGAGGGCCTTCTAACATTTGGTATCAGAGCCGATCCATTCATCAAACCTGTGGAGATGCCGTGCGGTACAAGATCTGTTTTGCCGGACTCTAGGAGTGCAAGCGAAGCGAAGCGGTAGCCGGTCCGGTGGCTAAGCAGGTGGCCGTGAGTTGGTGGCGCAGGTGGCACCCAAGGAATCCGGTGTGACGCTGCATTACCCGGTGCTCACGCGCACAAATTACATCGAATGGGCACTCCTGATGCGGGTCAATCTGCAAGCGCAAGGTGTATGGTAGGCAATTGAGCCCGGAGTTGCTGATTTCCGTCTGGACAGAATGGCGCTGGTGGCAATTCTCCAGGCCATCCCCTCCGACATGCTGCCCATGTTGGCCATCAAGGATTCAGCCAAACAAGCTTGGGAGAGCATCAAGACTATGCGTATGGGTGTGGTGCGTGTCCGGGAGACCAAGGTCCAGAATTTGCGCAAGGAGTTCGAAGCGATCAAGATGACGGATGCTGAATCCGTGGATGATTTCGTGATGCGGTTGACTGCAATTATCAATAGCATTCACGGTCTGGGCGATAATCTTTCAGAAGAGACGGTGGTAAAGAAGTTTCTTCGGGTTGTCCCACGGAGGTATGAACAGGTCGCAGCTGCTTGATCTGAGTACCCTATCCATTGAAGAACTCACCGGCCGGTTCAAGGCTGTTGAGGAGAGACTTGGTCTCGGCAATGAGACTGAGGAAGGTGGTCGATTGCTTCTCACTGAAGTGGAGTGGCAAGCACGGCAAAAGGGGAAGGAGCAAGGTCAGCCTTTCGGCGGCGGCAAAGGAGGTGATGCCCAGTTCAGCACCAAGAAGAACCAGTGGCACCCCAAGCATGGGTGCGGTCAGACCAAGGACGGCGCTAGCACAAAACAAGGAGCTACTTCTCTGCCACATCTTGACAAATAAAGGTAAGACGCTACAATTGTGATAATTACGGGCATTTTGCAAGAGATTGCCATAAACCGCAAAGAGAGCGCAGAGAGTAGGCGAATTTGGTGCAGCCATATGACAAGGAGCCCACACTCCTCATGGCGCAAGTCTGCACTCTCTCGAAGGTCATTGAGGAGGTGTCGGGAAATGTGATGCCACATGAAGTTCGAGCTCAGGCACACCTCTGGACAAAGGGTGAATGTCCTGAGAATCCATGGTATTTGGACACGGGTGCAATGAACCATATGACCACCAATCTTGACACTGGCATCAAAGGCTCTGTGAAATTTGGAGATGGTTCGATGGTCAACATTTGTGGGCGTGGAACGGTGTTCTTCACATGCCACAATGGCGAGCATCGAGCACTCTCCGATGTCTATTATATACCGAAGCTTCATAGCAGCATTGTGAGCCTCGGACAGTTAGATGAGTGTGGTTGCACGATCACTATTGAAGATGGAGTGCTTGGCATTTGTGATCGACAACAACGACTGCTAGAAAAGGTAAACCGCATTAAAAGCCAGCTTTACATTCTGAACCTTGTTTTAGCACAGCCAGTTTGCTTGTCAGTTCATTGCACAGAGGAAGCTTTGATGTGGTATGGGCGCTATGGCCATTTAAATTTCCAAGCACTTCGCAAATTGGCTCAGCAGAAGATGGTCCGTGGTTTGTCACACATTGATCAAATAGATCAGCTGTGTGATTGTTGTGTTGTTAGTAAACAGCGGCGGCGTTCATTTCCTCATGAAACTAATTACCGAGCAGATGTAGTACTTGACTTGGTTCATGGTGATTTGTGTGGTCCCATCACACCTGCAACTCCCAAGAGGGAAGAAATACTTTCTTATGCTGGTTGATGATCTCAGCCAGCACATGTGGGTCACACTACTACCCACCAAAGATGAAGCAGCGGACACCATTAAGAAGTTCCAAGCAGGTGTTGATAGGGAAAGTGGTAGAAAATTGAAGGCTTTTTGAACTAACTGCGGTGGAGAATTTACTTCTGCAAAGCTTGGTGAATACTTTGCAGGGTTTGGTGTGAGGTGGTTTCTCACGGCTCCCTACTCGCCCCAAAAACGGGGTCACAGAGCACCATAACCAAATAGTGGTTGCAATGGCGAGGAGTCTCCTGAAGGCTAAGGAGATGCCAGGATGTTTTTGGGGGGAAGCAAGAGCCACAACAGTCTTTCTCTTAAACCGTGCGCCAACAAAACGTGTTGACGGCAAGACTCCATTTGAGGTATGGCACAAGAGAAGCCCAAATGTCCATTTCTTGCATATTTTTGGTTGGATTGGATATGTCAAGGATGTTAAACTAGGGATTAAGAAGCTTGCAAGCCAGAGTATGATGTCTTAATCCACCGCGTGTTGTCTGACTTGGTACAAATATCACGACAACAATGGATACACACAAACACAGAGGTAACAAGTATTTTTGTGCTGCTCTCTATGTTGAACTGTAGCGTTTTCTTCTTCTTTTATAATGCAAAACAAGACCTTCTAACTCCTAGTAACAGATGCACTAAATATATTGAATCACGCCATGAAGTGCATACATAGAAACGGATGAGCACTACATGCATGCATAGAAACGGATGAGCAGACTACATGCATGCATAGAAATGGATACAGAAATAAAGATTACTGGCTAACGTGCACAGGATTACCAACAATCACCCCCTAATCCCTGCGCACGTCCTTGACGCCAATCAAAGCTCGTTGTTCAGTGAATTTCAGATGCCCCAATGGCTTGGTAAGTATGTCTGCGAGTTGCCCTTCTGTGCCGACAAAATCGACTTCAATCTTCCCTTGATCCACGCAGTCCCTTATGAAATGGAATCTTGTGTCTATGTGTTTGCTCCTGTCATGGAATATTGGGTTCTTGATGAGAGCAATCGCTGATTTATTGTCCATCTTCAGAGTTACAGCTCATCGGTCTTCAGTTGTTAGTTCTGCAAGGAGTTGTGCCAGCCACACTCCCTGGCAGGCTACTGATGTCGCCACCATGTATTCTGCTTCACATGATGAGAGTGCGACAATGCGTTGTTTCTGTGAAAACCAGCTCACCAACGCTTTGCCCAGAAAGAACAATGCCCCACTGATGCTCTGACGAGTGTCAACATCCCCAGCCAGATCACTATTGCTGTAGCTGATCAGGGATTTTCCAGTCCCTCTTGGGTAGCAGCAGCCAACGTTGATTGAGCCAGCAACATAGCGCAGGATTCGCTTCACTGCTGCCAAATGTTCCGTCGTTGCTTCTCCATAAACCTGCTAACATACCCCACTAAAAATGCGAGATCTAGGTAGGTGTTCACCAAGTACCTGAAACTCCCGACGATACTTCGGTACTCAGTCGCGTCCACAGCCGGTGTAGTGCTCTCCCTGCTCAGTTTGCACCACTCCTCCATGGGTGTGTGGCACGGGTTGCAATCAACCATGCCAGCCTTCTGCAATATCTAACGAGCGTAGCTAGCTTGACTCAGCATGATCCCCTCAGGCCCCTGCTGCACCTCAATTCCCAAGTAGAAGTGAAGCATACCGAGGTCGCTCATCTTGAATAACTTCTTCATTTCGGCCTTGAAGTTACTTATCTCTTGCAGATTGTTCCCAGTGATGACGAGATCATCCACATAAATGCCCAACAGCAGCCGATTGGTGTCCCTACCCCGAGCATACGTAGCATGCTCAGAGTTACTACGTTGGAAACCAATCGATGTTAGAGTTTTGTCTAACTCAGTGTTCCAAGCACTGGGTGCCTGCCGGAGTCCGTAGAGAGCCTTGTTCAACTTCAGCACCTTGTGCTCATGTCCCTCGATGATGAATCCCGACAGTTGTGCAACGTAGACCTCCTTTTCTAGCTCACCGTTAAGGAATGCCGATTTCACATCCATATGGTGGATTGGCCATCCCTCATGAGCAGCGAGAGCAAGCATTAGCCGAACTGAGTCCAGCCGAGCCACCGGGGCGAAAACCTCATCGAAATCAACTCCGGGCTGTTGGACATATCCTTTAGCCACCAGACGTGCCTTGTCCCGAATCACCGCACTGTGGCCATCCTTCTTCACCTTGTAAACCCATTTCAGTCCAATGGGTCTGTGACCTGGTGAGAGATCCAATAATTTCCAGGTTTGAATGTTCTCAATTGTGCTCATCTCCTCCAACATGGCGTGTCGCCATGCCAGGTGCTTCTCCTCTTCTGCAAAGTTTGCAGGCTCTTCAGCAGCTTGAAGTAGCAGCTCATCAGCTAGTTCACGCTCAGTCACACTCGGTACCGCAGTTGGCCCGAGCAGGCTATCGACGAGCTTGAACTTGGGCAGGTGATCATCGTCGCTGTCAGCGTCAATGTGTTCGTGCGCATCGGGTGGCGGTAACACTATCACCGGCCTCTGTGGCATCAAGGGGACTACATCCTGCGTCACCCCTCTTGGTGTCTGATCCAGCCATAGGGACGTAGGGCTGACCTGCGCTGGAGTGCCTGCTGATGGAAATCCTCCGACTAGCAGCGACTGTGTCTCCGAGGCAAGCTCGATGGTGCGTTTGATGATGAAGTCCATCGCGGGCATGGCGTCCTTGGGGAGCTGCTTGCTCTAGTCCCACCCCACTTCTTCCTGGAAGACGATGTCGCACGTGACCAGAACATGCCTCGTGGAAGGTTCGTACACACGATATGCCTTCACGCCAGGTTGGTAACCGATGAATACCCCGAGAACGCTCTGATCTGCCAGCTTCGATAGATGTGGCTTTGTGATCTTGGCATGCGCCACACACCTGAAAGTGCGTAGGAAGTGCACGGCCGGCTTCCGTCCATGCCAAGCTTAAAATGGGGTTATCCCGCTAACGCTCTTCATCAGCGCACGGTTCAACAGGAAAACAGTTGTGGTTACAGCCTCTCCCTAGAACTCTACAGGGACATTGCGCGCCTTGAGGAGGCTGCGCGCCATGGCCAGCACCGTCTGGTTCCTTCACTCCACTACGCTGTTCTGTTGCAGTGAATACGACGCAGAGAAATGCCATTGCATGCCACGACCTGCGCAGTATTCCGTGAATTCAACAGAAGTGAACTCACCCCCATTGTCTGTGCGGAGTACTCGTAGCTTGCGGTCAGTTTCAACTTCCACCGACGTCTGAAAGTTCTTGATCATTGTAGATGCTTCATCCTTTGCTCCGAGGAGGATCAACCACATGTAGCGGTTGTAATCATCCACGAGCAGCAGAAAGTGATGCTTCCCGCCATGCGTAGCCGGAGTGATTGGTCCACACAGATCCCCATGAACCATATCGAGTGGGGCGGTGGCGCGGTACTAGGTTGCCGACGGAAATGGTGCCCTCCTCTGTTTGGTGGTAATGCAGCAGTTGCATAGCTGATCAATATGATTGATTCGAGGGAGACCACGTACCATTTCATCGTCAGCCATCCGCTTGAGGGCGTTGAAGCTGAGGTGCCCGAAGCGCGCATGCTATTTCCACGCATCCTCCTGATGTTGGGCTGTCAGACACATGGGCTGGGCAAGGTTAAGCCAAAGAAGGTACAGACGGCTCGGGGATCGCTTCACCCTTGCCACCAAGCATTTCCGTCTGTCCCGGATGCGAAGGAGCCCATCGTTGATCATCACTTGACAACCATTTTCGTCAAGTTGTCCTATGCTAATGATGTTCATCGTAAGGCGGGGGATGTAGTAGACGCCGGTTAGCGCATGGTGCTCGCCATTATTGCACACGAAGAATACAGTCCCGCATCCCTCGATGCCCACCGTAGAGCCATCGCCAAACTTGACTGTCCCGGCCACCCCTGATCAAGGTCAGAGAAGGCTGCCATGGCGCCAGTCATGTGATTCGTCGCTCCAGTGTCGAGGTACCACACGGTGTCGTCCCTCTCCTCGTTGCGATCCAGCTGCGCAAACACCTTCCCTTCATCTAGATGAACCGCTTCACTGGGCTTCTTCTCAAGCACCAGCGGCGGTGTTGGTGCCTGTTCGACCTATTGGAGCTCGCAGACATGCGCCATGAACAGTGTGGGCTCCTCTTCTTCAACTTGAGAGACATGCGCTTGCTCCTGGTCGCGCTTCTTCTTGCGGTAGTCATGTTCCCAATGGCCCGACCGCTTGCAGTAGCGGCACTCATCCTTGGACATGCCACGAGATAGATCACGGCCAGTGTCCTCAGACTTGGTGCGCGAACCGCCTCTTCCACGCCGTCGCCGTCTGCGCCCATTCTTGGCGCCGCCTAAGGAGCCCTCGCTAGTCTGCAGCTTAAGCCGCCCGATCAGGGACTCCAGCTCAGAGAGGAGCAGCTTGCCGTCGCTACTTCCACCCCCCCTCCCCGAGCGTCCACTACCACCAAGCTCCTCGCGATCTTCCATGACCTTGAGCCACCCGGTTAGTTCCTCAACAGTCAGTGTCTCCAAATCAAGCATCGTCTTGATTAAGAGAGTGATCTGTGAGAACTTTGCCGGGAGGACTCGGAGGAATTTCCAGACCACCATCTTGTCGTCATGCACTTCACCGACGGTGGTCAATTGATTTGCCACCCCCATGATACGGATCGTGAACTCAGTGACCGTCTCGCCATCGTAGAACTTGATGCCGTCAAATTCCTGCTGGAGCTGTTGCATCTTCGCCTTACGGACGTGATCGCTCCCGGCATACATTGATTTGACAGTTTCCCACGCCGCCTTCACTGAGCTCTTCACTACAAGAGTCAGCATCAGCTCGACGGGGACGCCCTTCAGAATTCGTACACTCCAACTTCCACCGCCTCCCACAACCCTCTAGCATGCAACATTACCTTCATGAGCAGTGCCCAGTTGTCGTAGTTCGAGCGCGTCGGCATTGGATACGCCGCGACTCTAACCTCCCGCATCGTCTTCTGCACCACGAGCTCACGGCCGGCCATGCGGCCACACGTCGGTGCAGATTGAGGGGTGAAGGTGAGCGCTGGCGTCAACGCGGTGGAGGTCTAGATCGATTTAGTGCAAGAGCCAACATCGCCACGGATCACTCGCTCTAATACCAAATGATGTCTTAATCCACCGGGTGTTGCCTGACTTGGTACAAATATCACGACAACAATGGATACACACAAACACAGAGGTAACAAGTATTTTTGTGTTGCTCTCTACGTTGAATTGCAGTGTTTTCTTCTTCTTTTATAATGCAAAACAAGACCTTCTAACTCCTAGTAACATATGCACTAAATACATTAAATCACGCCATGAAGTGCATACATAGAAATGGATGAGCACTACATGCATGCGTAGAAACGGATGAGCAGACTACATGCATGCATAGAAACGGATGCAAAAATAAAGATTACTGGCTAACGTGCACAGGATTACTAACAGAGTACACCTATGGTGCTTATAGGGTATAATATGGACTCTAAAGCATATAGGATGTATGATCCAAATGGCAAAAGAGTTCACATAACACAGGATGTTGTGTTTGATGAAAAGGCCAAATGGAATTGGGGATATATTCACTGTGAAGTATGCCTCGTATTTGCAAGCCAAAGAATCTCTTGATCAAGGGAGTGGCGTTGATCAGTTTGAGACAGCATCAGTCGTAGGCACTAGAAGTAGGCTGGAGACACTGAACAAGGGTGCATTGCCCTCACTATCTCAGTCTCCAGAGACAGAAGCAGTGCTCGGTGTAGCTGGGTATCTTCTCCATGCAATGCATCTTCACATTCAGATGAAGGTCCAAGGAGGTACTAGTCGTTAACTGAATTATATGACTATAACATCTAGATTTTTAGTGTCATTTGAAACCTTTTAAATTAAATTCACCATTTAAATTTTTCCGAATTAATACAAGCTTAAAATAAATTTTTATTAATTAAAAGGATTTAATATGAATAAAATAAATATTAACATTTGCTAAAAATATTTTATTTGGGTTCCTTGTGTCTCAAGGAATTTTTTGAATTTTTTCTGGATTTATTTGCTATTTTTTAGAGCTCATTTTATTTTCTTTCAATTTCTGAAATTAGAAAATCCCCAAACATCCCCGCACCGATTGGACCGGTCCGATCCATCGTTGCCACATGTCAGCCATCCATCATATACTGTGCGTCCCTAGCCATCCGATCAAAGTTGCCGTTTGAACTATTCGAACGTTTGAATCTATCCGGATCGTCCGATCACTTTTGGACCATCTGATCGACCGCATCGTTCACCAAGTCCGAACCTACCTGCATTGTTCATCTGTGCCATCTAATCTTGGCCATCCGCTTCCTCCCCGAGCTGTGTGTTGCTTATCCAACCATCCTTGCACTGTTCATCGTCTCCTTTGTGAACTCCTCACCATCTTCGCTTCGGTCTCGATGTCCATGCCCGAGCAATCTCTATTGTGGAGTCTCGCCTGTATGTGCCTCAGACTCTCTTGGCGTCCGTGCTTAAAAGGCAGAGTCGTGCCCTAGTTCCCGCATTCCCGAGCCGCTCACTAGCCTTGCCTTTCCTTGCCGTCAATCTCACGCCGTCGTCTTCGTCTTCGACCAGCAGTCGTTGTAATCATCTTTGCCGAGCACTGTCGCTCGACCATTCCGTCCTCACCAATGACTGCCGTCCGCTGGTGAGCCCTGTCGCCACCTAGCCGTCTCACTCCCTCTAGCCATTGCTCTACTGCTCGATCCCCGCATGTCGTTGTCTTGCCCATCGTGCACCCGAACGTCCCTTTGCCTCCTGCAACCAATCACCAAGCGACGTGTGTCATCAATCCTCAAATTGTCCGAACCCTCTATGCCTCCTCAATCGTCTGATCGTTGTTGGACCGTTCGATTGACGTAATCATTCAGACAGTTCAAACCTCTCCGACCCTCAGCTATTCGATCATCAGACCGTCTAAACTTTGTCGCTTCTCAGTCGTCTGATCATCATCACGTTCGAATAGTCCAAATCTCTCCACACCATCTGGACCGTCCGATCGTTTCTTGGACCGTCAGATTGCTACGCCAACCCCTATCGTGTCAACCCTAGCCGAGTCATCGCCACCTCAGACCTAGATCTAACGTGTCGCCATGTGTCAGTGCCACGTTAGCACCAGAGCCATCCCAGATGCCACGTGTCCACCACGTCATTAGCCATGTCAGCCCTACCTACCACCTATTAGCCACGTGCCTGCCACGTCAACCTTACCTACCACCTGTCAGCCACATCAGCATACCCAGTCGTGTGCACACTATTATGTGAGCTGAGTCCACCGTATAGTAGTCTTTCCGTACAACAAGTCCATAGCACAGTAGAATTTCTGAATTTCCAGCATTTTCTTTAGATTAGATTTTCCAAAAGTCCATTCTCTTCCATCCTAACTCCGTTTGACCTCGTTCTTCGTTCTAAATTTATTTAAAATCAAGCTCTATCTTTTAGTTTTGTTTTGAAGTTTTTTAAGTTTATTTGAATTTTATTTGATTTTATTTTTATATCTTATTCATTTTCTCTCTCGTTAGATCACGTATTCGAAGGAATGGAAGCACAACTAGAAGATCAAGAGTTCATAACTAGGTAAGGCCAAAGCAAGTCATGTCTTTTGGTTATGTTGAACCTAATTTTTAATCTATTATTTATTTATTTTATTTTAAATTATCACGTATTACTAATTTAATACAAATATAGCTGGCTATCGAGCTTAACGAGCTATTATCGAGTTTATTTTGAAATTGATATAGTTTAATATAAAATCACTTTCTTTATTATTTAAGTGGTTATTTTAAATTCGAGCTAATGAGCCACTATCGAGCCAAGCCTTGTTAAACTTTTTTCGCTTGAAATGGACTCATTTCAATTTTCAACCCATTAACTACTATAATTAAATCAATTTTGATTTGAACCTCAATGAGCTTTTTTGTCAGCCCTATTTACAAACCCTTGTACTTGGTAGTTACTGTCCTAATTGATTAATCACTCCTTTGCTAATTTACTGTGTGCTTCCTATGCAAGTTTACAACCTCAGAGATTTGAATTGCATAAATGTATCACTTACATTTGCAAAACAAGTTGCAATAATTATTGTGTGAGAAATTTTGATTTGTTCATTAACTCCCAGGTTACTAATACAATGAGCTTTTATAATCGTTGCTGTTTTATAACATTAATTGTGTAACAACGAAGAATTATGAAAACGGATGACATATACATATACCATGCATACACCTTGGCTTCTTTGTTACTCTATTTTCAGCGTATCAAAAGCTGAGAACGGCTTTGTTTTCAAGAAGGAGAGGATGATGAGAACATGGCCCCAGTGGATACAACCATATTATCAATACTTGTTATTCTAATTATAAGAGTTTCTACGCATCACGTAAATTATCAGGTGAGCTTGTTTTTAGGAGTGTCTTTATATCATATGAACTATATGATGCTACCTAATGATAAAAATATATATTTACGCAGCTATACAAGGAAGATTGCATCAACACTACGAGCTCGTGGTTGGGGTCTACCAAAAAGGAAGCCAACAAGCATATCAAGACCATGTCGACGTCTCCCTCAACTCTTTCTTATGGTCACCACATCACTTTTGGACCAATTCAAGAAAGAGTTCGAGTGGAACACGTTTTGGAATCCAATTCGGCCTCTTGATCAATTTGGATTCAGCCTAACAGATCCAATTTCAAACGAGCATAATTTTCACATACGGTGTCCGTTTGAGGTCCATGAGTACTCAATAGAAAGGTTATCTCGTTGTTTTTCCAACGGATCTAGCTTTACCTGTAAATTCCTTCTGTACGCTCTGCAATCATCAAAAGAAATTGCTACACTACCTATTTGGGCCAAATCGGGCATTGTAATGCTTGGACCCAAGAGGAAAATGCTACCCCCACTATTCACGGTCGTACTACTGTTCACATGAATAGTAATAAATAGTACCACCTCCTTGTTTCTTAGTTTTATGTGGCTTTCACTCCCCTATTTAAAGAGGCCGTACCTCTCTAGTTTTTTTGGATTTTATTTATATTTAGTTTGCCTTCGTTGCAATTTGTATCTTCTGCGTGTGTCGACCAAACCACCCGGTCAAGATCCTTATTCGGAATCCCATCTTATCAGTACTTCATAAATATTTGCAATTTCAGATTGCTTGTTATCTTGTTCTTGCGTGTTCTTCAGTTGCATGCAAAAATAGACCTTAGTGGTCAGATCAACCACGTTCTTGGCACGGTTGATAACGATTTGAAGTGTGGTTTAGTGATTGCTTGGTATTCTGGTCGTGACCGGTTAGAAGCCTGCATCGTCAAAGTCATTCTCCTCCAAATCAAAGCTATCATTATATCGAAAGATCGGGATCCCGTCGCCTCATCAGTTCATGTTCCTATGGAACCTCATCTCAAGTTGAGCAAGGTGAGTTCAAGCACTCCTGCTGATGCTAAGTACTACAAAGTGTGGTAGGAAGCTCAGGTACTTGGTACATACCTGGCCAGATTTGGCCTATTCTGTTAGGTATGTAAGCAGATTTATGGAAGCTCCAACTGCTGATCATGTCGTTGCTGTGAAACACATACTGCGTTATGTGAATGGTACTCGGTATCTTGGATGTTTCTTTGGAAGTAAAGGTGAGGAGAAGCCTCGGTTATTGGCATTTAGTGACAGTGATATGGCAGGTGATGTAGATTATTGTAAAAGCACAACAGGTGTGTTGTGTTTGTTCAGAGAAAGCTTGATCAGCTGGCAGTCTCACAAGCAAAGGGTTGTTGCATTATCTTCTTGTAAGGCAGAATATATAGCGGCTACAACGGCAACTTGTCAAGGTGTCTGGTTGCAGCGTCTCATTGAGGACTTGATGGGAGATGAGGTAGGGAGTATCACTCTCAAGGTAGACAACAAATTAGCCATTTCATTGTGCAAGAACCCTGTTTTCCATGACAAAAGCAAGCACATTGAAACCCGCTATCACTTCATTAGAGAGTGTGTTGAGCAAGGAAAGGTGGTGGTGGAGTATATTAGCACTACTGATCAACTGGCTGATCTCCTGACAAAGCCGCTTGGTAGAGTCAAATTTCAGGAACTACGCAGCAGAGTTGGTTTGATTGAAGTTGGGAAACTGAGCAAACAAGATTAGGGAGTGATTGTTGAGTAATCTTATTTGCTAGTTTGCATACGAGTTAGTAGTGTGTGTGTGTGTGTGTGTTTTGGTGTAAGTTTTGTTCAGACTTTAGAGTTGCTCGGTGAGTTTCAGGTCAGTAGCTAAGTCAGTCTAGCATGTGTTTTGTTCTGAAGACTTCTACGTTGTTTGAGTTGAGTTCATGCCGAGATACCAGGTCTTCGGATCCGTGGGATCATGGCACGTTTGTAGGCATTACTTGCATGTAACTAACTCTTTTATTCACTGAACAGAAAGGAGCAAGAAAAACCTGGAAAAGCTATGGCCAATTAGCAACGCAAACAGATTTCTATTTCTCTGAAAAAAAACTCAACTGCATTCTCTGAAGTTTTTCAAACGCCCTATTTATCATCCGGCACTCTTTAGATTTTAGAGTTCTACATTCAGATTAGAGCCGAAACAGAGATAGTGAGCGAGAGGGGCTTCTAACACTAGTGTCAATAACCTGTGTGCGGTGTGCCAGTTTCAATAACTTTCTCTATTTTCATTTCCGGGTTTGCAATTCCTTTCTCGTAGTCTTATGCCTGGTTTGGAACAGAGGATTTTGAAAAAAGTTTGCAACTACAAGTAGTTTATCAAAACAACACATTTAAGATTGGATTTTGAGAATGGCTAAACATGTCAATACACTATATCTGCATCGAACCTCACTTAATGTGTCAGAATCTAATCAGTGAAAATGGAACCCACCTTTCAGTGCAAATAACATGTAGGGCTAACCTATCAATGGCCGGCCCCCTCTCTTCCCTCTCTCACATGTAGGGCTGACTCATATCCGTCCCTTGATGTAATGAAACTAGATAGATATGCGCGCTATGCTGCGTCGGTCATCAGATCTTTATTTTGGTGAAGATACAACAGTGAAGCTTGGGAATGAATAGGGCATAAAATGGTTTGGGATTGCACGCAGCACAGATAACCAATTGGCAACAAATTTATAACTGAATCACATGTGAAATTTATCTGTTTCATACTCGCATAGGGAAAAAAAGGCATGATGCCAAACCATAAACACACAATGCTGTAGCTAATACGGAGGTGATATAAAGCAAATAAAAATTACACTGAGCTTTTCATTCAGTCACCCGTAATCCAAAATGCGAATATTGAAGACTGGGCTCATGACCTGAAAGCTGGGAGCGTAGAATCTTAAAACTTCTCATGCAATTGCACAAATTTTGTACCCGAAGATGATTAGCAACTCAAGTTTTAGCAACCCAAGTGTACAATGTTGTGGCTCCAGCCCAATGGCCTCCTTGTTTAAGTGTTCACAATTGTGATGCCTTTGACCAATCGACTTGTTAAGAGTGGCTACATCACACATAAGAAAAGTATAATTGAATCATTATAATTAAGAAAAGGATACAATGCTATTTTGTTTCTGCTCAGCTAATTTTTCTTGAGCAAAAAGAGACATCTAAAACATAATGAAGTGAGATTCTTATATGTGAAAAAGCAAAATGATTCACAAGTAACCTGACAAAGTATAATCAAGGAATTGCCTGACTATGTTTTCACCAATCCACGGACTGCTGCTTCCAAACAGCAACAATAATTGCTCGATATGCTTGTCTGATGGTTAGATATCAGAATAATACTATGACCCTACAATCACATAAAATATATTGCATAAGTATGTTTAGCAAATATTTACTAAAATCCAGGACTGAAAGGTAGAAGTGTGTTTAGGACAATTACTATGACCACCTCATGCCTGATGCTTTCAGAAGTAACAGAAGCAGCCTGGATACATAAAAATATAGTGTTGGGGATGGCACGTGCTGACAAACAATAAAAACACTTTCTCCCGTGATGACCTTTATATGAAAATCTTCTTCACGCTATTCTCTCCAATTAAATAGTTCTGAAGTTTTTTTTCAAAAAAAAAGAAACAAAAGTAAAACCATTTGAACGTGGTTATCCATATTCTTTTACCTCCAGATATGTGGCTGCCTTGTTATTATCTGTCACAAAGATCTTCATTTCCTTTTTCTGAAAAGGTTGTGACAGTTTGCATTCACCAGATCATTGTAATGTTTGGCGCTAAAAGAAGCTAGTAATGGAAAGGTAAGAAAGGGAACAACAAATACAATGGAAGTGAGAGTAATTATGATGGTGAAACTTCTTTCCCATGTCATGGAAAAAGGAAACGGTACTGACATAGTTCGAAAGTATATAAAGTGAAAATTTTAGTAGGCTCGGGGATCATATCTAGGAAGCAACAAGCCATATTGAGACTGTTCATTTTCCCTGGATAGCAAAGGAAAACAATCTAAATTGAGCATAGAGTCAATATTAACAAGGAAAAGTGAAGAAATAATTCATCAAGGTAACAACATAAATACTGTAAAAACACATATACTTCATTGAGATAAGAACATAAATAAGAATTAAGAGTCATACCTATTATTTTGTCCAATTGAATTCACCAAATGGATAGCAATACTAGGTCTTGTTAGCTGCTATCACCTGCCAACCTGATGAAGCGTTTTTTGAGCAAATATGTTCCTTTGACAAAAATTGCATAATAGAACTGTTATAAAGTCATGGACTCTGCAGACCAAAAAGGGATGATTCGGTGAATGCATCCATTCACCAAACCATGCATGCGTACATATGTATCACAAACAAAATGGAAAGCTGACCTACTATAGGTGAACCTGGAATCAACAACAACACAACAAGCTTGGCTGCATGATACAATGTTTATATTGTTAAGGATATAATAGGATTGCTTTATTTGTTTCCTTATATGCCTAGATTTCATTATCCGTATATGACATATTTCCTTGTAATATCCCCTTATACTCTCTATATATTGCCTATTGGGTCTCTTCAATATACACATAATATTCATAATATAGTATCAGAGCTAGAGCTAGAGCTCTGACCTTGTCCTTCCGCTGCCATCACCGCTGCCTAGGCTGCCGCCATCGCTCAAGCCACCGCCACCATATTCCCTTATAATATCTCCTTATACTCCCTATATATTGTCTATTGGGTCTCTTTAATATACACATAATATTCATAACGTGGTATCAGAGCTAGAGCTCTGACCTTGTCCTTCCGCTGTCATCGCCGCTGCCTAGGCTACCGCTGCCGCTCAAGCCACCGCCACCACCCAGGCTGCTGTCGTCTTCGCTGCATCTGTAGCCGCGCCGCCGCTGCCCTCAGAAGGATCAATCTCCACTCCCAGGGTGTGCACTTGTTCGCTGATCGATGCGCTCGTTCATGGGGAGAAGAAGATGAGACGGCCCGCCGCTGGCACTATCCTCATGCTTCGCCTCCTCTGCTTTTGCTTCCCTTGCTCCTGTTGAAAATGTAGGCAATATTTTAATTCCAAGTTTTAGAAGGAGACAAAAACAATATACTAGTGATGCACAACTAACTACTAACAGTAGGCTACTCATCATACTTCGGAATAAACACAAGAAAAATATAGTATCAAAGTCGTACGATCACACGAACGACTTCATCGTTGGGCTTGATGAAGAACAGAAGCAACGCAGCGTGATGCGATGAAGACTTGACGCAGCGGGATGTAGTAGGAGCGGTCGCGCAGATGCGCTGCCGAAACCTTATTGCCGCCCGCGCGTGTTCTCTCTCGCGACAATGGTTCGAGATCCCGCTCTCCTCTCTTCCCGGTGCACGCCGAGAAGAAAGGTCGACGAGGTTCGATAGCTCAACACTTCGCACAAGAGTGGAAGAAGACAATGGGAGAAAGGAGTGAAGGAAATCGGTTCAAACTCGACGCCTCTGTGCCTTTTATAGACGCCTCAATTACTCTCTAGTAATCGACGCTATTATTCACCGTAATCGCGCTATTATTCACCGAATCGACTCCATTATTCCTCGTAATCGACTCCATTATTCACCGTAATCGCCGTATTCAAACCGAAAAATAAACGATCTCATGACCAAGAAAAAGAGAGACGGTACAAGGTTTAGCAAAACAAGGTGGACATGGTCTCGCCAAGTGGCGCACCACGCCACGGCGCGCGGTCGCGTCGCAAGTCACAAGTCACGCGATTTTCACGCGAAAATACGCGAATCGCATGCATGCGCAAGCGCGCGCGTGTGTGTTTAGCCAAAGCCACCATCCACTTCCATAATTCAAGGAGTGGGATGGACTCCACCTTATAAATTGGTCTCCCCCACTTTGCCTAAGCAATATGGTACTAAACCTTGCGTGCTTTCGAATTATAGAAAATAGGCCTTGGGCCTAATTTCAACAGTCCCCCACCAATTCCAAAGCAGGAAGCACAAATATATCGAAAAAATTGTATCAAGTGTTGTTTAATATACCACTTTATAATGTAAGTCCCGTATGGGTTGAACTTACACCTAGATTAGCAAGATTCATCTTCTCACAGCTAATGAATGGACTATACCTTGAATTCACAGCTTTTCGTAATCAGACTTCACTTGAAACCTCAACTGATACTAGGCTATCAATGAACCACGTCTAAACGGAGCGTTATATGGTCATGCTCCTTATCCGCTCATGAGCTTTCTAGAGAATGCCCTGCTCTCGTGAACTGCGACCAAACAGCTTAAGCTCAAGTAGGTGTATTCTTTCTAGGTATCCTGCAGCTAATACCTTTCCTCATGAATACATTAAGGTTTTATACCAACCTTCCATACAGCTTGAGAGTACTTTATTTATTTTGGATATGGGTACAATTAATATGTACTCTTGTTACAATATCAACTTGTTTTTCCCATTACCTAAGTCACGGATCTCCGCTCATGAAGGCATGGGTTACCATTGTGATGTAACTAAATGGGCCTCATTCCCATATCCATAGAAGCAACGAAATCGCTCTCCGTGCTAATCCCTTGGTAAAAGGGTCTCGCGATTTTTCTCAGTGTTAATATAATTCACACTATTACTCCGAGTTTCTCAATTTTCTCGATGATTTAAGCCTACGCTTCACATGTCTAGAGGACTTCATATTATCCTTTGTACTTGTGACTTTGGCCAACACGCTTTGATTATCACAAGACATCAGATTGCCGTATTGGTTTCTCAACCAACGGTAAGTCCATCGAAGCTCTCTTAGCCATTCACCTCAACGATGGTCGTGTCAAGTGCTACAAGTTCCGCTTCCATGGTTGACCTCGTCAATATAGTCTGCTTACAAGACCTCCATGAAACTGCAGCACCAACTAAAGTAAACACATAACCACTTGTAGCTTTGATCTCATCAAGATCGAGATCCAATTGAGTCACTGCACTTTCTAATACGTATGATATCCAAGATAATGAATTCCAAAAGATGTTGTGCCTCTCAAGTAGCGCAACACTCTTTCAAGTGCCTCCCGCTGATCATCTCCTGGGTTAGAAGTAAACCGACTTAATTTGCTCACAAAGAAATGAAATGTCAGTCTTGTGGCACCAACTAAATACATAAGTGACCCAATAATTTGTGAATATTTCAATTGATCTTTTCCTAACCCTTGATTCTTTCAAACTTAATACTCGCATCATAGGGTGTTGGAGAAACTTTACAATTTTCAAAGCCGGCGGCTCAATATTTTCTCAAAGATAATGAGATTGGCTCAAAGTAATCCCATTCTCATTCTTGATCAATTTAATATTCAAAATAACATCTGCCTCTCCTAAATCTTTCATATCAAAACATCGGGATAGGAAAGATTTGACTCACAATTACGGTAGTGTTTGTTCCAAATATAAGTATGTCATCTACATACAAACACAAAATTACTCCTTGACCCCACCATAGCGGTAATATACACATTTATCACCTTCATTCACAATAAAGCTAGCGGTTGTCAAAGTCTTATCAAATTTTTCGTGCCATTGTTTAGGTGCTTGCTTTAAACCATACAAGGATTTTAATAGTCGATACCTTATTTTCCCGTCCGTAAATCACAAAACCATCGGGTTGATCCATATAAATTTCTTCCTCCAACTCTCCATTAAGGAAAGCTGTCTTTACGCCCATTTGATGAACATACGCACCATAGGAAGATGCTAATGCAAGGAGTACTGATGGTGGTTAATCTAGCGACAGAGAATAGGTATCAAGAAATCTTCTCCTCTTTCTGGTGTAACCCTTAGCTACAAGTCTTGCTTTGTACTTCTCAATAATACCATCGGCCTCGCTTTTTAAAATCCACTTACATCCAACAGGTTTGCACCCAATAGGAAGATTGGTGATCTCCCAAGTCTCATTAGCCATGATTGAATCCATCTCACACGGATCGCTTCTTTCCAATACTCAAGATCGAAGATGCATAAGCTTCCAAAGAGTTTTTGGCACATCATCCACGAGGTATACAATAAAGTCATCACCAAAGGTTTTCTCAACCCTTTGTCTCTTGCTTCTTCGAGGAGCTTCGTGACTAAATTGTTGTCCTCCTCGTGATATCATAAAATGGTTCGTAAATGGTGGAAAGTTCAAGTTTGATTGTTCTCATTTTCGATATTATCGATGTGAACATTCTCATCCGTGTTGAAGTATCGCCATCTGTTCTCATAGGAAAGATATTCTCAAAAATGAAGCATCTCTAGACTCCATTATTGTATTAACAATAATCTCAGAGTTTCGATTTAACTACTAACAATCTATAGGCCGTGCTATTTTGAGCATATCCTAGAAAAATACAATCGATCGCTTTTGGCCCAAGTTTTCTTTTTCTGCAATGGTATATTGACTTTTGCCAAACACCCCAAGTTCGCAGAAAATTAACATTAGGTTTTCTCCCTTTCATCCTCATATGGAGTAATTTCACTCCTTTTAGTGATTACTCTATTTAGGACGAAAGTTGTCACAATATAGCTTCCCCACCATGCCTTAGGCATACCGAACTCTCTAACATGGCATTGACCAAGTCCGTTAGTGTCCGGTTTTTCCTCTCACTATCCCATTTGATTGGGGTGAGTATGGTGGTGTGAACTCATGGATTATTCCATGCTCGTAATGAATTGGGAGAACTCATGAGAGACATATTCTCCTCCACGATCGATCTCAATCTTTTATTTTCTTTTCTAGTTGGTTCTCAACCTCACTTTATAAGTTTTAAAGTAGTTTAAAGCTTCATCCTTAGTTTTTAGCAAATACACATAGCAGTAGCGTGTTGCATCATCAATAAAAGTTAGAAAATATCTTTTGCCTCCTTTTGTCAATAGTCCATTCATTTCACACAAATCTGAATGAATAAGATCTAATGGTGCGATTCTTTTCATCCTCTAATCCCTTAAAAGGTTTTCGAGGCTGTTTTGCTTGCACACATGACTGGCATTTTGATCCTTTGATAATTTCACATTTTGGAATTAAATCTAATTTGGACATTCTCACAATACTATCAAAACTAATATGACAGAAACGGGAATGCCAAATATTTGCCTCACATTTATTTAAATTTGTTGCAACATTCAGATTATAACAATACTCTAAAGTACTTAGGCGGAACAAGCCTCCGCTCTCATAGCCTTTACCAACAAAATTTCCAAACTTAGACAATACAATTTTATTCGACTCAAAAACTAGCTTATAACCATTCCTACATAGAAGAGAACCACTAATGAGGTTCTTATTTATTGTAGGAGCATGCTGCACGCTCTTTAAGTGGACAATCTTCCCCAAGTCACTTCAGATCCACCGTACAACACCAAGAATGTATGCGAGACGCTTCCCATTAGGACGGAGGAAGCCCTCGCTGCCGGTAAGAAGAAAACAAGGAAATATCGTAACATACGTGAACATTAGCACCAAGATCCACCCACCAATCGGTGGATTGACATGCTGAAAAAACAACGGTGGATTACCATACCCTCCTCGGTTGAGGCCTCGCCTATTATCACGTTGATGACCTTCTTCTTTGGTCGCTCACCATCTCGATTTTGCGGAATCGATAGTCCTTCGCCATATGACCATCTTTTCCGCACACAAAGCGGTGATGTCCTTGAAATCCTTTTTCTCGCTTTTCTTCTTCTTAAAGCTAGTTGTCTTGTTCGGTTTGTTGGATTTGTACTTCTTTGCTATAGTCTTTTCTCAATGAAGTTTGCATTGTTCGCGCGGATGTGCTTGGTGCATCCTTTGCTCTAGCTTTTCTTCCACATCGAGGGCAGCAATGAGATCTTCAACAAAATCTCTTCCTCTTGTGTTTCAGGCTAGTGGCAAAATCCCGCCAAGAAGGTGGGAGTTTAGCAACAATGCCCGCAGCCACAAACTTAGGAGGTAACACACACCAAAGCGCAATCTCACCGACTAGTAGCCGGAGGTCATGAGCTTGTCCAACTATAGACTTAGTCTCATCCATGCTAAAGTCGAAAAATTGCTCACACATGTAGAGCCACGACCAGCCTCTCCTCTGCATATTTGTGCTCTAGTGCATTCCACAACTCGTGGCGGACTTATAGTCCATGTACACATCGAGAGCCGATCCGCTGTAGTCAAGATGCAACCAAGAGCAGATTGTTTGCACTATCAAATTGCATGTATCGCTCAATCAGAATGGATATCTGCGGATGGACAACCCACCACAGCCCCAAAGACATGAGCCAAAACTTGACTCTAGTCGCCATCTACGAAAGTTCTCACCACAAAACCTCTCGTGTTTCATCGCATCGAAGCGCTAACCATTTCTCAGATTGCAACAAATTCCACAATAAGGTTTCGGATTGTTGAAAATGTAGGCAATATTTTAATTCCAAGTTTTAGAAGGAGACAAAAACAATATACTAGTGATGCACAACTAACTACTAACAAAGAGGCTACTCATCATACTTGAATAAACACAAGAAAATATAGTATCAAAGTCGCACGATCACACGAACGACTTCATCGTTGGGCTTGATGAAGAACAGAAGCAGCCGCAGCGTGATGCGTTGAAGACTTGACGCAGCGCGTGATGTAGTAGGAGCGTCGCGCAGATGCGCCGCCCGTAAACCTTATTGCCGCCCGTGCGTGTTCTCTCTCGCGACAATGGTTCGAGATCCCGCTCTCCTCTCTTCCGGTGCACGCCGAGAAGAAAGGTCGAAGAGGTTCGATAGCTCAACACTTCGCATAAGAGTGGAAGAAGACAATGGGAGAAAGGAGTGAAGGAAATCGGTCAAACTCGACGCTCTGTGCCTTTTATAGACGCCTCATTTACTCTCTAGTAATCGACGCTATTATTCACCGTAATCGCGCTATTATTCACCGTAATCGACTCCATTATTCTCGTAATCGACTCCATTATTCATCGTAATCGCTTGTATTCAAACCGAAAAATAAACAGTCTCATGACCAAGAAAAAGAGAGACGGTACAAGGTTTAGCAAAACAAGGTGGACATGGTCGCCAAGTGGCGCACCACGCCACGCGCGCGGCGCGCGCGCAAGTCACAAGTCACGCGATTTTCACGCGAAAATACGCGAATACGCATACGCAAGGCGCGCGCGCGCGTGTGTTTAGCCAAAGCCACCATCCACTTCCATAATTCAAGGAGTGGGATGGACTCCACCTTATAAATTGGTCTCCCCCACTTTGCCTAAGCAATATGGTACTAAACCTTGCGTGCTTTGGAATTATAGAAAATAGGCCTTGGGCCTAATTTCAACAGCTCCAACCGCGCCCGTTGCCCATGTGCCCACGCCTGCGCCGGATATGGGCTCCCTGTCGTCGGACCCGGCGGCTCTAATGTCAGGCCGTCATTGCTAGCACCAGATCCGGGCTCCCCGCCGCTGGATCTGGGCTCCCCGCCATCGGATCAAGCCATCGTGCCCGCATCGCCACCTCCTGGTCCCAGCTGTCGCGTCTGAGCCACCACCTCCCTATCATCATACCCCTCATTCGACGCCAACTCAACCTTGGCCCACACCCTGCTTGCCTCGATGCTGAGCCACCTCAGCATCGCTGGCCTCCCGCATGGGATCCCCATCGCCAGAACCATACGGACAGGGTCTTCATTGTGGTCGGCGATGACCCGGTCCCTTGTGTCGCCACTCCCCATGGAGTTGATGCCGCCACCGATGAGGAGGTGGCCACCACCATGAGCGAGAGAGAGAAACGGAAGGCCCAACTGAAGAGGGCAGGATATGATCAGGCAAGCATTACACATTGCTACAGACAGTCCTATCATAGACGGTTCAGAACCGTCATCACAGACGGTTCCCGAACCGTCTGTTTCTATATGTCAGTGATAATAGGTGGTTATCACAGACGGCTTCCAAGACATCTGTGATAACTTACATTACAGACGGTTTTTGAAACAAATCGTCTATGATAGTCCACTTTCATAGACGGTTTTTTATCAAAAATCGTCTGTAATACTCGACTATCATAGACGGTTCATACCAAAGACCGTCTGTGATATACACAATATCACAGACGGTTTGTGTAATGCGAACCGCTCGTGATATGATATATATCATGCATTTATTAGTAACAAAAACCGCCTAGCGTGATATTGTGTATATCACGCGATTAATAAGAAAAGTCGCTCGTGATATCGTTATATCACAGACGGCTCAGTCTTTGAAATCGTATATCACAGACGGTTTTCAACAACGAACTGTCTGTGATAGCTATTGAAAAGGCAATTTTTTTTGCCCTTTTTTGGTCAGCCTCAGGATATGCTAGCCATACCCTCTGAAAGCAAGCAAGCAAATTACAGATAATGATAGATAAATTAATTGTAACTCAAAGTGAATTACGAATGTAACAAACGGCCAGCAGATCACATACATATATAGAATGAAAATCGTTACACACATCTGACAAATGAATTGTTTGATTAAGCACAATTGAATCCAATGTTTCAACATCTAATTATCACCATTGCCGGAGTAGAACTCTCCAACCCTGTTTATGACCTGTGCTACTAAGAATTCGGAGAGTTTTTCACAAATTTCGACGAATTGCTCAAGATGATATGTACTTTCGTCGAAGTCCACCCGCTGTCGCTAGGAGCAATGTTAAGCCATTAATTAGCATGTGTGTGTGTATATAATCAGAAAATAATAATTATTGGAAGGACCTGACAAACCTCTGGATCATTGATCTTAGTATCCATGATTTTCTGCATATGGCGGCAAACGTAGAATCTACATACGTTGTCCTATAACTGCTAGTGGCACTGCAAAAATAGAATTACGTATATAGGTATTGTCAATTCTAGAGGCCTTATAACAAAGTGTGATATAGGATTGTTGTGTTGTAGCGGGTACCAGAAATCGTGTGTTGTGTCACAGCGTGTCACTAGATTTGTTGTGTCTTCCTCCTAGGGCAACATAAGCGGTAAACGACCTACGTGATTCAAAAAAGTTAGCCTCGGCCGTTGCAAACGAAGGAAATATTACAATAGAGTTATGTATGGAGAAAATGAGTTTACCTGTTAATTACTTCTTGCACACGACTGAAGTCGTGGTTGCTCCTGAATAGGGAATCAAGGTATATTACTGATGGGGACGGGGTCCCGACCTTCCAACAGGTTCTGGATAAGTTCGATTTGGTGGAGGCGCCACACAAATCGATCCGGCTTCCGAACAACACGTCCCGAACCCTACAATCGCAGCACCACGTCTCCTCAGGTTATCAACCGTGCGCAGCCAGTTGACCTCGCCAAGAAGGCTAATCCTCTCCTGCGAATCGAAGAACACAAGCAAGAACAAGGAAGAACACAACGCAATTGCAGATGTATTGATTTAGCACTCGAAAATTAGGGTCTCACAAACCGATGAACGGCGAAACTGTTCAAGACAGAATTAATCTAAGCAAAACCCAACCCTAATGGTGGGGGTGGCGGCTGTATATAAAGGAGTCAGGGGCGTGCAAAACCCCTGGACGCGCCCTAATGGGCTCCAACACGATACAAAGCCGAACGGCCCAAAATACAGTGGCGCAGCACCCTGACAGATTCTGAACGTCCACTTATTTCGATGATTCCTGTTGACTCAGAAGGAATTTTGATATGGGACTAGAGCCATTGGAAAGGTCTCCTTCTCAGCTTTCCATACATATGTGGAACGTCCAAACCGGAGTCCGTATGCATCCTGGGCGTCCATTTTACTGCAGGCTGGTCCTGAAGGCCGAGACAGACGCGAACTCGAGTTGGACTGGGCCTCCGGCTTGACTTGGACGTCCTTGCTGGTCCTCTCCGCCTCCACACCTCTCTCCATGTACTTCATGACCCTTTCCAATGTTCTTAAGCACGATAACATCATTAGGTAGCAATCTATTCTCAAAACTATAAAAAGGATCGCTTAAGAACGAGCTCACCTCTAGATTTAATTGTCGCATGCGAGCTCGGGTCATTGGACCTTGCATAACGGTTGGAGGATCAGCGGTTGCATCCGAAGGAGTGATGTCCTCATCATCCTCCCCTCTTGAAGTGGAGTCGTTCTCGACTCAAACTCATCTTCTTCTCCCAAGTATGACTTCAAATCTGCAATGTTAAAGGTGGGACTAACCCCGAACTCGGGTGGCAACTCAAGTTTATATGCATTATCATTTATTTTCTCAATTATCTTAAAAGGACCAGCAGCTCTAGGCATCAATTTTGACTTTCTTAACTCAGAAAATCTATCCTTTCGCAAATGCAACCAAACAAAATCATCCGGTTCAAGTTTAACTTCCTTTCTACCGTTACTACCAACAATCCTATATTTTTCATTCATCTTTTCAATGTTTGCCTTAATAGTCTCATGTATTTTGACAATAAAATCAGCACGCTCCTTAGCATCATTATGAACTCTCTCACTAGTAGGCAAAGGTAAAATATCAATAGGGGCACGGGGATTGAATCTATACACTACCTGAAAGGGACTTACCTTGGTAGTGGAGTGTTCCGCTCGATTATATGCGAACTCAACATGCGGCAAACACTCTTCCCACAGCTTCAAATTGTTCTTCAAAACAGCTCTCAACATGGTAGACAATGTGCGGTTCACCACCTCGGTTTGGCCATCAGTTTGTGGGTGACATGTTGTAGAGAACAACAACTTTGTACCCAACTTGTTCCATAGAGTACGCCAAAAATGACTCAAGAACTTGGCATCATGATCTGAAACAATAGTAGAAGGCATACCATGCAAACAAACTATCTCTTTGAAAAAGAGGTCAGCAATATGAACGGCATCATCGGTTTTATGACATGGTATAAAGTGAGCCATCTTAGAAAAACGATCCACAACAACAAAAATGCTATCCCTCCCCCTCTTAGTCCTGGGCAATCCTAAAACAAAGTCCATAGAAATATCTTCCCACGGAATAGAAGGAACAGGAAGAGGCATATATAAACCATGTGGATTCAAGCGAGACTTAGCTTTTTGACATGTCGTGCAGCGAGCCACAAACCACTCAACATCTCGCCTCATCTTTGGCCAAAAGAAGTGTGCGGCCAGAATGTCCTCCGTCTTCTTAGCACCAAAATGTCCCATCAAATCGCCTCCATGCGCCTCCTGCAACAACAAAAGACGAACGGATCCAACTGGAATGCATAGGCGGTTAACTCTAAACAAGAACCCATCATTGATCACGAATTTATTCCATGCTTGTCCCTCTTTACAATGCAACAACACATCCTTAAAATCAGCATCAAAAACATATTGCCCTTTAATGGTTTCAAGACCAAAAATGCGAAAATCAAGTTGAGATAACATAGTATAGCGTCGAGACAAAGCATCAGCAATCACATTATCCTTCCCTTTCTTGTGTTTAATGACATAAGAAAAAGATTCAATAAATTCAACCCACTTAGCATGTCTACGATTCAAATTGGTTTGACTACGAATATGCTTAAGTGATTCATGATCGGAATGAATGATAAATTCTTTAGGCCATAAATAGTGTTGCCACGTCTCTAAAGAACGAACAAGAGCATACAATTCTTTATCATACGTGGAATAATTAAGAGTAGGACCATTCAATTTTTCACTAAAGTAGGCAACAGGTTTGCCTTCTTGCATCAAAACACCACCAATACCAATTCCACTAGCATCACATTCTAGCTCAAAAGTCTTACCAAAATCCGGAAGTTGGAGCAATGGTGCGTGTGTAAGCTTGTCCTTCAACAGAGTAAAGGACTCCTCTTGTGATGGCCCCCAACGGAACACGACTCCCTTCTTTGTCAACTCAATCAACGGTGTCGCAATGGTGCTGAATTCCTTGACAAAGCGGCGATAAAATCCTGCAAGGCCAAGAAAACTTCGCACTTGGGAGACCGTCGTGGGCGTGGGCCAACTCCATATCGCCTCCACCTTGGCTCTATCAACCTCAATTCCCTGTGGAGTCACAACATAGCCAAGAAAAGAGACTCGATCCGTGCAAAAGGTGCACTTTTCAAGGTTACCAAACAAACGTGCATCTCTCAAAGCATTAAAAACAGCACGTAAGTGATTCAAATGTTCATCCATGGACTTGCTATAAATCAAGATATCATCACAGTAAACGACCACAAATTCGCCAATGAAAGGACGTAAAACCTCGTTCATTAATCTCATGAAAGTGCTAGGTGCATTAGTTAAACCAAAAGGCATAACTAACCACTCATACAAGCCGAACTTAGTTTTAAAAGCAGTTTTCCATTCATCGCCAAGTTTCATTCTTATTTGGTGGTATCCACTACGCAAGTCAATCTTTGTGAACATTATAGCACCACACAACTCATGAAGCATGTCGTCTAGCCTAGGAATAGGATGACGATACCTTATAGTAATGTTGTTAATGGGAACCACACAAAGTTTCACCTCAATCTGATGTAAGGTGTGGCCTACAGAAAATGATGAATGTACTGTAAAATCGGTGACGAAAGATCGGAGCTCGAGTACTGCACTTTGCAGGCCGAATTTGGGCAAAATAAATTCGCCGAACCCGACAAAGTTGGGGAGTATCGGATGTAAAATTTAATTTCACCCAATTTCAAAAAAAATCGCCTGATTTCGAGTCCGTATGCAAAAGTTACGGCCGTTTGAAGTTTGGCCTCCGAGTTATGGTTTCTATGGAGGTCAAAACGAGATCGGGTGGAGGAAATTGGTGGAAATTGAGGGCGGAAGCTCGGGAAAAGGGTGGGGGATGGTGTTGGGTGATCACGAGACAAAAACAAAGGGTGGGATATGGGTGGGAAGCTGTGTGATCACGAGACAAAAACAGAGGGTGGGATATGGGTGGGAAAACAAAAGTCGGTTAGGGTTTGTATGAGAGGTAGCGGAAGTAAGACAACCCGAAACAAAACACGATCTAAACCAGCAACACAACTCGACTAAGGACACAAACTCAACACTACGGACTCAAATCAAATTGTGCAAAAGGCTAAAAGAGATCTCGGGACAGAAACAACCTATGACTACAATTTTTTAGGGCTATTTCTTGGACTCTAGGATGAAACCGAAACAACAAAGGTAGGGTAAACTCGAACTCAAGGAACACCAAGCTCTGATTACCACTTGATGGGGACGGGTCCCACCTTCCAACAGGTTCTCGATAAGTTCGACGGTGGAGGCGCGACACAAATCGATCCGCTCCGAACAACACGCCGCGAACCCCGCATCGCAGCACCACGCCTCCTCGGGTTATCAACCGTGCGCAGCCGCTGACTCGCCAAGAAGACTAATCTCGCCGCGAATCAAGAACACAAGCAAGAACAAGGAAGAACACAACGCAATTGCAGATGTATTGATTTAGCACTCGAAAATTGGGATCTCACAAACCGATGAACGGCGAAACTGTTCAAGACAGAATTAATCTAAGCAAAACCCAACCCTAATGGTGGGGGTGGCGGCTGTATATAAAGGAGTGAGGGGCGTGCAAAACCCCTGGACGCGCCATAATGGGCCCAACACGATACAAAGCCGAACGGCCCAAAATAAAGTGGCGCAGCACCCTGACAGATTCTGAACGTCCACTTGTTTCGATGATTCCCGTTGACTCAGAAGGAATTTTGATATGGGACCAGAGCCATTGGAAAGTTCTCCTTCTCAGCTTTCCATACATATGTGGAACGTCCAAAACGGAGTCGTATGCATCCTGGGTGTCCGTTTTACTGCAGGCTGGTCCTGAAGGCCGAGACAGACGCGAACTCGAGTTGGACTGGGCCTCCGGCTTGACTTGGACGTCCTTGCTGGTCCTCTCCGCCTCCACACCTCTCTCCATGTACTTCATGACCCTTTCCAATGTTCCTAAGCAAGATAACATCATTAGGTAGCAATCTATTCTCAAAACTATAAAAAGGATCGCTTAAGAACGAGCTCACCTCTAGTTTTAATTGTCGCATGCGAGCTCGGGTCATTGGACCTTGCATAACGGTTGAGGATCAGCGGTTGCATCCGAAGGAGTGATGTCCTCATCAATTACCTTGCTCCACTTTGGTACAATCACAATCAAAATATAGTGTTGCCTAGTCATGTATGTCGCCATAGTAATTAATCCTAAGTTCATACTGCATGTAAAATACAAATAAAACATGTGTGGCAACTAGTGAAACACTTACCCTTGGTTGAAGGGTACCATGACGTACTCCTTGTCATTGTGAGCAAGCAATCCCCTCGTTATGTATTCTTGCACGAAGGATACATTTTCGTTGAAAGCTTGCTCGGAGACCAAGTAAGGGTCAAGAAAACCCACCGGTTATCGCGATTGTCGGACTTGTTGGATCATGTATCTATGCATAAGGAAAGAATAATGACATTTATCGGTATAACGTGAATGTAGAACTTCATTGTACAGTACACTTACAGTGTCCAGCATCGTAGAAGTGAGGCGTCGAACCATCTGTGTTGTCTAAATTATCACAGACGATTTGTGTTTACAACCGTCAGTGAAAATATCATAGCCGGTTGGTAGTATGAACCGTCTGTGATAGTTTAAGCACAGACGGTTCCGTATGAATCATCTGTGATGTACCCGTCCAGTATAGCCTATTTTGTAGCAATGACAATGTGATAATTGTATTCAAAGATAGAGGCGACAATTAATTATGGAACAGATGGTATGCGGAACAGAGAAGTTACGGCCGTGAGGTACTTGCCTTGAGCACGCTCAGTGACAATGCGCAACTGCCCAAACGCTCCCATAACAGCTGCGTGTGAATCTACACGATGGAATGGAAGTAAATTAGATGAGGGTTATGCTAAAATTGTGAAAAGGACAGCACGAGGTTTTTCGACTGGAAGAGATCGCGTTTAGTAAGATTTTACCATGCAAATCACCGTTCGGTCGTGCGATTTGCTGCTCAGCCGAACAAACCATCGCCCGCTACATGACCCAAAACTGCGTGAAACGCTATATAACAGCGCACCCAACTGGCCGAACAGCATAACCGTGAAAAAAACGGTCACCCGATCGCCAGCCACCACCGCCGCCGCTTGTGCCACAACACCGCCTACCATGGCCACCGCGCCACGCGATCGTGCGGGCAAGCCACCTCAGCCGGCTGCCGTGTCGCACAGCCATGGCCGGTGGCCTCCGCCTTCCACCACGCCCCTGGCCACCGCCACCGTCGTTGCAATGCAGCCGCCTGGGCTCCATGTCGCCGCCGTGTGCCAGGCATCACATCGCCGCTGCGCGTGCCACTGCTAGCTACCGCTGCCATTCGTCGCCTCGCGCGCACCACCGTCACCGCCGACGACTCCCTCGGTGCCTCTTTAGAGAAAGAAAGAGAGAGAGAGATTGGAAAGAATGGGGGAAAATAAGAGATTGGTTCACCTATTGGAGAGAGAAAAGCATGCGTAAGGTGGAAGGGTTTGGGCTCTTAAATAGCCTCTCACCTAGGTTAAGAAGGTTAATTAGGGGTTTCTTCTTTTCCTTCCAGGGTGCTACAGCTCTCTCCACTTAGAAAGATTCAACCTCGAATCGATTACCTCAAGGAATAAGATGTACGAAAATGGGGTAAATCATTTAGGTAAAGGAAATCATGAGAACCAAACCAGAATTAAAGAGATCAGGATATTTCTCGCACATCTGATACTCCAATTCACAGGTAGCTTCATGTTCCATCTGATGAGACCACAACACCTTAACATAAGAAATAGTTTGGCATCGTAGTTGGCGCTCCAAACGCTCCAAGATATGAACCGGCCGTACAACGATGGTCAGATCCTCTGAGACCTCTAAGGTGGGTAATTCTAGAATTTGATCAGGGTTGTTTAGATACTTCCTAAACATAGAAACATGAAAGACATTATAGACTCTAGCCAAGGTAGAAGGTAACACCAAACGGTAAGCAAACTTCCCAATCCGCTCAATGATGAAAAATGGTCTAACATAACGAGAGTTCAGTTTTATTTTAGCCCTAAATTAAACCACAACCTTGGTCGGGGAGACCTCAAAAGGACCTGATCACCCACTTCGAATTCCAGTGGACGACTAGAGCGATATAACTCTTTTGGCGACTCTGGGCTAAAAGCAAATTGTTCCTGATGTGATCGATCTGCTCCTTCCAATCATTGATTTACTGAGGCCTAAGTAACTCTTTCTCCCCCAACCTCATCCCAATGAAAGGGAGAACAATAAGGCCTACCATAGTGTGCCTCGAAAGGAGTCATGCCGATACTAGAATGGAAATTGTTATTATAAGAGAACTCTGCAAGAGGTAAGTGATTTTTCTAACTACCCTTCCATGCGACTATGCAAGAATGTAACATGTCCTCCAATGTGCGAATGGTCCTCTCAGATTGGCTATCAGTTTGAGGGTGGAAGGCAGTACTGAAGTTGAGTTTCGTGCCTAGATTCTGATGCAACACTACTACAGAAAGCCTAATACTAGACGCCAAATCACAAACGGTTTGACAAAATCATCTGTAAACGACATTAACACAGACGGTTTTAATTTGGACACCGTCTGTGTTGATGGCATCAGAGAAAACGAGTATCACAGACCGTTCTTACCAATAAATCGTCTGTGATATTTCTGTATCACACACGGTTTTTATTACAAGCCGTCTGTGATAATCTGGCATTATCACAGATGATTTTTTATTTAAAATCGTCTGTGATAAACTGCTTATCATAGACGGTTTGTAATACAAACCCATATGTGATGTTGTCTGTCCGATGTTAATATATAACTACAAAACGGTTTGTATTACAGGTTGCTTCTAATAACTTATAACCTACAGAACTACTGAGACAAGAGATCATAAATTAAAGGGAAATTTATTACAAAAGTCGCACATAAAGAGATTCCCAGATTCTAATCTTCAGTCCGATGTTAATATATAACTATAGAACGGTTTGTATTACAGGTTGCTTCTAATAACTTATAACCTACAGAACTACTGAGACAAGATATCATAAATTAAAGGGAAATTTATTACAAAAGTCACACATAAAGAGATTCCCAGATTCTAATCTTTAGGGCTTCGTACGCTTCTTCTTCGACTTTGTCCGTTGGATCAGCCGCTGAGTTCTCGAACACCGTTAAGATTGTTCATGCCCTCAGCACTTCCTCCTCCAGCCTGGGCAAATGATCAGTAGCATAGTCCATAATCTCGTAGAGGATTGCATTGTAAACTTCCTCAGACTCTCCGTTTCTGCTTGATCGGCAATGCTATCCATTAGTCTGTGCAATGCCACAAGAGTTTCTTCTACTCTGTGCACATTGTTGAGAAGAACTAGGGTGAGGGCGAATTCCCTTTCTTGAGCGGCAGCGAGACGCCTCCGTCGACGGCGGATGATCAGGTCGAGTTGACGGATGCAAGAAAGTTGGGGAAGGAGAGCAGAGCGTGTGCGGAGAAGCTGCTCCAGATGTAAATTGCTGGCCGCCTGTGCAAGATTCCGGCCGAACAACTCTTGATGAACAAATGAGAGGAAGGAGATGATCACTGAAGCCATATTGCATGTACTGCGTTGAGAATTAGGCCGACGCGCATATTTAACCTTTAGCAGAGACGGTTCGTATACCAAATTAATGATCGAGACGGTTCGTATGCTGAGACGCTTCGTATAACGATAGTGCTACCGAGTCCCGATGGAGCTATCACAGACGATTTTATTTTGAAGACCGTCTGTGATGAGTATCACAGACGGTTCTTACTAACGAACCATCTGTGATAATCAAACATCACAGACGGTTCTTACCAATGAACCGTCGATGATAATCGGGAATATCACAGACGGTTTTAAACTAAAAACTGTCTGTGATGGTTGATATCACAGACGATTTTTAATTAAAAATCGTCTGTGATAATGCTGCTATATATTTATTGCGCCGCTCAGACCGCATCTGTTTTCATTTCGATCCAGATCTTAGCCCGGTCAGTAGCCGAGGCGCAAGGCTTTCGTGCCATTTTTTTGTGGAAGGAGACTTATTTGGCAGGAGAGCTTGGAAGATTCATTGAGTTCTTGGTTGCCCTAGATATGGTTAGTAATGAAATTTGTTTTTGGTTGCAATATCAAAATAAGATTGATCTAGCTAATTAATTTTCTATGAATCATATATATATATATATATATATATATATATATATATATATATATATATATATATATATATATATATATATACTTTGAAGATTTAGCTAGCCTCAATGCATGTGGTATATATGTAGTAATAATTAATTAAATTAATTTTAATACTAAGTTGTTATATATGTACATTATATAGGACCGAAGCTAGATGTATACCGCAAACCGTGTGAGTGAAGAGTACATTAATGGCGTGTCTGCTTTTACAAAAGCTGCCGAGGAGGATATGTTGAATAAGAGGGTGGAATATATGTATTGTCCATAAACTGACTGTGAGAATTTGAAGATGTTTAAGAATCGAGAGCAGATTGAAGCGCACTTGATTCGGAGGGGTTTTAAAAAGGGGTATACGTGTTGGACCAGTCATGACGAAGTCAATGATATGCCGCCGGATGACATCGCTAGCGAAGTCAATGATATGCCACCGGATGACATCGCCGGTGAAGTCAATGATATGTTACCGGATGATGATTGTGGTTCAAATTCGGATAGGCTGCACGATGACAATCTGGATCAGATGCTTCATGATGTAGAAGAGAAATATGATGAGAGAGAGTATATTAAATTCCGAGGCTTGATGGATGACTCAGAGAAACCTTTGTTCACGTGTTACAGGTCAAAGTACACGAAGTTGTCAACTGTGCTTGAACTGTTGAAATTGAAGGCAAGCAACGGTTGGTCCGACAAGAGTTTCACGACGCTGCTAGGTCTTTTAGCGGACATACTTCCGGAGGGCAATGAGTTGCCTAAAACCACGTATAAAGCCATCCATTGGGAATGGAAGTAGAAAGAATACATGCATATCCGAACGACTGTATTCTCTACCGTAAAGAGTATGCAAACATGCATATCTGTCCGGTGTGCAACGCATCCCGATACAAACGTAACAATCAATCAGATGATGATGGCGAGGGAACAGAGATGAAGAGAGGACCTCTTGGAAAGGAGGCATGGTATCTTCCTATAATTTCCTGTTTGAAGCGGTTTTTTGCGAATCCAAAGGAGGCAAAACTGCTGCGATGGCACTCGAAGGAGCGCAAGAAGGATGGAATGCTGAGACACCTTACTGATTCCACCCAGTGGAGAAACATCGATAGATGCTTTGCAGATTGTGGTTACAAACTGTCTGTGATATTGATATATCACAGACGATTTTTTATTAAAAACCGTCTGTGATATGCCTATATCACAGACGGTTTTTTTTACAAACCGTCTGTGATGCTAGCTATCACAGATGGTTTGTAATTACAAACCGTCTGTGATATATACTCCACAAACGGTTTGAAAATCGTCTGTGATAACCTTCGATTATCACTGACCCATAAAGTCAGACGGTTCAAAAAACCGTCTGTGATAATGGTTTCTGTAGTAGTGCAAGCTTTTCCAGAAATATGAAATAAACTTGGTATCGTGGTCCGAGACAATGGTTTTAGGAAGGCCATGAAGACGGACAATTTCTTTGACATAGATATTAGCAAAATCACTGATTGAGTAAGTGGTTTTAATTGGAATAAAGTGAACCATCTTGGTGAGATGGTCGACAATGACCCAGATAGAATCTATACATCAGCGTGACCTAGGGAGACCAACAATGAAGTCATTGTCGATCGTCTAGGGTTTAGAGTTTAAGGTTAGGATAGCTGTCTATGATATCTCATGAATCAGATAATTTCGACTACAAACCGTTGCAATAGCCCCAAGAGCATATCATGCACATTGCACATTACAGGAGCTCTCGTGTCCTTTTCTGTACTTAGTCCACAAATCGTAAATAAAAAATATGAACAAAGACTCTGAGAAAAGAAGCAAGTAGCGCTGCGAGAGAAAAAGAAACTAACGAATCATTGCCAGAATATATGTATGTGGTTTGTGCACTGCCAGTAGTGCTGGCATCCGATTCTTCATCTGTGGTCTGTTGAATTTACTGGCAAACATATACTCTAGTAGTACCATCGTTTTAATTTATTGCGCTAATGTGCTCGTTAGTTTGTTCTTAGCATCTATATGTCCGGAGAGTGAAGACCAATTAATGTCCTATTCCTCTGCTTCGTACAGTAGCGTGGTCACTAGGTATAGAACAGGCAAGTTGCGCAGTGTTAGGGACCAATGGCATCCAATTTTTTCCCAGCCTTGGAGGTACCTTTCGTATATATGCCCCACCTAACTTGGGCTCTTCATTGGATTTAGGGTTTGGATAATTCAGAGTCCAAAGCAGGCTTATACCGCCTCAACCTGTATAAATGATCACCTATGATCTCCTCACCCTTACACGGCATAGTATCAACCCACACATACAGAACACCGCAAAACCCTAGCTCCTAGCGCGCGACAAGGAGTGCCAATTAAAACACTTGTAGATCGAGCGACCTGACAGCTAATGGGAAACCTGTGCTCCTGCTGCTGCCCATGCATCCCGTCAGGCTGCTGCCCAGACGCCTCATCGTGCTGCTGCCCGTGCATCCCGAAATGCCCAACCCCAAGCCTTACCTGCGCATGCTGCCCCACCATCAAATGCACGCTGTGCCCAGAGAACGTCAACCTCAGCTGCAACGCCGAAGCCCCAAAGTGTCCGCCGTGTTGCGGCGGCGGCGGCGATGCGACGAAGTACAAGCATCAAGAGACGAAGCACCTGGGATGAACGTACGCCGGCCGTCGCCTCCACGACCGCGCGCGTCGCCAACAGTATGAGCTCTCGATGGTGCATGCCGTGGACATCATTATGATGCTCACACGGCGAAGACGTACGTAATTTTCCGTTGTTTTTGTATGTGAACTCGCGAAACTGACAGGTTGCACGAGCATGTGCTCGTGTGCGTGCAAGTAGCTAAGGCTTGCATCCACATGAATGCACTATGTACCCCCGTACTTCCCCGTACATGCTGTGAGTTAATGTCTGGGAGCCTAGCTGCTTTTGTTCATGACGACCAATAAGTGTTCGTGTACTTCCTCAAAACAAAAGTATAATCGTGCTTGTAAAATAATTTAAGGCTGGATTGGAACAGTTTAAAACTGATTTATGTTTGTATTATTTATAGTAATTAGTTTTTAAATAGTGTATTTTTTTAAAAAAATAGGATTAATAAGAAGATTATAGTAAAAAGTGTACTGAGTTCAGCTGTACCAACCAAAATAGCATGTGATTATTTTCCTATGTGTACTACCTCTCACGAATAGTCAGAATTCAAATATTTAAACCATAAGCCATCAACACAAAAAAAACTACCCTAGTTACTAGTTGTGGTTACTAGCAAATCAGCTTCGTAATTGTTTCAGTAGCCGTTTGAAAATAACAACGCTAAATGAAGTGCCACTTTTAAGGCCACGCTCACGACAGAGGTGGGCGGCAGCTTCTGCCTTTCGAATATGTAGCAGCTACTGTAGTAACTTTGTTGTGTAGTGTATTTTTGTTTTTTTGGTATTTTGGTATTTTATTTTTTTTCGTATTTCTTTGCATTATTCGTGATACGTTAGTATGTCGTTTTTATTTTTATATTTTTTAAATTTAGTTATGTCTAATAAGCCAACTTAGTTACAGTAAAAAATCAGCTAGCTGCAGTGAAATTTCAGTTAAAAATCAGAAGCCATCACTATTTCAAACGCCCCCTAAAAATATAACTCAGCGGACGCCGTTCGTGACAATCCGATCGAGCTCATGTGTGTGGGCATAGCCGTAGGATGTGGAGATCAGATCCACCTTAGGTGTCCGCAACTTTGCCTCTTCCCCTAACTGCTGGGCTATTCCCGCTCAGACTCCATCGTGTTGGAAATTTTTTCTCCGCGATCCTTTGCTGCTCGGTCCAGCGACTCCCGTCGATCGCTGCCTTCCGTGCGTTGCGCGTTGACCGACCCCTCCGTGGACTCGCTGGTCCTTGCTCACGAACGTGGCTGGCGTGATCGATGGAAACATCTCGCCTATGCCCATGCAAAAGATGCAGCGCCTCTGGCTAGATGAAGCATCTCTCCACGTGATGCTTCCTGCTGGAACGAGAAAACGCAGTCGACAAAGAGAACACCAGATGCTTTCGTTTTTTTCTTTTTCTTATTGCTTTCCTCACGTCTAAAACTGATTACACAGGTGCTCTGTTATTCAAAACAAATAACTATTTATGTTCGATTATGACTACGTATTTGGAAAGAATTACAAACTAACTCTAGTATCTACAATGAATATTTCCTAAATAGGAAACACAAACTTTCTAAAATAACAGAACCTACCAAAATAAGATTAATCCTATCAATTACTCTCTTAATCCTGTTTCTTTTCACCTTGATCACGCCAATCTTCTTTCACATCTCCAAAAAAACTTGATCCGCCCCAGCGTTGGCCACATTGATGTGCTGCAGGGCCGCCTCCGTGGCCCTCTTCGTCTGCTTCTGCTCCTAGACCTCCCTCCTCAGCCTCTCAACCTGCTCAGAGTTTCGCCATCCCTCCGCTCGCCACCACGCGCCGGCTGAGCGCCCGCGATCTGGGACTTAGATATTCGTTCTGCAATCTGCATAATCAACTCCATGATCATCCACGCGAGCTCTTCGTGTGTCCACTCCGTCTCGCCTCCACTCGCCTGATCGTCTTCCACAGCTACCGCACCGGCATCCGCATCTGCCCGCTCTTCCTCTACGGGCGCCGCAGAATCCTCTTGCACCTCTTCCTCTGGCGCTTGATCTCCCGAGCCGCTTTGACCTCTCGCTGCACTGCTTGCTGCAATCTGCTGCGCTTTGGTCTCGGAGCCACCAACACTACTAGAAAACAGATCATCCCTCACGGTTCCAAACCGTCAGAAAAATACAAAAAACCGTCAGGTTAAATATCCCTGACGGGTTCCCGTCAGGCAAATCCCGTCAGGACTGGCTGGTCAGGGAAATTTAATTTGGCTGACGGTTACCCGTCAGGGAATATTAACCTGACGGTGTTACCCGTCAGGGAAATTTAACCTGACGGTCGGTTAACGACCGTGAGGAAAATTGATTTAACCTGACGGTACTAACCGACCGTGAGGAAAATTGATTTAACCTGACGGTACTAACCGACCGTGAGGAAAATTGATTTAACCTGACGGTACTAACCGTGAGGAAAATTGGCACAAACTAACAAAAAAATTATAACCCGCTTGAATAGGGCTGATCACTCATTTGATGCAGCCAAAACCATTGCATGTGATTTTATACCACGCATTGCCACCGGTTTCAGATTGCAGAGAACACACACTTTCCTCTTCTGCTCATCCGTACCAGAAATTACAGAATTAGTGATGCAAGACAACCACAAGAACATATATATGTCATGACTACAGATGATGCTAAGAAAGACCGACCTGCATTTCTTCAAGAGGGATGTATTTGACTAGGCCGCTAACCACTGTTCTTGGTCCCTCCTCTCCAACATCGATCTCCTCTACATAAAGTGAATCAGCATCTGGATGCTTCTATGCTTTTCTGATAAGCCCCACACGAATATCCAACTTTGCAACTGAAACTTCCTCTGATGTCTTTGATTTTGAACCACCAGATTGTTTCTTTTGCTCCTTTTTTGGACCTCCCTCTGGATAAGAAAGTCAAAAAAGGAAAAAAAAACTGACCAATGAATTGCTGGAATTCTGAAATGGTTCAACAGAAAATTACTCAAGAGCGCTACAAACAGAAGAAAAGGAGGGCATGAAAGGCTCCAGAAGACAGGCAAGGAGATAGACAAGACCAACTGAAGTTTTCATCACAATGGCACATGTCGCTGGATCTTCCTTATAAAGTTTCCAAAATTGGCTCTCCTGCATTCAGTTAGCAAAGCAAAGATATAACACTATTCAGTGCTACTAAAAAAGCTAAATGAAACCCAAGAGAGGAAAAAAGATTTACTTGGAGATATGCATTTCCATCACTAGAAATGCCCATTGCACTCTTCAGTCCTTGTTTCAATTTAACCTGTCATAAAAAGATCAAACATTATGTTGTAAAACCTAGTAGCTGGCAGAAAACAGGCAGTGATGGAATGTGTGCCTTTTAACATGTATCAAAATAAGCTGATTACCTTTTCCATTGCTTCAAGATATTGTTCAACCCATTTATTAGTTTTTTCTGCAAGCGCCTTTGTCAATGGATGTGACTCAGCATTAGGGGTATCAGGTATGATGGAGTCATATCCAGCTCCTATCAAATAGGAACAAAATAAACTTACAAAAAAGTGTGGAAGAAAGGGGATAAGAAAAGAACGACAATGAATCACAGATGATCAATCTAAATTCTAAGAAAAGATACAGAATTCAATCAATAATCCTTCTAGACAAGAAAGTGTCGGTGTAAGATTCTCCATCGATGACCAAATGGTTTTGCAACAAAGCTTAGCACACGGTTGATGAAATTCCCAGTTGTTCAAGAACTCACTGCTCAATTTGGCTTGCAAATCGCCCAAGTAAACAAAGGTGTCCGATGCCTGAATCCCCAAATCAAATGTCAGATCAAATATCTTAATAGATGTAACTGTATTATCACATACTTCAATATCAATTAAACAAAATGCCTACACAAACTTAAATGCCTACACAGGTCCATTCAAGAGAAATACACACGCCAGTGGCAAATATGCATTTCACAGCTTAAATTTTCTTTCATCAATCATCCTCGTGCGGCAGACGGCGCAGGAGCGCGCGGCGTCGGCAGGGCCGAGCAGGTGAAGGATCTGGACGAGCACGTCGATCGGGACGGCGTCGAGCGCGCCCAGCGAGGCGTACTCACCGGCCGCCGCCGGGGCGCGGCGCCGCGGGGAAATCTGCGGAGGGGGAGGAGGGGTCGTTGTCGGCGAGGAGCGACGCCGCCTGGCGCATGGACTCCATGGTCGGTCCCTCTACCCCTAGCGGCGGCGGATCTCACGGGATCGGGGGCGGTGGCGACTGCCCCACCCGAGGCGGGGGAGAGCGAGGGGAGGCGGGGCGGTGGCGCGGGGTGGGAGGGGAGGAGGAGGCGGTGGGGCGGCGAGCCCAACCCACCGCCGATCCGAGAGGAAGGGAGGACGCGAGGAGGCGGGGCCGAGTGAGGGGAGGTAGGGGATAGCGAGTCGGCGGGGGCGAGCGAGGGAGAGCGAGGGAGGCGGGGCGGCGGGGAGAGCGAGGTGGCGGGGGCGAGCGAGGGGAGGCGTGGGGCGGTGGGGAGCGTGAGGAGGAGGTGGGAGGGAGGGAGGGAGAGGAGGCGGCGCGTGCGTGGGTGGGAGGGAGGAGCGGCGCGGGTTGGGAGGAGGAGGGGATGGGGCGCGCGGTAGAGGTGTAACGGGGCGGGCGGGCGGGGAAGCCTCCGCGGCCCGCCCGCCCCGCGAACCCACCCCGCCCGCCCGTTTAGCCTCGCGGGGAGATTGCCCCATCCCGATCCGCTGGGACCCGACCACGGGTCCTCAGGGAAATTAAAAAAATTAAATTTATTGTTTAAAAATAAATTTTGATTTTATTTATTAATTTATAATTACTTAAGCATATTATTTTTAAAAATATAGCTTCAAAATATATATTCTAACATATAAATTCAAGTTTTAGTCTAAATATACAAGAAAAGAATACAATCTCTTATATTAAAATAATAATCTATTATTAAATATATTTATTTTTATTTTTATCGGTCCTGTGTGGGGCCAGGATGAGATGACCCCGCCCCGCTAGCTTCGCAAGGCCCCGCCCGTTTCGCTGGGATATTACCCCGGCCCCCACGGGATATTCTCGAGGGCCCGCCTGGGGAATTGCCACCCCTACGCGGCGGCTGCGAAATTGGGAAAAGGTGGGGTGTTAGGGTTTCCAATTATTCTCACGGTGATAAGTGGGCCTGACAGGAAAATGAATTATCCTCACCGTGATAAGTGGGCCCGTCAGGAAAATTGATATTCCTCACAGTCTATGCGGGCCCGTCAGGAAAATAAAAATATCCCTCACGATCTATACGAGTCCATCAGAAAAATTAGAGCCCATAAGAAATGATCTCGTTTTCTAATAGTGCAACTGCATGGGACTGCCTGCTCCCAAGCTGCTCCCTTCTACGCGCGCTGCATGTGCATGGGCGTGGACCTCCGAGCCGCTGCTCGCTGCGCGGTCTACACGCTCGTGTGGTCTTCCTGAGCTGGTACCCCCCACACTAGTTGCTTGCACGTGTCGCTCTGCATGCGTGTGTCCGCCGGAGATGCAGTCGTGAGGACCGCTGCCCCCTGCTGCATCATGTGGGTGAGGTCTTCATGGGTTGCTGCCTGCCACCAATTGCATGCACACGGAACCCGAAGCCAGCAACAGCACCCGTCGTGCCATTGCTTACTTCATTGTCTAATTATTCAAGTACCACTGATTAATATAATTATAGCTATTTTTTGTGTATAATTTAAGAACTATGTTCTCATTATTTAGCATCATTATGACCAACACCTTTTCGATACATAAAGAGAGAAGCAATGTCGGCTCATCGTCCTCACCGGCTTAGGTGAGGTTTGCCTCCTCGTTCTTTTTCTTACTTCGGTAATTTAAAGTGAAGTGCCTATCTTGTTGCAGTTGGAACACTTTATGTGGTTGCGGTACTCCGATGTGTAGTAATCGAATTTGTCACATTTAAAACACTTGATATGTGATTTCTCACGAATATATCACCACCGCCTTGCCTACGTCCACCTCTGCCACCTCGGCCATCTTGACCACCTCGATCGCACTCGTAGCTGCTTGACAAGCCATGACTGTCTCTTGTCGACGGTTCCTTGTAGATCTGTCTGCCACTGCTTCTTGCATCTCCCTTCAACAACAACGCCTTTTCATTACGGAATTGAAACCCCTTCAGTAGCTCCTTATACATCTTAAGGGAGCTAGTGATCTCCTCGATCTTTTTTTGTCCAGATTGGGGGAGTACATGAGCATGGTGACGACAGGTACATACTTCTCTGGTAGCACGCGTTAGTATTTTTTCACTGTTACAGATTCCTCTATCTTGTCACCAAGAGAGATAATCTGATTGTATAGTGAAGTTAGCTTGCCAGTGAACTCGTCCACCGATTGGGTTTCTCCCATCTGGAGATTGTCGAACTCGCTCCATAAATTCTGGAGTTACACCTTCTTCACACAATCAACTCCTCCTACATCTTTCAAAGGGTCTCCCACGTTTCCCGTGTTGTCTCTTTCCCGATGAGCTGATGTATCATAGAGTCTGGCACTGCCTGATAAATTGCAGCAAACGTCATCTGATCTATCTTATCATATTCTTCTATCTTTCCCTTCGAATCAATTGTGTCCTAAACACCCTGGACGTATATATTTGTCTTCATTTTCATTACCTACATCAGTTAATTGTCAGTCATCAGAAAAAAATATTAAAGAAAGATCGGCCTATCTCGGGTATTCATGTTGTCGTCTATGATTTTTAGGAATCATCAAGGTCAATAGACCCTGTTCCGATTGTTGAATTTTTTTTCTCCGTGATACTTTACTGCTCGGTCGTGCGACTCTCACCGACCGCTGCCTTCCGTGCGTTGTGCGTCGACTCCGTGGACCCGCTGGTCCTTTGTGCACTGCCTGTAGTGCTGGCATCCAATTCTTCATCTGTGGTCTGTTGAATTAATTACTGGCAAACATATACTCTAGTAGTACGACCGCTTTAATTTATTGCGCTAATGTGCTCGTTAGTTTGTTCTTAGCATCTATATGTCCGAAGAGTGAAGACCAATTAATGCTCTATTCCTCTGCTTCCTACAGTAGCGTGGTCACTAGGTATAGAACAGGCAAGTTGCGCTGTGTTAGGAACCAATGGCATCCAAATTTTTTCCCAGCCTTGGAGGAACCTTTCGTAAATATGCCCCACCTAACTTGGGCTCTTCATTGGATTTAGGGTGCAGATAATTCAGAGGCCAAAGCAGGCTTATACCGCCTCAACCTGTATAAATGATCACCTATGATCTCCTCACCCTTACACGGCAAAGTATCAACCCACACATACAGAACACAGCAAAACCCTAGCTCCTAGCGCGCGACAAGGAGTGCCAATTAAAACACTTGTAGATCGAGCGAACTGACAGCTGATGGGAAACCTGTGCTCCCCAAGGCTTACCTGCGCATGCTGCCCCACCATCAAATGCACGCGGTGCCCTGAGCACGCCAACCTCAGCTGCAACGCCGAGGCCCCAGAGAGTCCGACGTGTTGTGGCGGCGGCGGCGATGCGACGAAAGTACAAGCATCAAGAGACGAGGCACCTGGGATGAACGTACGCCGGCCGTCGACTCCACGACCGCGCGCGTCGCCAACAGTATGAGCTCTAGATGGTGCATGCCGTGGACATCATTATGATGCTCACACGGCGAAGACGTACGTAATTTTCCGTTGTTTTTGTATGTGAACTCGCGAAACAGAAAGGTTGCACGAGCATGTGCTCGTGTGCATGCAAGTAGCTAGGCTTGCATCCACATGAATGCACTATGTACCCCGTAACTACTTCCCCGTACATGCTGTGAGTTAATGTCTGGGAGCCTAGCTGCTTTTGTTCACGACGACCACTAAGTGTTCGTGTACTTCCTCAAAACGAAAGTATAATCGTGCTTGTAAAACAATTTAAGGCTGGATTGGAACCAGCTTAAAACTGATTTATGTTCGTATTATTTACAGTAATTAGTTTTTAAATAATGTATTTTTAAAAAATAAGATCAATAGAAATATTGTAGTAAAAAGTATACTAAGTTCAGTTGTACTAACCAAAATAGAATGTGACTATTTTCCTATGTATACTACCTCTCGCGAATAGTCAAAATTGAAATATTTAAACTATAAGCCATCAGCCAAAAAAAACCTACCCTAATTACTAGTTGTGGTTACTAGCAAATCAACTTCGTAATTGTTTCAGTAGCCGTTTGAAAATAACAACGCTAAATAAAGTGCCACTTTTAAGGCCGTGCTCATGGCGGAGGTGGATGGCGACTTACGCTTCGACCATCATGGCGTGTGTCGTAGCAATTTTGTTGTGTAGTGTTTTTTTGTTTTTTGGTTTTTTTGTGTTTTTTCCCGTATTTCTTTGCATTGTCCGTGATACATTAGTATTCCGCTTTTATTTTTACATTTTTTAAATTTAGTTATGTCCAATAAACCAACTCAGTTACAGTAAAAAAATCAGCCAATTACAATGAAATTTCAACTAGAAACCAAAACCATCACTATTTCAAACGCCCCTTAGCAATATAACTCAGCGGACGCCGTTCGTGACAATCCGATCGAGCTCATGTGTGGGCATAGCCGTAGGATGTGGAGATCAGATCCACCTTAGGTGTCCGCAACTTTGCCTCTTCCCCCAACTGCTGGGCTATTCCCGCTCAGACTCCATCGTGTTGGAAATTTTTCTCCGCGATCCTTTGCTGCTCGGTCCAGCGACTCCCGTCGATCGCTGCCTTCCGTGCGTTGCGCGTTGACCGACCCCTCCGTGGACTCGCTGGTCCGCTCACGAACGTGGCCGGCGTGATCGATGGAAACATCTCGCCTGTGCCCATGCAAAATTAAGATGCAGCGCCTCTGGCTAGGTAAGCATCTCTCCACGTGATGCTCCCTGCTGGAACGAGAAAACGCAGTCGACAAAGAGAACACCAGATGCTTTCGTTTTTTCTTTTTCTTATTGCTTTCCTCACATCGAAAACTGATGACACAGATGCTCTGTTATTCAGAACAAATAACTATTTATATTCGACAATGGCTACGTATTTGGAAAGACCAAAGTGCAGTTATCCCCTGGGGCGCGTGCCGATGGGACCCACCGCATCCCGAGCCGCTGCCTGCGCCGTCTAGATGCGCGTCTCATGCGCTAGCTGCTGGCGCACCTCGTAGGTCGCGGCCTCGTCGGCCGTGGCAGCAACGACGGCCTGGCCTAAGCAACGCTGGGTCTATATGATGCCAGGCCTGTTTGTTAATCCAATGATGAACACAGTTTTCTTGGCATTCATGCCATCCATCTCTCAGTAGGTCACCCTTGGGTTTGTGTTTAGTATTTGTTGTTTTAGAGAGTGTTCAGAATGGTGTTAGTTTATGATTTTTTTGTAACTAATTTATTTTGTATTGTAACTAAGTTGATTTATTTAATATAGTTAAATTTTAAAAAAATTTAAAATAGAAAAATATGTTAACGAATCATAGACAATACGAAGAAATACAAAAAAAAATATAAAATATAAAAATATAAACAGTAAAAAGAAGCAAACGCTCACCACCCATCACGTTGCTAAACCGTACTGAACGCGGCCTAAGTCATGTGCTGTTCTTCGACATGACGTCCGTGGCATTGGACCTTGAATCCTGCGGCGCGGGCGCCTTGGCCACCGAGGACAAGATTACACCGCTCGCCTTCTGCTGCAACGCATGACTCGTTGCGGGGTCCTCCGGAGCTGCTGCCTACTGTGCCAACTGCATGGGAGTGGGGCCCGTCGCCTTGACCGAAGCTGGTGCCTGCAGCTGCACGCGCGTGTGACTGCTTCCACTGGGACCCTCCTGACATCTACGTGTGGGGTCCACCCGAGCTGCTGCCAACCGCACCTGCTGCACACGCGAGGAGGCCGGAGCCAGCACCAACTGCATGCGCACGGACTCTGCCCAAGCTGCTCCCTTCTACGCGCTCTACACGTGCATGGGCGTGGACCTCCGAGCTGCCGCTCGCTGCGCGGTCTACATGCTCGTGTGGCCTTCCTGTACCTCCCACACTAGTTGCTTGCACGTGTCGCCCTGCATGCGTGCGTCCGCCGGAGATGCTGTCGTGACGTCCACTGCCCCCTGCTGCATCATGTGCGTGAGGTCTTCATGGGTTGCGGCCTCCCACACCAATTGCATGCAGAAGTAGATTTACAGTAATTTAAAGGTATTCAACTGAATATCTATTTTTTTTAAATAAAAAACTAATATGTATAGGATATAATACATATGTATATATATAGTTGGGCTAAAATCACTATTTTCGATGCCCATTCGGCCTCATCGGCTCATCCCCAATCCCCCCATTCGACCCTACCGCCTCACCCCCAATCCCCCCATTCGGCCCGTTCGGCCCATTCGGCGCCTCCGCCTCAACCCTATCCCGCCCCGCACGCAGCCCCTGCTCACACGCCATTCCGCGTCTTGGTCTCCCCCAAATCCCCAATCCCCAACCCTATTCCCGGTGCTGCGCTATTCCCCACTGCCGACTCCCCGAGCCCCACGCCGGCATGCCCCCACTGCCCTAGACGCGGACGCCCCCCAGCCCGCCCCCCGGTCGGCTGCGACGGCCGGTCCGGACTCTAGAGGAGAGACTCCGGCCTCCACCGCCGCTGGCGATCTTCCCCTCGGCTCGCCACGCGCCTCTGCCCTCCCTTCTTCAATCGGCCGCGGCAGCCCGTCGCCATTAGCCTCCGCCACGGATCTGCGCCTGTGCGCTAGCGCCAGCGCCCTCAGCTCGCCAGCTCGCCTCCCCGAACGCCGACTGCCGCGGTTGAGTGTTCTTCAGCTACCCGACTTCCGCCGATCGCCGGCCTCAAGCCAAGTAATCGCTTCAAGCTTCAAAAAATCGATAGCCAGCATCCATAGGAAATTTACTTGCTGCCATTGTATTGTATGATTATGAAAAGTGAATTTTGTATGATTGTATTGTATTAGGAAATTTACTTGCTACCATTGTATTGCAGTAGTTTACTTCCTTTATTGGTATTATGTTATTGTTTACAAGCTTCTCAAATTGGTGCTAATTCTTCCCCTAGCAACTGCTAGTGTTGAGAGAGTGCTTTCTTCAATTAATTACGTGAAGAATAAACTAAGAAATAGAATGGGGGAGCAGTACTTGAATGATTGTTTGGTTACATTTCTTGAGCGAGAATTTTTTTTCTACAAGTTAAGGATGATGACATTATATCTCGCTTCCAAGGCATGAAGAATCGTTGTGTTAATATTTAGTTCTTAATTGTTTTGTAATTTTTTTGTATTATTCCAGTTGTTGTCTTCACTACGAACAATTGTACTTTAATTTTTGCTATTATGGACCTTTATGTTTTCTATTGCACAATTTTTTTTGCAACTTCGAATACCCATCTTCAAATTCCTGGATCCGCCACTGATTGCATGCACACGGGACCCGAAGCCAGCAACAGCACCCGTCGTGCCATTGCTTGCTTCTTTATCCGATTATTCAAGTACAACTAATCAATATAATTGTAGCTATTTTTTTGTGCGTAGTTTAGAAACCGTATTCTTCTTATTTAGCATTACTATTGTCGACGCCTTTTCAACACATAAGGAGAGAAGCAGTGTTGGCTCGTCGTCCTCACCGACTCAGGTGAGGTTTGTCTCCTCATTCTTTTTCTTGCTTCGATAATCTAAAGTGAAGTGCCCGTATTTGTCGCAGTTGAAACACTTTATGTGGCTGCGGTACTCCGATGTGTAGTAATCGAATTTGTCACATTCAAAATACTTGATATGTGATTTGTTACGGATCTGTCACCACCGCCTTGTCTACGTCCACCTCTGCCGCCTTGGCCACCTTGGCCATCTCGATCACGCCCGAGGCTGCTTGACAAACCATGACCGTCTCTCGTCGAAGGTTCCTTATAGATTTGCCTGCCACTGCTACTTGCATCTTCATTCAACAGCAATACCTTTTCATTACGGGACTGAAACCCCTTCAGTAGCTCCTCATACGTCTTGAGGGAGCCAATGATCTCCTCAATCTTTTTTTGGTCCAGATTGGGGAATACATGAGTATAGTGATGATAGGTACATACTTCTCTGGTAGCACGTGTTGGTATTTTTTCATTGCTACAAATTTCTTTATCTTGTCACCAAGAAAGATAATATGATTGTATAGTGATGTTAGCTTGCTGGTGAACTTATCCACTGACTAGGTTTTTTCTATCTGGAGGTTCTTGAACTCACTCCGTAAATTCAGAGTTGCACATTCTTCACACGATCAACTCCTCCTGCATCTTTCAAAGCATCTCTCACGCTTTCCGTATCGTCTCCTTCCCGATGAGCTGATGCATCATCGAGTCTAGCACTACCTGATAAAATCGCAATAAGCGTCGTCTGATCTATCTTGTCATCTTTCTCTATCTTCCCCTTCGAATCAACTACGTCCTAAACACCTTAGACGTACATGTTGACCTTCATTCTCATTACCTATACCGGATAATTATTAGTCATCAAGAGAAAATACTAAAGAGAGATCGGCCTATCTCGGATCTTCATGTTGTCGCCTATGATTTTTAGGAACCACCAAAATCAATTAGCCCTGTTCCGATCGTTGAATTTTGTTTCTCCGTGATCCTTTACTGCTCGGTCGAGCGACTCCCACCGACCGCTTCCTTCCGTGCGTTGCGCGACGACCGACCCCTCCGTGGATCCGCTGGTCCTTTGCTCACGAACGTGGCTGACGTGATCGAACAAGAAAAAGCAGTAGACAAACAAAGTCGCCGGGACGGGAACACGAGATGCTTTCGGTTTTTTTTCTTATTATTTTCTTCTCATCTAAACTAATTACATAAAAGCTCTTTTATTCAGAGCAAATAATTATTTATATTCGACTACAACTTTATATATTTAAAAAGGATTACAGACCAACCTTAGTATCTATAACAAATACTTCTTAAACTAAATACGAAATACAAACTCTTCAAAATAACATAACCTACCAAAATAAAATTAATTCTACCACATCATCTCCCGTGGTGCCGATCGCTGCCGGCGAGGACCGCCACCGCTAGCGAGGGCCTTGTGTTTTCCGTGGGCGCACTAAATTGCACCCCACTAGAACATTAGGGACTAATGCCTCGGACTGCGTGCCACAGGCGCCGCAGCCTCATAGCCTCCATGGTGAGTCCATGCGATTTCCTCCTTAAGGGGCGTTTGGAATAGCGATGACTTCTAGCTGAAATTTCACTGTAGCTGGCTTATTTTTTACTGTAGCTGAGTTGACTTATAGGCATAACTAAATTTAAAAAATATAAAAATAAAAGTGGCATGCTAACGTATTACGGACAATGCAAAGGAATACAGAAAAAAAATAAAACACAAAAATTTCAAAAAAAAAATACAAACAAAAGTGCTACAGTACCTTGGCCGCTACCACTAGTCACGATCGCTAAAAAAAAAGATGTCGTGAGCGCTGCCTTATTCACACGGCACCGCAAGTTTTGGCAGCCTTGGTGAAACAACGAAATCCCCATTTGGAAGTTTTTAAAACTCGAGTTAGGGGGTGATCGTTTCAGCTTTTTTTCAGTTTCAGCTTGTAGCTTCAGCTTTTTTTTTCACTATTCAGTAATTTGTCTTTTTCTAGTTTTTTTAGATTTTTTGAGCTTTTTTGCATTTTTCTTTTTTTCCCGTGTTCCTTTGCATTGTCCGTAATGGGCTAACATATTTTTCTATTTTTACATTTTTTTAAATTTAATTATACCCAAAAAGCTAAATTAGCTACAGTAAAAAAAAAACCAGCTACAGTGAAATTTCAGCCAAAAGCTAAAAGTCATCGCTAAAACGATCACCCCTTAAGAGCTTGGCATTTGAGTTGAAAGTTTGGAATCCTTGTGCGGAATAATGTTCAAATTGCCTAGTCGAAAATTTGCCGGCAGCAGTAGGTTGCCGGAGAGGCAGATGGGAGGCGCAAGGGGCCGCGGGCAACATGGTGGTGGGAGGGAGGAGAACGGGGACAGACGCCCATGTATTAGCAGCACCCATAAAACTAAGTTGTAACTTTAATACAAAAATACTAGTTAGTGTACACGTGAATCTCATGTTTGCATAAAAGATTGTGATAGAATTTATGATCGTTCTTTTCGTACAATTGAGAATTTGGGATGATGACAAAGTTATCTTATTATATAATAAAGATTATTTAATTGGTTTTTAATGAATATGGCATCTACTTCACTACACTTTTTGGGCCATCGTCTACTCATTTTACAAGCGGGACTTTGGAGAGGCGCTCGAATATATCAATTTGTTTTTTTGTGTGGCTTAAAACGCTCGCGATAATCTTGTTAGCTGAGATCGAATATTTCTACTAATTCAATCTTGCTTTTATGATGGGTGTAGATGAATGACCTAACTTTTGGATCTAATTATGCCTTATTGTAGCTGTGCAAAAATGCTAATCCACGGGACACCGTCCCATCTCCAAAGCAATAAACAGTCGATGGAGACCCTTCAACCCTTTTTATCCACGAAAGTCTAATCACAATGGAACCATTGCATATAATCATTGTTATTGTAATAGTAGATATATATGCTTAGTTGGAAAGATTCCACAGGTTAGGCATTGAAACGACCCGCACTTAGGGGGCGTTCGTTTTAGCGATGGTTTCTGACTTTTGGCTAAAATTTCACTGTAGTTAGCTTTTTTACTGTAGCTGATTTGGTTTTTTGGGCATAATTAATTTAAAAAAATGTAAAAATAGAAAAAATATGTTAACTCATTAGGGACAATACAAAGGAACACGGGAAAAAAAGAAAATACAAAAAAGCCTAAATATCTTTAAAAATTCAGAAAAAGACGAAATAGTGAATAGTGAAAAAAAAAGCTAGAAGTAGAAGCAAAAAAAACCGAAACGAGCGGGGCCTTAATTACAGGGATATATGCAACTGTAGTGTGACCGATTGAGATATACGCTACTCTAAAGTTTAAAATTAGAAATATGCTATAATCGAAAGAGCTTGCTTTGACAAATGCCATTACGGAAAAATTAGAGACCATTTTGCCCCTCTTCTTCCTCCTAACTTATACCCTGCAAGCAATCCTCTCGTTTGAATGCATGTTGCTACATCTGAAGTCACTGCTATAGAGAAGGCCATACTAGACACTTTATCACAGACGATTCTCCGAATTTATCAGTGTTGCAATTATCACAGACGGTTTTACATGCTTGATCGTCTATGTTAGTAGCGATGAATAGAACTGTCTATGATACATGATTATATCATAGATCATTCTTATTAAGAACCGTCTATAAATTATCATAGACGGTTTTAACAAAGAACTATCTGTGAAGTCTCTCATTATCAGAACCGTCTGTGATAATTCACAAATGATTCTTAATACAAATCATCTATGATAAATAATTATCACAGACAGTTCATAGTTGAAAGTGTTTGTGATAAGTCGCATTATTAAATACCTCGTCAGGCCAGTCCTAATAGATTTGTCTACTCTGCATTACACTACTTTGAAGGAGGTGGCCGACTTTGAGGAGTTTGGTGAAAGCATATAGTAGATTTTAAAGTGCACTTGTAGATCGATTTGTTGTTAGTGATTTGAGGTTAGTATTTACTTCTAATCATATGGATTATAATAAAGAGATATGATAGCCAGGTTTAGATCTAACTTGGTAGTTTGTTTCAATTTAAGAATGGGTCACTACTCCTATTTTACTTCAATATATTGCTTCATGCATGAATAGTATGTAGCTAGCTAGTTTATATATATAATTTAAGGTGAATGACAACTATGTGTAAGTATTAGGCTAGTTAGTTATAAGTTCATTAATCTAATTTGATACTAATTTGTTACATGTGTAGTGTAGATGGATTGAAACTAGATGTACATTGAGAACCATGTGAATGAAGAGTACATTGATGGCATATTTTCTTTTTGAAGAGCGGCCAAGTAAGATATATTGAAGAAGGGATCGAATATATATACTATCTATGCATTGTGGTGATAATCTGAAGATGTTTACCAACTCAGCGCAGATCAAAACTCACTTGATTCAAAGGGGTTTCAAAAAGGAGTATGCATGTTAGACCAATCATGGTAAAGAAAAGATTATACAAAAAGGTAGTTATAACATCGTCGAGCGAGATAACGATATACCAGATGTGGATTGTGCTTTTGATGAGGATAGGTCGCACGTGACAATCTAGATCAGATGCTATGCGATGCAAAAGGAAACTACAGTGAGAGAGAGTTTGGTAAATTCGAGAGCTTGATAGAGGATTTGAAGAACCTTTGTTCCCAAGCTGTAAGCCGTAATACACAAGGTTGTCATCCGTTCTTGAACTGCTAAAATTGAAGCGAGCAATGGTCAGTATGACAAGAGTTTCATGGTGTTGTTAGGTCTCCTAACGAACATCCTTCTAGAGGGAAACGTGTTACCGAAAACTACCTACCAAGCCAAGAAAGTTGTTTGTCTATTGAGAATAGGAATAGAAAGAATACATGTATATTCGAACGATTGTATCCTCCACCGTAAAGAGTATGTAAATTTACACATTTATCTAGTGTGCAAAGCATCTCCAGACAAGCGTAAGAATGAATTCGATGATGGTGAGGGCATCGAGGTGAAGCAAGAACTTCCTACTAAGGTGTTATGGTATCTGCCTGTAATTTTCTATTTGAAGTGTTTATTTATGAACAGAAATGATGCAAGATTGTTACGTTGGTACTTGAAGGAGTGTAAGAAAGATGAAAAGGTAAGATACCATGCTGATTTTGCCCAGTGGAAGAACATCGGTAGGTTGTTTATAAACTTCAGTGCAGAATCGAGGAATGCAAGGTATAGGTTAAGTACAGATGGAATGGATCATTTTGTTACATAATCAACCGACATAGCACCTGACCTGTAAATGTATGCATGTACAACATTCCTCCTTAGCTGTATATGAAGCGGAAGCACATTTTGATGTCACTACTTATCTATGGGCCGAAGTAACCTGAGAATAATATTGATGTGTACTTCACACCATTATTGGAAGATTTGGTGATACTATGGAATGAAGGGGTACATGTATGAGATGCGGACAAACAAGATAATTTCACTTTGTGTGTCATGTTGTTCTGCACCATCAATGATTTTCTTGCCCTTGGTAATCTGTAGGGGTTGACTACAAAAGGAGCCAAAACCTGTTCACACTTCTAATATTATACCGAAAGTGTGTGGTTGAACAACTCGTGCAAAACTATATATATGTGTCACCATAAGTTTCTTCCAAGGTATCACCCATACAACAAAGTGAGGAAACAATTTAATAGAAATATACAAATAATTATATCACTTTTATGTTTATGATCTTTTAAATAATATGCTATTTTATCTCTTAAATAAATATCTTTTATATTGATCAACAAGTGTGGGACATGTTCTTAGAACTTTTTATTCATGTTTTTAATGTTATTTTGAATTATCTCTGATCTTATGTCATTATATAGGATAATTATGATTTACAGATCAACACATGTTTTGATTGATGATCATGTTTCACGGATTATAAATATAGAGATATTAAATTAATAATATGAATACATATTAGAGAACATGATGTTGGATTGACATACCATAAGACACTATGAGAATTGTTATATTCTGAAGTGTCATTAATTGGTCCCATACATAGTGTATGTAAGATTTTTAGACCTGAGATCGTCACAATTTTTTACATGTGTAATTATTTACTTAGGAGTTACCAAATACTACTGTATAACTGCGTGGTTATAAAGATATCTTTCGGATTTACTATGAAATATACGGAGGAATATGAGTGATGCCTCTCTCGATGTAGTTGAATTAAGGAAATGCATGACTATGCCGAATGCGGTTGAAGAGTTAATCACAACTAAGTAATCCACTATAGATTCGAGTAAAGAATCGAGCTATCATGTGACGGCATACTTCTTGTCTTAAGTTCGATCTGGTATCATGAGGCAAAAGGATCGATACGTAAGCACTATATAGATTTGTTTGGTATGATCTTTATGTATATTTAAGAGTCATCATGTCTTGCTAGAGATTGCTACCAACTTATAGACTAGAAATGAGTTTACGGTCCATGACCAAATATACATGAATCTACAGGGTCACACACTTAATGGGTCGGAACGATAAGGGTCCGCATGATAGACACCGAGTAGGATATGATATCTACTCGTATTGGATAAAAATCTAGCCTGAGGCTTTCCGAGTTTGATACGATATTTGCTCATATCGAATAAGGATCCGATTGTAGACTATATAGAGGTGCAGGGGCTGTGAGAGGTATCCCGAGATACACCCATCGAAACACTAGCCACCACCTCTCATAACTCCTGCCGTGCACGCTGGTGCTAGCACATCAACGCACGGTGTTCCATTCTTGGATATGTGGACTTTGGTAGAGGCACTACTGTGACTGCGGTGCTAATCGGGATGATCGTGAGGAGACGGTTGGCTGGAGGACGATTGACTATTTCCACTATACCGACGCGCGCTTCGTTGAACTAGCCATTTTAACTCTACTTTCGCTGTGTTGTGCGTCTATTGGTAATGATCTATGATTTCTTACTCGCATGATTTCCTAGTTTACGTGGTAGAAAAATTTTAATCTACACTAGTGTAACCTACCCATCTCTCGACATGTTCTTCGAAATTTTCAAAAAAAAAAGTTAACATACATATGCACACATATATGAACTTCTGTAGGCGACAAGGCAGATCCGAGCCATGGGAGTGATGACTTCACACCAAAGGTGAGCAAAAGACAGAATGTTGATGCTATCTATGTAGTCTTCTCCACTTGATTATCTAAAATTGGCTTTGATCCATATTTGCTGCCATTAACTAAGGGCGTGTCCTCACCAAATTTGGAATATGTTAATTGGCTTCATTCAGATTATGTATCTATCTTCAAATAATTATCTTGCGATGTAAAAGGCAGGCATGAGCATTGATTTATGGGTCTTCAAATAAGTACCGTTGCCCAGAAAAGTATATATCCTGGACTAGATATTGAGAAAATGGCAAAGTTTGCTTTTAGACATCGTAATCATCTATTTTCTCCTTGTTTGTAGCTAGTCTAAATTGTAAATCGTCCTCCTGTGATGGTAAAAGTCTTGGATTTATTGTTTTCCTTCAAAGGTTTACTGATTCACTGCAGTTTAATTTTGTGTTTATGTAAGCGGCACTCGTTTGAATTGTATTCACCTACATAGACCTATCTGCCTATCAAAATTCATCTACAAGATTATTGCTGAAGTATTGACAAATAGATGGGCTGCACTGATTGACAAGCCAATCAGCAAGTTCAGGTGCTTTCACATAGGGCAGGCATATTACGGATGGGTTTCTGATTGTGCATGACACTTGCACATGATCGTCATCGAGAAAAGTTTCTGATTGTACGTGATACTTTACATGTCATAATCAAGAAAAGCCTAATTTCTTGGCATATGCATGTCATGCAGCTGAAAGGGTTCTCTACAACATGGATTTAATAGTATTCAAAGTTGTCCACGGTGGTAAAATGTGCGTTAGATTGAATGATGTTTGTACATGTTATTTCTCTAGTTATAACGGGCTCGGACAAGGTGATCCGTTGTCACCATTTTGTTTTAACATAGCTGTAGATGCTTCGGCAGCTATGATGCACAGCAGAGTAATTTAGCCCCTCGTATGACCCGTGTCGGACTGGCAATGTTGCCATATGTCAATCATACCCTGTTGTATTTTCATGATCATTTAGATATGGCCAGAAAAAACCAAACTTACATTGTATATGTACGAGCAGATGTCTAGTCTGAATATTAATTTCCAGAAGAATGTGATGTATCTTGTTGATGATTAGCACAGAGCAATGGACTCTGCAGACTTGCTGAACTACAAGATTGAGCATTCATCTTTCAAATATTTGGGTGAGCTAGACTGCTGAGTTGTCTGACGCTGCACCGGTGCCCTCCCGCCGGACTGCACATTATCGTCTTGTACATCTTGACGTGACCACCGCTGCTATCAGAATGCATTGCTAGAAACAATGGAATGAAAGAGTGGTCAACACCTAAAAACACACAGTTTTTTTGCCCAAGTATCCAGTGAAAATCTGAAAAAAAATTATCTCGAGCGTTGGATCGCGATCTCACGGCCCAAATCCTTGCAGTGAGTCCCCCACAGCTTTACACAATAGTTTTCTGAAAACGCCCTTATCCCAGCACCCCAACTCGGTCCGCCTTGCTGACGTCGACAAAGCGCTCCTGTGCAAGCACCGGCTTGTCAGGATCAGTTGAAGTTATCAGAAGAAATGGGAGAGGTTCAGGTGTCAACTGAAGATAAGAGGAAAGAAGTGAAGCCGGCGACGAGTTGTGGGGAGTTATGGAGATTGGATGATCAGGATGAGGAGATACCGCATCTAACTTTGTGGCTCAGGAGTGAGGAGGGAGTAATGCTACAGTAGTTACTTCGAAGTGATTGCTACCATTATTATCAAACAGCTACAGTTTACTGTTAGTATTCACTGTTTTATCAGCTTCGCTGCTGCAATTTCGTTGTTGTAACTTGGGTGCTTTATAAACCCATACATTTCTTGAATAAAAACTAAGAAAAATATCAATTAGTAGTCTTCTAGAATATATTAGGAGAAGATGTAATGTAGTTCTTCCAGTTGTCCCCTTCTTCCACAAATCCGACTGAAAACCTCTCTGAATCTGCATCATGATCGGATTCCATACTCCGAGTCCTGACAAAAGGTCTATGCTCCGAGGCAATTTATTTCAAAATCTTCGAAGTGGCGATGGTAGAGATTTGGGAAGGAAATTGGTGAGGGCTGGCAACAAATTTGGTGGTAAAATTCCTGAGCCCTTATCCTAGATGCGAACATGGTGGCAAAAACCAGATCTCCAGAAAGGGAAGAAGGCTCAGAAGACAAGTATCTGAACGCTGACATTGTTGGAATCAAGGCAGAGTTATCTGAATTCACAGGTATGAAGACAGAAACTGACAGAGCACAAAAAGATCGCCATATCTCCGTTGTTGGCGTAAGAAAAAGGAAATGGCGTGACAGAAGAGAAGGTTAATCTCGGTACCCCTTTGGTTGTGATTGATGTTGCTAGTTCCATTAATCAAATAGAACCTCGTACTAGTTTACCTCCTGGAATACTTGCAAGTGATTTGATATCTAGTGGAATCAATATGGTCAATTTGAGTCACATGAACACTCGAGGAAATTTGGGAATTCCTATTACCTTGCCCCAACAACATGCTATGTTTCCTTGTACTGTTCCAGTCATACCCACTGCTGTATTTACTACCTCAGTGCAGTGAACTTTCCTCAAAACCTTGGTTGTGAAAGAACGGTGCCTGCCAATCATCATGGGGTTTTCATTCTGAAGCTAGTAGCCTATATCATACGCTGGAGAAATTCCAATACAGATGGATGGTTCTGAACCTTTTGGGTACAATCAGTATATATAAAATGCCTTAAGATGAGGACCTAACCTCGATATGCCTTATTTGAATGGTGGTAATCCGATGGGGTGGATTGGGTTTTTGAACTGGCTGGAATTCAGGAAAAAAATTCAGAAAAGCGAAGTTGCACTGCTTACATGACTGGAAAGGCTAACACTTGGCTTAGGGGAACTGAAATTTATTGCACTGGGAGTATATTGTTTTGCATGACATGTGGTCGATTTGCTCAGTGCATTTGATGCAATGGAGCAATTTGAAGATCTACAGCAAACTTCTAACGTTGCCAATTAAATTGAGATTTGAAGAAGCCATGATGTTACTTAAGAGAGAGAATCCGTATCTTCAAGAACATTTTTCTTTATCACAAATTTTGTAAGAGGGTTAAGCAGCAATCAAGCCTTACGTGTAATGTTACAATCCCATAAGTTTGGTCGCAGCATATTGGTACTGCAGACACTAGGAACAGGTAGCTATGGTGAAGAAACCAAACTTGTCCATCAGTATACCTAGAAGCATGATTGTGACAGGGTAATTGGCGACCACAGCGCCGGGACACCACGGCGAGGTAGGCAGGTACTTAAATACGCTACATGCATACACTCATACACATACAAGCCGGTTCCCTCGTATAAAACTTCTGACTCCTCTCTCCTCTCCCTGTCGCCTCCCACCTCGTCTCCGCCAAATCCAGATCCGGCCGGAGCCAAGGAAGGCGTGAGGTGGCCACGGGATGAAAGTGGGGGAGGATGGTTGTCACGGTGAAGCTCCATGACGTCCCCCTGGACCATCACGATGCCTAGACATCGCCAGCCTTGACGACACCGTTGATAACCGTGCCTAGAAGTGGTGAGGGGAAGCAGAAAGAAAATAGGGTTTTATATGTGCACTCCCGAGGAACAAGAGATTGGATAATAAGAACTTGAAAAACAAAATGAATAGTCTTCTTCTGGCAAGGAGAGCAAACCAATAATAAATAGGGTTCCTTTTTTTCGAAGGGTAAATAGGGTTTCATTTGTGTGCACTCCCAAGTCCCAAGGAACAAGGGGGATTGGATATTAAGCACGTGGAGAAAAATGATGTCTTATTGGCAGATGGTTGTTGTCTCAATGGCAATGGGCTCTGAGCAGAACTAGTCAGTGGCAAGTTTCTTCAGGGCAAATCAGTGTTACAGACAAACATAGGACCAAGGTTATTAAGTCGTAAAGTCGAGTCGAGTCGCTTAGGGGGCGACTAGGGAGACGGGAGACTAGTCGACCGACTAGTCTGGATTAGTCGCAACTAGGGAGGGAGGCTGTACAAGGAGGGAAGAGGGGGGAAGGAGAGAAGAGGGGGAAGGAGGGGAGGAGGGAGGCTGCACTGACCGGAGAAGCAAGGAGGGACCGAGGGAGTCGCCGCGGCCGTCAGATCCGCCGTCGCAGCCGCCAGTCCGCCGTCGCCTCCCGCTTCACCAGCGTCGGATCCGCCGTCGCCGCAGCCGGATCCACGGGATCCGTCGCCGCCGCCGCAGCTGAATCCGCGAGATCCGTCGGCACCGCCAGTCCGCCGTCGCTTCCCGCTTCACCGCGCCAGATCCGTCGTCGCCGCAGCCGGATCCATCGCAATCCAAGGGAACGGCGGCGCAGGGCGACGGGGAAAGTGAGGCATGGCCGAGGAAGCAGCGGCGCAGGGCAATGGGGAAGGTGAGGCGTGGCTAAGGGAGCGGTCGGCAAGGGCGATGGCGGCGACTGGAGGAGGAGAGACGAGCGGCGGTTACCAGAGAAGATCAGAAGGTGGCGGCGCTCAATGTTGTCACGACGGAGTCGCCGCTATCTCTGTCTCCCGCGCGTGACCATCCAGGAGCGAGCAGCCGAGCCGAGCGTATATATGTCTCCAGCCCAAAGTCTGCACCCAGATCTCCTTCGCGCTGACTCTCCCGCAGCGAGCATGTAACTGGACGACTAGTTGTGGATTAATCGCCGATTAATCGACGACTTAATAACATGGCATAGGACCTTGTTATAGTCAGGAAGCAAAGGGAAACAATGGAATAGTTTGTAACTATACAATAAGTTGGCAAACTGCATATATCTCAACTTCTGAACAAGTGCCATAGTTGTACACAGAATTTCATAAGGTACAAGTATTTCTTCACATGGTGCATGGCTCACAACAAAACTGACCATGTGAACACATTAGTTTCTAATACACAAAACTGCCTCTTGAAAGAACAGCTAATTAAGTCTCGATCCCTCTCTTGATGACACACGTGCTCATGGGAGCAAACCAAAGATAAGTCAGTCAATGGCGCACCAAAAACCTTTCCCCACAAATAAAACAACATGCAAAGGTAAATTATCCAGATTGCAAACGGACGTAGTACCTGATGTGACATTCCTTCATTGTGAGCTCTTTGTTTTCTCATCATTGTAACCAGCAGCCCTCCCTGTTCTGCCTATCAAGATTGAGTCTGGTGCTGAACCCTCATATTCTCCGGTGAGACCACGGTAGGACCGTGCCTTGAGGTAGTCAATTGCAGAATTTGCTCCTCCTTGGTAAAGAATTGCATCATTATTCTGGTTTCGTATACTTAGTGCCTTCTCTGTTACCTCTGCCAGTGCAAGTGATGTTTCTGACTGGTCATTTTCTGTGGGACAGTCAGAAAACACAACTGATTTAGTAAAAACAATAAAAGTAAAGTGAATGCATGAACCATGTGGCCAGGACTATTAATGAACATGGAGTTTTCTACTCTATGGTTTCCGACAGGACAGCTGGAACTTAACAAATAACCCATTTATGTTGCAGGAATTTCAACAAGTCAATAAAATTTGTGCATAGTGCATACAGTAACGGATGGTCGATGGATAGACCAAAGTGCATAATACCTTGAGGACAATTATCTTCCACATAGCCACCTTTGATAAAGGAAAACCGTGCTTCTTCACCTTTGTTTGCAACCTCTGGTTTATCTGATGTGATCAAGTCCTTGAAATCCAAAAGATATTCTCCAGTCCATTCTCTTCCCCTGAAAATGTGTTACTGCTTGAATAAGAATGACACAAAAATTCTTCAAATTTGATGTGCCACAACTTCATATAAATTTGTGATTCGTCCATGAGTAACCCAAGTGTGTAAAGGGTACTATTAGTCAACAACGCCGTATACCTGCTAAAAGCTAACAAAGCTTCAAATGGTGTGATAACTGGGGCTAAAAATTCCTTGCTATCCAATAGAGCAGTCTGTGCACAAGAGACATAAACAAAAACTTCACACTGCCACAGAAAAATTGTTACAGTCAGTTAACCTTCATATGAAAAACAGAGAAACCAGATTAAAAATCAGTAGCACCTCAGGGAAATTGGCAAGTTTTGCAGAAGTAGGCCGGCCCATGACCAATGTATAAGGTTTCTTTCCAGCGGCCTTGATCAGATCTTTCATTTGCTCAATTATGTGAAGATAACCAGCTGCATCATGAAACAATGCAATGTACCACATAACCACATTTCTATGTTTGTACCAAAGTTACAAGCCAAATAAATACAACAAGCTAGAGGAATCATGGTAGTCAAGTATAGTGAAAGTATTTATAATTATTAAAACCAAACCAATTAGCCAGTTCAAATGAAAAAAAGAACCAGAGCTTGGTCCAATCAAACCGTTGAAGTAATTGGACAGTTCATGCATATTTCCCTTATTGAACTGCTTCAAACCCAGCTTAATCAGCCTTGTACTGAACTAAGCAGGGCGGACCAGATTGAACCAAAATAAGGGTCTGTTCTTTTAGCTACGGCTGATGGCTTTTGGCTGCGGCTGATGGCTTTTAGCTATTTGTGACAGAGATTGAGGAAAGAGAGATACTCGCTTGTGATTTTTGATGGTACAAATATTAGTTTTTTAACGTGTACTACAATTAACTTGTAGATCCCATCTTAAAAAAATACTCCATTTAAAAGTTAGTTACTGTAGCAAAAGCCAAAAGCGGCTTTTAGAAGCCGCAAAGAACAGGCCCTAAAACCCCACAGGAACCAGGAATTTGATGCTCAACACATGGCATGTTTTACACACAAATATTGAGGAAATGCTAAAATCTGATGTCAACATTCAAAGTGCTTTAATTTCAAGTAGCAGAGCCAAGGCCAGACAATGGTATAATCACTTTTAATATTGAAGTTAGCAATTTACATACCTACACCTAGAGTTCCCACCAAAATGCCAATGATATTTGCATCCTTTGCCTTCTCCACAAGGTAATATCTACAATTACAGTGTGCTTTGTAATCAATACTATACAGGTAATAGCATATTTGCATTTCACAGAAGAAAATGTATATAGATGCTCCACACAAATGTACCTGCGCCTAAGAATTTTCATCAGATGGGAGACATCCCTTGACAATTGATTTGCTACTGTGTCATATCTAACTGCATAAAAAAATCATTAATATTCAATTATGTAAACAAAAGGTTGTTCAAATTGATGTTATGACATGACATTGCAGTGGTGTACTGCATGCTAGGCTCGACTATAAATTGAAGGGAACGACAATAACTATGTCAATAATACAAATCGTTGAGCAGAAGTTATAGAATAACTGAGCATTAAGAATAGAAGTTATTGTAGGGGAGACCCCCACCTAAGCCTGGTAGGCCTGCTAAAAGGTTGTAAAGCCCAAAGTAGACATGTATAATGACATGATTGCCCTTAGGAAAGATATTTGGATGTAAAGGTATGATTGTAAAAACACTCCCCATGAGAACATATATATATATGATACAAACCATGGGGAAAACCCGAAGCATTACTCACCTAACTCTCCACTACACACTCTCTCTGTTTGGTCTTTAACCACAACAGTTGACGTCGTCTGTGGGGACGACAAGACCAAGCCTCAGGATCTCGAGAAGGATGGCACCGAAGAAAGCTCCATCATCGGCGGCGAAGAAGAAGGAAGGGGACGCGGCGAAGTCCCGCGTCAACACCAAGGCTTTGGCATAGGCGGTCGCGGGCGCGAACGACAACGCGGGCGTGGCAACCACGAGCGTCGATGCTCACCGCGTGACGATCGACCCCACTACCGCCGATGCAACGAGCGATCCCACCGCCGATGCAACGGCCGACCCCGCCCTGCGAGTGACGCCGACCGCTCAGCGGGCGCGCGACGGTCCACTCCGCAGATCGCCGTGGCAGGAGCGTAACATCGGCACCCGTGGAGGCGCGACCGTTGTCCCTACACCTGATGCGGGAGCGCCGAGCGGTCCCGGCGGTAACACGGCCTCGTCATCGACGCCGGAGTCCACCACGCCGACGCGGCGGACAACCCGGGAGCGCAGGCCGTGGTCACTGCTGTCTCGGCAGCGCGACCAAGTGCGCCGGTCGCCTCGGCTACGCCGGCAGTGGAGAACGCCTTGTTGGTGGCCCTCGGCACGCTCCAGCGGGAGTTAGCGGATCTCCGCGGAGCCGTGCAGGGTATGCAAGAGGCTCGGGGTCAACAGACCCTGTCGATGGTCGCGCCGGAGCCCATGCCAGAACGGGCGGATAGCCGCAACGCCTCCACATCCAGCCGCACCTCGCTGCGACGCGTGGACCCGGAATCCCCACTATCTACAGGCCTGCAGCAGGCGGTATGGCCATCGCGTCGTACAAGGGCGACACGGACCCCCGGGAGTTCGTGCGCGTATACGAGACCGCCATCGAAACTGCAGGCGGAGACGACACCACGAAGGCGAAGGGACTGCCCCCCCCCCCCCCGTGTTGCAGGGAGTGGTGCTCTCTTGGTTCTTCACTATAGAGTCAAACTCTATTTACGCATAGGAGCAAATTCGCGGCTGCCTCTACAACAACTTACAGGGTAACTACGCCGAGCGCGTCGATGCGGATCAGCTCTTCGTGGTCAAGTAAAAACCATCGAAAAAGCTTTGGGAGTACTTCAAGCGCTCCGCCAAGGTCCGCTGCCAGGTCAAGGATGCCAACGAGACAACCATCATCAACGTAGCAATACAGGGTCTCCGCCCGGGGCCGCTAGCCTAATACAATGCGCGGAAGCCAATCAAGACAGTGGCGAAGCTCTTTAACAAGATGAAAGAGTACGCCAGAGAGGAAGAAGACGCGCGGTGACGTCAAGGCAACGAAGCCGACGCCAATCCGGCGGAGGACACGGCAAGGAGCGTCGACTCGTCGAAGGAAGGCTCCTCGAGGGGCAAGCGCAGGCAGGAGCCATCGAAGGATGCCTCCCAGCACAAGGACTCGTCGGGCGACAGGCCTAAGCGCAGCCAACAGAAGTCTCGGAGAGCCCGTTATGTTTTTGACATTGAGGGCGGCTCCGAAGACAACGCCCCCGCGGGCCGCGGTGGCAGGGCTCGCCGAGGTCGGGGGCGGGGCCGAGGCCGGGTTCGTGATGATCGGGCCCGCGCTAAATATGACGACCAACACCACGGCCAGTGGTGTGAGGTACATGGCCGAGGTAGCCATGACACGCACGCATGCACCACCATTGCAGCGCTTCGGCAAAGCGTCGCCAGGGATATAAACCTCGAGGTGCGGCCGTCCGTCGTGGCACACGCCCAGCGACCCCCGGACGGCCCCATGAGAATCCAGGGTCAGGAGATGCAGCCTCAGGAGGGCCTCCGACGGATTCAAGCCCATGTGCAGCAGCCTCAGGAGAGCCCCCTGCAGATCCAAGCCCCGGAGGGAGCCCAGCGCAGGGTCATAAACGTCATCTCTGGGGGCTCCTCACTAGAGTTCGCTTCGGCGAGGCAGCGAAAGGCCTACGTGCGGAGACTACACCACGTGGCGACATACCCGGCACAGGCACCGCCGGACTGGGCGCAACACGAAATTACCTTCACGCCCGCCGATGCCGAAGGCGTGGAGTTCCCTCACCAAGATCCCCTGGTCATCCAGGTCGCCATTGCAGAATGCGACGTCAGGCGTGTCCTTGTCGATGAAGTTCCGTGAACATTTTGTTCACAGTGGCTTTTGATCAGATGGGGATCCTCCGAAGTCGCCTGCGCCCCTTGAAAATTCCGCTGCAGGGCTTCGGAGGTCAGCCGCTGCGGGCGCTGGGCCAGATATGCCTGTAGGTCTCGTTCAGCCGGGGCGATAACGTGAGGAGCAAGGACGCCACATTCGACGTCATCGATATCTAGTACCCCTACAACAACATATTGGGGGCGACCAACCCTCAATTCCTTCGGGGCAGTCCCACACCACGGCTTCCTATGCATGAAGCTCCTAGGACCGCAGGGCATCATCACCGCCCACGGTGACCAGGACATGGCCCGGCGCATAGAGCTCAGCACCCGAGGCCCGTACCATGAAGTTCAGCGAGATTCCTAGGCTAGGCGCGCCAATACAAGGGTGCCTGCGACCTGCGACCCCAAGAGGCACCCCGCCGGTCTCCCCCGAGGATCGCTCCAGCAGCAGAGGCTCCCTACCTCGCCGCCATGACAACGACAATCGAATGGTTAGTCCGCGGCCTTTTGTAATCGCTCACCTGCGTAAACGGGAATTTAGTAAAGCTCACTGTTTGCGAGATTAGTCGTGTTCCTTGCACAAATGCGCGGGGGCTCACCTCCACGCACTGTACGTAGTACAAATAAGACGCGGATGTTGTCCATACGTACTCTACTGAGTATAAACAAGAAGCGGGTGTCCCGCGCACGCGTCGTTGCAATCACTACGCGTACTCTCTGGAGTATAACTAAGACGTGGTCGATGTTCCCACGCACGCTACAGCGTATAAATAAGACGTAGCGTCGAGGTCCGCCTCCGGACGCACTCTACAGAGTATAAATAAGATGTGGATGTTGTCCCTGCGCACTCTACTGAGTATAAACAAGACGCGGGTGTCCCGCGCACGCGTCGGTGCAATCACTACGCGTACTCTCCGGAGTATAACTAAGACGTGGTCGATGTTCCCACGCACGCTACGGCGTATAAATAAGACGTAGCGTCGAGGTCCGCCTCCGCACGCACTCTACGGAGTATAAATAAGACGTAGCGTCGAGGTCCGCCTCCGCACGCACTCTACGGAGTATAAATAAGACGCTGCGGGGGACGCCTTCGCGCGCACTCTACGGAGTATAAATAAGACGTAGCGTCGAGGTCCGCCTCCGCACGCACTCTACGGAGTATAAATAAGACGCTGATGTTGTCCCTGCGCACTCTACCGAGTATAAACAAGACGCGGATGTCCCACGTACGTGTTGGTGTTATCACTACGCGTACTCTCCGGAGTATCACTAATACGTGGTCGATGTTCCCACGCAAGCTCCGAGTATAAATAAGCTGCAGATGTTGTCCCTGCACACTCTACTGAGTATAAATAAGACGCGGAAATCCCGCGCACGCGTCTGTGTTGTCGCTACGCGTACTCTTCGGAGTATAAATAAGACGTGGTTGATATTCCCACGCACTCTGCGGAGTATAAATAAAGCACCGGCGAGACTTGCCTCGCACGCATTCTGCATGGCACCGATAAGGCGCAACAGAGGCTTGCCTCCGTGCACATCCGCGGGGCGCAGATAAGGCGCAGCAGAGGACCGTCCGCCCGTGCCATCGAACCCTCAGCGTACTCTACAGAATATAAATTACGCTCGGCCCGGAGACCACCTGTGCTAGCGCGGAGGCCAGAGTCTCCGGTGCGGAGGCCAGACGCTCTGGCCCGCAAGCCAGAGGCTCCGGCGTGGAGGCCAGAGGCTCCCCACGCACCCCCGCAAATTACCTCGTCATTCCCCATTACCGCGGGGCCGATAGCCTTGTACGCGTCGAGGTGAGGGGTGGGGGTTAGAGCGTACTCATTGCTTTAACGTGATAGAAATGCAGCGCCTTGTAGCAATGCCTGTATCTTGTAGTGTTACGTTTCTCTTTGCGGCAGAAGAGTAGGTAAGAATTAACAGATGGAAATAGCCGGCTTTGCAGTACTATGTGAAGTGTTTTGCAGTTACAGGTGCGAGGTACATCGGGTACGATACCCCGGAGTACAAGGGCAGGGAGCCTATCTGTGTCTCCCGGCTCTGAAGCATAACGGGTATCCTCCTGATGGACTTGGGTGCTACAGAACGAGAGCAGCCTCTGGCAAGGCGGGCCTCACAAGGCCTGAAGTGCCAGAGGGAAGCCGTGCTGGCATACCAACACCGTGGAGAAAGTCATGAAGAGCGGCAACCCGAGCAGCGAGGCCAAGAAAGCCACTTGTGTTCGCGCCCGCGTCGCGACGCATTCGCACGCCAATTGCGGGGGCGGCGCAGGAGCTCAATGGCCTACTCTTCTGAAGAAATGGAGAGCACTCATTGAAGGCGCCCCCAGGGGCGTGCGGCCCCGGGACAGGGAAGTCGAAGTCTACTTCTAGACCTGAAAGACCCCTTGTTGAAGTACAAGTAAATTGCCCAACATCCCTCATCAGCTGGGGCACTTAGGCGAGCCGACGAAGGGAAACCACACCACGGCGTCACGTCCACCTCGTGTTAACGAGGTGTTCGGCCGCGCAGTCGTCCCGGCAGCATTAGCCGCAATCAAGAGCCCTCGTCGCTATTGGCGCCGGTAAAGAAGCACCGGAGGAGGCTGGGGTAGAATGGGGGCGGCAAGTTCAAGAGGGGAAGTTGATTGCAGGGGCAGGAAGGTTTGGGAAGGCGAGTGGTGCTTCACTTGGCCACTCGCCCCTTTTAAAAAGCCCCGGAAGCGAGACCCCGCCAATCGCGCCTCAAGCGTCCCATCGGCCATTCCAGGTGCATGTGACGCAATAGTACCGTCCCGCCTCAAGTACAGGGTTCCGCCAATTACGCTTCACGTGTTCCCCTATCTCGGGGGCCCGTGAAGCAACGGGGGACAAGCGATGCCCCCCACCCCCAGCTGTAAAGCGGCACGTGCAAAACTACGTTAATCACACTTCAGGTGTCCCATCGAGTGTCCAGGGAACCCGTGAGGCAGCGAGCGAGGCATCTTGAGGGTGGAGAAGGAACGCGCGCGCATGGCTCGACGATAGAAACGATGGACGTCGCCCGAGTTAGAACGCTCGCGCGTCTACCTCGACTAGGCGCCAGTTCCGCTGCCACCACTTCGAAGGGTAGGGGACGGAGGGCTCGCGCGTTTACCTTGACTAGGCACCACTCGCCGCCACCACTCGAAGGTAGGGACGGGCGCGCGCGCCGTCTACTCGACTGGCGCCAACTCCGCTGCCACCACTTTGAAGGGTAGGGGACGGAGCGCTCGCGCGTTTACCTCGACTAGGCGCCCGGCCACGCCACCACTCGAAGGGTAGGGACGGAGCGCCGCGCATTTACTTCGACCGCGGAGCACTCGCGCGTCGCCCGACTGGCGCCCGGCTCGCGCCACCACTTCGGTAGGGGCGAGCGCATGCACGTCTACCGACCAGGCACCACCCACCGCCACCACTTCGAAGGGTAGGGGACGGAGCGCGCACGCGTCTGCTTCGACTACCGCGAGAATAGACGGGCCAAACCTCACGAGGGAACCAAGTGTGCCCAAGGAAGCGACGGGGACAAGCGTTTCGGCTGGTCTATTGCACAAGCGCCTTCGCCCACATGCGAACGCTACTCATTCGGTTTCGCCTGGACGACCGCTCGCGCCGGAGCCTCGCCCGTCGAGGTTCGACTCGCCCAGAAGTCCGAGTCCTCAGCCCGCCACCAGCGCCGCAGACGGCGCTGGGTTAGGGCGTCCGAGATTAGCAAACGGTCCCCATCGGACAGCTGTTTCGAACATAAGGGCATGCCGATCAAAACATGGGGAGCAATTTCCGCTTTATTCATGAAACAGAGCGCGCAGGTTACAACACACACCGACACACAAGAACCCTGGTGTCACACCTGCCTCGAGCCGTCGGCGCCACCTTCGTCGCGCGCTCCGTTTCATGATTGGGGGCAGAGTGGGGGCTGCGAGTTCAAGAGGGGAAGTTGGTTGCAGGGGCAGGAAGGTTTGGGAAGGCGAGTTGTGCTTCACTTGGCCACTCGCACCTTTTAAAGAGCCCCGGAAGCGAGACCCCGCCAATCGCGCCGCAAGCGTCCCATCGGCCGTTCCAAGTGCATGTGACGCAACAGTACCATCCCGCCTCAAGTACAGGGTTCCGCCAATTACGCTTCACGTGTTCCCCTATCTCGGGGCCCGTGAAGCAACGGGGGACAAGCGATGCCCCCCACCCCCCAACTGTAAAGCGGCATGTGCAAAACTCCGTTAATCGCGCTTCAGGTGTCCCATCGAGTGTCCAGGGAACCCGTGAGGCAGCGAGCGAGGCATCCTGAGGGTGGAGAAGGAACGCGCGCGCATGGCTCAACGATAGAAACGATGGACGTCGCCCGTGTTAGAGCGCTCGCGCGTCTACCTCGACTAGGCGTCAGCTCCGCTGCCACCACTTCGAAGGGTAGGGGACGGAGCGCTCGCGCGTCTACCTCAACTAGGCGCCAACTTCATCCAACCATCAGCCGAGGTTCCCCTCTCCTACATGGTCCGCCGTAGCTCTACGTTCGCCGCGGTCTCCCCGATGTACTCCCAAATCCGCTCATGGAAAACCCAAACAGCGGGGCGAACAGCGTGCACGGCACCGGACATCACTCCGGCCCGGCTGGCATCTCAAGTTACGGGTCAGCCAGTTCGTCGACATGCCGACAGCCCAGGTGCCGAAGAAGCGCACATGCCAGGCACGAGGTCGCGTAGGAGCAATGGTTGCCAAAGGACGTCGCGGCGCTGTGAGCAAGGTTGGAAGCATCCCCGACTCGTCGAAGCGTCCGTAGCAACTCTTCGGGCCCGAATGAGCGAGGCAGCACTTCGGCGACAAGGTCTTCGAGGGCGCTATCCAGGGCCAGCATAGCATCCCATGCCACCACCGAGGCGTCGCCCAGAGCCTGGTCCCGCTCCCTAAAGACGCAGCAAGGCGGCTCTTCCCCTCTTCTAGCGCAGCAACTTGCTGGAGCAGGCCATCCCGCTCCTCCACTTCCGCTTGCCGCGCCGCCGCTAAGAGCTCGACGTATGAAATGGCCCCCGTGCGTTCCGCCTCCAGGCGTCGAATGCGGTCGTCTTTAGAGGAATGCGCCTCTTCGGTCGCGCGAAGAGCCCCTTCGGTGACGCGTAGTCGATCCTCTAACGCCTCCCGCTCACGGGCATGAGCCGCCTGCCCACGCCCAGGGAGGCATGCTGCTGCGAGGACGCAGCGATTAGAGCCCTACAAACGAAGCACAGGATCATACCAAACAAGGTGAGTTACCTTCGGCAGCAGCCGGTGGACTCCGCCGGGGCGCCCCTTCAGCCTCACAAGAAACCGTAAGGATACCTGCGTCCCCCGACGAGACCGGCCCTCCGAGCCGGGGTGCCACTGTGTCAGCCTAGTTCCAATAGGCTCCCGCCCCCGGCAACCACAGACCCGGAGGGGGCTGCGGGGGCGGCGAGGCAGGGGTACTCGGTGTCGAAATCGGAGTCCCATAGGGCCCCGACCTTGCTCGCCACAACGAACCCCCTCTCCGGGCGAAGGGGCGATAGCGTGCGAGGCCGCTTCGCCTTCGAGGAACAAGGCGGCGACCCCGCCTCGGTAACTGCCATAGGTGGGGGTTCCGCCCGAGTTACCGCCGCAGGCAAGGACTCCGCTCCAACATCCTCCGCGGGCGACGGCTCCACCTCAACGCCGGCCGGCGGCGAAGAGGCTTCCCCCTCCCGGTTGCCCAGGCTGCACTCTTCATCCCCGCCACTGCCCAAGGGCCCCTCTCCGCTGCCCTCGGCATCCGTGTCTACCTCCGAATTGGCATACTTCGTCGAGTAAGAGTCCGCGTCTGCCGCACCATCGGTAGTAGCAAGGCCGGTGCGAGCAGCCATCGGTGTACCAGGTCCGCCCGCGGAAGACCGTGCACCCCAACGAGACGGTAATCCTTTCCCCTTGGCACCACGGCGAGGTTGGCTCGGGGCCGGCGTAGCACGCTCTAGCACTCTAATGCTCAACGCCTCGCACACACGGTTTTATCCGCCCCAGACCTGCCTCCGCGGTCGCAGCTACGCGTAGGGTGTGTTCCCTGGCCTTATACGGTCCGAGGAACGCGCCCACTGCTTGCTCCGCATCCTCCAGGAGAGTACCTGTGGGCGACAAGGGGCGAAATGTAAAACAAAAGGCCCGATGGACAGTAGGCGAAAACTAAGACTCCACCAAAACTTACGTGGATCGGAGGGTCTCGGTAGCAAAGATACGAACGGGCGGACGTTGTCGCGACGAAGCCCCCCAGGCGTGACACCGTGGCCGCATGACAAAGTTGACGCTGCCGAAATTGGAAAACGTCCCGTCGCTCCGCTCCTTTATCTGACATCGTGCGCCATGGAGAAATGCGAACAGCAATGCGCTGGGCCAGCAGGCTTCCGTACGCAACACCCAGCTGTACACGGCAAGACAGGCTATCGCATTCGGAGTCATCTATGCCAGCTCAAGCCCAAAGGTCTGCAAGACGTCCCCGACAATCATGGCGGCTGGGATGCGCAGCCCGGCTTCGAAATAGGCGACGAAGACGACGCCCGACTTCTCGAGTGCGGTTCGGTCTCGCCGCCGCAGCGCCGACCTCCCGTGGTCCGACGCCTTCCTTCGCGCAGTAGGCCGTGGATCGTCTCCTTCGTCACGAGCGTTGAGCCCAAGACACGGGAGCACGGACCTTCTATTCTCTTCGTCGCCACCCACCATTTGTCCACCAGTGTGGGGTTGCGCCCCTCGAGTGTGTATCCCACCTCGAGCGGCGACGACCGCTGGGAGAAGGCGCTGCTGCCGGCCTGCTGAACACGTTCAGCGCCATGTGCCATCGTTCTCTGCGAACTAGACGACAACGGGGGCAGCGATGTGGCAAAGGCAGGAGAGCGGGGCGTACGAAAAGAGACCGGAAGGCGTGAGGAGAGAGTAGACGTGGTGCCACAGGGGGTATTTAAAGCCCCTGTATCTCCCACACCACCGGTAAAGGTAACCGGCGGGAGACGAACCGCTTGCCTCCCCACGATTGACACCGGAGAAGCACAACCGCCCGCACGCGTCGTGCCTCTCACAAGGTGATTGTACAAGTGGCTTGACATCGCACGACGTGCCAATCACGCTCCGCCACGCGTCCACTCCCTCGGGAATCAATGCAGGCAACTCCGGCTCCGCCTTCGGAGCCATCCTCATGAAGAGACACTTCGCAACACACCCACGCGCCGGCACCGCAAGCCCGAAGACGCCCTCCCAGTCCGCAGATAACGCCTGCGGAATAGTTCACCGCTGGAGTCCAACCTATGGTGGAAGTCCACGCCAGTCGTCGGAAATGCAACCAGCGGGAGATGAGGCGTCGCGGTCAAAGTGTGCACACGGTGCGCCTGCCAGGCTGCCAGGTAACGCATGACGCGCTGGTAACTTCCCGCCACGCGTCCCGCCTCTCTCGGGAAGGGGCGTGCAATCGTGGCCATGCGACCGCTCACAGTCCACGACGCGCCAATCGCGTCGCACTATAAGGAAGCTGTATGTCATGTAGTTCTTTATATTGTTCTTTTTATTGTTTACAGTTATGCCAAGAAAACAAATTGGATTGTAGATTGATATATTCTAGAGCCAAACAATAAAAGTAGGAAAACATGACTTACACAAATTCAAATAATCCTCGCACCAGCCATAAAATGAGGAAGAAGAAAACATACCTATATCGCATTTATTGAAGGTAAGCACAATGTTAGAAAACGCGGAGTTATCTTGTCCAATCCAATATAACAAATAGTCCTCCATATTCTCATCTATGGATATACCCCATGTAAGGCCTCCAATGCTATACTTGCGTGTAGATACTTCCACATTGCAACAATTATTAACAAATGTTGCCACACCACTGTGTAGAGCCAAATCACCATTACGCGTGCTTCCATTGGATTGAGGACATTCCTTTTCTGCGGTAGGACTTGATGATGGAATCATAACCGAACACAGAACGTCTGCATACTGGATTTCAGGACTGCAAGAGTTTGATTTGCATAATTCCACAATTGCTCCTTTAAGATCATCCAATGCATGTGCGTATTCTAATCCACATAAAACCTATTTGATAAGTCAGAGTAGCAAACAATATTACAAATAAAAGTAATAAAGATACAATCTGTAGCTTTACACATTTCATATTAGCTATTACATGCTTAAACATGCCAATAGTAGTAATGGTGAAAATGCACAGCAACAGAAACCAATACTGAGCAGATAAATTAAAACCTTAAGCATGCCTTGTATACTAATTTCTTGGAAAAAGGGTAATTTCCTGCAGATATAGCCATTACTGGCATTACAACAGAAAGACAACATCAAACTCAAAACAGACCATGTTCTAAGCTACTTTTAGGCTTAGGTTGTTTGCAATTAGTATAGTTGAGAGTCGTGTGAGCTCGATCAAATTGTGTCTGCTGCATAAAAGAGTAGTTCTCATTTCTGATGCAACTGATATTGCTTTTAAGGCCACCAATAAAATATATCATTTTTCAATAATAAATGGTTGAACTAACGAGGAGAATGACTATATCCAGAAATGTCCTGTCTTTCCTAACTTTATTTTAACATTGTTAAAAAGGGTAATTTTATTTCAGTAGCAAAGGCAGTGTTCTTTTGGTATAGTGATCTTACGGTGTAGTTTGGAAAAGTTGTGGACTCCAGAATTCGATGATAAGGAATCATAATTGATGCTTTTTCCATGAATTGAAGCATAGTTTTTAGAACTAAAGAAAGAGTTTTGGCCATACCAGAACACGTTTATTGCTTCTTGAGCACTCCAGCAATGAGCGGCTACAAGTGTTGACATCCAATGGTGCCTTCCCAAATACGAAGAAAGCTGGCAAATTTGATGTTCTGCGTTTACATTTGTTCTTGTCAGTACAAAAGTGTTAATGTAAAACTACTAATAACAGAGAATGGCTTCCAATAAATTGTACACAAAATGATGGAAAACAAATATATCGATAAACATTAAAATATTTATATGATAAACATTTCGCAGCAGGACCGAACATAAATGGAACACTTCCAATTAACCATCAACAGTTTCCTTCTAAACTTCGAGTTTCCAATGCCTAAGCTAGACACTAGACCATCTCTAGCATGACCACCTAGTAATTTGAAATACCCCCATAAAAACAATCTGAAACATCCAATCGTAACTCCAACAAACACGGCTTCTTGATAGAAATCAGCCAACTAAAGACACCAAATTCCTCACAAACCCAACATAAATGCATCCAACCACCCACCTTTCCCCAACCAAAACATCAAAGAAGCCATCTTTCTCCAATTCTAGCCATCTTTTCACCCTTTCGAAAGCTCCTAACTTCTGAAAGGAACAGGGCACAAGACCTGAGGAGGAGAGCAAGAAGGGCTCACGGGCTCATGCAGGCGTGGCCGTAGTGGACGACACACTGGGCGTCGATGTGGGACGCGCCCACCTCGTCGACGCAGCACGAGTTGTACGCCGTGTCGGCCATCACGAACACCTTGAGCCCGCCGCCGCCAAGCTCCCGCCGCAGCGCCCGCGCAACCGCCGCCGCGTCTTTGAGCATCTCGTCCGGGAACTAAAGCACCAAGAATCCAAACCAAAGAACCAACAATAAGGCAAAAAAGAAAAGCACCAAGAAATTCCCATGGACGAAAGAAAGAACCGAATCAAAGTTGATTGGATTACCTGGAGGGCGACCCTGGTGTAGTCGTGGCCGCGGAGGAACTCGGCTGTCTGGGGGATCTCGTACCTGGAGTCGATGTCGTCCATGGCCGAAGATTCAGGGTGCCTTTCGACGAGTGGATTCAATTGAGGAGGAGAGAACCCAGCCTAAGATTGCTGGAGAGCACGGAGTAAGCCGACGAGACGAGGGTTTTGGGACGCCGCCGCCGCGTCTGAGTTCATCGGGTGGTTCTCTTTTTGAGCCGTTGGATTGAAAAATTAGGGTACACATCTATTGCCACTTTGACATGAGTGGTTAGCAATGTCGAATTTTCGCCACATCTAGCAGTATTTGGCAGTGTATAGTTGTATAGAAAGTGTATTAGTAAAAATAACCTTTCTGCTATCCGTGGATGGGAAGCAGTGCGGTGGGGTGGACGCGTGGCCCTGCCGTCCCATGGGAAGACGGTAGGGGGCCTGCTGCTCGGTAGTGAGATGGTAGGTTATTAGGCCGGTTTGCCTTTTTTAATTTTATGTAAAATTTGTGTGAATTTTTTAATATAGCAAATGAGTTCAAAAAATTACAAAATTTATGTCCAGCCTCTGGACACAACGTAGTTAACTATGTAATTTTTTTGTAATTTTATCTATTATGAATGTTGCTCAAAAATTAGTATAATTTTGATATTCGTAGGAGTTGTTACATTTAGTAAACGAGCTCCAAAAATTACAAAATTTTATGTGAAACTCTCAACACACTCGTAGTAATTGTACAAATTTTTTAGAAATTTTATATATTCTAAATTTGTTACGTTAATTTATGTTAATTTAATCATGAAATTTTGACAATCGTGCATCGCTAATTTCACGATTAAATTAACATGAATTAACGTGATAAATTTAAAATATATAAAATTCCCAAAATATCTGTACAATTACTACGAATATGTTGAGAGCTTCACATAAAATTTCATAATTTTTGAAACTCGTTCACTACATGTAACAGCTCATACGAATATCAAAATTATATCAATTTTTGAGCAATATTCACAATAGCTAAAAATTACAAAAATATTACACAGTGAACTACATTATGTCTGGAGGCTGCATATAAATTTTTGTAATTTTTTAAGCTCATTTGATATACTAAAAAATCACATAAATTTTAAATAAAATTAAAAAATGGTAGATGATTAGTCCGACTAATTAACCAGCCTAATCACCTGCCATCTCACCACTGGGCGACAGGCGTTTGCCATTCAGTGGGCGAACGGCAAGCACCACGCATCCGCCCCCACACATTGCCGTCCATCCACGGATGGTAAAAAAGCTATTTTTGCCAATATGTTCTGTATACGGATTAAGTGCATATTATGGTATGTTGGACACTTGGACCTACGTACTCTCCATGGGCGGCGCCCTTTTTTTCTCACCGAAATGATATTCCAAACTAATGCATCTAGTCGGACTCGTAAATATGTATAGCGACTACCGTCTGGCCGGCGTACATTGCTAATCCATGCATCCCCGAAGAGCGTATAAACAGCAAAATCCTAATCCAAAAAATTTCTAGCCGATCAGCAATTCTATTACAAATCAGAGATACACAATGCATGTCGTATATTCATGTTGTATTACAGATCATTACATCCGTAGTAGAACATACTGGTGATTAATTATTTGTATACCTTTAGAGCATTAGTGGAAGTGCACGAGATGTGATTTGTTGAGGAACTATCGCTAGTAAGTCCAGTCTGATTGATCACCTCGTAGATGGAAGAAGAATCACACACGAAGAAGTACAAAAGCAATAAAATTGACACAGGGATTGGGGAATACATCCTTTTTCTTTATTACTTTCTCCTTCAAAAGGTATATCATATAATCATTGGGACCTCCTATATATATAGACTAATGGATGGGATGCTCACCATGGGCCAAATCCTACAGGCCTAAGTCCAAGTTTCCCAACACTCTCTCTTGGGTACTAATCCGACATATTTATGCCTCATAAAAACTCCACAAAAAATCAGTGAAAAAAATTTAGAGAAAGAGTACATGATACATATTATGTTGTGTTACATGAATTGTCTCATTAAAAACCTTAGCCGATAAACTTCCAAAAAACTCATCAAAGGAAAAAGAGTCCAATCTACCCAATTTTATTTAATCTACAGAATTTATTCTTTTAGGTACTCGATCTTCATGATCAAGTAAGGCCGATCGGACCAATCTGATTGGTCACCTGAGTTTTTTCAGACCAATCCAAAGGCATCTTCCTCATGAAGAACAAATCAGAGCGTTCATTTCTCATCAGCTGAAGCGATCGTTCCTCAACATCTAGTATCAGAGCATGTGCTAATCGACTTGTAGAACGAGTAGCTCATAGTAGGAGGTGGATCTTCGTCGACAATCAAGGAAGGACCAAATTCCCTTTCGTATCTAGTTCTCAAGAGAATTACCCAGCATGGTTTATGAAGATGTGGGGTGATATGCGTGTCCAAAGAGTCTGAAAAGTTGTAGCTGATCCGATCGACGCTAATGAAAAGGTTGATCCAAAAGGAAAGGCCAAAGAAGTCGACGTGAAGACCGATCAAATTGTGTTAGCTCTCATCTACGCTGTTATACCCGACTTGATGCTCAGTCAACTTGTCGGAAAAGATACAGCATGAGAAGCTTGGAAAGCTTTTCGGACTATGCACAAAGGAGTAGATTGAGTAAAGAAAGTTCGGCTACAAACTTCTCGAGAAGAATATGAGGTGCTACATATGGGTGAAACTCAATCAGTAGACGAGTTTGCAGGAAAATTAATCACTGTGGTCAATGATATTCAATCTCTTGGAGGTTAATTGGAGAAAAGTATGCTTGTCGAGAAGTATCTATGAGTCTTGCCCAAAAGGTTCATACTGATGACCGCAACTCTTTTGTATTCAAGCGATCTTCATGATATGAAAATAGCAAAAGTAATAGGATCTCTCAAAACTCATGAAGGATTGCTTAAAGAGTGTAAGACCAGGACTGCTCAAGCATTACTAGTAAAAAGCGAAGTAAAGGTTGAAAATAAAATTTGACAGGAATTAAACCCAAGTCAAGGAAGTGGCCATGGATCTGGCTATTGGCACGGACGTAGTCATAGTTCAGGTGGCCGTAGTTTTGGTTGAGGAAACCGTGGTTTTACCGCTGGTCGTGGAGAAAAAGTAATGCGAAGTGAGTCCTCTTACAACCAAGACAATCCAAGAATTAAATATTTTACCAGCGGCAAAGAATACCATTATGCTACAGTCTGTAGAAATCATATTAAGTGTTCTGAGTATCAAAAGTTTGGACACTACACTTCTGACTGTCGATACAAGAAAAAGAAAGAAGAGACAAATTTAATTCAAACCAGAACAGAACAGGAGCTAACACTCCTGTTGTCCATTTGTGAAGAGAAGAGCACATAACTTATGATGCTCACTGAAGAACATGTCCAGCCACAACTATTGAATGTTGGAGAAGAAATAGTGGAGTCCAATCTTTGGTATCTCGATAATGGTGCTTCAAATTACATGACTGGACAAAAGGGAAAATTCAGTGAACTGAATGAAGGCTTTCGAGGCAAAATGAAGTTTGAAGATAGGTCAGTTGTTCATATAGAAAGAAAGGGCACTATCTTGTTGCAAAGCAAAAAAAAGATAGCAAAGAGCATTGACTGATGTCTATTATATACCAAGATTACGCAATGGTATCATAAGTTTGGGTCAACTGACTGAGGAAGGATGTGATGTGTCACTAAAAGGATCATACTTGTTACTGCATGATCGTGAGGTACAACTGTTGATGAAGGTGATGAGAATAGCAAATCGGCTGAAGATTGAACTCAAGTCAGCTAAACTAGCGTGTTTTAGTGTCAGGGTGGACAATACGGCATGGTTGTGGTATGATCGACTTGGTCATGTGAATTTTTGGTCTTTGAAGTTGATGACAGAGAAAGGGATGGTTCATGGACTGCCTCTCATTAATCATCCATCTCAAATATGTGAAGGCTACATTATTACCAAACAGGCAAGATTATCGTTCCCTTAGCAAAGACAATATAGAGCCACACAGTCTCTGGAATTGCTTCATAATGATCTTGGCAGTCCTATTACTCATGAGTTAAATGGAGGTAATAAATACTTTCTACTTCTTGTTAATGGTTATTCTTGTTGCTCAAAAGGAAATATGAAGCTAAAGACATGTTTCTAAAGTTTGTAACACTAGCTGAAAAGAAGATAGATCACAAACTCAAGGCGGTAAGATCTGATCGTGGGGGAGAATTCTTGTCACAAGAATTTGAATCAACTTGTGAGACGAAATGAATTAGAAGATTATTCACAGGTTCATATAGTCCACAACAGAATGGAGTAGTTGAACGAAGAAATCAAATAGTTATGAATATGTCTAGAAGTTTACTCAAAAGCAGATTGCTACCTAGAAGATTTTGGATTGAGGCTGTAAGATATGTTGTACATATTCTTAATCGAGTACCCATAAAAGCTCTTGAAGGGAAGACTCCATACGAAGTATTAAGTGGAAAAAAACCAAGTTTAGAATACTTGAGGGTGTTTGGTTGCTTAGTGTATGCAAAGGTGCTCACCCATCTTAAGAAGTTAGATGACAGATCAAATGAATTGATATACTTGGGAGCAGAACTAGAAACTAAAGCTAGCCAGTTATACAGTCTACATGAAGGTAAAATTATGGTAAGTCAAGATGTGATCTTTTGTGAAGATAAAGTATAGGAATGGGAGACAAAGCCATCAGAAGAAAACAGTCTACAGAAGTGAATTTCCTTCTCAATTGAAGGAGAAAATAATGATGAAATAGGTTATGAAGAACTAGTTACACCCATGACAAGTACATCTACTAGTCCATAGGAAGCTGCAGAGGATACTCCATCTTCGGCTCAAATTGAACAAGAAGAATTAGTGACCTCACCAAGCAAAACACATGTTTATCGAAGCCTTGCTAAATTTTATAAGCAGACCGAACCCATTGAGATGTCTGAAGAATTGCAAATGATCACTGCTGATGAACCAATAGGATTTTAGCAAGTTTTAAAAGAAAGACATTAGAAGGATGCTATGCAGGCAGAGCTTGACTATATAGAAAAGAATAGAATATGGAGCTTGACAGATTTACCTCACAATTAAAAAGCAATAGAGTTAAAATGGATATTTAAAGTGAAAAGAGATGCAAATGAAAAACATTGTTCGTCACAAAGTAAGACTTGTGGTAAAAGGCTATGTTCAAAAGAAAAACATAGATTATGAAGAGGTGTTTGCACCAGTTATAAGATTAGAAACAATTAGATTGATATCTGCTCTTTCAGCTCATTTTGGATGAAAAGTACATTATAGGGATATCAAATCTGCATATCTAAATGGAGACATTACCGAAGAAGTATATGTATCACAACCTTAGGGTTTTCAAGTGAAAGGGCAAGAAGGCAAGGTATATCGACTTTTAAAGGCTTTGTATGGTTTGAAACAGATGCCTAGTGTGTAGAACAAGAAACTGGATAATTCATTGATTAACATTGGTTTTGAAAGATAAAAGCAAGATCTAGCTTTGTATACAAAAAAGACAGAAGAAGGACTGATGCACTCACAAAGGTGTTGGGACGAGTCAATTTTTGTCGCATGATTAATTTACTTGGTGTAAAGGAAGTTGGTTAAGTCGGCAAAGATTAGGGGTGTTTGTTGAAATAATTCTGCCGAATTCATTTTAGAATCGAGTCTGAAATAGTTTAGAGATAGAAAGTTCATGTTTCAGAGTCGAACTCTATATTCGAGTCATAGTCAATGTTTAATTTGTAAACTGTATATAAATAGTGAAGAAAATTAAAAAAGGTGCGGCAATTTGAATACCTCCAAAAAGATTTGTGTTTATTTTATCGCTCAAGTATTTTCGTATTATTGCCACAAACTCGAAGAGTAAGGGAAATGATTGAAAAGAAGATAGGATCATCCGATTATCATCAGACTGTTTTGATCAACGAAGACGTTCGAACCAGTCCGAACGGAATCCAAAGTTGTACCGTCCGATCGGCAAGAACATTTGGACGTCAACAAGACATTTGGACGTCCGATCATCATCGGAAGGCTCTAATTATTAAAGATGCTCGAAGCGTTATGATCGGAATCTGAGGCGTCTAGATCGTTGAGTCTGAAGTAAGGCCGATCGGACTGAGTTTCTTCGGACCAATCCAAAGGGCATCTTCCTCACGTAGAACAAATCGAAGCATTCGTTTCTCATCAACTGAAGCGATCATTCCTCAACGGTAGGAAGAGGAGCCCGCCGGCGTGCAGGACTCTCACGCGCCGCACTTGGTCTAGATGAGGTCGCTCCCGGTGTCGGTGAGGGCCGACAGCTGCAGCGGTGGTGTGCTGATGGAGAGCTCCATGTCGTAGGCCCCGCTGCTGACTTCCTTTCGCAGCGGCGTCTGAGTGCTCACACGGTCTACGGCTGTGTGGAGCCGGGCGGTCAGCATGGACAACCGCTCCTGTGACTTCTACAAGGCCCACGTGAAGTTGATGGTCGTTTCACGGCGAATCATGGTGACGCGGAAGCCCCAACATTCAGAGTAGGCTAGAGGAGCGGTGTGAAGGAAGGAGATCATAAGCATGAGGAGAGCTACCATGGCTAGCATTTTTCTAAGTGTTTGTGCATGGTATGATATGCTGGCTAGGCCTAGGTACAATTATATATAGATGTAGGCATGTAGCAAGTCCTCTTATATTGCATAGGGAGTTATTGTTATTTTTTGTTGCTACTTGTAAGTCGCATGTTTTTTTGTTATTGGATTATTTCTAGGATCTATGCGCGTTTCATTTTGAATTAGCCTAAAGGTTCACAAATATAATTTGTACTTACAAAAGCATAAATCACCTTACTGAAAGACACCCTTTTTTTTTTGCCTATATAGAGTTCAGCTTTGGGAACCGAAGAATCGGTGTATGGAAAAGGATCTCACCAGATGCTACCACTTGTCTCCTGTGTGGGGGACCTCCCCATGTAATTCCTTTTGTGGAGAACCAGCTAGTATTCACGTGGTAGAGTAACTATTTAACCTCTCCGCTCAGCGAAGTACCATTCCTCGGCACGATATGGTAAGTTCTATTTTTTTTAGAAAAAGGAATTATTTGGACTTTGGGAGAAAATACGACAATATGAGGTTTAAGAGACGATATGCATGTGCTGTACAATAGTGTGCAATCTAGTTAGTCATGAGAATCTTTAATAACTCTAGTAAAACTGTAAAGTTTTTGTCATGCCTCCAAAATGATGTTTTTAACTAATTGTTATACCCAAAAGTGGAGAAAACAAGTGATTTTAAAAATTCATTGCAATGCTCAATGGAGCCTTGGCCTCTGTACTAGCAACTACCTCTCCAAATTCGTGTACTTTCGTTCTACCACCTCATCCAAACAGTCATTCTTGTAATTATTTTGCCCCCACGTTTTCCAATTCAATGTTTACCCTTGATTTCGCGAACTTTCTTGCTCCCATCTTTTTAACTCATGCATTCCAAACAAGCTAGCCCATGGTACGAGCTCAATGTATTATGTAAAGAATTGTTATTCCATTAGTAAAATGTGCAATTAAAAAGACAACTTTCCCTAAAGACCAATTTAATACTCACTTAAGTTAAAAATAAGTATATGTCGTTCTAGAATGTGTACCTCTTTTAACTTTAACCAACGATATCTTTATAAAATTTTCAATTGATCATATGAAAATGATATGAATACAGCTGAATGCCCATGCTTTACTTTGGATAAAAAATTATATTATCCTAACACGTAAATTAGCTTGCCTAGCCCATGTCGTCGGATCCACCTCCGCGCCCTTGGTTCTGCCACACACCCGGTAGAGCTTTGTTTTTTTTTATAGGGTGGTGAAATTTATTTTTTGTTAGATTGATTTTTCTATTTTTGTTAGAGATTTTTAGAGAGGTACAAGGAGGAGTTGAAAGGGTAGATGAACCACCACTAACTTTCCCTTTTAAGTAGTATTGATATTTTTGTGTCGAAAATTACTTTCATAATACTATACTTTTATTAGCTTTCACAACATAATGCAATAAATTGGTCATCAAAGTTATGTTTAATAGACCATGTGAATGCCTAAAATGACGTTTGTGAGTAGGGAAAGTAGATTACATGTAGACCAAGATCGAGCGTAGGCTACGTGATTGTGAAATGACAAATAAGTGATTGTGATTTCTGCATGCAAGCATCCTGCATACACAACAAGTGGGTGTTAAAAAATCCTCCTTTAGTCCAAGAAGAATGTTGTTTTTCAGCTTTTTATTAGTCCAAGAAGAATGTTGTTTTCCAGCTTGTCGTAGTATACGTTCCAAAATAACTCTGGTTCTGACATATTTCCCCTTGGCCATGAACCTCCTCTCCAACTTAAAACTTTGGCCGTTAACCTTGTTGTTACACGTATATTAGAGAATTTATAAAATCATCATATCATTTTGTGGTCCAGTCGATCTTTGAGGAAGTTAATTACAGAAATTCGATTCATACTTGCAAGGGCATCATGGATAAATAAGCAATTAATGTACTCGCTGACGACTTACGGATTCCACCAAAGAAAACACCATACGTGTATAATTTTTTCATATGAAGCTAGTAAGAATAATTAGACTAGATCGAGCATTCTCTGAATAACAACATATACATCACCTGAATAAACCAGTTCAAAATCGATTTAAGTTTTACTCTAAACGGTTTTTAATTTTAGATTTTTTACTTTCGAACTTATTTAAACCAGAAGCCATTTAGAACGGCTTCTAATTTCGGCTTATTTTGACTTTTTTAGCTTTTTTCGGCTCTTTGCTTTTCCTTTTTTTCTCTTATTCCTTTGCATTGTGCGTGACGGTATAATGGTTTTTTTAATTTTTTTCTCAAAATTTTCCTATTTTTTCTCAAAAAAGTAATAGCCACTAAGTATAATTTCAGCCAGAAACTTAAGTCAAAAGCTATTTAGAGGACTACCATATTTTTTTAGAGCTAGGAGGGGCACACCCCGGCTTCAATTATTGGAACGAAACAAGTTCATTACAAGTACCAAACAGTTCAGAACTTTGCATGAAAAATCAAAAAACCATTTGGTTTCCCTAGTCTCTGTCTTGGGCTCTTACAACAACTCGGTGCCCAGAGGAAACCAGGCCCGCTGTCGGCCACTCTGGCGTCCACCCCCTGCCCCTCCACCCCTCTAGCCCCTCCTCCCCCTCCCGTTCCCCCGGCCCCCCTCACACTAGTTGGGGCAGGCCAAGGTTCCCCCTGACCTCATTGCCGACCCACCCTACCGCTATATCGCCAACAAGGAGTCTACCCTAGGGCCCTCCAGCTAGCGGATCTGCATCTCCTGCCCCCGATCTGGCCTACCATCTACCAGATCTGCTGCTAGGTATCCCCTTTGGCCCATGGTCTTCCCCGCTGGTTTGCCTGATGTCGTAGGTCATCACTAGCTCCTAGGAGACTTGGCCGAATCCCTGCCTCCGAAGCTGTCTCAAAAGGGCCAGACCTCCAGCCCCATAAGTAATGGCTCCTACACTTGCATGACACTGAAATCCGCTCTCAAATCCCTCAAGATTTTCCGCGGGTACTATGCGCAGAGTCACCTTCATAGATGCATTCAACCCAGCATTGAAGTTCCTCACCGCTTTACATCACTAGTGGTTGTGCCTCCTCATCCACTCCAGACAAGACCAGCAGATGTTCACTCCCTGCCGCTCACCTCCCACTGTTAGAAGCCTTTGGCGCCGCGGGAAGATGCGAAGTCAAGCGACGCAGCATCTTCAACACCCTGCAACTACTGCCCCCTCGGCCACAATGGAAGCCCGTCAAACCCAAGTACTGGTGGCGTTGGGAACGCAGCAGTAGATGCCCCCTTTGCCGTATTCAAGACAGCGCCATGCCAAACCTGTTAGGTCTAAATCTTGTTGCGTGTATGACCACGGCACGTAGGGAGTTAGCGTTCCGATTGCATGTGCCAATACGAATCGGAACTAGTCTTATATTTTGTCTCGTATACGTAGTCATCTCCATATGCTGCTCGGTGAAAATGCCCGTGTGTAGTGCAGCTTTGTATCCTATATAATCATGTAGGCAGCAGTGCTTTGAATCAAGAAAAAAAGCAGCGCTTGCATCCATTGGAATAAAAACAGGCAGCGTCCTGTGTAATAAGAAAGGCAGCGCCAATATCTAGTATCTATCTTGCGTGTGTTTTGTGTTTTCGTCGTGTTCATCAGTTCGCTGTTTTCTGCTGGAATTGGCTGCGTTCTGCTGGAGTTTGTGCGCGATCTAGCCGAGTCCCTAGATTGATTCCAACAATTGGTATCAGAGCAAGGTTCGTGTACACCTTCATCTATGTCGTCTTCGAGCTCGTCGAAAAACATCACCACTAATGGGGGCGTTCTGAAGATCGGCGATGGGAGCGTGCCGAAGGCGTCGGCACACGAGGGCAGCATCTCCCTCCCGTATCCCATGCTCACGAGGAGCAATTACACGACATGGGCCGTGAAGATGAAGGTGATGCATCTCGGTGCCGATCGCGTCAAGGAGGCGCGTGTACAAAACCTCATAAGCGAGTTTGAAAACTTGCGTATGAGGGACACCGAACAGATTGATGACTTCGCGATGAGGTTGACGACAATCATCAGCAAGATACGAGGTCTAGGCGAAAAGATGGAAGAGGCCTACATCGTGCGGAAGTTTCTTCGTGCAGTGCCTAAGAAGTTCTCTCTCGTCGTCACCACAATTGAGCAATTCGGAGACATAAAGAATATGTCGATCGAAGAGCTAATCGGGCGCTTGAAGACGCAGGAAGAGGGAAAACGTCGCTACGGCAACAACGACAGAGACGAAGAGCACTTGCTCCTGACGTGCGCAGAGTGGGAGGCCCGGTCGACGAAGTATGAAGGCTCCTCAGGTGGTTTTGGTGGCAGCAGTGGAAGTTGATATCGACGAATTGACAAGGCAAAAGTAAGATGTTTTAATTGTAACGATTATGGACATTTTGCTTCAGAATGCTAGAAGCCCAACAAGAGGGAGAAAGCGCAGGCATATCTCATCAAGGCAGATGCCGGCGAAAATCCAGCGCTACTCTAAGCAACAAGATTAAGGGGATGAATGTTAGGTCTAAATCTTGTTGCGTGTATGACCACGGCACGTAGGGAGTTAGCGTTCCGATTGCATGTGCCAATACGAATCGGAACTGGTCTTATATTTTGTCTCGTATACGTAGTCGTCTCCATATGCTGCTCGGTGAAAATGCCCGTGTGTAGTGCAGCTTTGTATCCTATATAATCATGTAGCGCGCAGTGCTTTGAATCAAGAAAAAGCGCGCTTGCATCCATTGGAATAAAAACAGGCAGCGTCCTGTGTAATAAGAAAGGCAGCGCCAATATCTAGTATCTATCTCGCGTGTGTTTTGTGTTTTCGTCGTGTTCATCGGTTCGCTGTTTTCTGCTGGAATTGGCTGCGTTCTGCTGGAGTTTGTGCGCGATCTAGCCGAGTCCCTAGATTGGTTCCAACAAAACCACCGTGCATTCCTCGAGCACACAAAAGGCCAGCGCTTCAATTGCCTTGCCCTCGACCACCGCGCTTCCGTCTGCAGAGACCCAACCAAGTGTATCCGCTACCTTCACTTTGGCCGCAAAAGCTTCCCACTGCCACTCGCCTGCCCAGACAACCGCCCCCGTAATGGCTCAGCGACCGACCTCCAGGTTACATAATCTAAGCTTAGCGACAAGCTTGTGAATAGCAGAATTATATGCAGACACCCTTTTGAAATCCTAGAACCTAATGTTGGTCCACTCACGCTGTGCTTCAAGCAGTATGATGGATCTCTACTGATCATACCTCTCCTTTAGGGAGTTCTATAGTGCCAGAGGGTCTTCTTCCAGAAGATACTTAGACTTCAGAACTAGATGGATGTGGTGTTTCAAGATATGTAGTGCCACACATTTAGCAGCATCAGGAATGGTAGGAGCCCTAGCTTGGTTGGGTTATGGCAACGCCGAGGAATCGGCCGTCAAGTTGATCTTAACATCCATAGCCCATGTAAGGTAGTTGCTACTGTCAAGGACAAGCTTGGCAAATTTCTTCTTAGCGATGTCAGACATCTTCTACATTATTCATACACAATTCTAAATTTACTACAGGTAAACAATATGAATATTGCTAAATCAGCAAGGCCTGGAATTTATCTATTTATTAGATAATTTTTTTGAAATTTTCTAACAATTTTAATATTTTTTTGCTAATTAATAAATAATTTTTAGAATTATTAAATAAGGAGAAAACAATATGCCGAATAAAGTAATTCTAGAAATATAAATAATAATGCCATAATTTAATTAGATCATAATAAAGCTAAGATAAACCAGTAAATAAAACATATGGGAAGAAAAATAGTCTACTGGACTTAATTGTAATTACGATAAATTGTAGTCACATTTTGTAATTTATTAATTTAATTTAATCAAGAACCGGTGGCCTAAATGCAAAACCATCGCATACTTGTAATTCCTAAAATCCTCGGGGGCTTTTATGCAAAAGGCGGCCTCCTTATCATTTCCACTAACATCCAAAAAAAAATCGCCTCCTCTTTCGACCGCAATGGCCTCAGGCCCTCTCCTCTCTCTCTCTCTCTCAGCCGCAACGGCCTCGAGCCATCTCTCCCTTCCTGGCGCAAAATCCTCCCTTGGCGATGTGTGGGTTGTCGAGAGCTGCCGTGGCATAAGCCCTGGTGCTTAAGGCATTCGGCGACTGGAGATCTGCCAAGGTAGGCGGCCGGCTACCGGGGAGTGCCGTGGTGGGCGTTCGGCTATCGGGAGCTGCTGTGGCAGGCGGCCGAACGGTTTCGAGCATCTAGTGACCGGCGGTGGGCTGCGAGTTGCCGTGACAGGTAGTCGGCTACTGGAAGTTGCCGTGGCTGGCGGCGGGACGACTTCGGGTGACCGGCGGGCTGCAAGCTACCGTGGCGAGCAGCTGGCTGCCGTGGCAGGCAGCTGGGATGCTTCGGGCATCCGGTGGGCTATGAGTTGCCGCGGCGAGCGGTTGGCCATCGGAGATCTGCTGTGGTGCCGTGGCAACTAGATCCGGGCGTGGAAACCAGAGTGGCGCAAGCGGCTTCAGGCCGGAGGTGGGCGTCGGTGGCCAACGTGGTTCCCGAGGTAGCACCGGTGGCTTCTTCGATGGGGAGCGGCGGCCGAGTGTGGGCACGACTAGGTGAAGCATGTTCGGCGCCAGGGACCGAGCGGCGGCTTGCGGCTTTGGGCGCGGCCGGCGGTATCGGCGGGAGGCCGCGGCGAGCGAGGGCAGCCCAATGCCGGCGGTTGTGGACTGGCGCAAGTGGCGGGGCGGAGCCACGGTGACGGCTACCGGAGGGCGATACTTCAGTGGCCAGGCACGGGGGCAACCGCGGCGGTAGCGACTTTGGGTGCTCCGACGGCCACAACGACGATAGACGGCTTCTGGTGTGCGGTTGGGGTTGAGCGACGGTGGCGGGTGACGCGAGTGCTTCGGGTGGAGCCATCCACTGCTTCGGGCTACGACTGGCTTCAGGCCGAGCGGGTGCGTGGTAGGGTGCCATGGTAGCGGTCAGTGGCCGTTGTGTTGCCGTGGTAGGCTTCAGGCAGCCGTGCGCCAACAGACGTTGCAGTGGCTTCCAAATGGCTGGAGCCATGCGGTGGTCGTGGGATCTGGCGATCTGGTATCCATGAGGCGGCCCTCGGCCAACGAGGGCTTCGAGCCTGATTGATGAGAATGATTCAATTTGGTTTTAATCAGATGATTGCAAACTGATATAGAGGCTGGATTATTATGCCTAATCTACTGGATTTTTAGATCTAGACCACAAATTGCAGACCAATCTTACTGCTAGTAAATAATCATCACAAGATTGATCTAACTTAGCTTTGCTAGGGAATACAAAATTAATCTAGATTAAAAAATATGAATAGCAATACATAATAGATCGGTTTACGATTTATATACCATATACTTCGTAGAGTTTTGTGCTTATAACATGTTACGAAATTGATGTAGAGTAGATGAACGGTAACACAATCTACGATCACAATCGTCAAGAACAATCAATCAATCACATAAAACACGAAGAAGATAGAACACCAGAACATAGATTTTATTATTAATAGATTAATTTATATAGTATAATACTCTTTTTTATATTTATAGTAGAAACTCATTAAAAATAATATAGATATTTACCCATATTTGAAACCTTTGGTTTCGTAACGTACTTAAGCCAGAAGCTTCTGGCAAACTCACGAAGCAGCAACGCCCTTACCAACGGTCAAAAGCCACGTATTGACATACCTCTCTCTTATCCGTGGGCCTCACGAGCGAGCACCTCCCATTCCTTCCTGGGAACCCACGCTTCCTCACACATCTTTCCTTTCATTTCCCAGTAATATTATCCCATAGCTCCTTGAACATCCTCTTTCGCTTTCTCCACAGGTTAACTTTCTCAGAGAAGGACTCTTCAATTATCTTCTTGTCCTCAGGTTTCACCAAGATGACACCATTCCGCAGTTTATTTAGTTTTTCTTCCATTTCTTGGACCTGCACAAACATGAGGTTCACCATTAAAACAGGTTAAAAGGAACACGTTCACGTGTATAAAGGAACGTATTTATATGTGCTTACTTCACTTTGTAATTTAGCCTCCTTTGACTTAATCTCTGCCAAAGTTAAGTATGACTGCAGACCCCGTACCTCTGTGATTGGATTTGTACTTAGATATTTCTGGAACTCTGATCATTGTATACTGCATTCGAAAAGACCACAAACAAGACCATGGTGCCAAATAGAACATACCAGATTCGATCTCACTAAGTGCTTTCTTTTGATCTGTGAGTTCTTCCTGTAGCTTGTTATTTGCTTTCTTCATCTCCTCAAGTTCTTCCCCATTTGGAATGTTGAATTGATCTTGCCGGGCAATGTAGATTTTCTGCTTGCCATACTTCTTGAAGGAAATCTGTCCACTGTCAGCCAATGCATCTAGTGTCTTTTGCACTGCAGTCTTCTTAAGATTAAACTTCTGTAGTGAATCAGCTGCATTCTGAGAATTCAATGGCCTATTTTGCTGCAGAGTCATGGCAATATTCAACTCAACAATATTGCTTATAAGAACCACTCTGCTGGTAAGGTAAAGATCAGAGCTATGGTATCAAATATAGAGTATAGACAGTGATTTGGAAATAATCTAAATTGACCACATAGTACATCTCTTATTGATATTCTGCATAAAATTCAAGCACAATATATAACTCCTTTTCCACATAATTTATCATTTTACATGGACAATCACACAGACTATTTAGTCCAATCAGTATAACTGAGTTAGTTTTAACCAAATTGAGGTAATAGCAGTGTCTGAAAGGAAAAGCCAGTATACTTTCTCTCCATCCTATTTCAACTAAAAAGAAGGAAGGCTACATCAAGTTAAGTTAGCAAAAAAAAAAAAAATTGAGCAAAACTACATGATAACTTATGACGCCTCCTCAAGGATCCTTGAAGAAGCCATGCCACGCCGCAGCTTCTCGTCCACCGCCTCTCCTCAAGGATCCTTAAAGTGCAGTTATGGTTTGAGTTACTTTAAGAAGAAGTCGAGTTACTTGACCGTGATTTTACCGTTGGGCTCGCGATTTCTAATCCGAGCTGAGGCTTTCCTTTTGTTCCCCCCTCACATCCGAATTCCGAGCTCCTCTTATAGCCCACCAAAACCCTAGACGCCGCCCCATCCATCCATTTAGAAGGTGGCGGAGCTCTGGGGATGCGTTGCGGCGGAGGCGGAATACTCGGGTGCAGCGGTGGAGTGCCATTGCGGCTGGAAGCGCAATCGGAGGGCGCGGCGGCGCATCCGCAATTGGAGGCGGAGCCTTCGGCTCGGCGTGCGCTACAATTGCGGCCGGAAGCAGAGACGGTGGGCGCCCCGCCGAGCTACGTTGGAGGCGGCACCGTGGAGATGATGCTGGCCTCCCTCGACGGTGACGGCGAGTCCGGCTGCTTCCCCCTCGACGTCGCGGATGCGGAGCCGGTGACGCAGGAGCGCTGCACGGCGCCTTGAGGCGAAGAGGTGGGCTCGGCGGCACGCCGGACTCGAGGCAGCGCGCGACGACGCTAGCTGCGGCGCCTCGTCTCCGGCGATAGCGAGGCTTCCCCGACGACGTCTCGGCACCTCTTCGTCTCCTTCCGTATTGCCCGTTTTTGACGATTCTTCTTTGTCTTAGTCGATGTTGGGAGGGTTAGATGCTGTTGTTTGGGTTGGGTTGTTTCCTCTCTGGTATGGTTCTCCTCGTATAAGAGTTGTTTGCCTGTTCCCTTTTTGGTATGGTTTAGTGCTGGTTTGCTTCGATTCGTTCGTGTGCTCGCGCTTGCACTGGCATTGTTTTATTCTGTTTAGTTTAGTGTTTGATTTTTTTTTTGGTCTCTGTTCGTCGTGGGTTAGTTTCTGTTCGTTTTTATCGGTTCATCCACTTACGTGCGATTAGTAGCCGAATTTGTAGACTCGCATCCTGAATGGTGGATTGGGTTGTTTAGTTTGTTCTGAATAGCTTTCGTTGTGTCTGATTTGTTCCTTGCTTCTTGGGTGTTAGGACGGAGCGAGCATGTGATAGATTTGGTTCTTTTGTCCTTTCTGGGAGGAGTGTAATGCTGCTTATCTGATTTGCTTTTGGTTTGGATAAATCGTTCCTACAAAAAGGTCTCTGTACGGTGTGGAGACTTGACATGAGTGAGTGGTTGATTTTATTTGCTTCTAGTGTAATTGGCTTGGTGTGTGTGAATTGTTATGTGTGCAATAATTGGCTTCTAGTTGTTGATTTCATTTGCGTCTGGTTTGGAGAGATGATCTACTTGAATATGTCGGCAGTAGATACCTTAGCAGTTCTTTTACCACTTCTCCTATGGCCTCATGATTTCTCATTCTTATACATGTATATTTCAATCATTCTGGTCATTTAGGTGCGACTTTTTATAGTTTGTCTCCTACTGTGCTAGCAATTCTTTTTTGTTTAGGAGTGCAAGGTATTATTTTTTACATGGTTAATGAGGTCCTCAACTGACAGTGTACATTATCACTCCTTTTTTTTTATGCAGACGGCGATTTTTTTGCGAAGCGTGACCTACGCTGCTGCATCGCAAATCTTTCTGAATTTCTGATATCTCTCTCTCTTCCTCCTGGCCATCCTTTCATCATGTTCCTTTTGACTTCTTAGTCAGCTAATGAGGAGATATTATTGTTGTGGCTGTACCTTTTCCAACAAATACGAATGTGTCAATGTGTTTCAGTTTGATTATCTAATTATTTACTATTGTTTGATCATCTAATTATTTACTACTATTGTTTTGTCAGAAAGCTAATGATCTATTATATGTAGGGTTGCATTATTGTCCTAAATCATGTAAATCATTTCTTGGTTACTTTTGGCTGCAGTTTTACTTCCCGAACTGATCATCTAAATGAATTTTATATCATTTTATAAAAATGCAGCTCAGACTACTCGTTAGTCCTTTCATGTTGATCATGCTGTTTTGTTCAGGTATTCATTTCGCAGCTATACAGGTTGATCAAGGTGTATATATGTATTGCTCTTTCACATGCTCTCTAAGGAACAATCACATATTTCAATTTGTGTATCTCAGCATAGATATCTAGGCATCAATTTGTCGAGTCTAATATATGTAAGAGAATTTCTATGCAAGGTTAATTACTCATCATGGTATTGACTGAAAAGCATCTTCTATGTGTTCAGGTTTGAAGAAAATCAAAGGAAAGACACAACTGATGTAAATCAATGGATAGACACAACCACTAATCTACAGGCAAAGAATATGAAACAAAGAATCTGGTAGCATTGGCATGCATAGATCATGTTACATTAAGCACTCCAAAAATCATAGGTAATGAACCTCCATGCTAATTTAATTTGTTTTACCTTACCTTTGTTTTTTCCTCCAGCTATGTCCATGGTAGTTCACTTAGTGCGAAAATTTTTTCAACGCTATTATGTACATGTTTAAATATCCAAAGGAAATCAATATTAGTCCTGGATTGTCCTTTCCAGTTTTATTTTTCTTGAGCAGTTTTTGCTGATGAATAAACAACAGCTCAGATCTATCCAAAGGATAAAAGCAATTAAACAACAAAGAAAAAAATCAATATGAGTCAGTACATTTGAGCAAATTAAGTAAATACATCCAGATTTTGACCTTAATATTACTGGTTGAGTTGGCTAGCAATTGAGGCAATGTCAAAAGTCAGAACAACTTTCGTTTGATTCTGACAAATGAGTCACTACTACTATGAAAAGAGGGTAATTTGAAAAGTGCACTTCTTAGTCTTTGTTGATTGATGGAATGTATGCTCACATTCATCATTTGAAGTGCATTCTTTATTGTCCAAACTTCTTTATCATGCTTCGTAGCAGTTGACCATGAGTTGACTAGAGATAACCATGGTTCAACATTAGATTGTGGTATGCTTTAAATCATAGGGATATGTAGATTTTTTTGTTCTAGTGATGTATTACATGACTTCTTGATCTTGCAGCCAACATATTCTTCTTCAACTGGCATCTTTGCTGTCTTGAAAATTGTGCTATTCAATAGGATGTTGAGAAGGTATGCCTCTGTACTAGATTACTAGTTTGTTCTCAGTACGAAGTTTTCCTTCTTTCTGCCTTTGTATTTTTAACTATTTATGTCATTCTGACTTTCTGAGATGCTGCAATCAACTTTGTCCCACTAGGAAATCTTTGCAAATAACCTCTTGAAAACATCGGAGAGATACAACTCAAATTGGTTCTAAAGTTATGATTTTGATGCTTGCCCTCAATGCCCTCACTCCTGACACCCTAAACCTTTCAAGCTACTTTTGCAGATTGTACAAGTTAGCTTGTTTCCCTGTTTATTGTTTTATTATTATTTTTTCTTAATGGATAACACATTTTGAGTACAGTTATATGTGAATGTTGTAATGTATTTTACAAATTATAATTGCACCTACTATTAGAGTAGTCCTTTGTAATTGTTGTGATATGGGTTGGTTGGTTTCGAGTCCAAGGACCGAGGGTGAGTCATTCACCCTTGAACGGCTGGCTCGACCGCCACTAAGATTCTAAGGCTTAGTTGAAGAAGTGGAGGAGAGACTAGAAACTTCGTCATTGACTACTTTTGCTTACAACATGATGTATGTTTCAGAAGTGAGTGCGAGTCACTTTTTGACTTAGCTGCATCGGTCTGGTCAACTATATGGTTCAGAAGTAATTCTTGGTGTTTCTTTGACTTGGTTTTATCATTTTGTGTGCGTAGCCGATGAGGACATAACAATAGGGGTTAAACACTTCTTGAGATAATTGGTATAAAAAAAATGAGTAGTTAGTTTGACAAGGTGAACACGTGAATCGGCTCATTATCAATATACCTCATTTCCATTCCCCTTTCGGTTCATTTGGGTTTTTACTAGCTTTATTTAATCAGTACTATTATAGCTAATTAATTGAATAGCATATCTAATTTTTGACCTCAATTACTAGTGGAGTAACAGGCTTGAAAAGTACCAGCCAAGACAATGTCAGACATATTTTCATTTGAAGCTAACAAGGGAGTCTTTGTACTGTACCAAGTCTTTTGCACTTTTTGGTCCATGTTGACATCGTTTAGTGGTGGAATGTATGCCCACATTCATCTTTGTTAGATCAGACCTTGGTTGCATGCCTAGATCCAACTGGGTTTACTCTCCGGGTCATAGGTCCAAACGGGCTGAACACAATTAAGCTTACAGAGCAATAGAATACGTGATATTGGTATTTCTCCCCCTAAAAGACTAGTCTAATGGTGAGGTCTCTCTCACACTTATAAGTTGTCTTTTCTTTCTTACAACTAATGTAGGACTATTCCTAACAATCTTTTGATGTGAAAACACTCTTATTCTCCTAATTTCTCTATCATGCTACATAGCATTTGTCCATGAGTTGATTAGAGATGACCATAGTCCAAAAGTGTTAATGATGTGTTAAACTAATATCTTGTTTTTCTTGCTATCAACATATTCATCTTCTAAAGGCATCCTTGCTGTAATGAAAGAATGTATTGTTCGCCGAGGATGCTGACCAAGTATGCCTCTATACTAATTTTTACTGAGTTTCAAGTCATCCTTATTTCTGCATATATAGTTTCACATTATTTATATCCCTCTGAGACACTCCAAGCTGCTTTTATCTTGCTGAAAAAACCCTCTGAAAATAACATGTTGAAAAGATTGGGGTGGTATAACTCAAATTGGTTGTAATTTGTAAATTATGATTCTGATGTTTGCCCTCAAAAACCTGATAGATTAAACCTTTCAAGCTAGTTCAGCAAACTGTAGGACTTTAAATGCGCTGCTTTCCTTATATAATAATTTTTCTCGTTTACAAACATGTTTTGTGTATACTTATATGATAACTTCCCTTGAAATGAATTTTACAAATTATATTTGACTATTAGAGCAATCTTTTATAATGATTTTTTTTAACAAATTATGGTTGTAGATACTGTTAAGCAATCTTTTGTGATGAATTTTTACAAATAATCATATTTGCACCTATTGATAGAGCGAACCTGTTCAATTTCTGCTGATTGCTTTGTAGATTTGCCTGCAGCTTTGATCTCTACCTTACCTACATGTTGTGGAGGTACAAATGGTTTTGTCATGTCATTGACACACGGGTTAATTATCTCTACTTAGTACTTACCCTATCTGTCCATTTTGTGGTTCCTTGTTAGCTATATGTTAGTGAACCCAAATAGTAATTTAAATCATGCAAATTATGATAGGAAATGATTTGCCTTGCAAGAAATGCACTTCGCTATTTTCTTCAATTACTATTGCAGTTAAAAGACAACATTGAGGAAAAGTACTAAAAACATATTGTGCTGCAGAATTTGTGAAATTTAATTAATGTTAAAATAGTGAAATTAACTAATGTGAATTCCGTATGTGAAACTAGTGAAATACTAAAATTGGAATGTAACTATTGAATGTTCAACTAATACTAATTACCAGATATTTGATAAAACACTTTCTTTCTACATGGAATACACATTAATTCTTTTCTTGCCATTCAAATGCTTCACTTCTAGTGAATGCAGTTCTTCAATTACTATTGCAGCTAAAAGACATCATTGAGGAAAAGTACTAAAAACATATTGTGTTGCAGAATTTGTGAAATTTAATTGATGTGAAAATAGTGATATTGTACTAAAAACATGTTTTTTGTTTTATCTGTTTTGTTGCGTGCTTGCCTCATCTTTTCCCTAAACTATTGTTTGTGTCAGATTTATATGATTGTGTTGTGCCAAATTAGCTTTTCTTAAATCCAAAGTTATGTCTCTGTGACACTAATCTGTTTGATTTCTAAATTTTTTGTTTTTCCGATCATGCTATCATGACCAGGGTTTGGTTTCCCGGTGGTTACCGGCCGGTAACTGGAAAACCCGGCTGGGAGGATTAAAAAAACCGTCCGAAATTTGAAGAATGAGCTATAGTGCGTGCGTGCAGTATTTAAGACACCGCATGCATATGCGCATGCATGCAGAATACTAAATGATTGCATGCAGAATGCTAAGGGCATCTCTAATGGTGTTGAGTCAGCTGGCTATTTGCATGTACACATCAGCATATGTCCTATGTGGAGGAAAGATAGTATGCAAAACACAAACAGCTAGCTACTATTTCGTCTCTAGTCTATAACGCAAAAAGAGGCAGATTCTATAAATGATTGTGTGTGCATGTAAACATCAAATAGCTATCCTTATAGATAGACCTTTGGAATGCTAGCTTTTAGTGTGTACTCTATAGATGATGTGGAATCCTTATAGATAGTACTTAGCTAGGACCATTGGAGATGCCCTAAGGGAGTCATGCAGGATATTAAAAGGGACTACATGCTGAATACAAAGAGATTTATGCAGCATTTAAGAAGACGCGCATGTAGAATACTAAATTTTCCACCGGTTTTTCTAGTTTTTTCCGATTTCCGACCGGTTACCGGTTCCCTCCTGCTCCCTTCAAAATTTTCATTTGCCAAAATTTAACAGGTTTTTGGCCCGGCGGTCGGGATTTGGCCCGGTTCCGGTTTTTCGATCCTTGATCATGACAACAAGCAAATAGGTATGCAACCAGTCAAGTTATCTTATAATAGCTCAGTTTTTAATGTATTTCCTGATCATGATTGTTAATGTTTTCTATAAATTTCTTTCCTGCGCAATCTACAAATACCATGAGTTGAGTTGTGACAAACCATACTTGTACAAGATTCCCAAACATGCAGCACATTCTTGCGGTGATGATTACAAGAGGGAAGTCCATCAAAGGGTCCACTGGTGAGTGGCCATTCTGAACCACAGTTTTTCGTGTTTATTATTTTAGAAAGTTACCTTGTTTGTTGCTTAAACTTACAAAGGTTCTTGCATATATTAATGACAAAATCTAAGTTATTTTAAAATCACTGCATTTCATCATGGCGTATTTACTACTCCCTCCTGTCAATAAAAAGAGTTGTTTTGGCTTTTTTCTTGTGGTTCACAAAAAATCTAGTAAAAAATGTAAGATGGAATGGATGCTTGTTCATAGCCCCAAAAGGGCTTTATATAGAGTACAAGGACATAATGACGCAAACCCTAGACATATGAGAAATGACCTAAATACCCTTAACACCCCCGTCAAATGCAAGACATATGCAATAGCATTGCATTTGGAATGGTTGACACTAAAAAGGAAAAGACACTAAATAGATGCTAACACAAAGTCCATAGCTTGAAGATGTCGTCGTAGTATGCGTCTCTTGGAAAGTTGTGTCGAATCAAGCCGAAGAGGGAGATAGAAGCATAGCGGCACAGATCGAAGCCCGAAACGGCGACGGCGCTGTGCACAAGAAGCGCAACGAAGGAGCAGTGCAGAAGAAGCGCGGCGGCCTTAAAAGCTCGGGGCGGCGGCTCAAAGAAAGAATGGCGGCGGCGCTGTGCACAAGAAGCACAACGGAGGTGCGGTGCAGAAGAAGCGCGGCGGCCTTAGAAGAACGGCGGCATCATGAAGACTTCTACGATCTGTAGTGGCTCAAAGAGAAGAGCGACGGCTGCGATTATGCGAAAGAAAGGAAAAGACCACGCCATCCAAGAGGATGGACCATGGCTAGCAAAGCAAGCGGCTGATTAACAGATTTTGTGGACTCGCACGGCATTGACGAACTGATAGAAATTGCAACGGACTTAGATGATGCAATGGAAGACACAAAAGCAAAAAGACTCAAAATAAGGACAAACAGCAAGAATTTGAAGGACCAGGTCACTATTGCCACCTCATTCCTCCCCTCTCCCCATTTGTCTTGTGCCGCCTGCAAAAAATTCCAATGTCTCTTTCCTCCATTTGCTGCTTCCCATCTGAGGAGAAGCACTCCTGGCCAACGTCCCCCATTTGAGAAGGTCCCCTCACCCCCACCCCCACGCCAGAATGCGGCGCGGAGCAGAGCCCCCTCGCGGACGTGGTCGGCGATTCGGGCGGACTCGGCGCACGCCGCACGCCTCCGGGTGGCGGCGGTAGCGCGGCGCGCGGCGACGGACGGCGGCGCGCAGCTGAGAGCGGCGGCGGCACGGACCGGCGCGGGGCGAGGCGGATCCGGCGATCCGGCGGGAAGGTGGTGGCGGCAGCGGCGAGGCGTAGCCGGTCGGATCCGGCGCGCGCAGCGCGCGCGGCGAAGAGCGCGTGAGGCGAGCGGCGCGGTGCAAGGCCGTGGGTGGAGCTCTGGCCATGTCGGGTCGCCGAGGAGGTCTGCCATCACCTAGAAGATGGCCGCCAGCTCCGACCTCGGCGGAGGGAGTCCGGCGGCGGCGCGGCGCGGCGAGCTCGGCCGGATTTAGCGCGGAGGTGCTCAGATCTGGGCGGAGCGTGGGCGGAAGCGGCCGGATCTAGCCGGATCCGACACGGGCCGAGGTGGAGGAGTCTGGATCCGAAGAGGGGCAGGCGGATCCAACTGGCGCGCGCACGAGGTGACGGCCAGCGGCGACCGGCGTGGAGGTGTGGGTGCTGCGGCCTGGCGCCGGATCTGCACGGAGGAGGCCAGAGGCGGGCGCAGTGGCACATGGGCAGGCGCCGGGGCGCTGAAGAAGCATGCGTCGTGGACGGGGAAGGAGTCGAGGTGGTTGGCCGCCCTCGGGATTAGCTCCTCCCGGGGGTAGCAGCGGAAGTTTGTATGGAGCTGGCTCTAGGTCTAGCCTTGCTCTGATACCATATAAGATGGAATGGATGCTTGTATTGCACAGCCCCAAAAGGGCTTTATATAGAGTACAAGGAGACATAATGACACAAACCCTAGACATGAGATGACCTAAATACCCTTAACAAAAAATACCCCTATTAAATTATTGATCACCACTTACTCCCTAAGTTAATCCTGATAATAAAATAACAATGACCCAACTCCTTGTAAAGGATTCTTCCATTCCCAAAACTAAAAATCGCATGCTCTGCTGTGTTGGTTAGTGTTGTTCTCAAACAATATACTTGCATTAATTATCAGAACTTTAATTTGGAACTAGAGGAGTTAGTGGGAGTATTTCTCTGAAAAAACGTTACATTTTATTGACTGGAGGGAGTGTATACGTTCTGTTCTTCCAGGTTGTAGAGACATGGTTATACTTTCTTTTTCTAAGAATGTGCGTACTGATATTGGAACTCTCATATTAGTTGCAAAGTTCTTAGAAATGCAAAGTACTAGTATTGAATCTCGTGGTAACTGTTTACACCAAAACAGAGTTGAAGGCCAGAATTTGAGTTACCTGGTGTAGATATACAAGGAAAGCATATACATGGAAAGCGTATACATGAAAAACGTATACAAGAAAGGCTATACATGGAAGGCGCATAGAAAGCGCATACAGAGAAAGATATCTAATTATTCTAATATGGTTCTAACCAAATGAATCCAAAATTCCCAATTTCACGTGGAAAGAAAAATGTTGAACATGGAAAAGAAACAATATGATCTATCTTTTTTGGATAGAAATGAGAAGATCAAGTATTTTAACCATCAAAATAGCATTTGAGCTATTGGTGAGAGAGTGTGCCAGCTCAACAAGTAGATCTATGATCTATCTATATCATTCTCTGTTACATGGTTCAATTAGTCTCTCTGTTTTTCTTCCAATCAAATTTACTTCTCTGATTGAGAGCACAAAGCAGAAGTCATAATATCTAGCGGCCTTAACATTTACATATTCTGTAGATGTTATCTTAACTGCAAGGAAAATCATTTTCTCAATTTTCTTTCCCATCTTCACTAATTGTTTTGTGATTTATTGCAATTCCAAGAAGCACCGTGTTCATTCTCAGAAGTAATACCCAGTGAGTCTTCCTCTCCCACTCTCTGTACCTTTGAACAAAAAACAGTTTTGAGGCCACTGTTTGATGTTTAATTATAGATCTTTCTCTTCGATGCACAGTATAGCACTCTGATGAGAGTAAGTTCCTTTGTCAACAATATATGACAGTAAGTATTTATTGTAGATTCTTATTTAGTGATTTTACATGTAAGTTCACATACATTGCAGTTTTGTCTAATGATTGTTCTTATCCCTACATTACAGGTATGTTCCTGTAAGGTTCTAAAACTCGATAACGGGTACTCACTCGGTCACCTCACCTTGTAGTAATTATGTGGTAATCGACTTTGTACTCGGCCTTGTAACTGATTTTTCTATTTTAATAACAGATTTATATATGTAATTGTATGTTCATGTAAAATCAAAGCCACATTTGATGCTATTATTTTGATGTATATACTATTTGTCTATATCATGGTTGTCACGGCAACCTTGGCGACCATGGCACCTAAGGAGCGCCAGGACGCTTAGTTGTCCAGGCGGGCGCTAGTCGTCCTCTAGGCGTTGCTAGGCGAGCTTAAGGCGGTAACATGTAAGTACATAACAGTAGTAGTAGCACGTAAGTACATAACACAATAGAGCACATAGCAGCCACATATAATAGCTCTACATAATAACAGAGAAGCAAAGCGGTGGGCGAAGCGAGAAGCAGAGGAGAGAGAGAGAGAGCGAGGGGGAGGCGCGGGAGGACCGGTCTGAAGCCGAGGAGGAGGCGGCGGGAGGGACCAGATCCGAAGAAGCCGAGGGAGGGAGGCGGCGGGAGGGACCAGATCCGGAGAAGCAGAGGGAGGGAGGCGGCGGGAGGGAGCAGGGCCGGAGAAGAAGTAGGAGGGAGGCGGAGCGTGGGAGGGAGGCAGCAAGCCGGAGCACGGAGAGGAGAGGGCGTACGACGTGCCTGGCGCCTGGCGACGGCAAGGTGGAGGGATGGCGACGGTTAGGCGGAGGACTTCGGGTTGCTCGGCCGCTCGCGGGACCTCCAGCTCCAGGTATTGGCTATTGCTCATGCGGTCTGGACTCTGGAGTCTCTGGACCTCTATTGAGTTACATGCACCAACCAATTCACCTAAAAGCTTAAGCTAATGAGGAAATGTGGACAATTTACTTATATTTCAACACTCCCCCTCACGTGTAGGCTCTCTCAGGCCTAAGACGTGGAATAGAAGTGGGCTGCAATTATTTTTTTAATTGTGCTAACCGGGTCTCGAACTCAAGACCTCTTGGCTCTAATACCATATTGGGTTGCATACACCAACCAATTCACCTAAAAGCTTAAGTTGATGAGGAAAGGTGAATAATTTACTTATACTTTCAACACTTCCCCTCACGTGTAGGCTCTCTCAGACCTAAGACGTGGAATAGAAATAGGCTGCAGTTATATTTATTTAATTGCGCCAAACGGGTCACGAACTCAAGACCTCTTGTCTCTAATACCATATTGAGTTGCATGCATCAACCAATTCACCCAAAAGCTTAAGCTGATGAGGAAAGGTGGGTAATTACTTATACTTCAACAACCTCCCTTATGCTCACGCGGTCACACGCCATGCGACTCGCCAGTTACTTCCCATTCTGAGTGGCAGAAGAGCTTGATGCTTTTTGACGTACCGAGACTTGAGACATCGTATTGATACCTGTGTATGCTCATCCTATCACATGTAAGTGGGTGTACAAGATCAAGACCAGGTTTGATGGTACCATATTACTGTTGAATGTGCTTAAGGTAGTGTTATCAGTCTATTAGCTTACCGAGTCTCTGGACTCATTCTTACTTTGTTTGGCTTTTTAGGTGATCGTTGAGGACGTCATGCATGAGCGGGAGTAGCATATGAATAATTTTACGTACAGGCAGCACTTCACGTATCAACTTTTGTTAGTATGTTTAGACCCACTGGTAAGCTAGAGTAGTCAGGGTTAAAATGGTATGATGTTTTATCTAGTGACTGGAGTGAAAAAAATAGTGGTTGCGTAACACTATGAGCAGTGGTCGAAATGGTAAATTTAGCAATGGTGGTAGCATTCCAGGCCCAGAGGATGGGTGCGGTATCCCAGCAAATGCAAAAAATGCGGTACATACTCCTCGACCCCTTGATTAGCACATGTTTAGCTCCTTTCTTTAATTCTTTGGAAGAGTTAAATTTGGTTGCTTATTGGTTTTGTTTCTTTCTAGCTCCAGTGTGTTGTTTCGTCAGTATCTAGATGAGCGGTTGACAATCGCAAGCTTGCTAATCAACACCCTGTTGATTAGGCTTGGTAAGTGAATAAACTACATATGCAATGACATTTTTTTTGTTAAGTTGGCCGAGCATTATCAAATAGAGTAATTCTTATAATTTTGCATACGTCATTGTCACATTTTTTTCTCTGTAGCTCACATTGTTTCGCAGCATTACCACTTTACCAGCATGCCATGAGTCTCATTCATGTTATTATATATTAATAAATCGCTCCCAAGCACCTCCCGCAGGACTTCGTTCTCCGCCGCAGCAACAGATTGAAGAAGAGACGTGAGGCATCCTTGCCTGCAGCATCCCAAACTCAAGTCAATCTCATGCAGCGTTTGGGGATAGTTGCTTCTCAGGAGGACTTAACTGAGCTTGACTTGGACAGATATGCTCAAGTTTTCGATAAGCCCCTATCGCAAACTCACATTGCGGCTTTGGCGGCATTGTTTGGTTGGCAGCCACCGGCTCCGGGGGAGGCTCCAAGCGATGTTGCGATCTTCCCAAGCGTGCCTACCGGTGATTAGTGCTGTGGTGGGTGCTATTGTTGGTCGTTCTCAATCCTGAGCTAATGGTATCCAGGATTCTTGTATGGAATGTGAGAGGGCTGAATCACAAGGCAAGAAGGGATACCGTGCATCACATGGTTAACTCTATTCGGCCTGAGGTGGTATGTTTGCAAGAAACAAAGAAGGAGGCTATCTCGGGACTTATGGTACGCTCGTTGTTTGGTAGTGAGTTTGACCAATTTGTGGTTTTGCCAGCAAACAGAACAAGTGGAGGGATATTGGTGGCCTGGAAGGGCTGCGTGTGCCAGGCTCTCCATTCTCGGATTGATACCTTTTCGGTTTCAGTTCAATTTGTTTCTTAGGAAGACTTGCCGTGGTGGTTCACAGGTGTTTATGGGCCTCAGTCTGATGAGCACAAAATTCAATTTTTGCAAGAGCTACGGGGCATATGGCAGGCTTGCCCGGGGCCTTGGAATAGGTGGGGATTTCAACTTGATTTATATGGCTGAAGACAAGAATAACACTAATGTTAACAGGGCAATGATGGGTCGTTTTCGCGGTTTCTTGGATGATCTGGAACTGAGAGAATTACCCCTCCTCGGTCGGAGATACACTTGGTCAAACGAACGTGCAGTGCCAACTTTAGTTCGGTTGGACCGACATTTCTACTCTAAACTTCTTGGTATAATTTCACAACGGGATTGTACGTTGAATCTTCAATCCTTTTATCAGGGCTCTCACGACTTGTCTTCATTGGAGATGTTGGCAAAGAGATCTTGCAGTTTTTTGCGAGGTTGCTCTCGAGGAAATTTGGGCAACAACTAAATCTCTTCCTTCGGATAAGGCACCTAATTTATGTTGGTGAAGGAAGGTGGCGACCTTGATGGCTATACGGGAAGCTTCTATAAGAGCCAAGTTGGAATATCATAAAAGTGGATCTTAGGGACTGCATTTAATCGGGAAATGCCGCTCTTCCTTGGAGGAGATGTGAGCAGATTGTTCTTGCTTAATTCGGCATACATCACTTTGCTGCCCAAAACTCCGAACGCGTTGGAACTGAAAGACTTTCGACCAATAAGCTTGGTACATAGCTTTGCAAAATTGATCACCAAATTGTTGGCCAACAGGTTGGCTTCTAAATTAAAAACTTTGATCTTGCCCAGCCAGAGTGCCTTTATTAAGGGAAGGTGTATTCATGACAATTTCTTATTGGTCCAGCAAAATGCAAAAATGCTCCATAAGCAAAAGGAACCTCGAGTGCTCCTTAAATTGGATATTTCTAAGGCATTCGACTCGGTATCTTTGGGCATTCTTGTGCAGGTTTTAAGACACCTGGGATTCGGCCCTATTTGGTGCAACATTCTATTCAAGCTCTTGAGGACCTCTTCTACAAGGGTATTGGTAAATGGACTGCCAGGAGAAGTGATTCATCATCAACGGAGGTTACGACAAGGTGATCCTTTATCCCAAATGCTGTTCATTATTGTCATAGATGTGCTTAATGCTCTAATCAACAAGGCGAGTGATGATGGTCTGCTACAGCCCCTTTTCCCACACGGATCAAGCCAGCGGGTTTCGCTTTATGCCGATGATGTTGTGCTGTTCTTGCGGCCTTGTGTGGAAGAATTGGAAATGATTAAAGAAATTCTTCGAGTCTTTGGTGAAGCATTGGGGCTGGTCACCAATATCAGCAAGTGCTCGGCTAGCCCAATCCAATGCTAAGAACACGACATGGAGGCAATACAAACATCCATCCCCTGCAAAGTACAAGAGTTCCCTTGCAAGTATCTTGGGCTTCCGTTATCCATCAAAAAGCTTTCCAAGGCTGATTTCTACACAATCATTGATAAGATAGCAAACAAGCTACCTGGATGGAAAGTAGCCATGATGCATCCAGCTGGGAGGGCCACTCTTGTTCGCACAGTTCTCACAGCAATACCTATTTATCACCTCTTTGCTTTGGAATTCCCCAAATGGGCTATCAAATCCATAGACAAGATTCGAAGAGCTTTCCTTTGGAAAGGTCGCAAGGAAGTGAACGGTGGACATTGCCTTGTTGCTTGGGAGTGAGTAAAGAGGCATTTCGATCTTGGTGGATTGGGAATTCTTGATTTGGAAGTGCTTGGATGGGCCTTGAGGATGAGATGGCTATGGCTCAAGAAGACACAGCCTGACCGTCCATGGCTTTGATATCCAAGTGCATCCCAATTCGGTTGCTTTGTTCACCATCTCAGTCATCTCAATTATAGGCGATGGTTCCAGAACCCTCTTTTGGTGTGACAAATGGTTGCATGGAAAATCTTTGCCTGATCTTGTGCCATCCTTGTTATGCATGTGAAACGAAGAATTGCACAATGCAGAACTGTGCACGAGGCTTTAACTGACACTACTTGGATCAGTGATATTGGTGGTGGTATGTCTACAGAGGCGCTAATGGAATACTTTCAGTTGTGGGATCTTTTGGTTCAGGTGAATCTTACCCCTGGAGTGGAGGATCAGCATTTGTGGGCCCCGTCATCGTCGGGTGAATTCTCCACCAAATCAGCCTATAGACGTTTCCTTGGGGGTGCTGTTGAGTTTGAGCCTTGGAAAGAAATAATCTTGGGCCCTCCTCGTTGCAAGTTCTTCACTTGGTTGGCCTCTTTTAATCGATGCTGGACCGCCGACCGCCTGGCTCGTCGTGGTCTAGACCATCCCGAAAAATGCCCACTTTGTGATCAAGCTCGAGGAGGAAGATATCCTCATGGTCTAGACCATCCAAGTTTGGCGGCAGCGGAGCGGAAGCGGCGGCGGCGGCGGTCTGGCGCGTCTGGCGGCGGCGGTCGGTCGAGTTCTCTGGCGGCAGCGGCGGCTCCGTCTGCGATAACCACGCGCGGCGTGGACCTTGAGCTCTGGAGAGAGGAAGCGCGGCGGCGCGCGCGATGGACAAAGGAGGCATGCTGCAGCAGCGAGCGTGCGGGTCGGCGGAGCGCGGCCCTCGCGAGCGGCGCGGCTCTCTCCCGTTCGATGCCGTGGGCACCACGAGTACCGGTGTCGTCGAGGGCGTCGGCCCGCGGCGAGTGGCCCACTCCCCAAGACCAGCTCGTCGAGTGGGCTGCGGTGATGAGGTAAAGCTCTAGGTGCGGCATATGTGGGATGCGATCGATCGGCGGCGTCGACTACGACCGAGATCGGCGAGCGCTGGATGCTCTCATCGTGCGATCCGCTTGAGATGCGATTCTCACCAACAAGCGGTTGCCAAGGAGGCTTAGGGCGCCATCATTGCGGCCGCGCATCGGCGGCGGCCGCGCGCAAGTCTACATTACGAGGCACTCACGCGGAGTGGGAGAACAAAAATACCCACTTTGTGATCAAGAGGAGGAAGATATCCAGATCTGCCACCACTTGTGTGTTCTCAAGAATAGTGTGGTTCACAGCTTCTATCGAATGTTGGCATGCAACACCATGCTCCTGGGCCTACTGATTCTAATTTAATTGCTTGGTGGCGTCAAGTTCTGCAGCAACTGGACAAACAGCACAAAAAGGGCTTTAATTCTCTAGTGTTGTTTGTGGTTTGGCGGATTTGGAAGCATAGGAATAGATGTGTTTTTGAGGGGGCCTCTCCTAACTCTAGTGCTTTAGTGCAGGACATTACCGATGAGGCAAAAATGTGGGGTATGGTCGGGGCCAAAAGTCTTAGGCACATTTGGTCCTAGTTTGTTGTTTGTGAGTGGGTTGTAATTTGTTTTGCTGTTCCCGGCCCTTTAGGGTCTGTTTAAGTCTGTTTGACTCTTTTCCTTCTTAATATAATGATACGCAGCTCTCCTGCGTGTTCGAGAAAAAAAATTATATATTAATAATTCCTTATGCCTTAGGCCCAGAGGATGGGTGGGGGTGTAACATCCCAGTTCCAAGCCTTATGCCTTGTTAATTGTTGTTCATGTTGGATATAACCGATCTTTTTTATCATGGGTATTGCCACATAAAGACTGGTGAATAATGTGTGGATTCCTTTTTTTACAAGAAAGCTTGCAGACTGGTGAAGTTTGTTGTACAGTTGTACTGCTTGTTTACCCATGTTTGATATGAATGCTGACCTACAAATCTTATAGGAGCATTGGTCCCTTACTTTAGAAATCTCTTTTTTTCCTGTAACAGTACAAGCACTGCTGTGAATTTTTGCTTCATGTAATCATGTGTACTCAATCATCATTTAATTTCATCCTTTTATACTTCACCGGTGAATCGTAAGTACAAGCAGATAGGAAGTGCCCTTTGATACTAAAAGTTATTATTGGAGTGAATACACAACTCACAAAAAATACAAGAAGTCGACTAGGTGGATTGGTCCAAACTATATTCTTAACCTTATGTTTATTGTGAGGTACTTGCCCAAGCATTGAATTGTTCCCTTTTTATGATTCTCTTTTCGTTACATGGGAGATATTGGCACCACTGAACAATGATAGCACGGTTGTTTGTCTTTTTTCTCTTGCTGCTAACAAATGTCACTATCCTGACTTCTGCATGCACCACAGATGCAATTCAGTGGCTGAAAGCCAAGAGCTGGCAGGCATGGAAGAGCTTCAGCATATAAATCAATCGAGAAGGCGACACAAGCCATTGTGAGAACCAGCACACGATCGTTTCATGAAGATCTTTGCCAGAGGTTGGAGGAATTCTTTTGTCTATGGAATGTGTTTCAATGTGATTGGTGGCTATCCAAGCTTTTCAAAGCCTGGAAGCGCTGCTAGAGGTTTTGTCGAAAACTGCATAATGTTTGCGCTCGTCTATGCATGACACGTAGGTTGTTGACCATGGATCATGGTAATGTATGAGCTTTCTGGGAACATTGTCAGAAAGTTTAGCACAAGTTATATTTCCAAGTATGTAAGTGGATAGTGATCAATTTCCTGTGCCCACTTGATTGCTATTATGGAGCTGGACTGCCGGACTGAACTTTCACAATGTTATAAGTGTTTTTTTTTAAAATATCTCGTTGAAGTCAACTATGAATTCTGATTTACGATTGGATAGTCGAAGCAGATCTCTGTCCGGACTGCAGACCTACATGATAAGGAACGATGTTATGTTGCCAACTTTGTAGCTTGTACAAGCTACTAGAAAATGTTTTGTTTGTGAAAAGGTAACACTGTGGATGTTTTGGCATAAATATTAAAAAAACTACACATGTTAGTTTGTATCACACAAAAGTAAACAGATTTTGCAACTGAATTTCGTACGCATAGTTCTGTGAAATGTGCAACATTTTATATATATATTTTTGACCAAATATTTATAGTTTTGTGGAATATGTAGTTTTCCAACTGCGACCAAATTCGAATCCAAGAGTTGGGGAAATGTGGAGGCAACAATGATGGCGCATGACCAACAATGACATACACTTCGGAATGGTTGCATACCAGGCTACGGGCGGGAAAAATATAATAGTGCAAACTCACCTTCGGTGGAAACATGGAAACTCCCGTATGGACTGTTGGATGTTCTCGTATTCAAATCTAACGCCTGAGATTTGTCCACCCTTCCCTATCCTTTAGTCCTTGATCTCTCTCCCCTCAGCTCTCTTCCGTCTCTCGCCCCCAAGAGGTGAGCTGAGTCGCACCATTGCCATGCCGCCAACTGTCGCGTCTCTATCCATCGAGCCACTGCTTCGAGGTCCATCGCCTCGTCCCATCTCATCCCCTGGCCACCGCCCTGAGGCACAGCGGTGGACAGTGTAGGACTAAAGACGGTAACAGAGGAGAGAATGGTGCCGTCTAAAATTTTCTCCTAAGGTTTTTGATTCTACTTTCACACAACTACAGAGTTGCAGAAAATAGAATTTTCATTCAAAAACTCAAGACAAATAGCTCAAGAACACAAAATCTTGAAGCAACCACACCTCGGGCGATTTGATCGGCCTACAAGACCTGGTCAGTCTGGTGGTCTAACCGCAAGCATAAGATCGTAGATCTAAATGACATGAAATTTTACAGGATATTTTCTAGGTTATCAAGAATATATTCCAACAAACAATCTTGAAAATCATGACCAAAGTTGAGCCCTTTTTCAATTTAAAGGAAAGATGCATCGAAATCGAGCTAAAACCAAAATCGGTGAATACAACTTGTTGTGAGTAGGCGATAGCTGAGAAGATTTTAGATATGTTTTCACATATCTCAGCAAGCAGGAACATGAGTGAAATTACGTCGAAAACCCTCAATTTAAGAAATCACACTTTGAGGCCAAATCAAGCAAGATCGAGTGGAGATAGATTCTTAGAGATTGCTTTCATCACTTACATGTCCTTTGCACAGTAAGATCAATAAAAGGGTGAGGAGAGGAAAAATCAACCAAAATAAGAGCAAATCAATTAAATCGTGAGACATCCATGAAGAGGATCAAATATTGATTTTATTGCTGCTTTAGAGGGATAGTTTTACTGTCACTCCACCTTGGAGGACAGAGAGCATACTATGCACTCAAAACCCTAACTTTAAAACAAGAAAGCACGAGAGAGGTAGGTTGGATGGTTAACCACATGTCTCCATTCCAAACCCCTTTTATAGATAGACTAGCCCGCCACATCCATCCCTAAATAGATACTATCCACTTAGCATAACGAAAGAAACCCGTTAATCTTACACATGGATTTTACTCACACATGTTCACTTATGTATGCTTTTTAAAGTATATAAACACGTATACGCTTAAATACTTAGCCTTGATCCGTCCTGATCAAACCAACTCCACCTTGACTTAAACCACTCTTCCAAGCACCACTCAAGCACCGTAGTTTTGATCCAAAATAGTTTTGGATTTTGGCCAATATCCCTCGTTGACTCAGTTATCACTATCCATAGCAAGCAATCGCCATGCTTGCCATGTGTAGGTGCACCACTAGCTTATCATACATCATCAAGTCTCTCTCATCCCAGTTTCACCAAACCATAGCTCACTTGGTCCGTCCAAGCCACATGGTGCAATCCCATCGTTTGAACTTGCCTTCAACATCTTCTGCCTTTCTTGTGCCATGCTTGAGCTCACCGTCTCACCCGGCATTCTCGATCGTTCTGGGCTTCAACTCCTCCATGAGCCTAGCATCGATCCTCGCTGACCATGGTTGACTCCAAATAACACTATACATCTAAAGATAAAGAAATTATTTTCGGGTATAAGTTCTTCACAACTTGACCCACGTTAGACAAAACATGCATCATACAACTTTAATACAATAACCTAGATCATCTCAACTCAATTCATGACTGAAACTCCAAAACCCTCAATTTCTGCCAAAACCAATACTATCGCTCCTCTCAAGCCAGTACTGCCTTTTTCTTGAAAATTCTTGACAACAGCCCAAATAAAATGCAATCTTTTGAAAAATCAAATAACCACTTCAAAAATATTACAATGGTTCATCACAACATTAAACAGGACTTTCTCACATAGTCCTTCAAATAAAGGCAAGGCTTGATGTAGACGGAGATGAGACGGTGCGAAGCGACAAGCGGAGGCAAGATAGAGGCTAGGTGGCAACAGTGGCATGGTGAGGCGGTGAACGGAGGCTAGGTGATAGACGGTGGTGCGACGAGGCGGTAGACAAGACATGAACATCGGCAGTCGGTGAAGGGAGAGAGATGGAAGAAAGAGAGGGAGGGATAAGACCAGCACACAAATCTTGAAGAACATCCAATGGTCCACATTGGGATTTCCATGTTTCCACCCAAATATGGGTTTGCACTGTATATTTTCTTGGGCTAGATTTGGCGTCCACAAGCTTGTTCATCATCACACTCCCACAAAAGGGGTGCATTACAATTACATAAATAACATTGAGTTGTCGATTATTTTGGATATTTCCATTCATGGTGGTCTGGCCTCATACCTTCCCAGCAATGGACTATGGGCATGGTCAACATGACTGATTCTGCAAGGTTTCTCTTTCATGCTCTGCTTAATTTCTGACTTTTGTTTCTGAAATAAGGTAATGGGGATGGATGTGAATCTGTAGGTTATTTACTTTTGTCCATCCAAGTAAGAAGTCTGAAGATTAATAGCCGAATGGAAATCCATTCTTGTTCACCTTTGTGTTTCAGAACAAGCTTTTAATATATTTGATTGGGGTGTACCATTCAGGTTTCAACGAATCGTTGTTACTGTTTACTTTGATTGTCTAGCTGATCTGCTAACTCTGATTATATATTCAACTGTTAATTACCTAAATTTTAGGAGCAGGAAGGTGGAGAGATGTTGTTGGAGATTACTTTGGAGAACGGCTTTCTATTTTAGATCTTAACCTCCATGATGATCTGGCGGCCCCCACCTTCCCTGTATTGAACGATGGGCACGATCAAGAAGAATGATCCCACAAAGTTTGTCCCCATGTAATTTATGAAGATAATGGAGATGAATGTGAAATAAATCAGAACATTTCCTCAGCAAAGAGTGCAAGAGAATTACCTTTTGCTGCTGTCATCAGTACGAGTCTAGACAGTAACTTAGAAGCACCCTTGGATTAGATACGAAGACCACCACAGATACACAAACACTTAGTGTATTCACTAAGAGTATTTTTAGGGTTACAAGAGTGGCCTCCCCTCTCCCATTATAAGAGGTCTTATTTAAATGCCCTTAGGGGGAGGCCAATTCCCGCCACGTTTGAGGCCCCAAAGTAGGCCCAGGGTCCTATTAGGGTCGATCTCGTGTACTTTACCCGGGATTGGCCTGAGGTTGGTCTCGGACCCTTCTAGGATCAGTCTCGCGTACTTTTCCCAAGGTTGCCTTGGGTCCTCCAGGACTGATCTTGTGCAGCTCACCCGGGGTTAGCCTCGGACTTGGCTCGGGGTGTACCTTCCAACGGGCTCTACCGCTCTGAGGTGGTTGTGAGCCCGAGATAGAGTGAAGACCCTTCTCCAATAGTAGCCCCTGACCAATCTGGGTGGTTGGCGATCGCCTGCCTGGGCTGGCACACCGACTTGCAAAAGGGGTCGACGCGCTATCTCAGACCTACGATCCCATAGGTAGCCTGTAATGCATTTTGACAACATGTCAATATACCTTAATCATTACGCGAACTTCAAATAACAGGCCATGCCAGCGCCTCCAAGTGGGGTTTTCCAGATGCTTGCCAAAGGGTCGTTGCTCCGTCCAGCCGATTTTGGGTCGTGTCGGGGAGTTCACTATCACACAGGACATGGGGTCACGAACAACTATGCAGTCGAGCGTCGATTGCCTTGATGCTGAAGCCACGCAGAGGCATGGGGTTAGGACTTTCCCTAGAGAAGTGCCTTGTGATACCAGTTCTCGACCTATAGCATTCAAGAGGTGAAGGCATGCACGAGAGTGTCGAGCTCGACTTATGTAGGCATAGCCACCAAAGGATGACAGAACCTGAGGGAGCAAAAAGCTAACCCATGTGAACATGTGAGAAATAAGCACAAAACTTACTAGTTCATGATGCACGGAGTTCTTAGGTAACTAGGTCATTGCGTGACCACGATGGGATGGGCATGGGTATGCCACTAGTTTGAGGTATGATGGAGCTTCAAGCACATGAAGTCGATTGGGGCATACACATCCCTACGTGTGAGCTCGATTAGTGATGCTGAGTTGGGTGATATCTGGAGATGTGATCAATCGATGCATGCCAACACGCCGAGATGTTCAAGACTAGTGAGCGTACCCTTGGTGGGGTTCAACCTTCAAGGTGAGATGATATGCGCTAAGTTGTTGCCTACTCGACCCGTTGAGGTATGGCACTAAGTTGGAAGTATGTTGCGCGCTTGGTTTACACAGAAGTAGCCCATGAAATAAGGAGTGCCTACTTTGAATCCATGATGTTGAGAGACGGCCCTCGGGGCTAATCACACTATGCTTAGGTGGTGGGTTGATGCTTGTTGATGTGAAGTGATCAATCCAATGGACACACACAGCTAATATGCCAATAGATTGAGTTAAGCTTGGTCAAGGGAATGCTCTGTATATCGAGTCATATCACACAAAGGCAAAGCTATTGTGGAGTGTTGCGCTTAGCTAGGATGACTAGGAGTGGATCAGGGTGCGAAATGCTAGGAACTGATGAATTGCCTAAGGCGATGAGGGCATGCGCACCTGTTAACCGGCTCTCGAAGGGTCACCCATGATGTGAGCAGGTGGGCACGGAAGTATCAGATACTCGACGCACCTAAGGGATGACCTCGTGAAGAGTTCTTGACTCACTAGGGCGACCTTCGAGGTGGGGAGATATGCATTCGAATGCAACGTGGTTGATTGGTCAAAACCAATGTGATGAACTCATCAAGGCATTGATTGCGAGGCACAAAGTACTCTACAAGTTGGTCCGTGGCCCTCGATGAAAGAATGTGATTTGATTATTTGCAGAGTTAGAGGGAGTTCATGGTCGGGGGAATGCAACCTGGGCGAAGAAAAGCTTGGCTGAGGGGAAGCCATCAAGACCAATCAAGCCACACCGGGGCCAATCCATCGCTCTCAAGATGCTCGAAAAGTTTCACCCATGCGCTGGAATGGCCGAACTTCTCGGGAGTGACATCGAGCTTGTGTTTGGTGAAGCACATATTTGGTCTAGGGGACGGTGTCCTAGAGGTCAGGGAATGTGAAGGAACCACGCCTAGATGCACTATCCCTAGCCAAGACTTATATCCGATGTATGGTACGGTTGAAGCTAGGGTAACGCCCAAGACCATTACAAGTGGATCTTGTTGGGTCAAGCCCAGATAGTAGTAGCGGCGGTGGAGTCGACCTGTGTCGAGGTGATGGTGCACAGCGGGCATTGAGTCCAGACAACGGTGCACATCCCTCATCGAGAAAACATGGCATTCGAGAACTCACTTTTATGCGCAAATAACTCTGGCTGGTGTAGTGCGAAGTTGGGCTAGCTAAAGATTATCCCACGATCACCCGACTTTATCTAGTGAGAATGTAAAGGGACCGTAACTGCCCCGGCTCCTAATGTTAGAATAGAGTTTGCTTGGTATTCTTTTACTAGGGGTATCAGGGGTATCCCTGGTAACCCGTCACCCATCGGAAAACACTTGGCGCTCGAGACAAAACTAACGAGCGGCACTTTGCCTAAGGAGGTGAGAACGCCATCATCTCCCATCAAAAAAATACTTGGCGTTCGAGACGAAGCTCACGAGTGGCACTTTTGTTTGGGGGGAAGAGGCGAGAGCATCACCATCTCCCATCAGAAAACACTTGGTACTCGAGACAAAGCTCGCGAATGGCACTTCTATTTGGGGGGGAGGAGGTGAGAACGCCACCGTCTCCCATAAAAAACTTGGTGTTTGGGACGGGACTACCGAGCGGCACTTCGGTCGAGACGAGGCTCCTATTGAAAAAGATTGACGCCAAGACTTAGCTCAACCCTGGAGGGGAGACTCACTCAACCCTGGAGGGGACACTCACTCGACCCCGGACGGGAGGGTTAGCTCGACCCCAGAGGGAAGAATTAGCTCAACCCCAGAAGGAGACCACTCGACCCTGGAGGGGAGGACTAGCTCAATCCCAGAGGGGAGACTCAACCCCAGAGGGGAGAATTAGCTCAACCCGGGAGGGGAGACTCACTCGACCCCAGAGGGGAGGACTAGCTTGACCTCGGAGGCGAGATTAGCTTAACCCTAGAGGGGAAGGTGATCACCAACTTTACCCTGGAGAAAAATTTCCAACTTGATCCCAGGGGGAAATCGCCGACTTGACCTGAGTTGCAATCTAAGAGCACAAAATATTCCACAAGAGCATACAAGGGTATATGTATTTCAGTGTGAGGAGCGTCATAGTAGGCCCGGTGTAAAAAGATGCAATGAGGGTGACATACTAGACTCAGTATATATAATACTCATGAAGGTTGTCTGTGTTCTAGTTATGCTTGAGCTTGGTCTGGGTGATCCCGTTGGTGAGTGGTTGTCGACCCGTGAACCACACCATGGCAAAACCATGGAGGCTTGTCGAAGCTTGCCATGGTGAGTCTGTCAAGCTAAGAGGAGCCCCTTGTAGAGGAGACGCCATCGAGGTGAAGTGAAACAATGGGAACATCAGGGTCTCCTATCTAAAAAAGAAAAGTTAGCACTTGTTGGAGACCTGACCCCGGAGGGTGGGTGTGAGCTAACTGAAGCAAGTCTTTGAGGTCGTGGTGAACCACATCGAGTCTAAGCAACCGAGGCACATTAAGGATCGTCGAGGTGAGCCCATTGAGCTAACAGAGGTAGATCCGTTGAGGGGTGGCCTGGGGCAGAAGATGGCGGCGCCCCTGGGGTGGCCCGGGGCGGAGGAGAGTGGCGCCCCTGGGGTGGCCGTGGCGGTATATGGCGGCACCCTCGGGGTGGCCCGAGTGATGTATGGCGCGCCTCACATGTTGGGGGGTCGACGAGGCAAATCCTTCAATCTAGAGTGGAGCCCCTAGTCGAGGTGACGTCATCGAAGCGAAGTAGAGCTCGGGAATGTTAGAGTCTCCTAGCCCATGTTGGGGCAGTGGGAACACCAAGTCTCCTAGGCCTCAGGAGTAAGCGGTTGTCGACCTATCTCCAGAGAGTGGATGTGAGGTGGCTGAGGCAAAGTTCTTTGAAGTTGAGGTGAACCGCGCCAAGGTCAGGCCATCGAGGTGTGTTAGAGATCACCGAGGTAAGTCCGTCAAACTATAGGAGCCCCTAGTCAAAGAGATATCATCGAGGTAGAGCGAAGTTCGGCTGAGGGAAAAGCCATCGGGACTAGAGTGAATCACATCGAGGTTGGTCACCAAGATGCATTGGGGTCACCGAGTAGAACCCATCGACCTAGGGGGAGCCCCTAGTCGAGGAGCCAACGTTGATGCGAAGGGAATTTCGGCTGAGGCGAAAGCCATCAAGGCCAAAGTAAATCACACCGAGGCCAGGACATCGGGGGGCATTGGAGTTCACTAAGGCAAATCCATCAAGTTAAGGGGGAGCCCCTAGTCCCTTCCCTCATGGTGCCCTTCCGTGAAGCGGAGGCCCTGTCCCTCTTGCCAGAAGAACTGGAGGGTGCCGTACCCTTCTTCGCAGTCATGGGTAGGACCGTAGGAGTCCCTCTCGCCAGCAAGTAGCTCAGGAGTCTCGTGGGCAGCTCTAAGACCGACAAGGAGATGGGCCAGGGAATCCTGGTCATGGAACAGAGGCCCCGAGGGCAAGTCTTGGGCTTCCGCGTTGCCCAGGGTTGAACTCCCGCGCTAACCGAGACCGCCCAGGGTTGAACTCCCACACTAACTGAGACCGAGTCTGAGTCCTCACACCACCTGGGGTTGTACTTCCGCACCAGCTGGGGCAAATCCTGGCACCACCCCGGAGTTGTAGTCCCGCACCGGCCAAGGTGATGTCCCGAGCCTCTCCTGAGCGTTTCAAAGTGACGTGTCCCAGGCCTCCCCAGAGAATCACGGACTTGGTGCCCTGCCCCCCAAGGGTGTCATGGATTTTGAGGTGCAGGCCGTGCCTATGGGTGCTCCCGTGGCCGCCCCTGTTTAATGCACCGAAGAAGATGGCTACAGACAAACTTCTGGCACTGAAAAGAGCAAAAGCCACTCGGGAGAGTAGCAGGCATAGGATAGGAAGTACAGGGGCTGAGCAGTGGTGTTGACCCTTCGTGGCGAGCTCGGGAGTGCAGGTGGGCGCTCCAGGCGTAGGAGCCAAAGGAGCATAGATAGACGGGCAGAGTACGACAACGCGGAGCCCCAGCGAGAGTAGGCTGGCAGTGGCGCCAGGCTTTGGAGAGAGGAGATGGGTGGCGGGTCTGGGAGGTGACCTTGGGGTAGTTCAAGAGTAGTGCGGGGAATCCGAGGTGCACCTTGGGATTGTCCGAGAGCTGCGAGGGAGGTGCCAACTGCCACATGGTGCCTACAACCTGTTGAACGACCTTGGCGGCTAGGCATTATGGTCACACGGTGAGTTGTGGCTTCCATGCTCGGACTAGGACGTCGTAGGACAGTAGTGTTGCATGTGATGAGCTATAGCCTACTCATGAGAAGCACGTGCATGTGCACCCAAGACAGTCTGCACCGGTGACCAATGACTTCGTGCCCATGACCCATATGTCTTCTGCCCATAACCCCATCACTGAATGCATACAAGGGCCCAGAGGGCTCATATCTCTTTTTCGCCCAAAGTGATCCAATGGCCAAGACACTGAACCACTTACTCTCGTGAGCCGAGACCCATAAGGCCACAACTGAAACCCCACCACCCCACATTCGCTTTGCCTGCTTGCCCATGAGACAAGCTGACTGGTGGGCCTGGAGGTGGTTTGGTGTTGTGGCAGATGTTTCGGAACAGGGGAAGCACTTTACAGCCCTTGGAGATCAGGTACACTTGGTACTCCACGTCTAGGATGAACGCCACCTGCATGATCTCCTGGATCACCCGACTCGTCATCTACACCCGCCTCATGTCCACCCACGACAGCGGCTCCCTCGACGACTCCTCGCAACCTCCTCTTGCTCCTTAGTGATGGCCTTGAGGACGGTAGGGTGGTCACCGAGGAATTTGACCATCCAGGTGAGGACGCGGGCGGTGGTGCCACGGGCAGCGAAGATGATGCCAATGATGTTGGCGGTGATCTGGGCGTCGGTGAGGGCCTCATAGCCATCCATGAAGGAGCCCAGGAGGTCGTGCCTGCGCTGCCGCTCGTGCCTGGCCAAGATGGTGTGGGCCACAATGGTGCCCAGATGCTTCCAGGACTTCATGGCCTTGTGGAACAGGGTGCCCGGCAGATTCATCGGCATTGAGTTGTACCCCTCATCCAGCGTTAGGTAGCACTACTTCAACTCCTCAATGTAGCGCATGTCCTCCTCCCCGGAGACGGACAACAATGCCACATTCAGCACGTAAGTCTTCATCTCTTGGAAGGTGTTGACGGGCCGGTTGTCGAACCCAGGTTCTTCAACCCAGAATCCTCTGTGATGTCAGGTCTCCGGAGGATCACCTGCAATCAACCAAAAACTCACGCACACAATTTCTCGATTGGACACGATATATTTTGGTGCCGCTAACGGGCACACTTTTACAAGTTTATTCCTCTCTATTTATAGCAGATTACAAGGACTATAATTGGGAAATAAGAACTAAAACGGAAAGCAATAATGAGTTTGGCACCATGGTCGGTTTTGATTTTTCGCCATATACACTTTGCCCGACACCTGCTTTTGCAAAGGAAACAGAGAACAAAAGATCGCTAAAGAAGGAAAGCAATCGCTAAACAGATGCAAAGATTATACTAACAAATAACACGTGAAGCGTGGTTTATTCCAACAATCACCCCTAAACCACGACACCCCCATGCGCCCGGACTTACATGAGTGCTAGCTCGCCGTCGCCTTCGGCGAGCGCTTTCTCCTTCCTCGGCTCACGGCAATCCTCGAGAGGTGGCCACGACGCCTACGCTTGTAGCACCTTCCTCGCCGCACGCGCGCGAACGCCTACTTGTCCCCGAGCTCATGCCGCTTGTGTCGCCGCCGCCGCCACTTCGCCGCCGCCTTTGCACGGCCGCTGTTCTTGACGGTCCATGCGCGCCGCGCCTCCGTTCCTCGACGCCGCGCGCCCCATCGTTCCTCGGTGGAGCAAGAATCGCCCGACGCCGTCCGCATCGCCTCGGCGCGCACCGATCTTCAGCCACTCGAGTCGCCCAACCAGCTCTTCGAGCGACATCGTATTCAAGTCCATGAGCATCTCGATGGACACGGCGACTTGATTGTACTTCACCGGTACCACGCGGCGCCTTCTTGACGACGCCGCACTCCTCGATGTTCTCTCCCGCCGCGCAATTCCGCAACGAGGAGCCAAGACGCATGGTGAATTCGCCGATGGACTCACCAACGCTGAATGCCACATTCTCGAATTGCTTGAGGAGCTTCGCGCTCGCCTCCCGCGCGCGCTTGTCGCCCATCCGCACGCCTTCATAGCCGCCATGCCTCCTGGCACTTTTCTTTGGCGAGACCCGAGCGCATCTCCGTCGGCACCGCGCAGATGGCGGCCAACGCCACCGATCCTTGCGACGCCGACGCCGCTCGTCTCCACGGCACGCCGCAGGCCGAGCGCCCAAGTTCACTCGCATTACCAATGCCCACTGCGGTAATTTGCCCGCGTCAACACCGAACTCCACCGACCGCCGACTCCTTGATGACGCGCCCACCATGACCTCACATTGTGTGTCGCTATCGCCGACTTTGGTCTCCGACGCTTCTGAGACGATGGCGACGTGACGTCGCCACCGCCATCGACTTGCTGCCGAATTTCACCGCTCGATACCAAATGTCGTCTCCGAGGATCACTCGCAATCAACCAAAACTCACGCACACAATTTTTGGATTGGACACGATATATTTTGGTGCTCGCTAACGGGCACACTTTTCAAGTTTATTCCTCTCCATTTATAGCAGATTACAAGGACTATAATTGGGAAATAAGAACTAAAACTGAAAGCATTAATAGGAGTTTGGCACCATGGTGGTTTTGATTTTTCGCCATATACGCTTGCTCGACACCTCGTTTTTGCAAAGGAAACAGAGAACAAAAGATCTGCTAAAGAAGGAAAGCAACTGCTAAACAGATATGCAAAGATTATACTAATAGCGCACACGTGAAGCGTGGTTTATTCCAACATGTGATTCCACCGCACTATTCCTTGGATCAGTAGATAGTGCTCATAGATACATTGCTGTTTCAAGTCATACATCGCATGAAGTAGACCGAACTAAAATATTACACATCGCAAACTTAAAATATACCACGTCGAGCATCAGTTTTACATAAATGCCAATAAGGCCAAATGGTTACAATACAAAAGATAGCAGCAGAAAACATGAACAAGGTAGAACCATTAGCCACAGGCAAGCGACTGGGGGTAAATGAGTGCAACAGATATTATTAAAGACTAGATAATAGTTGGGCATGCATCTCCTTTGAGTCTATTTGCCTAGGACATGAACTTGATAACGATTTCTAATTCCCTTCATCAGTACGCCCTTCCGTGGTAGGAGCATCTTCATAGGCGTAGTGATCCTAGTTTCCTGATTTTTGGTAATGCGAGTCAATACACAAGATGCGATTAATTGACATGCATGGCTTATCAAAGGAAGGCTACGGTTGTTTTATTTGCTATAAATTGCTTTTTGAGAAATAAGGTAGATAGAAACCTCTTATGACCTAGCAGTTTGAACTAAGACATGCTAGTTGTAATCAAGAGTGCAATATAGTATCCATATGCTTTTCTTTCACCATCATAACCACCTACCTTACCACTGAGGTGACGCCTAGGATAATATCAAATCAGGGCTTCCTGCAACCCGCCATTTTCCATACCCTCCCACAAAGTTTTTGAAATAGAATTATCTTAAGTTAAGTTCTCATGCCCACCCATGACTGTGAGCATGGCTGTTCAAATAGTTTTGACTCTGCAGAATTTGTACACTTTCACCAGAAGAGACAACCTGCTCGTTGCTCCACACAATTCCTTAGTCATGCGATTGAGTAGATCATCACGGAAACTTTTCAAATATCTGTCCCCTTTTATCATCTCACCCTATGGGCTTCTCCCACTTGCAGTGGGTTCCATACGTTGCTCAGGATGTTTGCCACAATGACTAGCATAGCGGGACTCCACTCTCCCCAACACCTAGTGCAGCTAGTAAACTTCACCCTGCCCTCGGTGTCCCTTTAAGCCTCCCTTGATCTTGCAATATTCCACTCCTTTTTACTACCTGTGAGATGAGTCCAGGGGTTCGATAGATGTACTTAGCCAAGTTGTAATTTACAGACTTATGGTTGTACTGTTTTACAATGGGTGGTTATGACCCAATTCAATCCTTAGGGTTACCTAGGTGGTTCTACCACAAACCACATGTTCTCGTACATCTACCGCACCGGCCCCTCTTACCATCTACCCAGATAAATAAGCATGTTGAGATTTTGGGAATATAAAATACCATGTTAAAATATATACTAGCCATTTTTCAAAAATCTATTTTCATGAGTAAAAGTGATGCTTGAGGCATTTTGGTGACCCTGAGTATCTAAGCAGTTCTAAGCATGGCGAGTAAACATAGACTTATTTTCCAAAAGGCTACCATTATAATTTTTCTAGGGTGACAAGGCTCACATGTTCAGAATATCTCAAGGGAATGTAGTACTAACAAGTTCAATAGTGGGCATGTAGCTAGTACTCTAAAACAAACATAATTTTGTATATGAAATATTAGCATGCAATTTGATAATTTAAACAAAAATAACTTGCTAAAAATGTAGGTTCAATATGATCAAAGTATTGACTCACCTTGGTCACAGTCGGTTTGGTCTTGTTGGTCTTGACTTGCTTCAGCTTCGGCCTCTTCTTTCTGAGCCTTGTATGCTATTTTATGTTGCGTGAAAATTCAAATAAAGAAAATTAGTATACCAAATAAAGCCAATATAAAAATTATGAGCTCCAAAATCCTTGGTTTTAGTTCCATTAGATAGTTCTTGAATTTAGATGAATTTAGAAATTTGTTTCATCACATTTGGAGTTAATATGAGTAAGTTATGCCTACTGAAAGTTCTCTGTTTAAATTAAATTCGAAAAATAAGAGAGGAGAGAGAGAGATCTCTCTCTAACAGGTGGGCCCAGTTAAGTTCGGACCGGTCTGAACAACTGAGAGAGTTGGGACCATCCGAACGGGTGGGACGTGAGAGCCGTCCGATCTGCTAGGGTCCGCCCGATTACCTGAGTGGTTCGAACCAGTGAACGGTTATGAAGAACGAGCCGTCCGATTAGCGATGGATTGCTCGTATCAAGTGAAGGGTTCGAACCATCCGAACGGTCATCTTCCTCAACCTAGAGCTTCCGCCTCTCCTCGATCGGCAATGAAAGGGCTCACCACCAGCGATAGAGGCGGTAGTCGGACATGAGTGTTTCAAAAATGGAATGCTCATACCTAAGTGCACTACTGGGCATAGTCCCACTGGTCGGCTTGATGGAGGTGGTGGTCGGTGGTGACCAATGGCGGTGGTGGAACAAGGGAGGTAGGGGAAAATTATCTACGATGTCCTAGCATAATTCATGAACAAGGGAACATCTATAGGGTGACTAGACCTCACCTGAATACTTAGACAAGCTCGGGGATGTCGGAGCGGTCTGGCGGTGTATGACGGCAGCGGTCAGAGAAGGCACATGGTGCCGGCGAGGTACGGGCAGCGATAGGTTCGGCTGAAAGTGGGGTTGGCATTGCCTTCCTATGAGGGTGCTCCTGCTGGCGAAATTTGCTTGGTGAAGCTTGAATTGGTGGATTGCCCGATGACCAAAGTTGGGGAAGAGAGTGTCACCGATGCTCCTTCGGGCGATGTCAGTGCAATTCTTTGCTATGTGGGAGGAGTGGGGTGTGAGGAGAGTGTTGGCGACCGGTGGGGTTTTTATAGGTGACACAGTGGCCTAGTGACGAGAGGGTGGTTGGGCGATCATGGCGGAGGATGCAAGCGGTGGCATGGCTATAGAGCTAGCAATGAAGGCTTGAGTTTATAGACGATGATGCACAATAGGGCATGGTTGTCGCTCGACAGTGAAATGCGTGCACTAGTGGTTGAGCCAGCAACATGGCACGGCGTTTGGATGGTGTTTGTCCTCAAACGGTCGAGTGGCGAGTTAAATTTGAATGGAAAGCCGACGCGACTACACAGATGAGATGGAGAAGATGAATACAACAATGTAGTCAGCTAACGGCAGCAACATGGGTGAAGGAAAGTCTTGTCATGGTGGAACGCTCGATGGAAGAGATGAGTTGGCGCTAGTTCGGCCAGAGTTGGGCTACCGCGGCTGGGCTGGCAACCAAATCTTTTTTTTGCTATGGCAGGGCTCAGACTAGAGAAGAAAAGAGAGCCGAGTTGGCTCAGCCTGGCCAAAGGGCCAGGAGCTTTTGGGGGCTAAGTCCACTTTCATTTCCTTTGATATTTTTGCTAATCCTCATTTATTCAACTTTGCTTATTCAAAAATTTTGCATTAACCCATGCCTTTTGCTACTAATTTTGCAACTATGTTACTTGTAATTCTCCTACCCTAATTTGCTGGATCATCTTTTTATATTCGTCTTTCATTTTAGATTTAACTTCTATTACTTGTGCTTTTCCTTTTTGAATTTGGGTTTTTATTATTTTTACTTATTGGAACCTTAACCAAGAAGCAAGAAAAACCAATGAGATCAATCAGCAACAACATATATTCTAAAAGGTTTTTGGTATTTACACATTTTTTTTTTCAATATTTGACTTTTAGGATGCTACACCGGCCGTCCTAGGAGCAGAGGGCAATGGCCTTGATGGTATGGATGGAGGCACGGGTAGTTCCCCTACTGGAAGAAGATGGCCTGGGGCCCCAGCATCCTCTCCTTGCAGGTTGGGAAGGTGGGCTTGAAGAGGTGCGTCTATGTCACCAGCACAAAACGTGCCACTTCGGGCTTGACACCATCGCGTAGGGGAACCCAGGATGTGCGTCCTAAAGATGGGACGTACTTGTTTTGCTTCCTGGCGAAGAACATGTTCAGGTTCTTGGACGGGTAGAGTTGGAACGTCTCTCGCCAATGTACGGCCACCCCATTGACTCCAACGGCAGCACCAGGCTACACCGGCCGTTGCACGCCAACGACGAGGCCCTCGCAGGCCACCTCTTACCGTAGACGACACACGCGAGGATGAAAGGCATCAACAAGCAGAGGAAGAGGAGAAGATGGGCGGTGGTGTGAGGGACCCTATGGAGCCTTGAAGTGCGGCATGCATACCTCGAGGGTAGCTAGGCGATAGCTTGAAGTCCCCTGAGGGGTCCAAGGCGCAGGCATTGTGAGGACCCTGGAGTTGCTAGGGGCAGGTATGGCGAGGTCCCTGGGGAGTCCAGGGCTGCGACATGAGCGAACCCCCAGGGGGTTTGGGGTTGCTATGCAGGAAGACCCCCATGGGGTCCAGGCCTATGCTACGAGGGTTAAGCTAGGAGAAGGGAGCAGCATGGAGGGCCACCGAGACGGGCTGGACAGGGGAGAGTCCAGTCAGCACCCCACTCAAGCATCGTGAGTGTGAGGGATCTGCCTTGGACCCACGCACACTAGAGAGGCGGGCAGGCGGCGTGTGGGCAACAATGGCCAAAACAGCCCGGTGGTCGTGGTTCGCCGGCTCGGGGGCAATCTCGAAAGGGCCAGGACAGCACTATGTCTCGATGAGAGGAGGTGGGCGGCGCTGGGCCCCAGCGAGAGGAGGCGGGCAGCGGTGCGGTCATGTATGGGAGGCCGCGAAGGCTCTTGATGAAGAGGTCCTCGAGGAGGGGGCAGGAGCAGAGCACAACGATTAAGGCCTTAGGTCCAAAGGTGCAGGCTGTGACGGAGAGCCTATGGAGCATCGGCACGGTGGCAGCAACGAACGAGAGGCTGGCGTTGAATAGCTGCCTGAGCCCCTGGAGCTTGAGCTTGGAGAGGTGTTAAGAGGGTAGCACGGCAGCTACGGCCATGGAGCCACCGGTGGAGAGGCTGTCGGCGACTGAGCCATGGGTGCAGCGAAGCACAAGCGTCATGACGATCATGTACCGCATGAGAAGCCTTAGTGTGGTGAAGCCCAGTGTGGCACATGCATCAAGGGAGAGGTGGTGGTGCGTGGCGGTGCTAACCTCACTCCATCGCGCGCAGGTAAGGGAACATTCTTTATGGTCGACGGCTCAACATATAGCAGGCGGACTTGAGGCAAGGGGAAGTTGGCCAGACTCGAGGTAGTGGCGGACAGGCTCGATGCGAGGTAGGCGGACCCGAGGCGAGGGCAAGCCAGTCAGGCCTAAGTTAGTGATAGACGGGCTTGAGGCCAAGGTAGGCAGACCCAAGGAGGGGGGAAGTCGCCGGGCCGAGGTAGCAGCGGATAGGCTCGAGGCAGCGGCAAGCGAACCCGAGCTAGGGAGAAGCAGAATCGAGGAGGGAGTGGTGGGATACTTTCATTGCCTCTCCCCAATGCTCAGACCATTTCGTATGCAGAATTCATGCAACACTTCCACAAGGCCCACATTCCAGTTGGCATCATCATCTTGAAGAAGAAGGAATTCTGAGACTTGCAACAGGAAGGACGTACCATGAGCGAGTACCTTCAGAAGTTCAATTAGCTTGCTCGTTATGCACCAAAGGATATTGCCATGAATGAAGCTAAGTAGGAGAGGTTCTTGGAGGGCCTCAATGACAACATTTCAGTGTAGCTCCTCTCCAATGATTATGTGGACTTCCATCAATTGGTCAGTAAGGCTATCCACCAAGAAGGCAAGCACGTGGAGATGGAAAACCATGAGTGGAGGATGGCTACCTAGAAGGTCAATCCAAGAGGTTTTCCTAAGCCCCGCAGCACTCTGCCATCCGCTAGCAACACCAGGCTAGCTTTCCATCGCCCCTCTTTCTGGGCGAGCCGACTAGCTCCTCAGGTGGTTCGTGCACTTCCTTCAAGTGGGCCAGTTCAAAAGAATCTGGCCTCGTCTAATGGTGTGACCTATTTCTATTGCAATGAGACAGGACACTTTGCCATGTCTTGCCCTAAGAAGCTGCAAGCCGCAGCCAATGCGGGATCCTCGGGAGGACAGAGCTTAGGGCCAGCCTTCAAGAAGCCTCAGAATTCATTAAGGGACCTGTGAACCATGTCACAGAAAAGGAAGCTCAAGCCTCACCGGATGTCGTACTAGGTAAGTTTCTAGTAAACTCAGTACCAGCATAAGATTTGTTTGATTTCAGAGCTTCTCATTCATTCATTTCCAAAGCTTCTGCGGTTCAAAATGTGTTGGGCTTAGTTCCTCTTAGCAACCCCATGTTAGTCCAATCCCCTAGAGTAGAAATGAGAGCCAGGACCCTATGTCCAAAAGTGTAGCTACTCATAGAAGGAGCACCTATTCTCGCCGAGTTGATCATCCTAGACTCTCAAGGATTGGATGTCCTTCTTGGTATCAACTGGTTGTCCAAGAATAGAGGATAAATAGATTGTACTACCTGATCCATCATCCTCACCAATAGCCAGTGAGTAGAAGTGACGTTTGCACCCAAGATTCCTGATATGGGAGAGTGTGTCATCAATCACCTTCAAGTTTTGGAAGAAGTACCGATTGTGCGGGAATAACTAGATGTGTTCTCAGAAGACTTACCCGAAATGCCACCGGATAGGGGCATCAAATTCATGGTTGATTTAGTCCCTAGTATAGCTCCTATCTCCAAGAGGCCGTACTGAATGCTTGCTAACAAGTTATTCGAGCTGAAGAAGCAAATCCAAGAACTAGAAGATAAAGGCTATGTCTGACCAAATTCGTCACCGTGGGTGTAACACCCCAGTCAAACAATGACCCGGAATGCTACCCAACTAGAAGCAAAAGAATGATAACTAGTTACATGATACAAAATTTCGGCAGAGCTTCCTTTATTATTTATCTAAATCAGAGATTCTAAAAGCAAAATCAATTATAATAAGCAGGGAAGCAACTTAAGAGATAATTAATCCTTTAATTACATGTTGAATCCGACAAATAAATGATCATACACCACTTAAGTAATTCAGGCAAAAAGCTTATTATTTTCTTTCCTCTTCTATTATGGATAGTCCGTGTAAGGTGCAACAATACTACTCGGTCCCTTTCCCCATGCATGCCGATCTCAACTGGTACCTAAAAGAAAAACACAACAACAGCAAGAGTGAGTCCAACGACTCAGCAAATATAAAGGATAGAAGCAAATACAAATATAAACATTCCTTTGCAACCCATTCATCAACCATATAATCGAATCATGCTATGCAAGATGATCAAAACTCTTTATTTCTTTCTCTTTTGCATTTTACCGGTAATGCAAAGTGTGCATCCGTCGATGCACACCCATGCCTGCATACCACATGGTACAGGGGACCAGTGCCCATACTCCGCGAGTATGGGGACCTTTAGCCCGTCATGTCCTCAACATGACGGGGACCTCGGCGCTTAGTCATCTCGTGACCAAGATTTCAAATAATCAACATGATGCATATGCGTGAATGCTCCAATAAAATAAATCTTGCATTCACAATATCTATGCACCATAAATACTCATGAACACTGTAAATTGCAACATCCCGATATAACACCAATACATTGTTACCATCACCCTAAACACATATATATTCATACCATTGAACCATACCACAACCAAAAACACACATATAGTTCCTACCATTGAACAATACCACTACCATAAACACATATAATTCATACCATTGAACAATACCACTACCATAAACACACATATAGTTCCTACCATTGAACAATACCACTACCATAAACACATATAATTCATACCATTGAACAATACCACTACCATATACACATATAATTCATAACATTGAACAATACCACTACCATAAACACATATATAAAAGTTCATATCACGGATCAACCAATTGACATCCCACGCTATCAAAGTTAAACCATCGTTATACTTGCCTTAACTGCGGAGAAAGCGGTGACGCACGAAAAGTGCTGCCTCGAAGTCCGTCCTCCACCATAGCAAGGGACAGAGCAAGATCATCTCCCATCATCGGCAAGAAATCAGCGGCGGATGTATTCAGAATAGCGACAACACAAGCGTCGTTGAAGCAAAGCGTTACACGATTGGGGTCTGCCGTCGGCATGAACGCAAGCGATAGCTTTCGGCGAAATAAGCAAAGACGCAAACAAATGGTCGAGCGGCGAAGAAGCATCGATATCAGCAGTAGAAGCCTCTACCAAATAGCACTGCAGAAATCGGCACTTGGAGCAGCAGCACACAAAGCAGCAATAATCAAATCGGCTTCAATCGGCAAAACCACAGCAGCAATCACGGCAGAGAAAACACAAGAATGCATCTTTGGCGATAGATCAAGGCCGTTGGAGCAAAGCAACCGCAGCAATAATCGGTAGTGCGCGATTCAAATTCTCACAGTAGAGGAGGAAATCATCCGGTCGGCAGCGGTGTAGAATCTGATGGCGAGAGCACTCTCGGAACAGAGGAAATAAATCAGCAGCAGATCCGAAGTGGAAAGCAGCAGGGAGGTGGAGCTTCAGATCGGAACAAGAGCAGCAGCAAAGAAATCGGCAGGCGGCGGCGCGCCAGAGAGGAAGGCGCGGGCGCAGGCGGCTAAGGAGGCGCAGGCGCCGGGGAGGCGCTGGGGAGAGCTTCGGCAGGCGCCATAGAGGAGAGCTCGGCCGGGCGCCACAGGGAGGGGGCGGCGGCGCCGAGGCGCTAGGCGGCTGGCGCGCCGGCGGCCACGAGGAAGGGGGAGGGCGCAGGGGGCTGCGGGCTAGGGTTTGGGGAAGGGTCCCCCCCTCTCTTTTTTCTTTTGGGCTGCCCACCACTTGGGCCAAGGCCCAGATTGCCACAAATATTCAGAAATTCCCCCTGGAAATCGCTGATTAAACCTTTTCTATTTGGTCATTCCCTCCGATTAATCCAATAATTCTCGGATCACATTTTGGAATATTACAATGGGGTGTATCAGTTCTCTTTGTTAAGAAGAAAGATGGCCGTATGAGGATGTGTGTCGATTACAAAGCACTTAATGATGCCACCATCAAGAACAAGTACCCACTACCTAGTATCGATGATCTCTTTGACCAGTTGAAAGGAACAATTTTCTTCTCCAAGGTAGATTTGAGATCTGGGTACCATCAGATAAAAATTAGCGAAGAAGACATACCTAAGACTACCTTCATGACTCATTATGCAAGTACGAGTTCACTGTCATGTCATTCGGACTGATAAACACACCAGCTTACTTCATGAGTATAATGAATAAAGTGTTCATGGAGTATCTAGATAAGTTTATGGTGATCTTCATTGATGATATTCTCATTTACTCCAAGAATGAGAAAAAGCATGAAGAACATCTCAGGTAATACTGGAGAGACTAAGAGAGAACCAACTTTGTGCCAAATTTAGCAAGTGTGAGTTCTGACTAAAAGAGGTAGCTTTCCTTGGTCACATTGTGATGGCTGAAGGAATTGCGGTAGATCCTTCCAATGTTGAGGCAATAACGGACTGGAAGCAACCTATGTCAGTGACAGAGGTCAGGAGTTTCCTTGGACTCATCGGTTACTATCTTTGCTTCATAGTAGAATTCTCCGAGATAGCCAAACCGATGACAAAACTCCTAAAGAAGGAAAAGAAGTTTGAATGGACAAAGGATTGTGAACAGAGTTTCCAAACCCTCAAGAAGAGGCTAGTGTCAACTCTAGTGTTGGTCTTGCCTGATATCCATAAGGATTTTGACATATTTTGTAATGCCTCCTGGCAAGGACTTGTCTGTGTGCTGATGCAGGAAGGCAAGGTAGTAGCCTATGTGTCACGCCAGCTGAGGCCTCATGAGTACTATTCATGACTTCTAGTTAGCCGCAGTGGTTCATGCATTAAAAATCTATCGACACTATCTTATTGGTAATCGTTGTGAAATTTACACGGACCATAAGAGTTTGAAGTATATCTTAACTCAAAGCAAAACTCAATCTAAGGCAATGAAGATGGTTGGAGTTGATCAAGGATTATAACCTTGGGATTCATTACCATCCGGGCAAAGCCAATGTTGTAGCAGACACATTGAGCAGAAAGTCATATGCAAGCTGCACTTTGATGGAAGAGGTTAACACACAACTTTTGGACGGAGTTGCCCATCTTAGCCTAGAACTGGGGAACCAGAGTATCCTATCCACTTTGAAAATCCAGCCTACCTTGCCTGACTAGATCAAAAAAGCTCAGAAAGTGGATGAGGATATTCAGGAAATAAAGAAGAACATGAGAGGAGGTAAAGCCACTAGTTTAAGTGAGGATGAACATGGAACTATCTGGTTCAAGAATCGTATATGTGTGCCCAATAATAAAGAGATCAAGGATATGATTCTGTGAGAAGCCCATGACACCCCTTACTCTATACACCCAGGTCATACCAAGATGTACCAAAATCTTAGGGAACGATACTAGTAGGTCAGCATGAATGGAGAAATTGCCAAGTATATTGATGCCTATGACACCTGTCAGAAGGTTAAGGCAGAACACCAAAGACCCACCAGACTTCTATAGCCATTGTCAATCCCTAATTGGAAGTGGGAAGAAATCGATATGGATTTCATTACCGGACTTCTCAAGACTTACTCTAGATATGATTCCATATGGGTAGTGATAGACTGCTTGACCAAGGTGGCCCATTTCATAGCAGTCAAGACTACCTATTCCAGAGGCAAGTTGGCAGAGATGTACAAGTATGGGATAGAGTGCCTTCATGGAGTTCCTAAGAAGATTGTATTAGATCAAGGGAGTCAGTTCACCTCTCAGTTCTAGCAAAAGCTTCACAAAGAGTTGGGAAGTAAGCTCAACTTTAGTACTGCTTATCATATGCTGAGTTCTCCTACAACAACAGCTATCAAGCCAGCCTCTAGATGGCACCCTTCGATGCCCTATAGAGAGAAAGTATAAAACATCGTTGATGTGGGACCGTTTGGGAGTGTCTCAAGACCCTAGACCTAATCTGCTCTAATACACTGAAGAGAAGGTCTGGAAGATCAAGGATAGACTAAAGATAGCCTAGTCATAACAGAAAAGCTATATTGATAACCGTCAGTGAGACCTATCTTTCAAAGTGGGTGACTTTGTCTACCTTAGGGTATCCCCACTCAGAGAAGTCAAGAGGTACCAACCAAGGTAAAGCTTGCACCAAGGTTCATAGGATCATTCAAGGTCTTGAGCTGTAGATGTGAAGTTGTGTGTTAGTTGGAGTTGCCACCAACCATGACAGGAGTGCACGACATCTTTCATGTGTCTTAGTTGAATAAGTGCCTTCGTGTATCGACAGAACAAGCAGCACTTGAGACTCTCAATCTTCAAGAAGACCTCACCTACAGAGAGCAGCCAATCAAAATCCTTGAGACAGCAAAATGTCTAACCAGAAGGAAGATCATCCATTTCTATAGAGTGCAATGGAGCAACCATACAGAGGATGAAGCCACTTGGGAAAGAGAGGACTATCTAAAAGCCAATCATCCCCATCTCTTTTGCTAGCTTGTCCAAATATTGCGATCAAAATTTTATTAAGGGGGGTAGGTTAGTGACATCCCAATTTTTTTATTTACTTAGAATTTATTTGGTTTTTTTTGAAAATTTAATTCCCTCATTTTAATTAGGCCTAGAATAAAGGTTATTGAAAATTATTTGCAAGTGTGGTCAAACAAGTTTATTTCATTTCATTTGGGTTCCTTGCATTTTCTATATTTTATAGGAATTTTTTGGGATTTATTTGGATTTTCTACTATTTTCTAAGCTTTATTTTATTTTTCTCGGGATGTCGGGAAATCAAAAGTGAAAATGAAAATTTAAAAACTCCCGCCTTACTCCCCAGGGCGATGCGTAGACGGTCTGGGTCTACCCACATCACCGCCTGAGCCATCCTGACCGCCGTCGTTCTTCCTCTCTCTCCTCCTTCCCTCCTCTCCGCCGGTGGGCCCGTGCAGTGTCGCCTACCTCCTGTGCCCCCTCCCTTCTTCCTCGCACGGCCACCACTATTACCAGGCTGTTGTGCAGCCCCACCCTACTCGGCCACCCCCTTCCCCGGCACGTGCACTGCCCCACCCCCCTTTCCCTTCCCGTACGACTCACGCCCGCTCCCCTCTTCTTGCGCCCATCCTGCTCTATCCCTCCGCAATAGCCATAGTGTCTCTCCATCTAAGGTGATGATTTCACTGCCATTCAGCCGCCCCCGCCCTTATAACCCCCCTGGTGCCTCCCATCACTCTGCACTACTCCCCACTCTCAATTCCTCCTCTAGAAGCACCGAGACACCCCATACCGCTCTTCCCCTCCACTTCATTGGTGAGTATGCTGGCGAGCAATATCCGAAGCCTTGGTCCTTCCCAAGGCCCGCCGCTACCACCTTCGGATTCGCCGCGATGAGGCGAACCTCAGCTACCCCATCATCGACCATGGGCGCCACCGGAGCTACCTTGTCGCTAGGAGATATGGTTCACCACCGCCTTCTCCTCATTGTCGGCAACCTCCAACCACAGCCCTCGCCCACGTCAAGTACCAGGAAGGTCCCCGTGCTTTCCTCTCTCTTTTGCGCCATTTGTCAGCTGCTGCCACTCGTCGTAGCGCCGAAGACCTTAGGGTCCAGAGCACCGCCTCTCACTGGCGCCGCTACTTCAGCGTGTTGAGCCCATGTGCCTACCATGTGGCACCACATGGCACTCCATCTTAGCGTCTGCTTGCTCCATAGGAGCCACGCCACCCCCCGTCCGCCACACTAGTGCACGTGCCCACATGGCTGCCAGTGGCATGCCACCTAATGGCATAGGTCCACATGGTCGTCACGTGTCAGCCACATCAGCACCGAGCTATGCCTAAGCCACATCATACCATGTGTCAGCCAGGTGGCAAACACATCAGCTAAAAGCTCCATGTCAGTTGCCACATATAGGGCTGACGTCAGCATGATGTTATAAATTAGATTTTTCTTTAGAAATTTAATTCGACCAACAATTAAATTCCATGTTGATGTCATAATCCCTAAATTTCCTTTAGAAAAATAATTTTCCAAAACACAGAAATTCCTTGCTGATGTCATAAAAGTCTTTAGGGTTTAAACTTCCAGGAGCCCGCTCTCCTTTATCCTAACTCCAACTGAGCCCGTTTAAATTTCTAAATTAATCTAAAATCAAGATCTATCCAAATCTGAAATATGTTCAAAATTTTGGAGTTTATTTGAATTTGATGGATTATTTTTACGTATAGACTACGATGATTCAGGAGAGTACTACTTCGATGACTCGCATCGGATTGGAGAGTAAGGCAAGTTGCACATCCTTGATCATATTGCTCCCAGTTTTACAAATAAAATTATGTTATTTCAAATTACATTGCATGTTTAATTTCTATTCGTAGTATTTTAATTCATGTTTTACTTTAGTTAAAGCTCATTTGTTATGACTCCTTTGATATTGCAAACCCTTGTACCTTGTCACCTAGATTAAAACTCTAGTTAGTATACTAATATGACTAGAGAATTTTTATAGTAATACTTAGACCTACATAGTTATGACTTTAGTCTTGGATGATATTTTTCACATAAAATGATAAACTTTTAAAATATATTCTTGACTTCAATGAGTCAAGAAAGTCTATGAAATATTTCAAAATAAATTATAAAAACTTGATTTAGCTTTGGAAAATAGCTAGATGGTAGGTGCTTGCTAGCATATGTTGTTGTTTGGTGGCTCAACGTGGATGTTAGGCATGAGGGGTACGTGGTTATTGCCTAAGTCAATTAAGGACCGATCTGTGAGCTACTGCTATAAAACCCTATTGTACTATTACAAGACTGGTATGTGACAATTCTGGCTGACTAATTAGCAGGTCCCAACCTGAGTCTCGTTGTAGGCTGAATGTGAGCGTGGCATAAGCCATGAGAAATCTCACATGGTACAAGAGGGGGCTCCGATCTAGTGGATTTCTTATTGGGGTGAAACCTTAGTAAAGATATGGCCAGGTTGATGACTTAGCTTTGTAAAGGTCTTATTATGATTACTCAGTTGCATGCCCATGGAAGCGTGCAGTTGCTGAGAACATGAGTTAATCATATCTTGTGGCTAAAGTTGTACGATCTCCGTAGAGTGTATAAACTATCTTAGATAGCCGTGCCCACAGTCATGGGCAAGCTGAGTAAAGTTTTTTACAGATTAGACTTTATTTTTCATAAACTAATTTTGGTTAGAAATGAGGTATCTTTTTGTAGAAAGATGGTCGGAGTGGGATACCCGTGGTTAGGTTAGTGCTTGGTCAGTACCTGCACTAACGATATTACTTTGCTAAATTACAGTCTCTACTTGCAATATTAAATCTTGCAGTTTCATATCTGACTATTGTATTTCATTCAATGTTGTTTTATACTTAAATAACCCTATAAGCCTTCCATTGTTACCTTTACCATTATATTGTATTCTCCCGTGTGACTTGCGGAGTATAAGTTTGTACTCACCCTTGCTATCTCATTTTAGAGGAGGACGACTTCGACTACGGTGAGGACTAGGACTAGTAGGCCACATCTTACTGTCGTGTGCATGTGGGCAAGCTCTTGGGCTTCACTTTTATCAATTTATTTTCGCTGTTATTTTTTTATTATTTTACCAATGAGCATTGATGATGTAAACTTTGGCCATGAGGTCATAGTCTTTTAAGTAATAAAGTTGGTCATTCGTGCTTGATATGTATCTCTGTTACCACTGTGAGAACTAGCTGATCTTAGACTAGTGCGATTTACACAGAAGATTTGAAGTCATCACTCTAGGGTCCAACAAATGTGGTCCACATCTCCAACTGCCGCCGACACGACTATTCCCTCTCTATGGACGTAACAATCAAATAATGCTCCACACGGTTTGGGATGACAATGATATACAACCCCTCCATTGACATAGCAAAGGGAAGATTCCTACAAGAACTCTATGAAGCGCAGCCAGCGAATGGCATTGCATGGCTTCTACTAGGAGATTTCACTTGATCTACAAGGCAAGTGATAAAAATAACCAAAATATGAACAAACGACTCATGCCACAATTTTGAAACACCCTAGATTGTTGCGAGTTGAAGGAGGTCCATCTACAAAATTGCAAATTCACCTGGAGTAATGAAAGAGACAATCCAACCCTCGTTAGACTAGACATATTTTTTTGCAATAATGCATGGAACACCACTTTCAATAGCCACACACTACACGCCTTGTCTACATCACTCTCAGACCACTACCCTCTTCTACTATCTAATGCAAGCGAAGTCACATCGCCTAAAAGTTTTTGCTTGAAAACTTTTGGACCGGCTTCCTTGGTTCCTTGAAGAAGTCCATCATGCCCGGGGAGAACCTACCCTAGGCCTAGATCTAATCATGTGATTAAACTACAAACTATTGAACACCATGAAAAGGCTTAAAACATGGAGCAGTAGACTGTTGTCGAAGCTGAAGCTCCAGTTTCATATGGCCCAAGAGATCATCCTATGCCTAGACATCGCACAAGACAATCGAATTCTGTCAGTAGAGGAGATCAACTCTGCACATGTCTCAAGAAAAGGGTGATGGGGCTGGCAGTCATTAAAAAGTCCTGAAAGAGGCAGGCATCTCACATCAACTAGCTCAGAGAGGGAGATGCAAACACAATTTTTTCACATTGTGATAAACGGCCATAGGAGAGAGAACTTCATCTAGCGGCTCAAGACTGCCTAGGGCTGGGTTGTCTCCCACAAGGACAAAGCAAATGTGTTGTTTGCTCACTTTCACCAAGTCATGGGCCAGAACTTGCCTACGGCCACCTCCTTCAGCTGGGACACCCTCCAGCTACTACAATTGGATTTGCACACCTTAGCCCTCCCATTCACTAAACAGGAGGTGCATGCGGTAATATTACAACTACCGGTGGACAAAGCTCTGGGCCTTGATGGGTTGAATGGAGCCTTCTACCGTGCATGCTGGGAAATTATAAAGGGTGACTTCATGGTTGCCCTCCAGGCATTCTACAATTTAAGAACAAGCAGTTCCCCCACACAAACACTACAAGTTTGATTTTACTACCAAAGAAAGATGGAGCCCAATCTGTGTGAGACTTTAGACCTATTTAGGAGCACATCTCCATCATGAACCTGCAGGAAGGTTTGGACGACACACTTACTAGGAAGCTTACTTCCAGTGGGGTACACACTGTAGCCTTAGCTTACAAAGCACAATTTCTGGGAGCAATGAAAACCACCATGAACCATCTTGTCTGGAAAACTTGGGCACCTCAAAAATGTAAAATTTTTGCTTGTCTTGCCATCAAGAACATCTATGGACAGCGGATAGATTAGGCATGCAAGGATGGCCGAACCAATCCGCTTTCTCCTATGTACACAACTGCTAGAGTCCACCATCCACCTATCGTCGAATGCTGCTACACAAAGACAATCTGGAGATCCATTGCGTAGTGGACCGCTTGCAATTCCAGTAATCCAATTACTTGGCGTACCTTCTCTTTGGTTCGTGACTAGTGGGAATCGGTTATATTCACGCCTAGAGTACCATGAAAAGCAATGGCAATACTGATAATGTTTGTCATGTGGAAAATATGGAAAGAGTGAAATGCCCGAATTTACTGGTCTACGGCAACTACTTCAAGCCACTTGGTAGCTGCCATAAAGGGGGAGACCGGAGCCTAAGTCCTGGTAGGGGCAATAGACTAGCGGAGCGGTCAATCGGCTTGTAACATCCTTTTGAACATCTGTTGTTTTGGCCTATCCCTGGCCACCTCGCCTCGCCACTCCTCCTATACCTCGCCAATATAAACTTTGCTTGTTTTTTTTTCTCACTGTAAATTAATATACGGCAGCTCTCCTCTGGGTTCAAAAAAGAAATAAGTAGCAAGCTTGCTGTGTACGAGGCAAGCGTTATAATTATTTTTCCGTTTTCTGTATTTACTATTGCTATGAAAGGTTATATATATACCCAGGAAGATTTTGAGTAAATTGATAAGCAAAGGTTGCGTTTGGATAGCGTAAGCAGTAGTCTGATGCTTAGATTCTAATCACCGAAAGAACCGAAATTATCGTATTTATCGAAGGAACCCAGGAACAAGGAAGCCCAGTCCTCTTTTCTCCACTCTACATACCATGAGGTCAACTATGCGAGTGGTCCTTGATCTAGTTAGTTTGGTTTGCTTAATTACATTCTAAGACTACTTACTAGAATTAGTCTCAAATCCTGAGCCCATGTGGCACCCTGCCACCTAGTATATACCTACCCTGTACTTAACTAGTGATTGCTTTATATCATCGCAAAGCGACTCTTCCATCGTCTTGGAGAGTGTAATTAAACTAATAAAATATAAACATATCTCCACGAAGCAACCTCTCTAGATGCTCCCACAATATTAAGAGGGTGATCGGAATAGCGATAGCTTTTGGCTTCTGGCTGAAAAAACACTGTAGCTGGCTGAAAAAATACTGTAGCTGAGTTAGTGGATAGTGTAGTGAATAGTGAAAAAAAAAGCTGAAGCTAGAAGCTGAAGCCGAAAAAAGCCGAAACGATCACCCCCTAAACCGTCCCTATGCCCCTAGATCAGCAAGCAATCTTAATGCATTTCCGATTGTGCACTGACTAATATTGTGGTCGGTCGTGAAGTATAGGCCCCATACAAAATATGTGTATGCTTAGGTGCAAACTTTCTCATTTGATTCGAATTTGCTTAATAACGTACAAAATGCAAACAATGAACTACACCTAGATTTCTCGCTTTGGCCAGAAGTGACCTCTCTTGCCATGATGACACAACGATACTAATTGCAATTCTTAATATTGGGATACGGATCGGCTATACTAGCATAGATTAAAATTTTCTACTATGCAAATTAGGAAGTTATGTGAGTAAGAGATCATAGATTATTACTACTAGACGCATAGTGTAGCAGAAGTAGAGTTGAAGCGGCCAATTCAATGTAGCGTGCGTCAGTGTAGTAGAAGTAGTCGATCATCCTTTGGCCAACCATCTCCTTGCGATCATCCTGATCAGCATTGCGGTCATAGTAGCGCCTTTACCGAAGTTCACACATCCAAAGATGAAATACCATGCATCGGTATTCTAGCATCAGCATGCGTAGCAAGGGCTTTGAGAGATGACGACTAGGGTTTTGATGAGTGTCTCGGGATATCTCTCTCAGCCTCGCATGCCACTTTTTATAGCCTCTAATTGGATCCTTACCCGATACGATGAGATATCATATCTAACTTAGAGAGCCTTTGACTAGATTCTTATCCATTACGAGTAGAGATCGTATCCCACTCAGAGACTATCATCCAGACCCTTATCATTCCAACCCGTTAAGTGTGTGATCCTGTAGGTTCATGTATATTTGGCCATGGGTCAAAAACTCCTTTCTGGTTCTTAAGTTGGTAGCGGTCCGTAGAAGGACATAATGACTCCTAAATATGCATAAAGATCATATCGAACAAACCTATATAATGCTCATGTACTAATACCTTTGCCTTCTGATAACAGATCGAATTTAAGGTGAGAAGAGTACCATCTTATGATAACTCGATCCTTCACTTAAATCTGTAGTAGATTACTCAGTTATGGTTGACTCCTCATCTATATTTTGTATGGTCATGTACTTCCTTAATCCAACCACATCGAGAGGCTAGAGATATCTCTCCCATTCTAAAGGAGGGGCGAATTCCATCTTGATCAGTCACAGTAATTCCTCTGTATGTTTCATAGTAATTCCGAAAGTTATCTTTATGACCACCCAGTTACGAAATAGTGTTTGACAACTCTTGGTAAAATATTACACTTGTAGAAAACTATAACAATATCATGTTTAAGGATCTTACATACATTATGTATTAGATCAACTAATGACACTTAATGATATAACAATTCTAGCAGGTAAGCCAATCTAATACCATGCCCTCTAACATGTTTCCATATTATTGATTTGATATCCCCATATCTATGATCTATGAAATATGATCATCAATCAATACATGTACTGATCTATAAATCATAATTGTCCTACATAATGATATAAGATCAGAGATAATTTAGAATAACATTAAAATATGAGTAAAGAGCTCCATGACCAAGTTACATACTCGTTGATCAATATGATAAACATTGTTCAGGGACAAAATAACATATTATTTAAAAGATCATAAACATAAAAGTGATACAATCATCTTTATTATTACCTCTAAGGCATATTACTAACAATCTTCCACTTGCATGAGAGTCGATCATGTAACTATTTAATCCCATAACTTTTGTGTGTACTTTACGCTTTGACTGTAGGAGAGGTTTTATCAACGGATCAGTAATATTTAAATCTATGTGCACTTTGTAAATCTTCACATCACCTCTATCAACAATCTCATGAATGACGTGACAATGCCAAAGTATGTGCTTAAATTTTTTATGCGATCTAGGCTTCTTGACTTGCACAATGATTTCACTATTATCACAATAGAGATTCATTGGACTAGAAGAACTAGAGACCACACACAACTTAGAGATAAGCTTCTTTATCCAAATAACCTCCTTTGCAGTTTCAGAAGCCTTAATATACTCAACCTCTGTTGTAGAATCAGCAACTATTTCTTGCTTGAAATTTTTCTAGCTGACTACTCTATTAAGATAAAACACAAATCCAGACTATGATAAAAAAAATCATTTTTATCGTTTTAAAAGCTAGCATCACTGTAACCATTTTTGACTAGCTCTTCCTCACCTCCATAAACAAGGAACGTATTCCTAGTCCTTCTCAAGTATTTTAGGATGTTATTTACAGCTATCCAGTGACCTTCATGTAGATCTAATTGATATCTGCTCGTAACACTGAAAGCATATGACATATCTAGGTGTGTACAAAGCACGATATACATGATAGACCCAATAGCAAAAGCATATAGAATCTTACTCATCCGGTCTCACCCATCAATTGTCGAATGACACTGAGTCTTGCTAAGACTAATACTATGTGACAGGCAAGAAACCCTTCTTGAAATCGTACATATTGAACAACTTCAACACCTTGTCAATGTATATATCTTAGCTTAATGTAATTAGTCTTTTAGTTCTATCTCTATAGATATTTATGCTCAAAATATATGTTACCTCCTCTAAGTCTTTCATTGAGAAACTATTTTTTAATGAAGACTTGATAGATTCAAGCATAGATATATCATTTTTATCAATAATATGTCATCGATATATAGGAATAGAAAAATAAGTGCGCTCTCACTAATCTTCTTGTAAACACAAGGCTCTCATTCATTCTTAGTGAAGCCATACCCTTTGACTACCTCATCAAAATAAATGATCCAACCCTGAGTTGCTTACTTCAATCCATAGATAGATCTTCAAAGCTTGCATATCATTTTTAGTATTTTGTAGATCGACAAAACTCTCAGATTGTGTCATGTACACATCCACACTTAGGTTTCTATTTAGGAAAGATGTTTTCACATCTATCTCCCATATCTCATAATCAAAATATGCAACAATTGCTGGTCCAAACAGATTTAAGCATAGAAATAGGCGAGAACGTATTATCATAGTCTACACCTTGAATTTATTTGGAATCCTTCGCCATCAATCATGCCTTATAGATATAAATATTTCCATCTATGTCTATTATTTTCTTAAAAATTCACTTACACTCAATGGTTTTTACACCATCGGGTACATCAACCAAGATTCAAACTTGATTGTCATACATGGATTGTATTTCAGATCTCATAGATGGATTGTATTTCTCAGAGTCTAGGCCTACCATCGCTTCCTCATAAGTCTTATGCTCATTATTGTCTAACAATAAAATATTATGCGGATACCTTATTGGCAATTAATGTGACCTTTTTGACCTATGTAGGGCTGGTACCTCTTCCACAAGTTATATAACATCTTGTACATCTTGTAGAGGTTCAGTAGAAATTGAAATATTTTTTGATGGTTCCCAAATTTCTTCAAGTCACACAATGCTCTCACTAACTCCTTTTGAAAGAAATTCTTTCTCCAAAATGACACCATTTCATATAACAAACACTTTATAAAAGTAATATCATTTAGTTTCTTTATGATACCTTATGAAGAAGCATTTATCAGATTTGAGTGCGAGCTTGTCAGACATCAAACGTTATATATATACCTCACATCCCCATATCTTAAGAAAAGATAACCTATAACACTTCCCAATCTATATCTCATATGGTGTTTTCTCTACGGCTTTTAATTGAACCCTATTTAATGTGAACATGGCTGTTTCTAGAGCATACCTCTAAAAACACAATGGTAGATCAGATTGGCTTATCATGGACTGAACCATGTCTAGCAAGGTTTGGTTCCATCATTTAGATACCCCATTTCATTGAGGTATTTCCAGTGGAGTTAGTTGTAGAACAATTCCACATAGCTTTAGATGGTTACCAAACTCATGGCTTAAATATTTACCTCCATGATCTGATCATACGACTTTAATTGTCTTTCAAAGTTGATTATGTACCTCACTCTAAAATTTCTTGAACTTTTCAAAGTATTTAAACTTATGACTCATTAAGTAGATGTAACTATATATATTAGAGTTATCGGTAAAAGTTATGAAATACTGAAAACCACATACATCCGAATGTACTAAGACCAACAAGTTATTTGCCCTCTCACCTAGACCAGTGAAAGGTGGCTTAGTCATTTTGCCAAGTAAACAAGACTCGCATGTTTCAAATGATTTAAAATCAAATGAGTTTAGAAGACTATCTTTATCAAGCTTCACCATGTGTTTCTCATTTATGCGATCCAAACGATTATGCCAAATATAAGTGGAATTCAAATTATTAAGCCAAAGCGGCTTAGCATTAATATTATGAACATGCACATCCCCAAGATTTAAAACATATAATCCATTCACCAATGGAGTATAACCATAAAGCACATCATTCAAATAAATTGAACGATAATTGTTCTTTCTGAATTCATAACCTTCTAGCCCTAAACATGAAGCGGAAATAGTATTTTTGCTTAAGGCAGGAACATAATACCAATTATTCAATTATAAAACTAATCATGAGGGTAAAGATAATGGGGAACATAATACCAATTATTCAATTATAAAACTAATCATGAGGGTAAAGATAATGGTATATTGCCAAAAACCAATGCAGCAACTCTTGGTCTATTACCTACGCGAAGATCAACATCTCCTTTTGTTAAACTCCTACTCCTTAGCAGCCCTTGTATCAAATTGTAAATATGAGCAATCGATCTAGTATCAAATACCCAAGAACCAATATAAGAAGTGGTAAGATTTATATAATATTTATACCTAAATTAGAAGCCTTACCTCCTTTTCAAGTTCTTTCAAGTACTTCTTGTAGTTCCTTTTTCAATGTCTAGTCTTTTGGTAATGGTAGTAAATAGTGTCAGGTGCAGAACCAATCTTGAGCTTCTAAAGTATAGATTTGATACTCAAGATCACATCTTGAATTTTACCCATGCCCTTTCTTTTGCCCAAAGTCTTGGACTTTTTTTTATTTGAAGTTAGTTTCTGAACTATCGTCACATGATTAGAGTTTTTCTTAATGTTCTCATTTGTTGACTTGAGCATCCCATGCAATTCAGTCATTGAGTTCTCCATGCTATTTATATGAAAGTACAAAATGACCAGCTCAAAACTTAGAGGGAGCAATTAGAGAATCACATTAGCATCCAACTCTTGGCTGAGGAGAAAACCAAGCTTCTTCAAACTCACAAAGTAATCAATTATCTTGATTATATGAGGACTGATCGGATTTTTTTCAGCTAACTTGCACTCAAACAATGACTTATAGGTGTTATACCTTTCAGCCCTTGCTGGTTCTCAAACATGCACTTGAGACCCATAATTATATTGTAGATATTCGTGTTCTCATATTGCTTCTGAAGCTTAGAGTTCATGGTGGTAAGAATGAGATAGCTAACCTCAAGTGAGTTATTGCTACGTTTCTCATACCCATTTTTTTCAGCACGAGTAGTATTTTCAGCTGGTTTATATGGATATAATACCTTTAGAACATATTCCATCTTTTCTTGCTTGAGAACATTTTTCTTGTTGCAATACTAATCAATGAAGTTTATTTCATTTAGTTGTTCTGAAGGACCATTTAAGAAGGTCTTGGTTAATGTTGTGATGAACTATTATAATGTTTTTGGAGTAATTATTTGATTTTGGAAAGATCACACTTTGCCAAGATTGGTTTGGGTAGAAATTAAGGATTTTGGTATTTGAGTCTTAGATTGAGTTGGGGTGACTTAGGTCATTGCATTAAGGTTGTATGATACATATTTTGGCTAACGTGGGTCAAGTTGTGAAAAATTTATGTTCAAAAATAATTTCTTTATCTTTATATATGCAGAGTCTCTTGGAGTTAACTATGGTCAACGACGAGAATTGGGGTTAGGCACACAGGGGAGTTGAGACTCAGAATGATCGAGGATGCCGGGTAACACGGTGAGCTCAAGCATAGCACGATAAAGATAGAAAATGTTGAAGGCAAGTTCGAATGGCAGGATGGTACCATGAGGCTTGAACAGTCCAAGTGTGCCGTGTTCAGTGGAACTAACATGGGAGAGACTTAGCGATATGTGGTAAGCTAGTGGTGCACCTACACATGACAAGCATGGTGATTGCTTGCAATGGATAGTGATAACCGGATCAACGAGGGGTATTTTGGTAGTTTGGTTAAAATACTAGAAATCACCTTGGATCAAAACCACGGTGCGTGAGCGATGTGTTGGAGAGCAGTTTAGGTAAAGATGGAGATGGTTTGATCAAGACGGATTGAGGCTCATGCATAAATGAACATATGCTAAGTGGATAGCATCCGCTAAAGGATGGATGGGGCTGGCAAGCCCATCTATAAAAGGGGGTTGGGATAGAGACATGTGATTAACCATCCAACCCATCTCTCTGTGCTTTGATGTTATAGGGTTAGGGTTTTGAGTACATGGTGTACTCTCTATTCTCCAAGGTAGAGTGCCTGTAAAACTATCCCTTTCAATCAAGCAATACATCAATCTTTGATGATATCTGTTGTGGCTACAGGCCAAACAGTAGAAGAGGGGACCCGTAGGAGAGGAAGAAGGGAGCCAGATCTGGGGGGAGTCGGTAAGAATGAGGGAGTCCGTCCTCCTCCTGCCCCTCCTGGGGGCTTATATACATGAATGGGGTAGAATGGGAAATACCCATTCTACCCCTTAGAATTTACAAAGGGTGAGGGTACACTGGTATATTTACACCTCTGCACTATTGAGCCTATTACATATTACGCCCGTTGTGAGGCGATCCACGGGGTTGGACCACCCCACAACAGTACTCCTCGTCGATGGCGCGAGGTCCCGATGGCGGTGGCGCACCACCCTATCCCAGCCCCCCGTTCCCCGACAGCAAGCACCGACGGGCCGAAGCAACTAGTAGCTGGCATCGCAGGTCCTAAGAAGAGGTTCGCAGAATCCCACTCCGAACATGGGTCGTCCCGCCGAGGCGGGCCTACCAGCGAGCGACGAAGTCGCCGCCGCCCGCCGAGGCTATGCCTACGAGGTGGCGGCGGCGCCGCTCGGAAGCTGGGTCGTCCCGCCGAGGCCGGGCCTACCAAGCGGACGACGAATTCGTCGTCGCCCCGCCGAGGCTATGCCTAGGAGGCGGGCGGCGAGGCGCCGCTCGGCTGGTCGTCCCGCCGAGGCCGGGCCTACCAGCGGCGACGTCGTCGCCGCCCGCCAAGGCTATGCCTACGAGGCGGCGGCGCGCTTCAAAGCTGGTCGTCCCGCCGAGGCCGGGCCTACCAAGCGGACGACGAAGTCGTCGCCGCCCCGCCGAGGCTATGCCTACGAGGCGGGCGGCGAGGCGCTGCTCCGAAGCTGGGTCGTCCCGCCGAGGCCGTGCCTACGAGGCGGGCGACGAAGTCGTCGCCGCCCCGCCGAGGCTATGCCTACGAGGCGGGCGGCGAGGCGCTGCTCCCAAGCTGGGTCGTCCCGCCGAGGCCGTGCCTCGGCGCAGGCGGCGAAATCTGCGTCGGGCGTCCCGCTACTCGCAAAAGCAGTGCACGAGATAGCGCTACTCCGCAGAGAGCGGGCGCTCGAGGCGTAAGCCGAGGGCGCTACGCACACGGAGGCAGGGAGGCAAAGTTGCCGTTCCCCTACCTTCCAAAAGAGTGCCCGCGGATGGCGGGCGCTTTCAGCGTAGGCCGAGGGCGCTACGCACGCGGAGGCAGGGAGGCGAAGCTGCCGTTCCCCTACCTTCGAAAAGAGTGCCCGCGGATGGCGGGCGCTTTCAGCGTAGGCCGAGGGCGCTACGCACGCGGAGGCAGGGAGGCGAAGCTGCCGTTCCCCTACCTTCGAAAAGAGTGCCCGCGGATGGCGGCGCTTTCGAGGCCGCGGCGCTACGCCCGTGGAGGCAGGAGGCGGCCGTTCCCCTACCCGAAAAGAGTGCCCGCGGATGGCGGCGCTTTCAGCGTAGGCCGAGGCGCTACGCACGCGCGAGGCGAGGCGGCGGTCGTTCCCCTACCTTCGAAAAGAGTGCCCGCGGATGGCGGGCGCTTTCAGCGTAGGCCGAGGGCGCTACGCACGTGGAGGCAGGGAGGCGAAGCTGCCGTTCCCCTACCTTCGAAAAGAGTGCCCGCGGATGGCGGGCGCTTTCAGCGTAGGCCGAGGGCACTACGTACGCGGAGGTAGGGGGCGGCGGACATTCCCTACCGAAAAGTGGCGCACTCCACGTGCAGCGCGTACGAAGACGCGATACCCATGCAGTGCGCCACAAAAGCGAGGTACTCCCTGGTGCCTCGGCCATCATGCAGCTTTTGTTCCCAATAGAGTGCGTGGGAACATCGACCACGTCTGTTTATACTCCGAAAGAGTACGCGTAGTGACAGCACTGGCGCATACACGAAAGAGTATGCGGAGTGATACCATCAGCGCGTGCGTGGGACGCCCACGTCTTGTTTATACTCACGATGAGTGCGCAGGGACAGCGTCCGTCGCGTCTCGTTTGTACTCCGGAGGGGGCGTGATTCTTCAATCACGGCTTACCGGTCACTCACAGAGGATACGCCATCGCGTGCGCGTGTCATCCGCGTCTTGTTTAGACTCAGTAGAGTGCGCAGGAAAAACATCCGCGTCTTTGTTTGTGCTCCGAAGAATGCGTGGGACTATCAACCACGACTTATTTAGGCTTTGGAGGGTACGCCATCGCGTGCGTGGGACATCCGCGTCTTGTTTAGACTCAGTAGAGTGCGCAGGGAAAACATCCGCCTCTTATTTATACTCCGTGGAGTTTACGCGGGGCTGACCTCGCCGTTGCGTTTCATTTAGACTCCGTAGAGTGCGTGCGGAGGCGTCCCTCCGCTACGTCTTCTTTATACTCCGTAGAGTGCGTGCGGAGGCAAGCCTCATCGCTACGTCTTATTTATACTCCGTAGAGTGCGTGCGGAGGCGAGCCTCATCGCTACGTCTTATTTATACTCCGTAGAGTGCGTGCGGAGGCGAGCCTCATCGCTACGTCTTATTTATACTCCGTAGAGTGCGTGCGGAGGCGAGCCTCATCGCTACGTCTTATTTATACTCCGTGAAGTGCGTGCGGGGCGAGCCTCATCGCTACGTCTTATTTATACTCCGTAGAGTGCGTGCGGCGAGCCTCATCGCTACGTCTTATTTATACTCCGTGAGTGCGTGCGGAGGCGAGTCTCATCGCTCACGTCTTATTTATACTCCGTGAAGTGCGTGCGGGGCGGGTCGCGCCACCAACACGAGCAGCGGAGCGGGGCGCGAGCGGTGTCGATGTCGTCGACGCCGTCGCGGAGCGAAGGCGTGGCCACCGAGTCGAAGTCGCGAGGCTGATGTTGATGCCGCCAACGCAGAGCCGCGGAGCGAGGGCGCGAGGCCGGTGTCGATGTCGCCGGTGCGAAGTCGCGGAGCGAAGGCGTGGCCACCGAGTCGAAGTCGCGAGGCCGATGTTGATGCCGCCAACGCAGAGCCGCGGGGCGAGGGCGCGAGGCCGGTGTCGATGTCGCCGGCGCGGTCGTGGAAGCGGCGTGGCCACCGAGTCGAAGTCGCGAGGCCGATGTTGATGCCGCCAACGCAGAGCCGCGAGCGAGGGCGCGAGGCCGGTGTCGATGTCGCCGACGCGAAGTCGCGGAGCGAAGGCGTGGCCACCGAGTCGAAGTCGCGAGGCCGATGTTGATGCCGCCAACGCAGAGCCGCGGGGCGAGGGCGCGAGGCCAGTGTCGATGTCTCCGACGTGAAGTCGCGGAGCGAAGGCGTGGCCACTGAGTCGAAGTCGCGGGGCCGATGTTGATGCCGCCAACGCAGAGCCGCGGAGCGAGGGCGCGAGGCCGGTGTCTATGTCGCCGACGCGAAGTCGCGGAGCGAAGGCGTGGCCACCGAGTCGAAGTCGCGAGGCCGATGTTGATGCCGCCGACCCGGAGACGCCCATGCGAAGGTTGCTCTTCTTGCTCCAATGCAGCTATACTGATAGCGAAGAGGCCTGAAGACTCCAGAAGGTCTAGCGCTTGACCCCTCGCACGTTGTACCCCTGCATACACGGTTTCGTGCGTGTGCGAGGTGATGTCGAAGCACATCTTTGATGGGGCGGAGGCGGGTGGAGGCCGGAGCCCGTCTTTGCTGACAGCTGACCCCCGCGGTACAGGGGGGTCCCACTCCCTGGTGGCCTCCAACGTGGAAGTAGGCCTTCGCTGGCGCGAGCTGTAGTGCCATCACCTGCGGTTGCTGGCTTAAACCACGCACATGCTCGCGGAGACTCGACGTCGCGCGGGGAGCGCGAAGGCCCAAGCGAATTCGCGCTTAGATGAGGCTTCGCGCGGCTGGCTGTAGCCACGTTAAATAGCTGAGTACCTGGGCGAGTGAAGCTTCGTGATGCTCTTTCCTGTACGCGGCACATAGCGAATGCAGCCCATTTGCGAAGTCCTGCGCGGAGGCACGGGGCGTGCGCGGAGACGGGCACGTCCGCGGCCTCCGTCTTTGCATCGGGCATGCCCATCAGTAACACTTCGGCCTTAGCTCACGCGCTTGCTTGTCACCTCGCCTCCGCGCTTCAACGAAACACATATTGTAGAAGAAGCCGCGGAGGGAAGTGACGAGGGGTCGACGGTATCGCGAAAGTCCGAAGCACCCCGGCGCGGTACACTCTGACCTATGCAGGCGTGCAGCTGCGCTGTGCCGTGCGGCCAGGCAGTCAAGGCCAAGCAGCGGAGCAGCCAAAGGCCTAGCGTGCAGCGGTAGTGTGCTACCTACGGCAGCAGACCAGCAGTACGCTACCTACTGAGTACTACCGACAGACTTGCCCACTCGACAACTCGCCGCGCACGGCAGCCAGTGCCAGGCCGCCAAAGCACTCCGCCTTAACTGCACCTGTACACGGTTGATACTATGAGCGGGCTGTTTTGCGTGAGAAGTCTCGTGCTGTTGCAGGCTTGCAGGTTTACTGCCCAAGGCTGCACTGCACGAGCCACTAGGGACTGGACAGGAACTCGGAAGTTGTAGCGATCAGCTAGATCAGACATTTTTCATTCTAGCTAGTGGCTAGCGGGCTGCATGATGCCGGAGACAGGTGGGCAGGCCGGCTTTGGGGTCCAAGGGCACGGGCTCGAAGGGTGGAGGGTAGCAGCAGCACTGACGGAGCCTACAACAACGGCCATCTCTAGTCGACTTCCTTGAAGCAGCGCGACGAAGACCTCGCGCGAGGTGGTGGCTACGCAGTGCCGAAGACGTCCTTTGTGCGGAGCCGTTGCTGCGCAGAGACGGCACTCGCATCGCCGGGCACCCCGCGGCGTCAGAGCACAGAGGCGAGGTGGCAAGCGAGACGGGTGCGTAGCCACGCGAAGTTCGATGACGCGGCACTGAGCCGCGTGGAGCCCTGCGACGCCGAGACGTGCGGAGGCGCGGAGGCCACAGTCGCGCGGGGACGAGCAGAGAGCGCGCCGCGAAGTCTCAAAACCACGTGCCGAGTGCCCTCGCGCCTGAGACGAGCTGGGCTGGTGGAAACTTCGCGTCACGTCGGGCCTGCAGGCGTGGTGCGAAGGGTCGACCAGCGACGACAGCGTCCGTGCCTGCATGCATGCATGAGTTCCCACCAGCGAAGCCAGAGGCCGAGCTGATGCGAGGGCTGAGGTATTGACGCGGAGCCAGTCCATGCGGAGACCGAGCGTCACCCAGTTCATCAAGCCGTGGCCCGGTGGAAGTGGGTGAAGTCCCGTGAAGGCCTTGCGCCACGAAGTCCAGCGAAGGTTGGTGTCTATCCGTTCATGCATGCGCCCAAACTACTTGTCCCAGGCGTGGTGACGCGAAGTCGGGCGTGCCGGTTTCCACGAGGAGCACCCCCTATCGTCCTTTCTTACATGAGGGCTCCCGGGCTGGGAAGGCTTCGCTGGCAGGTGCTTGGCTTGAAGACGTCTTCGCCTGTGCGGAGGCTTGATGCCGAGGGTGTCGCTGAGATTTCGAGGAGCGAGTAGCGACAGGCGGACCGGCTGTGTTGAGCTGTTGGCTTCTTTTCCTAGCCCCTACCTTGCCTGCTACAGCTGACAGTGAGGGACTACTCCTGACTAAGAGTGGATAGGCTACAACCTGTGGGCGGACATGCAGTGCACAAGGCGACTGGCAACGAAAAGTCAGTTGCTTTTGCCCTCGGAAGACGGACTGACATGAATTGGGACTTGGAAGTTGCAGCAAATAGCCATAAGTGCTCGCGGGCCGGACTACTCGTGAGTTTTTCGCGTGGTGGCTAGACTAGGGGTGCATATATATAGTATAGATGTATTAATTAGCGTTGAATTTTTTTTGTTTGGGTACCCGGTGTCCTATGACATCAGGTGGGCCTACGGGGCTCCGCCCCTGCGTGGCGCGGAGGCGAGGGCGGCGTCGCGGGGCTGCGACGCAGATATACATACATACATACATACATACATATATGTATGTATATATATATATATATATATATATCGAAGCAAACAGGCTAGCGTCCAGATGGACTTACCCGCGGCACTCATGACGATGGATCGATGACGATAGATCGACGGCATCCTGACTGCATGTTACTCCGCGAGTTCATACATGCACACTCGTGACGATGGGAGGGCCTGGCGATGCTTCGCGGAGGCTCGACGCGGAGACCATGACTCGGAGATGCAACGTTGCACGGAGACTTTCGGGAGCCCTGCCGTCAAGGCCTCCAAGACACCACTTCCCCCAATCCGCTCGGCCAGATCTGGATCTGGAAAAGAAATGAAAGCTCACCACACCTCTGCCATATTTTCCGAAGCGAACAGGCTAGCGGCAAGATGAACTTATCTGCGGCGCCTCACGATCTGAGCAACACGGGTGCTTCTGTTCCACGCTAGGAAGCTCCTTCGGTGGTAGCTGGCGAGGTCGACCATCGCGACGACGGTGGCGGGGTCGTCGTTGCGGAGGCGATTGTGGTCGCCGCTACCACATCCTCGTTCGCGCCCGCGACTGCGATGCCGGAGCCCTGGTGCCGGCGCGGGACTTCACCGCCGATGATGATGCTTTCTCCGGTGCGATCCTTCTCGAAGTCTTGAGGCTTGTTCTCGTCGTCCCCACGGACGGCGCCATCTGTTGTGGCTACAGGCCAAACAGTAGAAGAGAGGACCCGTAGGAGAGGAAGAAGGGAGCCAGATCTAGGGGGAGTCGGTAAGAATGAGGGAGTCCGTCCTCCTCCTGCCCCTCCTGGGGGCTTATATACATAAATGGGGTAGAATGGAAAATACCCATTCTACCCCTTAGAATTTACAAAGGGTGAGGGTACACTGGTATATTTACACCTCTGCACTATTGAGCCTATTACATATTACGCCCGTTGCGAGGCCCAGTCACGGGGGGTTGGACCACCCCCACAACAATATCCATACTTATTTCTTATTTTGATTGATTTACTCTTGTTTCAGTTGGTTTTGATCTCTTTTCTCTTCTTGATCTTGCTATGCCAAAGATGTGATTGAGATTGACATAACCTCTAGAGATCAATCTCCTATTATCTATGCACTTTGAGAACAATTCATGTAGAAACCCGATTTTGCTTTATATTGGTCTCATCGGGTGATTTCTTGTTTCAAGGATTTTTGGGTCATGTTCTTTAGTGTTCTAGTTTGCTATGATATGTGAGAATATATCTAGAGTTATCTTTGCCATTATCTACCCATGAGCAAGTTGTATTCACCGTTTGGGATATTGGGTCGATTTTCGTTCAACCTTCTAACAAACTAAAAATGATATCAACTTTGGCTATGATTTTCATGATCGTTTGTTGGAATATATTCATAATAACCTAAAAAAGATCTATGCAAAATTTCATATCATTTGGATCTATGGATCAAAAATTCTCTCGATTTTAGTTTTTGAAATCGTGCAGAACACACTTTTCATTTCCTGATTTTTACATAGCAAGCGGGTAGACCAGCATTGAAGGAGCAGTCAGACCACCCGGCTGGTCAGACCGCAATTTGTGGGCTGGTTAGACCGCCAGGGAGTATTGGCTTCAAAGTTTTGTATTCTTTAGTCATTTATCTTGAGTTTTTGATTGAAAATTCTATTTTGCGCAACTCTGTAGTTGTATAAGAATAGAATCTTGAATACTTAGAGGAAAATTTAAGTTGGCACCATTCACCCCCTCTGTTACCATCCGGTCCAACATGTTCTTTCTCAAGAATAGATCGTAGGATAAAATTGGGTATGCAGGAAGTAGATGATGGCATGGTCTACAATATAAAATGTATATGCCAAAATTCAGCACTATATTTATGTAAAAGTTTTTATTAAACAATTTAACAAAAGATACTCCCACTATATGTTTGATAACTATGTTCCCTCTAACTATAGATAGTGAGTCAAGATCTATATCACACCAAGTCCTAGTGAGCTTTGGCATTACTGCTAGAAACCTAGTGGCGTAGGTAAGCAACTCCTTGCTAATTAAATCACATACTACTCTTGTTTGTTGAGTGACATCTATATATCCCGGTCTTAACACTATGCTCCTAAGCCCAAAACCTTTTTAATATGCTAGTTAAGTTAAACCAATATTATGTATGAATGTGTCCAACACTTACCTATTTTATTAAGGTAATTATTGGTACCCTAGTTTGATAGACCTATCAATTAACGATTAAAATATTGATAGGTGCAACAATTGGGAAGACATAAAGCTTTACTTAATTTTTCCTAGAGAGATGCTATTCTATTATGTTAAAAACATTCAAAATAATAACATGAACAACAGTATATCAAGAACATAAAAATATTCATAGATAGTATGGCCATTAGCATGTCAATCTCTATCACAATGCTTTCTGTTCATTGAGCCATTATGCTTGAAGTCACCATATGCATCTATTAATCAATTACTCATAATAGCTAGTAATGAATTATATATGAGAATATCAAGCATCACAAGTCGATACATAAACCGCTATACAATAATATATTGCCCATAGTCATAAATCAGTACGATGCGCATGTCATAAAAACTCATACATACATCACATATACAATAGACCATATTATTCGCATAAACCCTACAAAAAATGAGTTATGCATATAATCTAATTATATGGTGTAGTATGAACATATAATATCTATAATGTACGGCACGAGTACCTATTACGCTGATTCATTGACAGCTTTTTTCTGGAATGTATGGTACGATTACCTATTACGGTGGTCCATTGACAGCTTTTTTCCGGCGGTTACAAAGACACTAAAAAATTTAGGGGGAAAAACAAGCACTACTTTGTGTATGGGCTGGAATGAAAACATAAAGTTCTGTATGTTCACCCTACGGCCCAGTCTATTAAGGCAGCCGAAAATTAAAAAAAAAACTAAGATTTATACTCGGTTATTGCAAGCCCAAATTGGAATTCCGCTTAGCCGGACCACAACGACTATCCTCTCACCCTCTCCCTCACTATTCCTTGTGATAACTTTTCATGGTGGTTGACCACAGATGGAATCCTGACGAGCGCGACATGGCAGAGCGGCGGAGATGTCCCTAAGTCCTGACTAAAATTTCGATGGGAAAAGTCACACTCCACTAGTTGTCTCCTCGCATGTTGACGGTGACATTATTTGTTTTTCTAAGACCATATGAAATTACTATCGACAGCCTTCAGTGACTCTTCCTATCGAAAGGGTTGATCCTTCGAACAAGATAACTTAAGGCAACAAATCGGTTGATAAATCATCAGTGATATTGATGTAATGAAAGCCCTATTCGGAACATGTTTATTGTAGAATTCCTGTAAAATACCTATGATATTCTTGCATGCATGCATTCCAAACAGAATCTAATACATTCAAAAACATATGAAACATCAAGTCATGTTGTAATTTTGTTGATATATTTTTTATCTTCTCTTCATCGGACAATCTAATTTAAATAAAGTATGAGACTTTGATTTTGTGCGTGCACCCTGACCTCCAAATTTCTGGATTCGCTACTGCTCCTTCACACACTGTGTATTACACTTCATGAGGGAAGCTTAATATTTAAAAAGAAAGCATTGAAATAGTTGATAATGTGTAGAAGATCTTCACTTCAAATTTAGATCATCCTTAAAGATAATCTGCTTCAGATAGCAAATATCCTTCTCAGGCGTTTTATCTTATGCATCAATTAATGAATGTTCGAAAGCTGTTTTTTATTTATTTATCCTTGAGTTGGGCCTAACTTATTTCAAGGGTTACTGCTGCCTAGTTTGACTACTACTGTGTACAGTAGAAGAGAACACCACCTTTGTAACCCTTATTCACTTGATCATCTAATAACACTGGTTTTTGACACATTTGTAGCCACTGACTAAAGAGAAGTTGAGGTGCATGCATCCTTACCATTAGTGGGTTCTTTTAGACTTATAACTTGACTTTCTACCGTAACTAACTTTTAAACAAAATGTCTTTTCAAGATAGGATCTACAAGTTGATTATAGTAAATATTGTTATTTCATCTATATCAGCTAAAATTGCACGCAAGTATCTCTATTTTCATACTCTCTCTTACAAACAGACAGAATTAAAAAATTTAATCCACAAGACATAAACCACAACTTAAAAGAATATTTGCTTAACTTCAGTCACAATATGCAGCTATCTTCATGTTGAAAAAAGTAGCTAGCTTGCTGTGTACGAGGCAAGCATTATAATTATTTTTCGGTTTTCTGTATTTACTATTGCTATGAAAGGTTATATATATACGGACCCAGGAAGATTTTGAGGAAATTGATAAGCAAAGGTTGCTTTTGGACAGCGTAAGCAGTAGTCTATTGCCTAGCTTCTAATCACCGAACCGAAATTATCGTATTTATCGCATGAACCCAGGAACAAGAAAGCCAGTCCTCTTTTCTCCACTCTACATACCATGAGATCAACTATGCAAGTGGTCCTTGATCTAGTTTGGTTTGCTTAATTACATTCTAAGACTACATTTAGAATTGGCCATGCCCATTATGAATTTCAGCTTATAGCTTATAGCTTAATTTATATTGTAATGGTTGAAGTGGTACCGTAGCAGCTCAAAGAAGCTGAAATAAGCTGAAACAACCTAAAACTACCTCACGAGTACATGCTAATAAGCAGCAGAGCGTTTTTTTTTTGTTGGCATTTTCTGATTTATCTTTTTTTTGTTTTTCTTTTGTCCCGTTATTTCTTTGCACTGATCCTTTGTTGGCATTTTTTCTATTGTTTCACTTGGTAGAATTCATTAATTGTTTGAGGGAGGCCACTGTGTACTCATGCGTGCAGACAACTGATGGTTAGACACTACTACAAAAAGATTAATACTAAACGTCATAGCACACATGGTTTCCCAAAACCGCCAGTATTAAATACTATTACACACGGTTTTAGTTTAGAGACCGTCTGTGTTGCTGCCAATGCTAAAAACCATCCGTAATATTACCAAATATTACATATGGTTTTTTCTTTGAACCGTCTGTGAAGTATCACAGACGGTTTCACTACTACAGAAAGCCTAATACTAGACGCCAAATCACATATGGTTTTGTGAAACTATCTGTGATGTATAGTATCATAGACGGTTTTAATTTGGAGACCGTCTGTGCTGCTGAAGGAGTATCACAAATGATTTTTACTGAAAAATCGTCTGTGATACTGGACTATCATAGACGGTTTTTAGTTAAAAACCGTCTGTGATAATCTGGAATATCATAGACGGTTTTTACTGAAAAACCGTCTGTGATACTGTACTATCACAACCGGTTTTTAATGACAAACCATCTGTGATATTCCAGACTATCACAGACGGTTTGTAACTAAAAACCATCTGTGATAGTCCAATATCACAGACGGTTTTTCAGTAAAAACCGTCTGTGATAATCCTGCTATGTATTTATTGTGCTGCTCAGATCGCATCTATCTTCATTTCGATCCAGATCTAGCCGATGCTGCAGCTGGAGGCGGTAAGGCTTTCAGACCATTTAATTTGGTGGAAGAAGACTTATTTGGCAGGAGAGCTTTGAAGATTCATTGAGTTTTTGGTTGCCCTAGATATGGGTTAGTAATGAAATTTGTTTTTGGTTGCAATATCAAAATTTAGATCTAGCTAATTAATTTTTGGTGACTGTTATATATATACTTTGAAGATCTAGCTAATTTAGATTTAGCTAGCCTCAATGCATGTGGTACATATGTACTAATAATTAATTAAATTAATTTTAATACTAAGTTGTTATATATGTGTATAATATAGGACCGAAGCTGGATGTATACCGCAAACCGTGTGAGTGAAGAGTACATTAATGGCGTGTCTATTTTTACAAGAGCTGCCGAGGAGAATATGTTGAATAAGGGGGGTGGAATATATGTATTGTCCATACACTGACTGCGAGAATTTAAAGATGTTTAAGAATCGAGAATAGATTGAAGCGCACTTGATTCGGAGGGGTTTCAAAAAGGGGTATACATGTTGGATCAGTTATGGCAAAATCAATGATATGCTACCAGATGACATCGCCGGTAAAGTCAATGATATGCCCCCAGATGACATCGCCGGTGAAGTCAATGATATACCGCCGGATGATGATTGTGGTTCGGATTCGTATAGGCTGCACGATGACATCTGGGTCAGATGCTTCGTGATGTAGAAGAGAACTATGATGAGATAGAGTATATTAAATTCCGAGGCTTGATGGAGGACTCGGAAAAACCTTCGTTCACGTGCTGCAGGTCAAAGTACACGAAGTTGTCAGCTGTGCTTGAACTGTTGAAATTGAAGGAAAGTAACGGTTGGTCCGACAAGAGTTTCACGGCGCTACTAGGTCTTTTAGTGGACATGCTTCCGGAGGGAAATGAGTTGACTAAAACCATGTATAAAGTTAAGAAGGTTTTTTGTCCATTGGGAATGAAAGTAGAAAGAATACATGCATGTCCGAACGACTGTATCATAGACGATTTTTAGTTACAAACCGTCTGTGATTATAGTTATCACATACAGTTTTTAGTTACAAACCGTCTATGATATTTACACCACAGACGGATCGAAAACCGTCTGTGATAACCTTCGATTATCACTGACCTATAAATTCATACGGTTCAGAAAACCGTCTGTGATGACGTTTTTGAACCGTCTGTGATACGATTTTCTGTAGTAGTGTTTGTATTACAAATCGTTTGTGATAATTAAGACATCAGAGATGGTTTATAGTTGGAACCGTCTATGATAGTTGCATCATAGATGGTTCGAAAGCCGTTTCTGATGACATCATGTTATCACTGACCCATAAATTCAGACGGCTCATAAAACTGTTTGTGATGATGTTTTTAAATCATCTATAATAATCTTTTCTGCAGTAGTGAGAGAATGATTTTGGCGTGGTTCCTTTTCCGAAAGGGTGTATATGCCGCACCTATGATCGGTGACATAGAGTACACGCTAATAAGCAACAACCTGTATGCGATGAGTAGACATAGAAGTTACATATGGGTACATTACAAATGGCGAACCTACCTCAATGTTATCAATGACGCTGCTATCTAGTCATGTGTCATATCCATCAGTACAACATCAATGGCCTAGGAAAGGCCGGGCGACACTAACACGGGCACTGTCGACGGTCCAGTGTACTAGGCTGGCGGGTTGGGGGCACTCTCACAGCCAACTTGATGTCGATGATAAAGTTGTGCAATACCATTGTTGTGACAGTGATCATCTTTTTCTTGAGATCTTTGTAGCTAGGAATCTTGTTAAGTATGTGACATTTGCTTTTGTATATGCCAAACGCACACTCGACGGTGTTCTGTAGGAAAGAGTGTAGGAAGTTGAAAAGTTCATGCATTCCTACCAGCTGCGTAGCATTATCGAACTCTAAAAGGTGGTACCTGTGATTGCGATACGGGGCTAGATACCCCAACCTATTGGGATACCCGAAGTCAATGAGGTAGTACTTGCCTACAACAAATAATATCAGTTAGTATTGCTTGTGCAATGCATGGTGTAGTTCAAATTTGTTTTGACATATTACCCGCCGGTGGATGCGGGAAGCGGTCACCGTACTTTGCCATTGTCTCATGTACGATAGAAGTATCGTGCATCGAGCTAGGCCATCCAGTGCACACAAATGTAAACCTACAGTCAAAGTCACATATGGTTAGCACATTCTGGCTAGTGTAGCCATGCTTGTTGAAATGCCACGCCCTCTCCTTGTTTGTTAATGTGACTCTGATGTTGTGTTTCGTCAATAGCCCCTATGCAGTCCAATTGTTAAGTGTAGGTAGAATCTCTGTTGTAGGAGCATTAAATGCAGTCCAATATGAAGGATTAGATGGTGCAATGATGTCTGTCGGTAGTCCAATCACACATTCCAATAGATCATTGAACCTCCTGCAAATCGTACCTAAGGGTGCTCAAATCATTTCATGCCTTGCCTTTGCAATTGCGGTGCCCCATAGGTACACAAAAACAAGGCCAGTGCTTATTTTGAACAAATTTCTCTTGATGACTGCAAAGCCATAGTTGGCGACTAGCCAGTCATGAAGCGCCTTGCAAACACATGGGCTCATCCTGAACATGTTCTGGTAACACCGCTCATCAGCAAGTTGCAACGAAACCCATTGCCTTGCAGTCATTATCGAGACTCGTGGGAGTGGGTCAGAGCTGATTTCCTTGTCTTCGCCGTCAAACGCGGCAATGGCCAGGCATGGGATGGAGAGCCCTGACCCATCCCAGGATGCACTATCGAGTGCATCCATCACTACACACATGCAAATCAAATAACATATGCGAGTTGAGGGCAATGCGTAGGCAGATGAGACAACACGGTAGAACTAGACACTGCGCAGGTATAGCAAATTGCAGGCAGAGCAATGCATAGGCAGATCAAATGCACAGCCAGAGCAATGCACAGGCAGAGCAGATCCACAGGCAGAGCAATGCACACGCATAGCAAAGCACATACATAGCACTTTTACAGAGCATTACACCGACATGGACATGCATAGAGCAATGCACAGGCGTACCAACGCACAAGCATAGCAAGTTCAAAAGTAGAGCAATGCACAGGCAGAGAAAAACTAGACAAGCAATGCACAGAGCGAGATGACATAACAACTTGCACTACAAATCACAGAACTGCAAGTAGCAATGGAAAACACAGGTCTAAGTGACTGGATTGCACTACGTATCACAGAACTAGATTGCGCAACATATATCATAGATCTGGATCCACTCATAGAACTATGGGTCTGTTTTTTTCAGCTTCTCAAAACGGCTTTTGGCTTTTGCTACAGTACCTAACTTTCAAACGGAGTATTTTTTTAAAGATAGAGTCTACAAGTTAATTATAATACATGTTAAAAGCCCAACATCTGTACCATCCAAAATCGTAAACGAGTATTTCTCTCTTCGTAATCTCTGTCACAAACAGCAAAAATTCAAAAATTACAGCCAAAAGCCATAAGCCGCAGCTAAAAAGAACAGGCCCACATGACAGAGCATTGCACAACCAATAAAGATAACAGAACTACCAGCACAACAATTATCAGATGACAGAAATGACCACAACTACCATTACTGATTAAAGTGCATAAATAAGGTTTAGAACACACCGAACTAACCAGGATGTCCACACAAAAACATAGATCATGCAAGTAAATTGAAAATGTAGTCAACAAATCAGTTTTTGCCAAAACTGAGATACCATGACCAACAACTACCAAACTGACTCAGGCCTTGTCCTTCAGCCTCTCTGATGTTTGCCTGACCTAGTCAAGTCAACCCTCGCTCATTGCCATGGAGAGGAAGCTGGTGCGGCACTTTGGCCTCATGAACAGCTGTGAGACATAGTAGTACTCCTTACTTCCTTCGATAGCCCCCGCATCGTTCACCATCTTCATGAGTCTTATGAACTCGTCCCTTGTCAAGTCCTACATAGGAGATGTGGCACTGACCTCGGATTGCTGACTAGAGGGTGTGTACATCCTCTCATAGATGTCTACAAGACGATTGAGCTGGGCGTCACGGTCAATGCGCTTCTCTTGCTGGCTGCAACTAGGATAGCTGGGTACTGGGCGTGGCCTCTTGCCCCGAGAGGAGCTCAATATTGCACCACTACCCACGGTCTGCATTGGGGAATTAGTATTGCCAGCATCTCCTAGTGGGCTTGCGGGGAGGTCCTTGTTGTCTGAGTCCAAGGGGTTGATACTTGCCACGAATGCATACTCACTTGTGCTGGTGGTGTTGCTAAACACGAGTTCCATCATGTCTTTGTGTGGAATAGGTTTGTTCTTGAACTTGGCCATCCTTGACTTTCTCTGAAATGGCACGAGATAATATCAATCCCTCATTGTGGCGTTGTGTGAGGCGAAAGTAATGGAAAGAGCAATGCACTTGGCAGTGTGAACTTATTGCACTAGCAACTGCCCACCACGAGTCATCAGTGGTGATGGAGCCGGTCTCAGGGTCCACGCCAAGGCTCATCACATGCATCTTCAATCCATTCCATTTGCCGTAATCACGTTTCAAGGTCTCTTCCACTTGTTCTTCATTTTCTTGATCGTACTCAAGGCCGGTTCGCTCAATGAATTTACAGCATGATTGTGCCGGCCTGCTTGTTCAAGCGTGCGTACGACCGGTTCTATGTCTCGACCTCTTTGGTGTATATTTCTAGGTAAATGTGAATAGCGTCATTGCTCGAGGTTGGTCCAGGTAGCCAGAGCCGTCTAAAGTGGCGGAGCAAGCAATTGAAAAGGCGACGAACAAGTGCATGTTCGTTCAATGACGCCCCCCACCCCACCCCCGGCGCAGCGATTCCGGTGTGGAGAGAGTAGAATGCAGCTGTTGGGGAATCGGTGGGCAGGCAAGACCCGTTTAATGCTAGCTTTATCTCTTCTTCCATAAGCGGACAGCTCCTATAGGGGGTGATCGTTTTAGCGATGGCTTTTGGCTGAAATTTCACTGTAGCTGACTTTTTTTTACTGTAGCTGAGTTAGTGGATAGTGTAATGAATAGTGAAAAAAGTTGAAGCTAGAAGCTGAGATTTTTAAAAATCAAAATGAGCACCCTCTAAGGCGGACGCATAAGCTCAGTGGAGTTGTACCTTACTCTCAAATCCTCAGCCCATGTGGCACTCTGCCACCTAGTATATACCTACTCCGTACTTAACTAGTGATTGCTTTATATCATCGCAAAGTGACTCTTCCATCGTCTTGGAGAGTGTAATTAAAATAATAAAATATAAAGAAATATCCACGAAGCAACCTCTCTAGATGCTCCCACAATATTAAGGCGTCCCTATGCCCCTAGATCAGCAAGCAATCTTAATGCAATCCCGATTGTGCACTGACTAATATTGTGGTAGGTCGTGAAGTATAGGCCCCATACAAAATATGTGTATGCTTAGGTGCAAACTTTCTCATTTGATTCGAATTTGCTTAATAACGTACAAAGTACAAACAATGAACTACACCTAGATTTCTCGCTTTGGCCACAAGTGACCTCTCTTGGCATGATGGCACAACGATACTAGTGCAATTCTTAATTTTGTAATACAGGTAGGCTATACTAGTATAGATTAAAATTTTTAACCACGTAAACAAGAAAATCATATGAGTAAAAAATCATATATCATTACCATTACGTATCAAGTACCGGTGTAGTGAAAGTAGTCAATCGTCTCCTTCTTGCGATCATCTCAATTAGCACTACAGTCACAACAGCATCTCTACCGAAATCCACACGTCCAAGAATGGAATACCGTGTGATGGTGTGTTAGCACCAGTGTGCACGGCTTAGGCTTTGAGAGGTGGTGGATAGGGTTTCGATTGGTGTGTCTCAAGGTACTTCCCTCAAACCTTGCGTGTCTCTTTTTATAACCACCAATTGGTCCTTATCCGATATGATCAGATAACATATTCAACTCGGAGAGTCTCTGACTGGATTCTTATCCAATACGAGTAGAGGTCGTGTCCCACTCGGAGATAATTATCAGGCCCCTTATCGTTCCAACCCATTAGGTGTGTGACACTGCAGATTCATGTATATTCGGCCATGGGTCAAAAACTCTTTTCAGTAGTGGTCCCTATCAGGACGTAGCGACTCTTAAATATGCATAAAGATCACATTGAACGGACTTATATAGTGTTTATGTATCGATCACTTTACCTCATGATATGATATCAAACTCAAGGTGAGAAACGTGCCATCCTATGATAGCTCGATCCTTCACTTGAACATGTTGATTACTCAGTTGTAATTGACTCCTCAAATACATTCGGCATAGGTGGTTCTTAATTCAATCACATCGGGAGACTCAGAGATATCTCTCTCGTTATATAGGAGGAGCAAATTCTATCTTAATCGCTCACATTTCTTGGTATGTTTTATAGTAAACTCAAAAGCTATCATTATGACTATCTAGTTATGGAATAGTGTGTGGTAACTCCTAAGTAAACTATTATACATGTACAAAACTATGTCGATCTCAGATTTAAGGATTTTACATACACTTTGTATGAGACCAACTGATGACACTTAAGAATATAACAATTATTATAGTGTCTCATAATAGATCAATCCAACATCATATTCTCTAACATGTGTCCACATTATTGAATTGATATCCCTATATTCATGATCCATAAAATATGATAATCAATCAATACATATGCTGATCTATAATTCATAATTGTCTCACATAATGATATAAGATCAGCGATAATTTAAAATAACATCAAAATATTAATAAAAAGTTCTACAAATAAGTCACATACTTATTGATTAATATGAAAGATATTTATTCAAGGATAAAATAATATATTATTTAAAAGATTATAAACAGAAGTGATACAATCATCTTTATGATCGTCTTTAAGTCACATCACTAGCTAATAGTTAATTAGCACATGTATCCTCAAATTAAGCGCCATTTCGTCCTCAACAAATTTTCTAATGTATCGTAGTCCTAGCTAAGCAGTTAGCTAAAAATCTAGTTAAGCTGCAATTTCTCGCAAGATCACATGCAATAATGCTGTGCTACATCTATAAGTACCTCCACGTCTCGTCTCTCTTGGCCATGAACAAAGAAAGTACACCACTCTTTCCAAAGGTTGCGAGCATATTACAGGCAAGAATGACTAGAATTTTTGTGGTGGTGCTACTCATCGTGGCCATCAATGTCGTCGCTGCCGTCATCGCTGTCAATGGTGCAAGGCTGCTGCACGACCATGGAGCTGCGTATGAGGCGGAGGCGGCGGCCACGGCGAGGTTCTTAACCTCTGGTGAGAGCCCGAAAGGCCCTGGCCACTAGTGTTCATGAGTCTATGTGGTATATATATCGTACTAAAATAAGAGTAGTTGCCCACTAGGCCGCTGCAGAGATCTACGCCTTATTTGGATACCGCGAATTTGGATTCAAAACTAAGAATTCGCAAAGGAATCCTTTCGTCCAAACACCCCCTTAAAAGTGAGAATATACGAGTGCATAATGCAGTATACATGTACGTGGAAAATCAAAAAGAGAAATGTTTGTTTACAATATGTAGTGCAACACTGCAATGTTTTATTAACTGTATGTGTGTTATTTTCTAGAATCGAATATTAGAGTGTTCTATACTCGTTAAGTTAATATTATATGTACAGGACCGCATGCTCCCAAGACAGCATTGCTTTCGCCCTTTTGATAAATAAAGCTCAATATATATTACTACTGTATATTCCACTCAATGATAAAGAGATACATAATGCAGAAGTTTCTGCGAACTAATTTGGTATGTCGTGCTATAAACTACATAGGAGGAGCGCTAACACGGCACTCGTGCTACAAACTCAGCTCGCGCGCGACTATTCCCTTTTCGTTCGTGCCAGGCGTCGTATGCCCGCTTCTTACCTTTTCCGGAGGGCACGCCTGGCTTGCCGTCCTGCGCATTCCATTCCTAGCGTGCAACTTTTCACTAGAGATGGAAAACTTTCAAATGGAGATCTAAGACTTTCAACCACTGATTGAAAGCTTTTAACTAGGTATTTTTTTCAACATCCAGGCTGAAACTTTCGGTAACCAAAAAGAAAAAAAGCACCAAACATGAGAAAAAGCATGAACACAGGGAAAAAAACTGGGACAAAATTACATGATAAAAACCGGGAATAGTCCTGCAAGGCAAGATCATGTGAAAAACTTCAATAGGCCACAACACTCGTGGGCTGAGCTCGGCAGAAACCGTCCCACAACTCTCGTACCTGTCGTTGTCAGAAATCACGCGCCGCAACAGATGCCCAATAGCAGCCTTCGCCACAACTAGGGTGCAAATGGTACTCCCAATCAATTCGGTATCGAATCTAGTTGATATCAAATACAGGTAGGTATTTTAGTATCTAGTATCAAATCCGATCAGTATCAAATGGTTGTTGTCAGATACGGTAGCGAAAATGAAAGAGCTAAAATTTGACCGAATAACATCAGTAAACAGTAAACCGGATACTATCCGACCAGATATCCGACAACACATTAGTACATACCCCAACTGGCTCAGCCCATCAACCATCATTGATACCACCAGCCTAGATTTTACCCCAAGTCCTAACCTAACTCCAGATTTTACCACTAGCCAGTCGCCACTAATTCTTCCTGCTTATGTTGAACTTTTGTATGAATTTATCGATTTTCAAATTTATGTATGAATTCATCGTTTATGTCGAACTTATGTTGTATAGGCTATTGTACTTAAGTAATCTAGATGAATTTATTACTAATTAAAGGCTTAAAGTGATGGTGGTATCGTTCAGTGTATATTCCTTTATGTATGCACATACTATCCGCTTATATTATTCATTTTTGATCTAAACCGTCATATATCCGTCTTGATGGTACCATATCTGAAACTCCAAATACTCCAAATTTGTATTCATATCCAGCCTTACTGTATCTGACTCTGAATCCAGAAAAGAAAATATGGTTTAAGATATCTTACAAACAATATCCGTCCGAATCCGATTTGTTCGCACCCCTAGCCTCAACATGGTGAGGGGTCAGACAAATTGGAGGATTAGATCTCACAAATCAAAATAGGTTAGTTCCTGCAGACCATGAGATCTCTCCTGCCATCATATTCGCATGTGAATATAATGTTCCATTTTTCGACTGTCCAAAATATCGCCAAAGGTAAACACGATCATTACTATAAAAAAAGCTTATATTAGACGTCTCATGACAGACGGTTCACTAAAACAGTTAGTGTTAGATGCAATCATAGACGGTTTAGATGTAGAGATTGTCTGTGTTGCTGCCGGCGCTAAAACTTATCTGTGAAGAGATAATATCATAGACGGTTCATGGTGGGCACCGTCTGTGAAGTATCATAAATTGTTCTTACCAAGAACCATCTGTGATACTGCCAAATATCACAGACGGTTTTTTATTTAAACTACCTGTGATGCTTCACAGACAGTTTGTATTACAATCCCCTAAAATTTCATAATCTCCCTCTAAGTCCGAATAGAATTCTGTTTCAAGACATCTTTAGTAAAATGGGTATAGCTTTTGCATACAGTGTTCATTTTTAGCATTTTTGTACTCGTTGGAAAGATAACGATGAGCCCGATAAAAAAATGACCCACTTTGGTCACCCTCTAAGACTCCCAAAATCGGCCATCTTTGACTCCAAATTTGTGTCGTAAGTTTTTGTTTCTATTTTTGTCAAAATTTTTAATCTTTCCTTTGAAATTTGGGGCTCACCTCAACTGCAAAGTTATAGATCTCGTTAAAACCTTTCGAACGAGCATATATAAGCCATATAAAACTTTGCTATTTTATCTCTTGAGACTAGTTGTTTATATTGTACTGGTATATATATATATTTTTTCTTCGATAATTATGTATCACTGATGATTTATGGTTTAAACCGTCTATGATAATTATGTATTACAGACAATTTGTAGTTCAAATCATCTATGATAATTATGTCCCTCATCGTTGGGCCCATCGATTCTCTCCAACCTAATCCTAGCCAATAAAAACCCATCAACCCCCACCCCACGGATTGTAGCTCCACCTCTCCATCCCCGCTATCATTCTGCCAAAATATCAGCGCGGTTGAGCTTCTAATGTCTGCTAGGATCTCTGCTTCTTCTATGTTCTAGCAATGTTTAAGAGTTGGGTTCGTAGGATTAGGAGATATGTTCTTACCATATTCTTGTTGTATTAGATGGGTAACCTACTGATTATCTTGTTATGTTGTAATGGTGGATTCTAATCTTAATAGAAATGGAAATAGAATGTGTTGCTGTGTTTGCTGTTATATTTGCTTGTTTTCAAAGGGCATAGCTAGCATTTTCTAAGGCTAGCTAAAAAAATAGAAAAAGTTTTAAGTATATAATGAAATATCACAGACAATTTTGTAATATAAACGTATGTGAAGGACTATCACAGACGGTTAAAACCAAAAACCATCTGTGATACTCGTATATCACAGACAGTTCTATATCTCAACTGTCTGTAATGGAAAAGTATCATAGATGGTTGTATATACCAACTATCTATCATACTTATCCATCACAGGCGGTTGGTAGATAGAACCATCTGTGATGTGTGAGTATCATAGACAGTTTTTGATTTGAGCCATTTGTGATAGCGTTCTTAGCAGACGATTCTAGTTACAAATCATCTGTGTTGTAATTATCACAGATGGTTTACAAACCATTTGTGATAACCTCCAATTATCACTGACACATATTTCAGACGGTTCAGAAAATCCTCTGTGATGACAGTTCTAAATCGTCTGTGATGATCTTTTTTTGTAGTAGTGGATGGAAATTGAAATTGATTTTAAATATTGTCTTTTATGTAGAAATGTGTTTTCTATTACAGACATTGTAGGATACCATGGGAAGAAAAAAAATTGTAGTATAGACATGTGATGCAAAAGAAGAGCAATGTATATATACCTACCAGCGCAACGGTGAAGTGGATGTTGTAGATAAATGCCATGAAACAAAAGGGCAATGAAAGTTTTTATGCTCCCATTCGTAGAATGATTAGGGATGACCCACTCCCCAGCATTCCCACTCTTGTTTGGTGACTATTGAATGGTGAAATTTTTATGTAAACTACGTAAAATATATGCACACGAATGTACCATAGTCGCTTTCATAAAGTAATTATATAAATATATGTAGACGCATTCCCAACAATGGATTGCATCTTGATTGTTCATGATTTATAGCACAAACTTTAATGATTATGTCTTCGCAGTGACCTTTGAGGATTTATTTGATATTTCCACGCTCAACGCTCTTGACGCCTCACTCGTTTGATGCTAGACGTTGTAAGTGTGTACAATCACAGTCTCCGTTCATGTAATCCGATAAATGTCATATATAATTTGTTGCTTTTATATGTATATATATATAGATACATGGTGACTGAAACCAGATTATCAAAATCACCAATTGGTTTCTTGGATCCACACTTGGTCGCCATGGATACTATCAACAAGGATGCATCCTTCGTCGAGAGTTACATTATAACATATTACTGGCTCACTGGAATAATGAATTTGTACTTATGTCGTACAATCAGGGGTTCCACTGAATTTTAATTGTAATTATACCAAAATAGAACAATGTAATATACTTTGATTCTCTAAATAAGAACAAAACCGACTACATTGTTATCGGCCGATTAATCGATAGATAAATATATTTTCTCTATACATAACTATATTCTACTTTTTCTTTCCTTCCGAATGACTAAGAATAACTTTTTGAAATCATATAGGTCGTTCACTACATATGTTGCAGAGGTACGTCGCTCGATGGAAGGGGCCAACGCCCTGCGACATGTTCAAAATGTTTTGGTATTTGCTAGTACACATTAATTAATCTTATATAACACTTGGTAGTAATGCCTCTTGAATTAACAAATTCTATTTTTGTAATGCCACCAGCAGCCGCCGGGTAACACCTGTGGATTCTATGTTTGAAACCATATAAAACTACCACTCGATTCCATGAAGATCATCAATCATAAGGTTTGTCAATCTTTCAATAATTATTTCATACTTATCAAGTTACATATGTATGCTAAAGTCATAAAATCAAATGGAGAATTCCACAGCATAGAATGATTTTGTTTGGGATAAGATTGACCTTAATTGTATATGTGTATTTGTTAATAGATAATTTATTTTATTTCAATTAATTGATTTGTAAAATGGATGTTTTTGTTTCTGAAATGAATTGAGATGTGAATTGGATGTATACATGTACATGTTGATCTGTTTGTTTCAGAGAATATGGCAAGCATTTACTGAGGCTAGCTAATAAATAGAAATAGATTAAAGGGAAGAAAAGAAAACCGTCTGTGATAGCTAAACATTATAGACAGTTTTAACTACAAGCCGTCTGTGATATTTGACTATCACAGACGGTTCGTAGTTAAAATCGTCTGTGATAATCAACTATCACAGACAGTTTGTAGTTAAAAACTGTCTGTGATATTTACATCACAGACGGTTCGAAAGTCATCTGTGATGATCTTGTATCATTACTGACCAATTCAGATGGCTTATGAAATCGTCTGTGATGACGTTTTTCAACCGCCCGCGATAACATTTTTTTTTTGTAGTAGTGGCTGCATCTAGATCGTGCATCACGCTGGAGTGCCCATCTGCCTCGACCTCGGAGTCTAGCTCGGCGGTGTCCTCCCCACCCGCCATCGTCTCCGGCTATCGGCAGGTCTGGCTCGTGCCCCCTCACCAGCGCCTAGGACTCCCCCGTCGCAGTATTCGGGAGCTGCCTCCGGCCCTGAGTTCGAGAAGGGGTCAAACGACGAGGAGACCTCCGACGCCGCAACCCCGGTTGCCAGCCACTTCGAGGTCTAGTCCACGACACGCGCCCTCTCGCACGCTCTCGCCGCCTCCCCGTCCATTGCGAAAGCCCTTGCACGCACCATTTCTCCGGCCATGGTTCGTGCCGTATTGCAAGCAGTGCCCTCCCCCAGTCTGGGTACATCATTTCGGCACCACAGGTAAACAACTTATTGTACTTGTTTAACTGATTTGTGGGCTCTTTTCAAACTGCATCGATGGTCTCACAGATGGACAACTCCCCTGCGAATGGGAAACTGTGGGACGAGGTGGCCAGTTTGGCATTCCTGGAGATTTGCCGTGAAGAGGTGCTGGCCAACAACCGCTCGACGAGCAGTCTGAATAGGCGAGGGTACTCATACCTCCTCCACAAGTTCAAGGAGCGCACCGGTCGATCATACACTCAGAAGCAATTCAAGAATCGCTGGGACACCATGAAATGGGAATACTCAAAGTGGAAGACCCTGAAGCACAACACATCGGGATTAGGCTTCAATCCTAAGACCGGCTACATTGTTGCACACGCGTCGTGGTGGGCACCGCAGGGAGAGGTGCCATACTCCCTGTGCGTCAATTATAATATGTCATTTTTGCTTACTTGCTTGACGCTCACAGTGGCTTCAAGCCGTATGGCAAGCTTTAGGGTCGTTTATGGCTGACGTGTTCGAGGGCGCGCTATGCACCAACGAGCACGCTGACACCCCGAGAGGCAGCCATCTCGACATGGAGGTCAGTAGCGACGATGATGACTCTTTGGATTCTGTGGCCCGCGTGGGTATTACAGTCGGCAGGACCGGGAAGCGGGGCGATCAGGAACAGGTTCGGGTTTCTCGCTCAAGCGAGTGTTCCAAGGGCGACCGAGCATCCGAATGCGTTGAAAGGGTCTGCGATACGTATGAGAAGTAGCTTGCCGCTGTGTTGACGAAGCAAGATATACGGTCTGTTGTTCTTTTTAGTTGTGTCTGATGGCTTTTAGTTGTGACGGATGATCTTTTGACTGTTTGCGACAGAGATTACGGAAAGAGAGATACTCGCTTACGATTTTTTATGGTACAGATATTAGGTTTTTAACGTATACTACAATTAATTTGTAAATTCCATCTTAAAAAAATACTTCATTTAAAAGTTAGATACTATAGTAGAAACTAAAAGCTAAAAAAACATGCCACCGTTCGACAGGAGTGCGACGATCTTATTAATCTAGTAACCGCAAACAGCTAACTGGAAGGTTCGGAGGAATGGCTCTATGCTACCGACCTGCTACATGACAAGAACCAGGACATGTTCGTCACCATGAAGCCCTGGAGCATCGTGGTGCCTGGCTACAGCACATGTGGGCCGTCAGCAACTCTAGGCGCTGACCTAAGGTACCTCGATCATGCACTTTCTTAGGGGTGATCAGAATATCGATGATTTTTAGTATTTACTAAAAAAACACTGTAACTGAGTTAGTTTATTGAGTATAATTAAATGTAAAAAATAAAAAAACCGAAAACAAAAAATGAAAAAGAAAAGTATAAGTAAATTTTAGAAAAAACGAAAAAAAATTTTACTGTAGCGCTACAGTAAAAATATCGTTTGTCGTCCGTCGCCACGATGGAAGAAGCTCTTCTGAGCGGGGCGTCAATCATGCGCATGCAATTCTCGATTTGTCCTCCATATATCAATTTCTTTTGGTAGTGTGCATATGAAACGTACCTCAGTTGGGCTGTGTATTCAGGGTGTTGGGAGTGTTGCTATGCATGGCAGGATAACCAGTTGGTGTACCTGTACTTATCTATGATGCTACCTACTCATGTGATGAAATGGCCTTTCCCTCAAAAAAAATATTCACCTGATGAAATGGATGACAAGTTAACAATATTCACAGGATGACGGGGCGACAATATTCACCTGATGAAATGGTCTTTTGCTTAGCAAAATTGCTATGTGTACCTATGAATTGCCAATATTTACCTGATGAATTGGTCATTTGCCTTGAGAATTGCTATTTACATGACACTATTTACTTGTTGTGCTAACTGCCATTTGTATTTACTTGATGATATGGTCAGATATTTAGTTCTCATGGCTTGTCCAGACAATCGTACCATGACCTAATTATCGAGAAATACACTACGATGGCCTGGATCATTCCATCCAACATTCTAAAAGCGTTTATAGCGGCGCAGCTCGAGGAGAGTTGTCGTCACCGTGAGAGAGAGAGTCGGTGTGAGATGGAGACGGTCGTGGCGGTCGATTTCTTCCCGTTGAGTGACGACGAGCGGGAGGTATTTAATGCCCGTCGAGGCGCTGAGGTGAGGTGTATGGTCTCGACCAAGCGGCGAGGACGTGGCGGCGGTGAGGGGTGAGGCGGGCGGCGGCGAAAATCGAGGGGCAGCCGCTCGGACGATGAACAGACAGGGAGGTCGGCTCGGCGGTGGGTTTGGGCCGTGGATGGCCGGGATTAGTGAGGATTTGGGCTGGGTTTCACAGGGAATCAAAAACTAATGTAAAGATTCAAAAAATTCAAAATTCTGTTTCGTTTCAGAACATTACCAAGTATGCAGGCAGGTGGGGGGGAATCGATTGTGAAGTGCAAGCTGTTAGATTGATCTCTCCCCGATTAGCCCAACGGCTAATCGGGACCTTGATCCGCGCCCTGATCGGGGGCGCTCAGCCCAACTATTGGCTAATGGGCCCCCGTCGCGCTGCGCTATAAATAGAGGGTGGGGGCCGGTGGCTCGAGACACGAGGTTCGCCTGAGCTGCAAACGCCACCCGACAAACCCTAGACCGATCTAGAGGGACGCGCAGTCAGCGGCAGGAAGCTCCATCGCCGTCCCCGTCACCGGATCTCCGCCGCTGCCATCGAGCCCACCAGCGATGGCTAACTCCTCCTCCAATGCATCGGACGGTCGGTACTTCCCTTTCCCTCTCTTCTTCCCTCTCGAATCCAAGAAAGAACATTCTCAAATCTACGAGTATAACAATGGTATCAGAGCGGGCAAAGTAAAATCCCCAAATCAAACCCGAAAAATCAGATCGGGATCAAGAAAAAAAAAGGAGGCTCACGCGGGCTTGCTGGCGGCCTGCGCGCCTCGCGCGCCGCCGCCGCGCTTTGTGCCGCCGCTAGCGCCGCGCCCGCTGACGTGACGCGCTGGCCTTGCGCGCTGCGTCTTTGGCGCCGCCTCTGCAGCGCTGCGAGCCCGGCTGCGCCACCCGCCCCTTGCCGCGGCTCGAGCCAGCGCCTGGCTGCCTCTGCGCGCCTGCGCGAGCCCCGCTCCGGGCCGCCGCTGGCCTCTGGCCCCCCTTGCTGGCGCTGCCGCGCCGCCGCCCTGTGCCCCGCGGCGAGCTTGCCGAGCACCCGCCTGAGGCCCCCATGTGCCGATCCGATTTTTTCGGGTGGGGGGGAGGTGGGTTAGTTGGATATTGAATGGTGGAGCTGTTTTTTAGGGGAGGTGGATTAAGACTCTTTGACCAGGCTGCACTTTTTGTTGTGGGCTACGCATGTGCAAAGTGTTGTTTTGCGCAAATTCGCATGCTATATATATTGGATATTATGCTATTTTTCGCTGCAAAAGTTAAATGGTGGTTACTCTTTAAATTAAATTCGAACCAACGGGACAATTTAATTTTTTGAGCATTGTTGTGAATTATGATATTGTTATTTTCTGACCAATGTTGATAATAAAAGTATTATAATTTTAATTGATGATTTTATGCATTATTTCTATTTCTGCCCAACGGTGATGTAGATTTAATGTATAGATAAAATTGTATGTCGTATTTTGACCAACGTTGGAAATAAGGCATATAATTTTTTGATGTTATGATATTGTTATTTTCTGACCAACGTTGATAATAACAGTATTATAATTTTAATTGATGAGTTTTATGCATTATCTCTATTTCTGCCCAACGGTGATGTAGATTTAATGTGTAAACAACTGTATGTTTTAATTTTAACCAACGTTGAAACCAAGGCATGCAGTTGTTATTATTATATTTAAATGTTCTCACTTATATGAATTGTGTTTTCAGGAGTATACTCTTTGATGGGCTACATCAGGGATATCCCGGTTCTCAAAGGAGACAACTACGGTGAATGGAAGAAAAAGATTGACCTGGCCTTCATCTTGGCTGAGGTGGACTGGGTAGTCACCACACCATGTCCCACAGAGCCTGTGGCACCGGTGAGAGATGACAATGAGGCTGATGCTGCTTGGCAGACCAGATAGAGGGATTATGCTCCCATAAAAATATCATATGATTTTGATCATAAAAAGTGGGTCACTGCCAATAAGAAATGTTTGGCTGTGATAAAGAACACGATTGAGCCTGCAATTGTGGGCTCAATCGCAGAGTGTGACACTGTCACAGAGTACCTTGAGAAAATAAAGAGTCAATTTACTGGCTCTTCAAAGACTTATGCTACACAGCTGATTAAGCAGTTTGTGACAGAAAGGTATTCTGGTGGTGGCAGTGGCATAAGAGAGCACATACTAAGGATGAGCAACTTGGCATCCAAGCTTAAACCAATGGATTTGGCTCTCAAGGATGAGTTTCTTATTCATTTGATTTTTGCTTCCTTGCCGAAAGAGTTTGACACCTTTGTTGTCAACTACAACATGCAGCCCGAGAAATGGGACTTAGAAAAGTGCATAGCGATGTGTGTGCAAGAGGAGGAAAGAATTAAATCCTCACATGGTGGTTCTATCAACTATGTGAAGGATTACAAGAAAAAGAACTTTAATCATTCCTCCTCAAAGACAGGAAAGCCTCAGCAACAAAATTTCACAGTGGAGAAAGATCAGTGCCTTCATTGCAAGAAAAAGGGACATTATAAGAAAGATTGTCCCGATTTCTTGAAAATGATTATGTCAAAGAAAAGTGAGAACATCATTACGTTCATAAATGAATGCCTGTATGTACAATATTCAAAATCTACTTGGTGGATTGATTCAGGTGCAACTGTTCATGTTGCCAATAATTTGCAGTGATTCCGTTTGACGTGGAATACGCAAAGAAAAGAAAGATGCGTTAAAGTCGCAAATGGAGTCCAAGCTGAAGTTGAAGCCGTTGGCGATCTTTCATTAGAGCTAGCTGATGGCTTCACTCTTTTACTTAAAGATGTTCTTTATGTTCCCTCTTTACAGAGGAATTTGATTAGTGTTTCATGTTTGGACAATGATGATTATGATTGTCATTTTGGAAATGGCAAGTGTGAAATAATGTTTAATAAAGAATGTGTTAGTCTTGCCATCTTACACAATGAGCTTTATTTGTTATCATTACGTGATGATGTGAATGTCGTATGCGATAATGGGAACGTCGCGTGCGAGAAAGTAAATGAATCCTCGTCTACGAATGTAAATAGGAAACGAAAGAGAACTCTACATGCGTCGTCGAAATTATAGGACTATCGTTTAGGCCATATTTCGAGGGGGAGAATAGAAAGACTAGTTAAGGATGATATTTTTCCTCCATTAGAGTTCTTAGACTTAGAACAATGCAGAGAATGCATTAAAGGAAAATATGTAAAGAAAATTAAGAAAGACGCTAAAAGAAGCACATGAGTTCTACAAATTATTCACACAGACATTTGTGGTCCTTTTCCTGTGAAAAGTGTGGATGGATATGACTCGTTCATAACATTCACGGATGATTACTCCCGTTATGGATATATTTATCCAATCAAAGAAAGAAATGAAGTCTTAGATAAATTCAAGATATTTAAGGCTGAAGTTGAAAACCAACACGATTTAAAGATTAAGATAGTCCGATCTGATCGTGGGGGGGGAGTACTACGGTCGACATACCCCATATGGACAAGTTCATGGACCTTTTGCAAGGTTTTTACAGGAAAATGGTATAGTGGCCCAGTATTCTACACCGGGCGAACCTCAGCAAAATAGAGTAGCTGAAAGACGCAACCGTACCCTGATGGATATGGTGCGAAACATGATGAGCTATTCCACACTACCATTGAGTTTATGGATGGAGGCGTTGAAAACCGCCATTCATATTCTCAACAGAGTGCCTAGTAAACGGTGCCCAAAACACCGCATTTGTTGTGGACGGGAAGAGTTCCTCACTACACCACTTACGTGTGTGGGAGTCTCGCCGAGGCTAAAGTATTTAACCCAAACCTTGGGAAGCTTGATCCCAAAGCGATGAAGCTGCCATTTCATTGGCTACCCGAAAAGTCAAAAGGTTTTCGTTTCTACCGTCCGCATGGATATACAAAGTTTGTAGAAACGAGACACGCTGTCTTCTTAGAGGATGAAATGATGAGGGGAAGCATGGTAGCTCGAGAGATTGACCTTGAAGAGAAGCGGGCATATGCGCCCACTTCAATGATTCAAGAGCCATTCTTCACACCGCTCATTGTCATTGCACCAACAAAGCAAGACACCGTGGTGCCAAGCACTGCTATTGTTCCTCCTGTGGCAACAATGAATGAGAATGATGAACCTGTCAGTCAGGATCCTACAGAACCCATTGCCATAGATGAGGGGGAGCAACAGCAGCCTCAAACAGAAGATGTACCAAATAAGGAAGCCCCGAGGAGGTCTCAAAGAGTAAGAAGATCAGTTATTTCTGATGATTATTAGATTTATCGTACAGAGGAATTTCAAATGGAGGATGATCCCACCTCATTTGAAGAAGCCATGAGAAGCGAAAATTCTTCAAAATGGCTTGAGGCCATGAAAGAGGAAATGAGGTCCATGAAGGCTAATAAAGTCTGGGATTTGGAAATTATTCCTAAAGGAGCCAAAACAGTAGGCTGTAAATGGGTCTACAAGACAAAGCTTGACTCCCAAGGGAATATAGAAAGATACAAAGCACGACTTGTGGCAAAAGCCTTTACGCAAAGAGAAGGGATTGATTACAATGAGACCTTTTCTCCAGTCTCATGTAAAGACTCCTTCAGAATCATAATGGCATTAGTAGCACATTATGATTTAGAGTTATATCAGATAGATGTAAAGACGGCATTTCTTAATAGGGATTTGGAGGAAAATGTTTACATGGCACAACCGAAAGGTTTTGTCATGGAAGGAAATGAAAGAATGGGATGCCGCCTAAAGAAATCGACTTATGGGTTAAAGCAAGCTTCAAGACAATGGTACTTGAAGTTTGACAAGATAATAAGAAAATTTGGGTTTAAAGAGAATGTAGAGGACAAGCGTGTTTATGCAAAGTTTAAAGATGGGAAGTTTATCTTCCTAATCACAGTATGTGGATGATATCCTACTAGCTAGTAGTGATGTCATCACATCGAGACAAAGAAGTTTTTGTCCTCAAACTTTGATATGAAAGATCTTGGTGAAGCTTCGTTCGTTCTAGGATCAAATTCACCGGGATAGAAACAAAGGGACATTGGGACTGTCACAAAAGGCATACATAGAGAGAGTCTTAAAGAAATTTGGTATGCATAAATGTAGTCCTTCACCTGCACCTATAGTCAAGGGCGACAGATATGGGGATTTTCAATGCCCTAGGAACCAGTACAAGCTCGATCAAATGAAATCGGTTCCATATGCTTCAGCTGTCGGAAGCTTACAATATGCTCAAGTGTATACGCGCCCTGACTTAGCGTTTGTCACCGGGTTACTTGGCAGATTCCAGAGCAATCCTGGAATAAAACATTGGAAATTGGTAAAGAAAGTCTTGCGTTATTTGCAAGGAACAAAAGGCCTCATGATGATATACAGAAGATCAGATTCACTCCATATAGTGGGGTATACAGATTCTGATTATACGGGAGATGATAGAAAGTCGACATCCGGATATGTATTCACTCTCGCTGGAGGAGTTATATCGTGGAAAAGCTCAAAGCAAACCGTCACTACATCGTCCACAATGTATGCCGAGTTTGTAGCATGTTATGAAGCTACGGGGCAGGTAAACTGGCTAAAGAAGTTCATACCCAGTTTAAAAGTGGTTGACGACATCAATATACCACTTAAGTTGTACTGCGATAATGAACCCGCAGTAATGTATGCCCACAACAATAAGTCAAGTGGTGCTGCCAAACACATTGACATAAAGTACTATGTTGTGAAAGACAAAGTTCGGGATCAAATTATAAGTCTTGAGCATATAAGTACCGCAAACATGTTAGCGGATCCGCTTACTAAAGGCTTACCACCCAACGTGTTCAGAGAACATGTAGCCGGCATGGGTTTAAGGGAAAGCCTACGATTCCTGGACTAAAAGATGGCCCAAAATTAAAGAATTTGTTTCAGAACAGAGATGTGTATTGTAGCTGTTAAATCTATCGGCGATTGACCGTGACGATGAAGCATGCTCTATACACTAATCTGTAATGAAATGGTAAAAGAAGAAAAAGGTATGATATGAGAGGAGATCAAGGGGGAGAATGTTAGATTGATCTCTCCCCGATTAGCCCAACGGCTAATCGGGACCTTGATCCGCGCCCTGATCGGGGGCGCTCAGCCCAACTATTGGCTAATGGGCCCCCATCGCGCTGCGCTATAAATAGAGGGTGGGGGCCGGTGGCTCGAGACACGAGGTTCGCCTGAGCCGCAAACACCACCCGACAAACCCTAGACCGATCTAGAGGGACGCGCAGTCAGCGGCGGGAAGCTCCATCGCCGTCCCCATCACCGGATCTCCGCCGCCGCCATCGAGCCCACCAGCGATGGCCAACTCCTCCTCCAATGCATTGGACGGTCGGTACTTCCCTCTCCCTCTCTTCTTCCCTGTGAGGCCCCCACGTCATTATCCCTCGGATAATCACGCGTGGCATACGGATTATTATTTGCCTAAACAGTAAGACACTGCTACGGCAAATAATAAGCCTTTACCAGAGTAGTGCAGCAGAACAATAATATAGATACTGACTCCTTTATTACATCAGTTGCCACACGGCTTAGGTCCAGTTTACAAAGTAGATAACAAAAGTATAATTAGTACCCTGGGCATTCTCGCCCGCTCCGCCAGGTCTTCTACTCATCCCAGCCGAAGTATACGGGGTCCATCTCGCCAGGCTCCTCGCTGTCGTCATCCTCCTCTCCGGCCTGCTCTGCGGAACCAGTCCCCTCCTCATCCTAGCCGTAAGCCTCCTCGAGTGGAGCAGGGTCTAACAAAGGAATTAATAGCAAGGGTGAGTACCTACGGTACTCAGCAAGTATACTACTAGCAAAGATGCACTGCATGCCTCTCGTGTCCTTAGTCCATATTCTAATCTTTTTATTCTAAAAATACTCTTATACAAAATAACTGGCATCTTTTAACTTATCAAAACAATTTCTACTTTCCACCCGGTAAGGCACGATCCCTAGCGATCACCGTAGTCCACAATCCAGTGGACTGGCATGAATTCATGATTTATTAGCACTGCGCAGGCTTTGTACCACTTTACCCAAAATTACCTTGAACCATCTGAGCTAGGTCCTCCACACTGCCTTAGGCGTGGAATCAGGCTCAAGATACAGAACATTTCTCTGGTTACGTTAATCCATCCACCAGCCCATCTATTATCCATCGGTGTACCAAGTCACTCGCTTGGGCTCCACCGATTTCCAATAGTGTTGGTTGGACCGGCTCCCGGCCCAACACTCCATCTCAATACTCTCCCAATGTGGTAGACTGGTTAACGTAACGGGATACTACTTTCCACCCATCCGAGATGGGAGATTGGTTGGCATGAAGTTTACGGTTCCTGATCCGAGTAAAACATGGTAAATCCTTATATTATAGCCCTATGTAAAAAGGTCCGCCTCATCCCTCTGCATCCTTTCCTTGAACCTCTTTATCCACCTTATGTAAATGCAGAAATAAGTATATGATTAACTACCTCTCTTGTGGCCCGCCGCCTCTCTCAGCGGTACCACTGCTACTAGCTTCAATCTGTCTCTCTCTTACTTCTTTTCTCTTTCTTTTTCTCCTCTTTTCTTTTCTTTAACCTCTTACCTAATCTCTAAATTCCTGCAATTGTTTCTTTTATTCCAAAAACGGTTTTCATGCATGTAGATATACACATAGTAATTATCCGGAAAATATATCACATACGACTGACATAACTAAGTGCGTGGTCAAATTGGAACTTGCCTGAGTCGTAGTATGAACTGGAGTCAATAAAAACAGTTGATTCTTCCTTGCTGCGCGATGATTTGAACTCTGCAAAGCCGAAACTAATCCTTAACAAAATAGGTATCTAATATAATAGTAGTTTTAAGAAAGCCATTTTCCGACCCTAAATATACATATACACCTAAATGTACATACATATATATATACACCTGCATATATATATATATACATACACACAACTATATATATACATCTATATATATGTGTTCTCACACATATATATACATATATACACAACTACATATATATCTATATATATGTGCTCACACACATATATATACATATATATACAACTACACTAAGCAAGAATTACTTACTGAAATTTTAGAAACAAAAATATCTATTGGAGATGCTCTTAAATTAATTTAATAGCAACAAGAAGATTTGATAGCTAGCGAATACAAAATCAAAATAAATAAAAAAGGAAAGCCTCCTCTGGCCACCCCGGCCGGCCCGCCCAACAGCGCCGCCTCCCTTTCTCTCGGCTTCCACCGATTTCTTCCCACCCCTTCATTCCACCGCCGCTCTCTCTCCTTCCCTCTCTACCCTACGGCGCCGCCTCTCCCTGCCGCCACTCTCTCCGGGCTCTCCCCTCGGCTGCTCCTCCCTCTGCTGCTCTCCCTCGCTCTCTCCCCCCGAGCTCCTCCTCGGCTCCCTCTCTCTCGCCCCGAGCTCCTCCTCGGCTCGGCTGCTCCCACCTTCCCCGCCACCGCCCCTGCTCCTCCTGGTCTGCCCCTCTCTCTCTCTCATTCTTTGGGATCCCGTGGATCGGGCCTTAGGCTCTACAGGGAGGTCTATTTTGGCTAATTCTTGTGCTAGAGGGTTTCTTTGGTAAGTGCTAAACCTATGTGATGTGTGTGCAGGAGAAGGAGATGGGGGACCTACTTGCTGTCGGCTCAAAAAGGGAAGGTTGGGGTGGAGGGTTGCAGGATCGGCTTCACGTGGTTGCTGTCGGGGATGAAGTTGTGGTTGCGGATCCTTGTCGGGGTCGGTTGGATGTAGTGGTCCCCTGATGCTCCTCTTGCTTGTGGTCCTGTCGGCTTCACCTCCTGCGACTGCTTGCTGCCGTCTCACTGTGGTTCTTCCTGGCTTCTTGTGGTGATGACGAAGCTGGGGTCCCCTTTCTCTTCTCCTTGCAGCTACGGCTGCGGTTCTTACCTGTAGACCTTCAGCTGGGAATGCATCTTGAGGGAGGTCTGGGAATGGGGAAATGCTGGGGTTTTGCTGGTGGTTGTCTTGGCTCTGGGAGTCTTTCGTGGCTGTGGGTTGTGCTGCATGTGAAGGCACAGGGGAGTGCGGGGGTGATGAACTGGGCAAAGGGGGAGGTAGCATTCGGTCTTTGCCTTCCTAGGGTTGTCTTGCCTGGTTGCAGCTGGCTTGTCCTTGAGCTTATCCCCTTCTGTGTCTTGAGTTCCTGTGCTTGATATCCTTCGGTTGGAAGGGTGGTCTGAGCACTGTTGCTACAGTGGCCGAAAATTGGGAAATGCTTGTGGGCTGTGTGGGCTGAAAGAATAGCAGTGGGCTTGTGGCTTAAATGCTTTGTTGCTTCTGTGGGCTAAAATGGAAATGAGGGCTGAAATGAAAATATAGCTTGCGGGCTTTTTGGGCTGAGGTAGGTATTGTGGGTTTGGTTCTTTGAATTGCCGGATGATGATGCCCACAGAGACGAGAGGTGCCGACGGCCCGAGACGGTCTGGGAACCTCTGAGACATGTCTCGACTGGCCCTCGCAGCCCAAGGGCAACCGACGGTAATCACTTCTTTATCCTTTTTATTCTCCCTTGGATTGCTCGCTAATTACCCTTTTAGCTGCTAAAAGAGGAATGGGATTGGGTTGGTACTAACAACTGTCTAATTGCAGGTGAAGGCGAAGGTGCGACTGATTCTCTCCCGACACTACGAAGATACAACCCTTACTCCTCCTCCTCTTTTGAAAACCATTTTGTAAATACAATGCAATTGGTATATTTGATGTAATTGAAAATGTAAGTTTCAATTGTAAACTTGTTTGTAAATATTTTCATGAAATGCATTACAAGTGAGGAATTTGTTTTGTAATTGAGTTTGTAAAACAATGGATAAAATGCTATGCACTCTTGTAAGTTTTAATTTGTACTCAAAATTGTAATTGAATTATACGATGAATGCTTACAAAGATTGAATGCACAAATTAAATAATTACTGCAGCTTGCTTACTTAATTAGGTATTAGGTTAGGGTTCTTTCATTCCCTCTCGAATCCAAGAAAGAACATTCTCGATCTACGAGTATAACACAAGCCACTCCAGCTTCTGGTGGCGGCACCAGCGACACAAACATTTGGTCCTCGACGCCACCTTTGTTCGTGAGCTCGGCGCTTAGTTGGTAAAATTTTGCTTTTTAGCCAAAAATTTGAAAGTTTTATAAATAGACCCAGGAAAACGATTTCCAAAATAGACCCCTACACGGCGCCAAAATGTATGGCACCGTGGATACATAGCACGGCGCCATGAGTTTTGGCGCCGTGCTATGCCACGAGGAGCACGGTGTGACTGCGGCATGTGCTTTGACGCCGTGCTATGTACCCACGGCGCCATATGTTTTGGCGCCGTGTCGAGGGGTCCATTTTTGAAAATCTTTTTCTCAAGAGTCTATTTGTAAAAAAATTTTAAATTTTGGGCTAAAAAACAAAAAATTTTCGACCTCCTTTGCCGTGCCGGGGTTCAAGATGCTTACGCAAAAGTTATCCTTTTGTGATTGATTTGTTTTTGTGCATGAGGAGAGGACTCAGAGGAGATTGTATATCTGACAATTTTGGCACTATTTTTTAGACATATATTTGGCATCATTAACCAATAGAGTTTGTCTCCAATAAGTTTTCTGTTACTTAGATCTGAGTCATCACAATTTCCTTGCATGCATGCAATTCTATGCTTCACTTCTACCGGGGCTTTCTTCCATTAAATTTTAAGAGTTTTCATACAACCGATTTAATAGATTGAGGTTAAATCTGAGCCATTATAATTCAGTCTCATCGGAGATGGTCAGATTGTTTTTCTTTTTTTACCAATTAACGTAGGAATTTCCTCATAGTACCTAATTAGTACAGGTATAGAGGTATATATAGCTAGATTTCCACCTCTATTGGGGCTTTCTTCCATTAAAATTTAAGAGTTTTCATCCAACTGATTTAATAGATTGAGGTTAAATTTGGGCCATTATAACTTGGTTTCACCAGATAGATGGTCAGATTTTTTTTTCTTTTTTACCATTAATGTGAAAATTTCTTCAGAGTGTCTAATTAGTATAGGTATAGATAGATTTATTGATTGATGATGGCGAGTGCGTATATATAAAGTATTGGAGAAGTTTTCTGTGATACTGACAAATCCTGTGTCCAGGGTTGGAGATGCCCTTAATAATGACGAAGATTGGACCACTTTAGAAACTCCAATGGATTCAAATGAGCATGTGTTTTCATTACAACCATAAAGTAAATGTATGGAACCTTTCTTCTACAAACCTTTCTACCTTTGCGCGTTTTCCCTTTCCCCCCTTTTCCTATTGCAGTATGAAAAAGCCACCACCGGATGCGTAACCTTTGTTCCTTGCCGGCTCTAATTTTGTGCTCCCTGCAGCTTCGTACTGAATGTTGGTCACGGTTGTGTCATACACAAGACACGCAACGTACTGACGTAGTAGAAACTTATGTTCCTAGCTAGATGATGTTTTGAAATTTATGCAGTGAAACATTCTAAATTTTGACCACAGACATGAATAAAAAAAGTGTTGACATTTGACACGTGAAAAGATATTAGCATATTTTAAATATATTATATAACTTTTACTATGATATGATTAGTAAAACTAATGATCAAATGTATATCAGACATAGTGTCAATGCTCAAACGACATCTATTTAGAGAAAACCATTGTGATTGTGAGTAATTGATAAAGTATTAATTTTCACCCACTATATATACATATTTGGTCCGCACGTATATGTACATCGGCAGAGGCAGATCGATGGATGTGTATAAATAGATGGGCTCATATGTAGGATGGATGTTTATGGTCGAACTCATCATTTGTGCAACAAAAAAGAGCTGCCTAGACAACGTACGTACGCTAATTTGTGGCTGTAAGCTTCCTGTTAAAACTAGCAAGTAGATGCATGCATGCATGGCAGCAGACGACGGTGAGGGCAGCACCGCACTCCCGTCTAAGCTGCTCGCCGTGTGGCGCTACGTGGTGGTCTCCGTTGTGACCGCAGTCGCCGTTGCGGTCGTCATCAAAATCATGTTGGCGGGCGTGCTCCGCCACGAGGATCTCCAGCTGGTTGTCGCCCAAGGCTATGTGCAGGTGAGTAAAATCCAGGAGATACCGCCGCGAGATGTGTTGCTCGGTTTCGGCGTCACGGCCCGAAACCACCGCGCCAGGTACATCTCCTACACGAACGTCTCCATTCGGCTCTTCGCCGGCGGGTCGACGTCCGACGAGGCTGACACCATCGCTCACTTCAACCTGTCTGGTCCCCTCGTCGTCCCGCCGAACGTGGATCAGGAAATATTTGTCGACAACAAGCTGGTCGACGACTTGCCGAAGGGGTATTTACAGACGCTGTACGACGAGGGCGTTATCGCGGCGGCGATGCGGCTCGACGGCGACCTGGACACCAATCCAGAGTGGAATCAGAAAATGACGGGGGTCATGGACCATCACATGAGTGGCCGGCGCCCCGTCACCTACTACTGCTGGCCGCTCACCGTCGGCTACGGCAACTTGCAGTTCAACAACGACGTATCCTGCATAACGGCGCAATAACTTGTCGTTTCTTCAGCGAGCGTTCTCCAAGTGTCACTGTGTTAGTGGTTCTCTTCTTTAATTTTAGGTCGTCTCCGTTGCATTGCAGCTTACAACTGCACTCTAGATTGCTATCGCCCAGAGGATAGATGGATAGATATATAATGCGTGCTTGGTTTGTTATTGTAATTTGTTGTTTTCCTCGTGTAATTCTACAGTACACCTCCGAGTATGAGTCTACAGCCCTCGGAGCTAGTACTATAGACGTCATACTCCTCCGAGTGTTGTAAACGTCATACTCGGAAGAGTACTCCAGCTCTGAGTACTGTAGCTACACCGAGTACTGTAGCAACAAGTACGAAGGGCAGTCCGAGTACTGAAGAGTCAGAGAGCAGTCGAAGACACCGTAGTTGGTGGCGTCGTGGTCATGGCGCCATGGTCATTGGCATCATGGTCATGGCGTCGAGTCCAGTCGTTGGTCTCTGTAGCAGTCGTGTGCAGCGGTCACTTTAGCAGGCGTGCGCGGTCGGTCACTGTAGCAGACGTGTGTGGCCGGTCTCTATAGCAGACATGTGCGGCCAGTCACTGTAGCAGACGTGTGCAGTCGGTCATTGCAGCAGTTGTGGAATGACCTGATCGTCTGTCAATGCGCGGTGTGCGCAAGAGTCGTGGGAATGTGAGGCCAGTAAAACCGGATCACAAATAGTCGTCATCAGAGTCTAAGTTATGTGGCTATAGTGGGAGAGTGGGCCAACATTGCAGCTCGGTTGTTTCTATTTATACCATGTAATCTGTTGAGAAATTTGAGCTAGAAAAAAACACAAAAAAGGTGCGAACAGTTAGCATCACAATCTTGTGCCTCAGTTTTGTGTTCAGCTTGGTTATTAGCTCTGTCTTCTCATTCCCATCTCTGGCGAGCCATCCACTATGTTTGTGTGTCGCCACCACCGCAAAGCTTTTGTTTGAGAGAAGTTACTCCCTACATTTGGTATCAGAGCCTAAGTTCTCTCCTGCTAATCCATACAGTAATTTGGTTGTATCTCAACTTACATAATTTCCTAAAGTTCTAAAACAAAACACGGACTGCCTGGTATATGTATCCCATTCTCGTCTTCTTCTTGGTCGTTGTCATCGTCGAACAGGAGTATGCTCTTAAGACTCTCTGCTACTTAGAGCTAGTTTGTAACATCCTAATTTTTGAGTTTTTCAAAATCTTTTATTTAAATAAGGTTTAATAAAATTTTCATGAATTTTTGTTGGAACCTAGGAATTCAATTCCAAACCCTACATACATACCATTCCATCCATGATCGAGACCTAGCACACATATTCACATCGTTGAATTACATCCATACATGGATAAAATGAAACAGAGTAGTATATAGTACATAGTAGGTTCATGTAGGCCTTCTTAGCCAAAGTTTACACAAGTGGTGGACCGGTCAGACCGATCACTTGGAGAGTTTTGCAATAAAAGATAAACGGTGAAATAGACAAAATGGCCCATTTGGTATGTCACATTCCCAAGAGCAACCGACTGGGGTTAACGTCCTAGATTTTGGCACCATAATCGCCAAACCCTGTGGCATAGTCATAGCCGGTTGAAGGGCCTTCAATCTCCTACTCTGGTAGGTGTTATTAGCAACAGTGAGTACAAAATATACTTCATAAGAATTTAAGCAAATATATTATATATGCAGGCTTGTCAAGAGAAAGGCTATCCTACTTTCTAAAGAGCAACTTGCAATAGACATAATACTTTCTAAAGAGCAACTTGCAGAAAACAATTGACATACTAAATATTAGAAAGTGATAAATATGGAAGTCCTTCGCCATAGCATTTATCTTTGACGGTCCTTTTGCCACACATTTTCTGAAATGGTTCTCCATTCAAAATTTTGTTAAAACATTTTTTAAAACAAGAAAATCTAACCAAGTGGGGTATTACCAAGTGAGTGTCCATAACCGGAGATATGGCTATTCGAATAGATTTAACATTGTGTAGAGGTTGTAAAGTTTTACCCAAAAGAGATAATCGAATTATAATGTCAGCAAAGACACGCTTTCAAAGGCGTGTGACTAAGTGATCATCACGAGGTCTTTACAATGCATGACCCCAATTCAATTCCACCCATTGAAGTTTCACCGTTGAAGGCCTAACCACCCTGTCGGAAGCCCCCTCTTGCACCGTACGGAAATACATGTCTCCCGGCATCCACATTCAACCACATGGTGAAACCAAAGTTGATATGACAAAATTAATTGGCCAAGTCCACCCCATCCTATAATTGTGGTGGTATGGAAAGATGCTTGGGTCAACGACACCAAAGTTCGGTCCTTAATGACCTGGGCCAGACTTCCACAAACCAGGATCTTGTGCTAACTGCATCGGTCTCCACAAACCACTTGCCCATGTCTAAAAGTTTAGTTTTCATATTTTTGATCAAAAATGACATAGGTAACCCCTCTGCCGAAAATGTTCTAAAACATTTCTAAAAGAAGTCTGAAATCAAGTTTTTTTAACCAAAATCCAACATTTGTGCCAATATCAGGCTAAGCATATGACTAAAAGTTATCCTAAAATTCCAAAAATATTTCTAACCATAGTGGATATTATTCCTAGGGTGAAAAAAATATGGATATCAAGTTTCAAGGTAGGGTCAATGTAATAATTGGTGATAACTAGTCGCTAAACAACAACATAGCCATTTAATGAAATTCGAACATGCATAATAGTTTGAAATATAGGATTAATATGATCAAAGAGGGGTGTTTGCCTTGCTTGTTGAACTCTTGGTCTTGATCTGGGTCAAAATTGCTCGTTTCTGGCTCATCGAAGGCTATACAAGAACACCAAGAAGCACAAATAAATTTCAAATAAAATCCAAATAGACTCTAAAGTTCATGTATTTTGTGTAGTGGAAATTTCATGATTTAAAAAAATGGAGACAAAAATTGCCTCAATCGGAGTACGTATGAGGGAGACTGAGCCTTTCGAAGTTTCATCGGGAGAGAAAATGTGAGAAAAAGAAGAGATAAAATACTGTGCAGCTAGGGTTTTGGATTTTCAAATTAATTTTTACTTTTCTTTCTATAGAAAGAAGTAGAATTTATTGTGGAACCACA